>CM057456.1:1302130000-1302730000 GCA_016271365.2 Neoceratodus forsteri
GGACCCCACAGGGGAAGGAAACAACTCCTGGTGGGGGACTCAATCATTAGGGGGATAGAAATGGGGAGGAATGGGAGAGGGAGGTAAGGTGCCTTCCTGGCACCATGGCTTGGAGGGACAGGAAGTGAATCCTCAGGATCATGGGAGGAGCTGCACAAGGGAAGGAGCTGGATGTCATTGTCCACCTAGGGACAAATTACCTGGCTAGAAATGGGATCAGAGCAGTGCAAGAGGAGTTTGTAGAGTTGGGGAGGGGTCTTAGACAAGAATCGCATATGGTAACCTTCTTGGAGGTGCTGCCTGTCTATGGCAAGGGTGATGCTAGGGCACTCCTCACCAGGGAATTCAATGAGTGGTTGAAAAACTGGTGTGGAGCTCAGGGTTTTGGCTTCATTGGGGACTGGGAAGCCACCTGGAGGGATGCAGACCTATACTGGTGCGATGGTCTGCATCTGTTCAGGGGGGAACCAGGATCCTAGGTGAGAGGTTTAAATGTTTCTTTGGCAAGCATTTAAACTAGCCAAGGGGGGAGGCACTGAAAAGGAGCAGGAAAATCCCCGCCTTCCCCCACAAAACATGGTAATTAGTGAGGCAAACACCAAGGTAGAGAAGTTATTAGGGAGCAGTACAGAGGTAAATGTAAAAAAAGGCAAAAGCAGTAAGGACAGGAATGGGACTAAAAGGGGTAAGGCTATCAAAAAGTGGAGGGTGATGAGTACCAATGCCCATAGTCTGTGTAACAAGCTCCCTGAACTAGTGGCCTTGATGGAAGAGAGTTGCCTGGATATTGTGGCAGTCACAAAAAACATGGCACACAGAGAACCATGACTGGGATGTCAACATACCAGGATACACAATCTACAGGAGGGACAGGTAGGGTAAAGGGAGGAGGAGCTCTCTATGTAAAGGAAGGATCAAAGCAAAAGAACTAAAGAGAAACAGGAGCAGATGAGGCACTCTGGGTCACCCTGGAGACAGGAAATGGCACCACAATCCGCACGGGGGTTGTATACACACCCCCATCTCAGGGTGATGGAATGGACAAGGAAATGATAGAAGGCTTCCTTAGAATGGCAGAAAAAGGGGAGATATTGTTGATGGGGGACCTGAATATGCCAGATGTTAACTGGAGCACCTTTGCTGCAGGTACACCCAAGAGCAAGGTCATTCTTGATGTCCTACAGGGGGCATGCCTCAGACAGCTAGTAGTGGAACCCACTCAGGAGGGAGCAATCTTAGACCTGGTACTCTCAAATGGGGATGGAGAAAGAATCTCAGATTTAGAGGTGGGTAACCATCTGGGAACAAGCGACCTCCCAACAGTGTGGTTCACGATAAACACAGCCATACAATCAAGCCATACAAAAGCAAGAGTATTGGACTTTAGGAGGGCTGACTTTGGGAAAATGAGAGAGTGCCTTAGAAAAGCACTAGCAAACAGGCAAGAAGGAGGGGTGGAGGAACAATGGGGAGTAATCAAAACAGCCATCACAGAGGCAACAAGACTTTGTGTAAAGCAAATCAATAAAACACAACGAAGTAAAAAACCACTATGTTTCTCAAAAGAGGTGGCAGGGAAGGTTAAGGAGAAAAGGATAGCATTCAGGAAATATAAGCAAACACAGAATGAGTAGGACGGAGAACTTTATCAGTTAAAGCAGAAAGAGGCTGGGAAGGCAGTCAAAATAGCAAAGGCCCAAACCGAGGAAAGGATAGCCAATTCTGTTAAGAAGGGGGATAAAACCTTTTATAGGTACATTAGGGAGCGAAGAAAGACCAAAGGAGGGATACTGAGGCTTAATAAAGGGGAAGGAATGTGGGTAGAGGGGGACAGTGAAAAAGCAGGGATACTAAACGAATATTTCTGCTCAGTATTCACAAAGGAAGAGGAGGGGGAAGTACCTAAACCAAACAAGAGAAACACTCTGAAGATGGGGGTCGATACTAGTTCATTTACAGAAGAAAGGGTTCTGAAAGAACTAATAAAATTGAAGGTGGACAAAGCAATGGGGCCTGATAGGATTCACCCAAGAATTCTAAAAGAACTAAGGGTAGAACTAGTGACACCGCTGACTACTCTCTTTAACAAATCATGGGAAGATGGGTGGGCACCTGAGGACTGGAGAAGGGCAGATGTGATTCCTCTTCACAAAAGTGGGAGCAGGACAGAGGCAGAAAACTACAGACCAGTTAGTTTGACCTCAGTGGTAGGGAAAATGATGGAATCACTTCTGAAGGAAAGAATTGTTGAGTACCTAGAGGCCAGTGGGGCACAGGACCCAAGGCAGCATGGATTCACAATATGAAGGTCATGTCAGACGAATCTAATAGATTTCTTTGACTGGGTGACCAAAGTAGTAGACCAGGGAGGGGCTGTGGACATGGCCTACCTAGATTTTAGCAAGGCAGTTGATACAGTCCCACACAAAAGATTAATACACAAGTTAGCCAGCCTTGGAGTGGGCCCTAAGGTGGTAGCCTGGATAAGAAATTGGCTAGACAACAGGATGCAAAGGGTAGTAGTAAACGGAGTACACAGTGAAGAAAGGAGGGTTACTAGTGGGGTACCGCAGGGTTCAGTACTGGAACCGGTCCTTTTTAATGTCTTTATAAGTGACATTGCAGAGGAACTGGAAGGAAAAATATGTCTCTTTGCAGATGACGCAAAGATCTGCAACACGGTTGATACACAAGATGGAATGGAAAGGATGAGAAGGGACTTGGCAAGGTTGGAGGAATGGTCAAATGTATGGCAGCTCACATTCAATGCAAAGAAGTGCAAGGTAATGCACATGGGAAACAAAAACCCAGGGGAAGAGTACACAATGGGGGGTGAGATACTGACAACAGTAAAAATGGAAAGGGACCGGGGGGTAATTATATCAGATGACCTAAAGGTGGGCAATCAATGTGAGAAGGCAGTAAGGAACGCTGGGGGGATACTGGGATGCATAGGAAGAAGCATCAATAGTAGAAAACAGGAAGTTGTTATCCCTCTGTACAGACAGTTGGTGAGACCCCATCTGGAGTACTGTGTGCAGTTCTGGAGACCCCATCGCTGCAAAGACATAGACAGAGTGGAGGCTGTCCAGAGGAGGGCAACCAAAATGGTGCAGGGTCTGCACCAGAAGACATACAAAGAAAGACTAAAGGAGCTTAATGTGTATACCCTTGAGGAAAGAAGGGAGAAAGGGAACATGATAGAAACTTTCAAGTACCTCAAGGGAATCAACAAAGTCCAAGAGGGTAGCATCTTTCAGAAAAAGAGATGTGCAAGGACAAAGGGCACAATTTGAAGATAGAAGGGGGACGGCTCAGAGGTAATGTGAGGAAGTATTTTTTCACGGAGAGGGTTGTGGATGCATGGAACAGCCTCCCTGAGGAGGTTGTGGAGTCAAGAACAGTGGAGGAATTCAAGAATGCATGGGACAGACATAAGGCAGTCCTAGTTGGGGGTAGGAGGAAGTAAGCTGTTGGTTAACTAGGATCTGCAGCTTATCTGTTAGGTAGGAAAATGGGCAGACTAGGTGGGCCAAGTGGTCCTTATCTGCCGTCAAATTCTATGTTTCTATGTTTGTCTGGGATCTACAATGTATACTAAACTTGAAATCTGGACAAAAATTTACCCCTAAATCTTTTTCTTCAACTGTATTAGTGAGTTGTAAATTAACAAGTGAATAATTATTAGATTTATTTGTTTTTCCCAAATGCATTGTTTTACATTTCTCAACATTTAACACTAGTTGGTTAGTAATGGTCCAATCAGAGATTTTATCCAAAACCTTCTGTAATTCTGTTACTTCTTCCTGTGTATTCACAACTGCTCCTTACCTACAATCGTCTGCAAACTTATATAACCAAACCTTAGAATTGTCTGATTTCGGAAACTCCTAGATGAATGCTTAAGAGAGATTAAGGAACTAGAAAATATAAATGATAGTCAGAGAACGGAAGTGCAAGAATGTAAATTAATCTCCTTAAGAAATTGGTATGCGGATAAACAGAAGGAGAAAGTTATTAGTTCAGCCTCTAGAGTCAAGGCTTTGTACCTGGGGCAAGGTAGTAGGGCAGGGAGATTGCTGGCTTGGCAGTTGAAGCAAAATTCTTCGGCAAAGTGGGTGACTTCCCTAAACCATCCAGAATCAGGGCAGTTGGTTACAGATTCGGCTGAGATACTAGAAATTTTTAAGCATTTTTATTGAAAGCTTTATACAAGCCAGCAGCCCCCCCTACAGGCGCTAGATAGAACTCAGGAATTTTTGGATGCTATTCCTTTACCAAGATTGTCAGAGGACGTTGGCCCTCAATTAACAGCTGCTATCTCTGAGGATGAAATAGAAAAGGCTATTGACTCCTTCTGCCCGGACAAGGCGCCTGGCCCGGATGGGTTTACAGCCTTTTTTTTTCAACGATTTAAAAATAATCTTGTACCCTTATTGCAGGAATTATTCTCCTTTTGGTGTGATCAAGGGATCAAGGACCAGACGCTGTTTGAGGCCAAGATTATTTTGTTACCAAAGCCAGATAAACCCCCTGAGGTAGTGAGTAGCTATAGACTGATTTCTTTACTAAACCTTGATGTCAAGATTTTTGCTAAAATTTTGGCCAGCAGATTAAAACAAGTATGGCGTGTTTTATTGAGCCCAGAACAGGCTGGCTTTGTTGAGGGCCGCTCCTCGGCTGACCATTTCCGTAAACTGTTCTACTTAATTTCTGAATCTGTGGATCCTGCTATGGAAGCGTCATTAGTTTCGTTAGACACAGAAAAAGCTTTCGACAGGGTGGAATGGACCTTTATGTTCACTACCCTGTCGAAGCTAGGTCTTCCAGCTAGATTTATTCATATGGTTCGTATTCTGTACTCTTGCCCCTCAGCTAAGATTCAGTGCAACAATCTAATTTTAGAGATTTTTCCACTTTCTAGGGGTACCTGACAGGGTTGCCCTTTATCTCCTTACCTTTTCAATTTGTACATTGAACCACTAATTAGATCCATAAAGATAAATAGAGAAGTGCAAGGGCTTAAGATAGGGGACTCTGAATTTAAACTTTCAGCATTTGCTGATGATTTATTGCTACATCTCTAATACTACTTCTTTCCTCCCTAAGGCTCTTGATTTAATTGATAAGTTCAGTATGCTCTCAGGGTATAGTTTAAATAAGGCTAAAACCTCTGTATATTCTTTGACCCATTTCTCAGAAGAGTTGGTGCCTTTCTCTGGGACTTGTTGGCAAACCAGATCATTAACTTATTTGGGATTCAAATATCCAAGAACTTAGAGGCTCTGGCGATTTAAATCTTAAACCGTTAATCAAAACTATTAAGGAAGACTTGGTCAGATGGTCAAAGCTTCCATTGACCTTCTCGGGAAGATTAATACGATTAAAATGGTGGTTATGCCCAAACTCTTTTACCCATTATCAAATCTAAGCGTTTACCTGCCAAAGTCTTTTTAAACCATTATACCAACAATGCTCGTATTTTTGGAATGGTAGACCTCTGAAGAACTACCTTAAACTTACCGGTGGCGTCAACTGGGAGGTCTCCAGCTACTGGACTTCTATGTCTACTATCTAGCAATCCACATGGCAAGGTTGGTTGCATGGGTTTGTGAGGAGGTATTCCTATCCCGGACTTCATTTAGACCGACTATTTGTCAAAAGTTTTAAGTTTGACTTAGAGTCGTTGTTATATATCCTATGGGCTAAGGTCCCAAAGAGAGAGAGGTACTTAGGATGGGATATTAAAGCTTTGTATCAATTTTATGCAAAGTTCAAAATTCAGTAACTATATAATTTATCCCAACCTCTATTAAGAAATCGAACCTGACAATTGGAAGTCAACCAATATCTAGATTTGTAGTTAAATGGGCTCAAAATTGCGAGTCAAAGACTTTTATCAGAATAATGGGTTACTCCCATTTCAGACACTGGTGGAGAAGTTAGAGTGAAACCAATCCTTCCTAAAACTAATTCAAATAATAAGTTGTGTTAGATCTTACTTTGGCAAAGGACTGGGGCAGGATGCCTTGGGATCAATGTTCGCTGAGTTGAAAGGGTTCATACAAGCGGGCAAATTGATTTCTAAATTTATAAATACATAATAGTTAAAGGGAACTAGATGTGTCTCCAATCCCGGTATATTGGGAATTAAATTTATCTTTGGGTAAATCAGCAGAAATATGGGAGAAGGCTAGGTGGATATCTATAAATTTATTAAGCAAGACAGATTGAGGCGTTCAATTTAAGTTACTTCATAACTTATATTTTCTGACTAAGCTTTCTAGAATGGTAGCCGCTTTTCAAGCATAATGTACTGAATATAATGACTCTTTTGCTACTAGCTACCATAAATTTTGGACTTGCCCCAAGGTGGTTGGGTTGTGGCATTTGGTGAAGCAAGGGATCAGTCAATTTTATGATCTTGCCAGGTTCTTTACTCGGAGCTTGCATATTCGGGATATTTGATAAAGTACCAGGCAAGTTAACCAAATATCGAATGGCTATAGTAGCATTGGTAAATAAGTTAATAATTTTCGTCACTGGAGAGACGACTGGACTCCATCATTTGGGAATGGTGGGATGAATTCATGAATGCATTAAATGCAGAAAGATCGGTTTTCTCTTTTCACAATGCTTCACCAATATTCCAGCAGTGTTGGGGTAAGTTGTACCAATGTCTTAAGGACAGGTACGGGTACTAGAGATAGATGTCTCTCTTGTTTTCCCTTTTACTGGACTGGTATCGGCCCTGGCTCGGTAAATTAGTTTCAATAAGGTCCTTTCCTCCTTGGCGCCTTCTTTGTCTACCTATTTAAAGTATGTACCAGCCTGGTTGTATTTCTTTTGCTTTCTTTGATGACATTTTATGATTATGTACTAATTATGGTGAGTCATTCACTGGGATAGCTGCCAGGGGTGGGTAGGGGGTGGGGTTTAAGGGCTTTTCCCTTTTCTTTTTATTCTTAGGGGGGGATTTGGGGGTTCTTTTCCCCCTTGTTATGTCTTCTTTCATATGTCATTATATGATTTCTATGTATTATTTAGTTGTATGGTATGTAATTTATGTTGGAAATGGTTCAATAAAGCTTGGTTATTTGCAAAAGAATTGTCTGATTTCAGGGAGGTTATGTAAATATTAAACATACACAGGCCCAAGACGGAACCCTGAGGGACACCACTGGTAATTTTGGACCAGTTAGAGAGCGTTCCCTTAATCAATACCCTCTGTTGTCTCCCCTGCAGCCATGTTGATACCCAGTTACAGATGTTAGGGTTCAGGTTGATTGCTTCAAGTAGTTTTAATAGCTTGATGTGGGGTAACTTGTCAAAGGCTTTCACAAAATCCAAGTTTATGATGTCAACTGTGTTTCCCATATCCAATTCTCTATTTACATTTTCATAAAATGCCAATAAATTTGTCTGGCAGGACCTTGACTTGGTGAACCCATGCTGTGATTGATCTATCATGCCATTTACTTCCAGGTGACTTAAAATATAATCCTTTATTACCCCATCTAGTATTGTACCCATTAATGAAGTCAGGCTGACTGGTCTAAAATTTTCCAGTTTTGTCCTTGCTCCCTTCTTGAAAATAAGGACCACTAAGGCTAGTTTCCAGTCCCGGGATGCCACTCCAAGATCCTAGGAGGTCTGAAATAAGTATATAAGGTGGTGGGGGGGCTAATTCTCTTAACACTCAAGGATGCACATTATCTGGGCCAGGGGATTTATTAATGTCTAATCTTGATAATCTGACCTGTATGTCATTAACTTCCACAATCATTTTTCCAGGACTAGAGCTATGATTTCCAAGATGTATATTCGGATTACCATTATTAAAAACTGAACAAAAATATTTATTCTGAAGGTCTGCCATCTCTTCCAAGTTTGGCACTTGTCCAGCAGAATTGACAAAGGGTTCAATTGTACCGTTATCTTTTCTTTTACCATTAATATATGAATAAAAAGATTTTTTACCGTCCTTAACTTTTTCCCCAAGTGATAGTTCAAAATTTGCTTTTGCACTCTTTATTTTCTTTTTAATGTGTTTCAGACATTCCCTGTAACCCTGGTAGTTTAAAGGTGATTCATAACTCTTATACCATTTGAACAGTCTATTTTTTTAATTTAATAACTTTTTAATAGATCTATTTATCCACATAGGTTTATTCCTTTTGGGTCTATCATATTTAAGTTTATGTGGTATAAATTTTTCAACAAGCTGTTTGATCCTAACTAGGAGTAAATCCCACATATCTTGGACAGTTTTACCAGCTAGTTCCACTTGTCTGACTTTTGTGAATATAGATGACTCTGAGATGCCTGTAAAAAGCCATATATTCTGCTAAGAGTGAATTTTGTAAATCTGCTCTATTGGCCTCTGTTAGAGATCTTAGGGGCTTCTGGCATAATATTAAAAATGTAGTCAGTGGCTCTACTAAGTATCAAACTGTAGATATGTTTGTTGGGGTATAAACTGCAGCAATGCATTAACAATTGTTAATGCTTTTAACACCCAGTTTTCTGACCTGACAACCTTAACCACCTTGTTTACTGCCTCTAATTTACAGGATCAACCTGAGCGCTCCCCACCTGCATTTACACCTTGTACACCTTTTTACCTCAAAACTGTACTGGTAGGTGAATTTCCCAGACTCCTAGTCAGCCTTTCCCCATTTACTGGTGCTGGACTGAGTGGGCAGGTAACTACAGGACCAGCCACCTCCCCTAATCCTCTTCGGGTGGTGCTTTGCAATGCCAGGTCGATTAGGGACAAGACTGCTATTTTTGAGGACTTGATTTCCTCTGTTGACCTGGGTTGCATTATAGAGACTTGGTTGGGTGACGATGCTGGCCCAGTTCTAGAAGCCACCATCCCCACTGGGTACTCCATGGTGCACTGCCTGAGGAAGGATCGAAGAGGCGGGGGTGTGGCCATCGTGTTTTGAGCCAACCTGGGCTTCACCGTGCATTCAGTTGGTAACATCAGGTCTTTTGAGTGTGTCACCGTTCATGGGGGTCCAGGTGCAGGCTACAGGATTCTCTTTATTTTCCATCCACATGGGCCGGAGAGAGAATTCCTACAGGAAGTAGTGGACTTCATCTTTGACTAGGTGTTGGAGTCCCCCAGGTATTTAATCCTGGGGGACTTCAACACCTGGGTCAACGATGAATCCTCATGTTTTGGTTATGACCTCCTCCAGTTAATGTCTTCACTGGGCCTGACACAAGCGGTTGCTTCTGAGACCCACCAGCATGGTCACACACTCGATCTGGTGTTCCAGCTGGGTCTTGGGGTTGATAACCTCAGGATTGATCCAGTTTCTTGGTCTGATCACTGCACTGTGTAGTTCATGTTTGTCCCCCCCCCGATAGTCCTGTCCCTATGGAAATGGTTAGCTATTGCCCTTTAAGGGGGCTAGACCCAGAAGGACTTTTGGAATTAGCTGACCTATCTAGGATTGAGGTGGCTTGTGTGATTGGCTCTGGGAAGGCAGTGGCGACCTATAATAAGGTGGTGTCTGAAGCTCTGGATGTCACAGCACCAGTTCGTATACAACCCAGATATTCTCACTTGAGATTCCCGTGGTTTGATGGGAATCTGAGGGTGATGAAGATCAAGGGTCAGAAGTTGGAGCATTGCTGGTGGAAGTCCCAGCTAGATGCTGACAAACTGGTCCTGTCGTGAGCACCAGGAGGCAGTCTCCTCTAAGATGGCAGAGTTCCTGTCTGGGGAGATTGCAGCAGGGAGGAACAGACCTGCTCAGCTTTTTTGGACTGTGGGCAGGCTTCTTCATCCGGCCTGTCTTCAGATGAAAAAAGCCTTTACATCCACCTTGTGTGAGGAGTTTGCGCTGTTCTTCTCTGACAGGGTGTCTGCTATCCGGTCGGGGATTCCGTCAGGTCGGCTTCCGCCTCACAGTTGCCAGTTCATTGGGAGCAGAGGAACTCTGCCTGCCTGGGAAGAGTTTAGGCCAGTGGAGGTGTCTCCGGTGACTTTGGGCGATCTTAGAGCTGAAGCATACATCTTGCAAACTGGACCCAGCCCCGACGCAATTCGTGATGGGATGCGCCAAGGCTGTTGGCCCTGTGTTCGCTGGGATAGCCAAGTGCTCGATGGCAGAGGGGGTGTTCCCAGCTCCTCTGAAAGAGGCACTGATGAGACCCCTCCTAAAAAAGACCTTCTCTCGACTCAGACATCCTAGTGAATTACAGCCCTATCTCCAACTTGCCTTTTTTGAGCAAGGTTGTTGAGAAACTGGTAGCACAGCAACTCAAGGATCCGCTCATGTCCTTTGAAATCTATTAGCCATTTCAGTTGGGTTTTCAGGCTAGACACAGCATATAAACTGCACTAGTCAGGTTGCATAATGACTTACTCAGAGCTAGAGATAGAGGAGACAGGTCAGTTCTTGTGCTCCTCGATCTCTCTTCAGCTTTTCGACACCATGGACCACATTGTGCTTCTCAATCAGCTCTATGAATTTTGTGGACGCGCCAGTGTTAATATCAGATGGCTTGAATCCTATCTCTCAGACAGGGTACAATGGGTAGTGATGGGGAATTTCTCCTCCTCTCCAATGCCTCTGTCTTGTGGAGTTCCACAGGGCTCGTTCTTGTCACCGATATTGTTCACAGTGTATATGCTGCCCCTGAGTGAGATCATTTAACAGTACAGTGTGGAGTTTCACTGCTATGCAGAATACACCCAGCTGTATTTGTCATTTGCCCGGGGGACATTCGATGTGGTTGATGTGCTTAACTCCTGTCTGGCTAAAATCAATGACTGGGTGGCTTCCAACTGGCTGGCAACTCAACCCAAACAAGACCGAGGTGCTGGTGGTCAAGCCGGGTCACAGGCATGATGCGTTGCTACCTGGAGTGGACATTGGTCATTTTCTAGTGTCTGCTCCATTGGCTGCTTCCCTAAGGGTGTGAACTCTAGGTGTGATCCTGGACATCAGACTGACCTTAGAAGATCAGGTGTCATCTGTTATGAAGAGTGTTTTTTTACCACTTACGGAACATTGCCAGGATCAAGCCCCTCATTCCACTTGAAGATCTGCTGACCCTAGTACATGCCTTTGTGACCTCCAGACTCAACAACTGTAATGCTCTTTACTTCAGGGTCACAGGAGGGACCCTCTGCAGGCTGCAGCTTATGCAGAACAGGCCTATCTTGGTCGTGCCATGTGACCCCGGTCCTGTGTGCTCTGCACTGGCTGCTGGTCAGGTGGGGAGGGTCCTTTATAAGGTGGGCTTGCTCACCTATAAGGCCCTATATGGGCTGGGTCCTGGCTAACTGTCTGAGCTTCTGTTGCCTGCAACCTCTGCCCACTCCCTCTGCTCTGCTTTGAGGGGCCTCCTGGATGTTCCCAGGGTCTGACTGAAGAGCTTTGGAGACCGAGCATTTAGTGTCTCTGGGCCAACCCTGTGGAACACGCTTCCAGCTGCAGTCCAGAAGGCCCCCTTGATTGGTGTCTTTAAGCAGAGGCTTAAGGCCCGTCTCTTCTGCCAGACTTTTGGGGATTAAGCCATCTCCCCCGTACTGTACCCTCAGCTATCACATATTTTATATTTATGCTTTTAACAATGTCATTTTAAAGATTTTGCCACTGCACAAATGTTATTTCTGTATTTTGTATTCTATTTTTGTTGTGCATGGCTCCCAGAGCCTCCAGGATTGGGCGCCTTAGAGATAAAGTTTCCTTAAGGGATATAGGGTACTGTAGTCATCTAAAAGCTGACTACCTTGAAGTACCTCAAGGTACCACTGAGGCACTCAAGTTATAATTTGCATTGACTATAATGTGATTCTGCCTCAGTATACCCAGGTATATCTCAGTACTGATCAACGTTTGCATGACTACCACTGTAGCACTTTCAATGCCCTTGCCAATGTCACCTCAGAGATTAGGGTTGCTATGGATCACAAGAAGCTGACTGGAATGATCTTAGTAGACCTTTCTAAGGCTTTTTAATTTGGTAGACCATACAGTTCTATGCTCCAAGCTTCATTCTTTTTGGCTAGTCAGCCCCTGCCCTAGCCTGGTTTATAAACTACCTGCATGGAGGGCAGCAGCTTATCTGGTATAATAGGATATTCTCCAAGCTTACTCACAGCAAGACTGGTGTACAACAAGGGTCTATTCTGGGACCCATCTTATTTTCCCTGTTTATCAATGACTTACCTGAGGTACCAGTCCATAGTAATGCTACCCTCTATGTTGATGACCTGAAGTTCCAAAACCAGTTCTCAGGACATCAGCATCATTAACTCTCAATTAAAGACTGACTTTCCAAATTCAGTCTTAGCTCTTGTCAAACAAGTTACTCCTTAAACGCAGGAAAACACAGGCTATGCTCCCTGGCACTCTGGCCAAAATCAGAGTATGTCCTGAACCCCTGAATGTCATTAGTGTTGATGGATCCCCTTGTGACAGTTGCTGATTCTTTTAAATATCTGTGAGTCACCCTCAATTCTCAGCTGCACTTCTTTTTGCATATCTGCAATGTGAGCAAGGCAGTAAACTGCAAGCTGGACCTTGTCTACAGGGCCAAGCGCATTCTCCCATCAGCTGTGCACCTTGCCTTGGTAAAAGGAGTACTCCTTTCCACCCTTAGTTATGGGCTTCTTAACTTTACCCATACCTCCAAGTCCAATCTATCTAAATGGAATGTTGCTTATAACAACATATGTTGGTCTGTCCTCCCTGCCATTTGACTTACTCATCATTGTGAACTATATAACAAACTAGACTAGCTGTCTCCAGGGAATTATCATACTTTTACTTTGAGCTGTTTTATTGCTAAAGTCATTAGAACTGCCACCCCTCCAGTTTTGGCAGAACTACTAAGGCCTGTCAACCCAATTTACCCCCTTAGGTCTACTAACTCATCTGTGTTCCTTGTCCCTAAAACACATACATTGATGGATGAGCAGGCCTTTGCTGTCTGTGCACCTAGGCTATTTAACTCTCTCCCAGTTCATATTTAATGCACCACCTCTCACCACCTGCATTCCACTCCCAGGCAGGGACAGCAAGTTTGCAGTTGAGCCATCTGGACATCTACAGTGTAGCAGACATCATGTAACATGACTTAGTGGCCTGGGGTGTCCTTCCCAGAGTTATGAGGTAGGGAGCTGTGCTAAAACTGGGACACTGAGCCTAACTCACACAGTGGGTCCTGTAACCATCTTGCCAATTAGATGCCCCTACTAGGCACACACCCAGCGTTCTGTCAGTAATTCCAGAAAAAGAGCTCTCTGGAACTAGTGTGCCCACTATTTATGCCCAGTCCCAGACCAAACCAATAGGGAACACTCTGAAAGGGTTAACACAGAAACACTATAACCATCAAACTGGAAGGGGGGGTTACACCAGGATTTGGGATTTTTCTTATTAATCTGAGCACTTGTATGAGAAATAAGACCATTAACCAGTATTTTATTTCTTTTTTATTTTATAGTTCTTTTACCCAGGATAGTCAGCCAGGAGGCAACATCCCATTTCCAGTATGATCCTGCTTCTACCATTTCCACAGCTGGGTGAACTTCCAGGGAAAACATCAGAGCTATTAGAAATTCTTAGCTTTTCCAGGCCAAGCTTTTCCTTGAAGTGTTAAGGATTTCCCAGATTAAACAGACATGGGTGGGGCACTTGAAGATTAAAGCCTCGATCCATAAATGGTGCAGAGCCCCTGCATGCCCATGCAGCAGCTGCATGCATGACCATACATGTGTTCTTTACAGACTCACAGATGCACCGTGGTCCATAGGACGGGTGCATAGGGGTCCACAGGGACATCTGCACTGCAGAACCATGGAGCATGTCAGTGGGGTTGGGCATGCCATACATCCTTGCATGGGGTGTTGCAGCCAATTCACAGTTCTGAAAACCCCAGTCCATGGATGGTGCGCAGCACACAGCCTTACGTGTGCTGTGTGGCTGCTGTAGTAGGAATCTCTGCACCTGACAGAGTGTGGTGACATATGACAAGGCAACAACAGAATGTGCAGTTGCAGGATGCAGTAGCTCTGATCACCCCACCATGGACAGATGGATACACCCCCAGAACCCCCACAATACACAGCTGACCCAGTACTCAATCCCCCTCCAATACACAGCTCCACCAGTACACAATGCCCCCCCCCAGTGGAACTCCACTTCCATACCAGGGCATTGTCAGTAACACACAAGACACAGGCATTTACTATTATGTCACACAGTACACAAATAAATATATATATATATATATATATATATATATATATATATATATATTGCAGTGATCAACCTTCACCTACGGTCCATCTATACAATGTCTATCGCATGCCCACTCCTGTCAGGCATGTCTCTTATGTCCCTGCACCAGGGTGTTACTGCACACCCCAGTGACAATGGTGTCTGCTCATTCCATCTTGGTGGAGGTGGTCTGTAACATATGGATTCATCTGTCCCTCAGTGCCTCAGGACTGACCTGTACACCCTCTGTAGCAGCAACAGCCCATAGTCTGGCTGGTCATCCCTCAGGCCTCCGTGTCACTTCTACATCACTGTCATCCATGGATAGCCAGTCATTCACATTGTAATCCAGGCAGGGATCATACGTGGGGGGGACACATCCTGTGGCATTCACAGCTGCCCACTGCAGCATGAAGGTCCCAACACAGAAGGCAATTTTTAGCATTAGAGGTGACATGGTGACTTAAATATATAGCACAGTGGCTTGCCATGCAGTGCAGCTGTGGCACACTGAACAGTCATCTTTGGCAGCTCCACCAGCCTCTAATAGGCCCCATCCTGGTCCTGGTAGCCATTCACCTTCAGGATCACTGTACAGGTTATGAATGCCTCTGGTGGCACTGGCTCTGCTAGCTTTTTTGACTCCATTTTCTTTGTGTGTGACATCATATTTGATCACTGAACACTGCTATGTACAGGTCGGCTGGCATGGACTGTCATACTGGTACCTGCGTAATGTGACACGGTCTTGTCAGTAGGACACAACATCCAGATGCCACACCCTCACCTGGCCAGCTATTAAAGGGCCCAGCTGGCATGCACGCTGGTCCTTTGCACAGAAGTAGTGACACCTGGATATGACTGTGCAGCAATGTGCTCGTGCATACTGATGGTCATGGTACTTTTCCATTTACATTATGGGAAATGCAATTCCTCAGGAACTGGTAAGGATGCCTCTGTATCTACCAGCTGAGGGCAGACACAGTGACACTCATACAGAGCCAGTATATTAGCAAGTACCCCCTGGATATGAACACCATAACGGAGCTATGCTGGCTACTGGCACTGAATCTGCAACACAGACATGCAATAGCCATGCAACTGTGGCACATACAAGGGTGCTTACTTTACTGCCCTGGCCTACTAGGGTACAGGTGTCTTCCAATGGATGACAGGGGCCATGGCTGGTATCAGCTGGTCCTCCATGAGCAGGTGACTCTTGCAGGTGGTGGATGCCTTCCTGGCACACCTAGGTGAACATGTTTCATTTCCAAGAACAGAACAGGCCCTGCAGAACATATGGGTGACATTCTGTGCCATTACTGGCACGCCCAATACCACTGAGATGATCAACTATCCACATGTGGTGATCATCACCCATTTCAAGGTGAAGGAGGCATACAGGAACTGCAACGCATACCTCAGTATGAACATGTAGGTCATGTGCAATGCTGCAGGTGTAATTAAGCACATCTGTGCCAAGTACCCAGGATCTACATATGATACATACCTCACAACTTTTGAAAGAGTTGCCACAGCCTGCCAATGGCCAAAGCAGCAATGGACAATCAGACTGGTACCCTACCTGACAGGGAAAGCCCAACTTGCCTACAACTGTATGGACACTGCACAGTCAGAAAACTATGACCTGGTGAAAAGCAAAATCCTGAAAAAGTATGACATCTCTGTAGAGGCATACAGGCAGAGATTTCAATCTCTGAGGTACAATTCAGTCGACAAGCCTTGAGAAGCCTTCACTAGACTCAGAGAACTCCTGATAAAATGGATCCAAGCAGAGAGCAAAACAGTCTCACAGCTCATCGACACATTTGCCAAGGAGCAATTCATCAACATCTTGCCTACAGATGTGCAGCTGTGGATAAAGGAACACCAACCAGAGAGGGGGGAAAACGTTGTTTCTTTGGCTGAGGACTACCAAATGGCCAGACAAAAACCACAGCAGTGAGGTAACAGCCAAGCACTGGTAAGACAGTCTTTTTTCCACTTAAATTTCAAGCCTGATAAGAACTCTGGTGGAAGTAACAAATCTATGCCCAAAGACATTATCTGCTATAACTGTAATAAGCCAGGCCATTTTGCAAGAAACTGCCACAGTAAGGAGAGTGGCACTGGAACAAATATGTCCTTGGCAAATTGGGGCAAGTACTTAACAGATGTGAAGGTGGGGGATAACACTGTGAAGGGACTCATTGATTCAGGAAGCAGACAGACCCAAGTGCATGTTAAAATGCTGGGAAAACACTGTGCAAAGGAACCAGATACTGGTGTCATCTGCATCCACGGGGACATTCGATACTATCCCACCACCCAAGTGACTCTGACCATTAAGGGTGTATCACACCGAATGAAAGTGGAGGTAGTACCTAAGTTTCCTGTACCTGTGATTATCAGAAATGACTTTCCAGTGTTTAGTGAGTTGATAAAAGAGGGAGAAAATCCTGATGTTGCAGCAGCTGTAGTGACAAGATCTCAGGCAAAGAACATTTCGGATGGTGGGGATTCTTTTCCTTTCAGTGATTTTGATTCAGACTTGTTTGAGCACAGCTCCAAGATCCAGAAATCCGGGAAAGAAACACAAAGCCTAAAGAAACTGTGGGAACAAATGACTGATGGCCATAAAGGTTTAACATATGAAAATGCTGAAACTAAATTGATAACTGATTGTGATTTTCTTTCAGAACAAGCTAACAGTGTTTCTCTCCAGGGTTATTTTAAGCAGCTGGGGGTGAAACCAAAACAGGGTGGACCAATGTTTAAAAAATATAATGGGTTACTTTACAGAGTTTGGGTTAAACCCCAGACACAGGGACAGAGAGAACAATTGGTTATACCACATAAGAATAGAACAGAGTTATCACAGATAGCACATGATAGTCCTATGGCTAGTCACTCAGGGAGGGATCGCACCCTTGACAAATTGCTGTATAGATTTTACTGGCCTGGAATTCATGAAGATTTTGCAACCTATTGTAATTCCTGTGCTGAGTGTCAGAAAGTAGCCCCAGTCACTAGAAAAGACAAGGTGCCCCTGGTGCCCCTACCCTTAATAGATGTACCTTTTGAGAGAATTGCAATGGATGTGGTTGGTCCTTTAGACAAAAGTAAAAAGGGTAATAAAGTTATCCTGGTAATATGCAACTATGCTACTCAATACCCAGAAGCAGTTCCAATGCGTACTGTTACAGCCCCAAAAGTTGCAGCACAGCTTGCCAAAATTTTCAGCAGAATGGGCATACCTAAAGAAATTATTACTGATCATGGTAATAATTTTGGTGCTGCATTACTTAAGGAGCTGTACAGACTTCTAGATATTACTGCCATAATAACCTCCCCATCACCCTCAGACAGACGGTCTTGTTGAGCGTTTTAACCAAACCCTAAAACACATGTTAAAAAGGTTTGTAAAAGGGGAAGGGAAAGACTGGGACCAATACTTGCCTTACCTACTTTTTGCCTACAGAGAAGTACCACAAGCATCAACAGGGTTTTCACCATTTTAAATGATGTACGGTAGACAGCCAAGAAGGCCACTGGATGTGATAAAAGAAACATGGGAAGATAACCCCACTCAGAAACAATCTATAACTTCTTATATGTGTGCCCTAAGAAAAAAACTGGCAAAATATGTTGAAATTGCCCATAGTAATCAGGAAGAGGCTCAAAATCAGCAGAAAATATATTATGACCAGGGGGTAAAAGAAAAAGTTTTTGAGCCAGGTGAAAAGGTTTTGCTACTGTCGCCCACAACAGAAAATAAACTGTTAATGAAGTGGCAAGGGCCATATAAGGTTCTTAGACATACTGGCACTGTTAACTATGAGACTGAGACCCCAACAGGAAAACTCCTACTAAGATATACCATGCTAACCTCCTCAAGAAATGGGTTGAAAAAATGCCAAAAGCTGCTTTGCTAGTTTTACCATAAACTGATAAAGAAGATATTGATGTAATTTATGATAGATTGGAATACACCGTAAATGCTGATGCTGTAAAGGTGAATGTTTCCTTAACCTCAGAACAAACTACAGACATTTGTAATGTGCCAAAGACATTTAACAGTACTTTTACAATGGTACCAGGCCGAGCAAAAGGGGTTGAGCAAGTAATAGTGACAAAGAATGCTTGTCCTATTAGACAAATGACATATAGGTTGCCAGAGCAGATAAGAGCTGACATAGTTAAGGAAATACAAAAAATGAAAGAATTGGGCATCACAGAGGAGTCAAGGAGTGCTTGGTCACCTCCCATGGTAACTGTAAACAAAAAAGAAAGGGGTGTTAGAATCTGCCTTGATTTTAGGAAACTTAATTAAGTGTCAGAATTTGACAGTTATTCTATGCACAGAATAGATGATTTGGGGGACAGATTGGGGAGTGCAAAGTATATCAGTACCCTCAATCTCACCAAGGGTTACTGACAAATACCTTTAGCTAAAGAATCCAGAGATAAATCTGCATTTGCCACCCTTACAGGAGTCTATCGGTTCACCACCATGCCATTTACTTTACATGGTGTGCCAGCTACATTCCAGCAGTACATAATTATAATTTGAGATGACTGCAAAAAAGCTGTTGGAAACTAGAGGTTACTTGGGTGCAAATATTTAAGCTTTTTGCAAAAGCTGTGCAAGTGGGGCCTCTCAGCTCTGGCACAATGTGTTCTAGCAGGTACTGCCCTGAAATATACAAAAACAGGATGCTTGCTAAGAATGGGGGTTGAAAGGAACTATATAAGCGCTAAGCTGCAACTGCAAAGAGAGATGAGGAGAACAAGGGACACAGAGACTGAAAGAAAACTTCATTTTATTTTGCCTTTGTAAATAATTATACTGAACAAGTTTATTTTATGGTACTGCTAGTGTAAATAAATAATTGTTGTTGAATTCTACAACTGCTCCTGGTTTTCCTGTGCCTCAATGATAATCTTAGCCAGGCTAATGTATATCAGTACATTGAAGAACTGGGTAAAATTAGGACCCTCTGAAAATTAGATCCTACATCACATCAAAGCTATCCTGTGTCAGTACATTGCCAAAATGCATAAAAGTATGACCCACTGAATATGACATACTGCATCTCAGCCAGGCTATCCAGCTGTGTCTGTACATTGTAACAATACTATAATATCATCAAGCGGTTCTGGAGACATGTGAACATTGAGAGCAAAGCCTGAGAAATGTCAACATTTTTCCAGAGCCTCTGTGATATGTTGCAAGTGAGTTTTACCATTTAAAATAAATAAAAAGAGCCTTAACATTTGTTATAGTGATTTTATTGGCAGGCATAATGAAGTCAGTTGCATACATGTATTATAAAAAAGGTTCACAGAAATGCTGCAATCTGATTGGCTGTTAGGATTCCAACAGCCTTATGTTACTCCATGTTATACTGTCATGTACAGCCTGATCACAATGGCATATGCATTCTTCCTGTCAGCATTTCATCCTCAGGCACTGCTGAATGACTAGAATGATGCATTCTGATTTTGAACCAGCATTCTTAAACTGTTGGTGGAAGAACTGTTTTATTAAAAATATCCCTCTAAATGAGGAAAGCATTCAAAAAGTATTCTTTTAACCTTCTTCCTTTGGGAAAATTTTTTATAATAGCAGTAAGGCACTCCCAGGAGTTAGATTAACAGTCAATTAATTACCCCCTAGGGGCACTATGGCACTCAGCTGTGCCTCATGCCAGATTACACCCCTAGGGGTGATTAAGAGACTGCAATTCTAACCCCTGGTCATTCTTATTGCTTAATTGATTTGAGCATGCAGGAAAATGTGCAGAAGTTTTGTCCCAGTTTTACAAGAAAAATATAGATAAAAGGAGGGTGCCATAGAGGGAAATGCTTTGTTCAATCTGGAAACATTGCAGTTGACGCAGCTATCATTCTTTGTAATTCCCTAGGATGCCCCATGCAACCTCTAAAAACCCTAAAAGATTAGCTGCCTAGTATTTATGTATGCTTCCTACAAGTATAAAACCATAAGAGTTCCAATTGCCCTATAGTGAGCTGTATCATGGTAGCACTGACATGACTACACATGCAACTTCTGAAAACCCTGAAAGATTAGCTGCCTAGTATTTATGTATGCTTCCTACAAGTATAAAACCATGAGAGTTCCAATTGCCCTGTAGTGAGCTGCATCATGGCAGCACTGACATGACTACACATGCAACCTCTAAAAAGGCTAAAAGATTAGCGGCCTAGTATTTATGAATGCTTCCTACAAGTATAAAACCATAAGAGTTCCAATTGCCCTATAGTGAGCTGTATCATGGCAGCACTGACATGAGGATGCCCCATGCAACCTCTGAAAACCCTAAAAGATTAGCTGCCTAGTATTTATGTATGCTTCCTACAAGAATAAAACAATAAGAGTACCAGTTGCCCTGTAGTGAGCTGTATCATGGCAGCACTGACATGACTACACATGCAACCTCTGAAAACCCTAAAATATTAGCTGCCTAATATTTATGTATGCTTCCTACAAGTATAAACCCATAAGAGTTCCAATTGCCCTGTAGTGAGTTGTATCATGGCAGCACTGACATGACTACACATTCAACCTCTGAAAACCCAAAAAGATTATCTGCCTAGTATTTATATATGCTTCCTACAAGTATAAAACCATGAGAGGTCCAATTGCCCTGTAGTGAGCTGCATCATGGCAGCACTGACATGACTACACATGCAACCTCTGAAAACCCAAAAAGATTAGTTGCCTAGTATTTAAGTATGCTTCCTACAAGTATAAAACCATAAGAGTTCCAATTGCCCTGTAGTGAGCTGTATCATGGCAGCACTGACATGAGGATGCCCCATGCAACCTCTGAAAACCCTAAAAGATTAGCTGCCTAGTATTTATGTATGCTTCCAAGTATAAAACAATAAGAGTTCCAAATCGCCTATAGTGAGCTGTATCATGGCAGCACTGACATGAGGATGCCCCAAGCAACCTCTGAAAACCCAAAAAGATTAGCTGCCTAGTATTTATGTATGCTTCCTACAAGTATACAACCATAAGAGTTCCAATAGTCCTGTAGTGAGCTGTATCATGGCAGCACTGACATGAGGATGCCCCATGCAACCTCTGAAAACCTTAAAAGATTAGCAGCCTAGTATTTATGTATGTTTCCTACAAGTATAAAACTATAAGAGTTCCAGTTGTCCTGTAGTGAGCTGTATCATGGCAGCACTGACATGACTTCACATGCAACCTCTGAAAACCCTAAAAGATTACCTGCCTAGTATTTATGTATGCTTCCTACAAGTATAAAACCACGAGAGTTCCAATTGCCCTGTAGTGAGCTGTATCATGGCAGCACTGACATGACTACACATGCAACCTCTGAAAACCCTAAAAGATTACCTGCCTAGTATTTATGTATGCTTCCTACAAGGAAAACCATAAGAGTTCCAAATGCCCTGTAGTGAGCTGTATCATGGCAGCACTGACATGACTACACATGCAACCTCTGAAAACCCTAAAAGATTAGCTGCCTAGTATTTATGTATGCTTCCTACAAGTATAAAACCACAAGAGTTCCAATTGCCCTGTAGTGAGCTGTATCATGGCAGCACTGACATGACTACACATGCAACCTCTGAAAACCCTAAAAGATTAGCTGCCTAGTATTTATGTATGCTTCCTACAAGTATAAAACCATAAGAGTTCCAATTGCCCTGTAGTGAGCTGTATCATGGCAGCACTGACATGACTACACATGCAACCTCTGAAAACCCTAAAACATGAGCTGCCTAGTATTTATGTATGCTTCCTACAAGAATAAAACCACGAGAGTTCCAATTGCCCTATAGTGAGCTGTATCATGGCAGCACTGACATGACTACACATGCAACCTCTGAAAACCCTAAAAGATTAGCTGCCTAGTATTTATGTATGCTTCCTACAAGTATAAAACCACGAGAGTTCCAATTGCCCTGTAGTGAGCTGCATCATGGCAGCACTGCCATGACTACACATGCAACCTCTGAAAACCATAAAAGATTAACTGCCTAGTATTTATGTATGCTTCCTACAAGTATAAAACCACGAGAGTTCCAATTGCCCTGTAGTGAGTTGCATCATGGCAGCAATGACATGACTACACAAGCAACCTCTGAAAACCCTAAAAGATTAGCTGCCTAGTATTTATGTATGCTTCCTACAAGTATAAAACCACGGGAGTTCCAATTGCCCTATACTGAGCTGCATCATGGCAGCACTGACATGACTACACATGCAACCTCTGAAAACCCTAAAAGATAAGCTGCCTAGTATTTATGTATGCTTCCTACAAGTAAAACCATAAGAGTTCCAATTGCCCTGTAGTGAGCTGTATCATGGCAGCACTGACATGATTACACATGCAACCTCTGAAAACACTAAAAGATTAGCTGCCTAGTATTTATGCATGCTTCCTACAAGTATAAAACCACGAGAGTTCCAATTGCCCTGTAGTGAGCTGCATCATGGCAGCACTGACATGACTACACATGCAACCTCTGAAAACCCTAAAAGATTAGCTGCCTAGTATTTATGTATGCTTCCTACAAGTATAAAACCATAAGAGTTCCAATTTCCCTATAGTGAGCTGCATCATGGCAGCACTGACATGACTACACATGCAACCTCTGAAAACCCTATAAGATTAGCTGCCTAGTATTTATGTATGCTTCCTACAAGTATAAAACCACAAGAGTTCCAATTGCCCTGTAGTGAGTAGCATCATGGCAGCACTGACATGACTACACATGCAACCTCTGAAAACACTAAAAGATTAGCTGCCTAGTATTTATGTATGCTTCCTACAAGTATAAAACCACGGGAGTTCCAATTGCCCTATAGTGAGCTGCATCATGGCAGCACTGACATGACTACACATGCAAACTCTGAAAACCCTAAAAGATTAGCTGCCTAGTATTTATGTATGCTTCCTACAAGTAAAAACCATAAGAGTTCCAATTGCCCTGTAGTGAGCTGTATCATGGCAGCACTGACATGACTACAAATGCAACCTCTGAAAACCCTAAAAGATTACCTGCCTAGTATTTATGTATGCCTCCAAACCACGAGAGTTCCAATTGCCCTGTAGTGAGCTGTATCATGGCAGCACTGACATGACTACACATGCAACCTCTGAAAACCCTAAAAGATTAGCTGCCTAGTATTTATGTATGCTTCCTACAAGAATAAAACCACGAGAGTTCCAATTGCCCTATAGTGAGCTGTATCATGGCAGCACTGACATGACTACATATGCAACCTCTGAAAGCCCTAAAAGATTAGCTGCCTAGTATTTATGTATGCTTCCATGTATAAAACAATAAGAGTTCCAAATGCCCTATAGTGAGCTGTATCATGGCAGCATTGACATGAGGATGCCCCAAGCAACCTCTGAAAACCCAAAAAGATTAGCTGCCTAGTATTTATGTATGCTTCCTACAAGTATACAACCATAAGAGTTCCAATAGTCTTGTAGTGAGCTGTATCATGGCAGCACTGACATGAGGATGCCCCATGCAACTTCTGAAAACCTTAAAAGATTAGCTGCCTAGTATTTATGTATGCTTCCTACAAGTATAAAACTATAAGAGTTCCAGTTGTCCTGTAGTGAGCTGTATCATGGCAGCACTGACATGACTACACATGCAACCTCTGAAAACCCTAAAAGATTACCTGCCTAGTATTTATGTATGCTTCCTACAAGTATAAAACCACGAGAGTTCCAATTGCCCTGTAGTGAGCTGTATCATGGCAGCACTGACATGACTACACATGCAACCTCTGAAAACCCTAAAAGATTACCTGCCTAGTATTTATGTATGCTTCCTACAAGGAAAAACCATAAGAGTTCCAAATGCCCTGTAGTGAGCTGTATCATGGCAGCACTGACATGACTACACATGCAACCTCTGAAAACCCTAAAAGATTACCTGCCTAGTATTTATGTATGCTTCCTACAAGTATAAAACCACGAGAGTTCCAATTGCCCTGTAGTGAGCTGTATCATGGCAGCACTGACATGACTACACATGCAACCTCTGAAAACCCTAAAAGATTAGCTGCCTAGTATTTATGTATGCTTCCTACAAGTATAAAACTATAAGAGTTCCAATTGCCCTGTAGTGAGCTGTATCATGGCAGCACTGGCATGACTACACATGCAACCTCTGAAAACCCTAAAAGATTAGCTGCCTAGTATTTAAGTATGCTTCCTACAAGTATAAAACCATAAGAGTTCCAATTGCCCTGTAGTGAGCTGTATCATGGCAGCACTGACATGACTACACATGCAACCTCTGAAAACCCTAAAACATGAGCTGCCTAGTATTTATGTGTATGCTTCCTACAAGAATAAAACCACGAGAGTTCCAATTGCCCTATAGTGAGCTGTATCATGGCAGCACTGACATGACTACACATGCAACCTCTGAAAACCCTAAAAGATTAGCTGCCTAGTATTTATGTATGCTTCCTACAAGTATAAAACCACGAGAGTTCCAATTGCCCAGTAGTGAGCTGCATCATGGCAGCACTGCCATGACTACACATGCAACCTCTGAAAACCCTAAAATATTAGCTGCCTAGTATTTATGTATGCTTCCTACAAGTATAAAACCACGAGAGTTCCAATTGCCCTGTAGTGAGTAGCATCATGGCAGCAATGACATGACTACACAAGCAACCTCTGAAAACCCTAAAAGATTACCTGCCTAGTATTTATGTATGCTTCCTACAAGTATAAAACCACGGGAGTTCCAATTGCCCTATAGTGAGCTGCATCATGGCAGCACTGACATGACTACACATGCAACCTCTGAAAACCCTAAAAGATAAGCTGCCTAGTATTTATGTATGCTTCCTACAAGAAAAAACCATAAGAGTTCCAATTGCCCTGTAGTGAGCTGTATCATGGCAGCACTGACATGACTACACATGCAACCTCTGAAAACCCTAAAAGATAAGCTGCCTAGTATTTATGTATGCTTCCTACAAGTATAAAACCACGAGAGTTCCAATTGCCCTATAGTGAGCTGCATCATGGCAGCACTGACATGACTACACATGCAACCTCTGAAAACACTAAAAGATTAGCTGCCTAGTATTTATGAATGCTTCCTACAAGTATAAAACCACGAGAGTTCCAATTGCCCTGTAGTGAGCTGTATCATGGCAGCACTGACATGACTACACATGCAACCTCTGAAAACATTAAAAGATTAGCTGCCTAGTATTTATGCATGCTTCCTACAAGTATAAAACCACGAGAGTTCCAATTGCCCTGTAGTGAGCTGCATCATGGCAGCACTGACATGACTACACATGCAACCTCTGAAAACCCTAAAAGATTAGCTGCCTAATACTTATGTATGCTTCCTACAAGTATAAAGATATAAGAGTTCCAATTTCCCTATAGTGAGCTGCATCATGGCAGCACTGACATGACTACACATGCAACCTCTGAAAACCCTAAAAGATTAGCTGCCTAGTATTTATGTATGCTTCCTACAAGAATAAAACCACGAGAGTTCCAACTGCCCTATAGTGAGCTGTATCATGGCAGCACTGACATGACTACATATGCAACCTCTGAAAACCCTAAAAGATTAGCTGCCTAGTATTTATGTATGCTTCCTACAAGTATAAAACCACGAGAGTTCCAATTGCCCTATAGTGAGCTGCATCATGGCAGCACTGACATGACTACACATGCAACCTCTGAAAACCCTAAAAGATTAGCTGCCTAGTATTTATGTATGCTTCCTACAAGTATAAAACCACAAGAGTTCCAATTGCCCTATAGTGAGCTGCATCATGGCAGCACTGACATGACTATACATGCAACCTCAGAAAACCATAAAAGATTAGCTGCCTAGTATTTATGTATGCTTCCTACAAGTATAAAACCACGAGAGTTCCAATTGCCCTGTAGTGAGCTGCATCATGGCAGTACTGACATGACTACACATGCAACCTCTGAAAACACTAAAAGATTAGCTGCCTAGTATTAATGCATGCTTCCTACAAGTATAAAACCACGAGAGTTCCAATTGCCCTGTAGTGAGCTGTATCATGGCAGCACTGACATGACTACACATGCAACCTCTGAAAACCCTAAAAGATTAGCTGCCTAGTATTTATGTATGCTTCCTAGAAGTATAAAACCATAAGAGTTCCAATTGCCCTATACTGAGCTGTATCATGGCAGCACTGACATGACTACACATGCAACCTCTGAAAACCCTAAAAGATTAGATGCCTAGTATTTATGTATGCTTCCTACAAGTATAAAACCACGAGAGTTCCAATTGCCCTATAGTGAGCTGTATCATGGCAGGACTGACATGACTACACATGCAACCTCTGAAAACCCTAAAAGATTAGCTGCCTAGTATTTATGTATGCTTCCTACAAGTATAAAACCATAAGAGTTCCAATTGCCCTATAGTGAGCTGTATCATGGCAGCACTGACATGACTACACATGCAACCTCTGAAAACCCTAAAAGATTAGCTGCCTAGTATTTATATATGCTTCCTACAAGTATAAAATCATAAGAGTTCCAATTGCCCTGTAGTGAGCTGCATCATGGCAGCACTGACATGACTACACATGCAACCTCTGGAAACCCTAAACGATTAGCTGCCTAGTATTTATGTATGCTTCCTACAAGTATAAAACCATGACAGTTCCAATTGCCCTATAGTGAGCTGCATCATGGCAGCACTGAATGACTACACATGCAACCTCTGAAAACCCTAAAAGATTAGCTGCCTAGTATTTATGTATGCTTCCTACAAGTATAAAACCACGAGAGTTCCAATTTCCCTGTAGTGAGCTGTATCATGGCAGCACTGACATGACTACACATGCAACCTCTGAAAACACTAATATATTAGCTGCCTAGTATTTATGCATGCTTCCTACAAGTATAAAACCACGTGAGTTCCAATTGCCCTGTAGTGAGCTGTATCATGGCAGCACTGACATGACTACACATGCAACCTCTGAAAACACTAAAACATTAGCTGCCTAGTATTTATGCATGCTTCCTACAAGAATAAAACCACAAGAGTTCCAATTGCCCTGTAGTGAGCTGTATCATGGCAGCACTGACATGACTACACATGCAACCTCTGAAAACCCTAAAACATTAGCTGCCTAGTATTTATGTATGCTTCCTACAAGAATAAAACCACAAGAGTTCCAATTGCCCTGTAGTGAGCTGCATCATGGCAGCACTGACATGACTACACATGCAACCTCTGAAAACCCTAAAAGATTAGCTGCCTAGTATTTATGTATGCTTCCTTCAAGTTTAAAACCACAAGAGTTCCAATTGCCCAGTAGTGAGCTGCATCATGGCAGCACTGACATGACTACACATGCAACCTCTGAAAACCCTAAAAGATTAGTTGCCTAGTATTTATGTATGCTTCCTTCAAGAATAAAACCACGAGAGTTCCAATTGCCCTGTAGTGTTCTGTATCATGGCAGCACTGACATGACTACACATGCAACCTCTGAAAACACTAAAAGATTAGCTGCCTAGTATTTATGCATGCTTCCTACAAGTATAAACCCACGAGAGTTCCAATTGCCATGTAGTGAGCTGTATCCTGGCAGCACTGTCATGACTACACATTCAACCTCTGAAAACCCTAAAAGATAATCTGCCTTGTATTTATGTATGCTTCCTACAAGTATAAAACAATAAGAGTTCCAATTGCCATGAAGTGAGCTGTATCATGGCAGCACTGACATGACTACACAAGCAACCTCTGAAAACCCTAAAAGATTAGCTGCCTAGTATTTATGTTTGCTTCCTACAAGAATAAAACCACGAGAGTTCCAATTGCCCTATAGTGAGCTCTATCATGGCAGCACTGACATGACTACACAGGCAGTCCTCTGAAACCCCAAAAGATTCGGCTGCTCTAGTATTTATGTATGCTTCCTACAAGTATAAAACCACAAGAGTTCCAATTGCCCTATACTGAGCTGTATCATGGCAGCACTGACATGACTACACATGCAACCTCTGAAAACCCTAAAAGATTAGCTGCCTAGTATTTATGTATGCTTCCTACAAGTATAAAACCACGAGAGTTCCAATTGCCCTATAGTGAGCTGTATCATGGCAGCACTGACATGACTACACATGCAACCTCGGAAAACCCTAAAAGATTACCTGCCTAGTATTTATGTATGCTTCCTACAAGTATAAAACCATAAGAGTTCCAATTGCCCTATACTGAGCTGTATCATGGCAGCACTGACATGACTACACATGCAACCTCTGAAAATCCTAAAAGATTAGCTGCCTAGTATTTATATATGATTCCTACAAGTATAAAATCATAAGAGTTCCAATTGCCCTGTAGTGAGCTGCATCATGGCAGCACTGACATGACTACACATGCAACCTCTGAAAACCCTATAAGATTAGCTGCCTAGTATTTATGTATGCTTCCTACAAGTATAAAACCACAAGAGTTCCAATTGCCCTGTAGTGAGTAGCATCATGGCAGCACTGACATGACTACACATGCAACCTCTGAAAACACTAAAAGATTAGCTGCCGAGTATTTATGTATGCTTCCTACAAGTATAAAACCACGGGAGTTCCAATTGCCCTATAGTGATTCTGCATCATGGCAGCACTGACATGGACTACATGCAAACTCTGAAAACCCTAAAAGATTAGCTTGCCTAGTATTTATGTGATGCTTCCTACAAGTAAAACCATAAGAAAGTTCCAATTGCCTCAGTGAAAGCTGTATCATGGCAGCACTGACATGACTACAAATGCAACCTCTGAAAACCCTAAAAGATTACCTGCCTATTATTTATGTATGCCCAAACCACGTAGAGTTCCATTGCCGTCTCTGTAGTGAGCTGCATCATGGCAGCACTGGAGATGACTACATGCAACCTCTGAAAACCCTAAAAGTTTAGCTGCCTAGTATTTGTGTGTATGCTTCTCACAAGAATAAAACCACGTAGAGTTCCAATTGCTCTATAGTGAGCTGTATCATGGCAGCACTGACATGACTACATATGCAACATCTGAAAGCCTAAAAGATTAGCTGCCTAGTATTTATGTATGCTTCCATGTATAAAACAATAAGAGTTCCAAATGCCCCTATAGTGAGCTGTATCATGGCAGCATTGACATGAGGATACCCCAAGCAACCTCTGAAATCCCAAAAGATTAGCTCGCCTAGTATTTATGTATGCCTCTACAAGTATATACAACCATAAGAGTTCCAATAGTCTTGTAGTGAGCTGTATCATGGCAGCACTGACATGAGGATGCTCATGCAACTCTGAAAACCTAAAAGATTAGCTGCCTAGTATTTATGTATGCTTCCTACAAGTATAAAACTACAAGAGTTCCAGTTGTCCTGTAGTGAGCTGTATCATGGCAAAGAATTGACATGACTACACATGCAAACCTCCGGAAACCCCAAAAGATTACCTGCCTAGTATTTATGTATGCTTCCTACAAGTATAAAACCACGAGAGTTCCAATTGCCCTGTAGTGAGCTGTATCATGGCAGCACTGACATGACTACACATGCAACCTCTGAAAACCCTAAAAGATTAGCTGCCTAGTATTTATGTATGCTTCCTACAAGTATAAAACTATAAGAGTTCCAATTGCCCTGTAGTGAGCTGAATCATGGCAGCACTGGCATGACTACACATGCAACCTCTGAAAACCCTAAAAGATTAGCTGCCTAGTATTTAAGTATGCTTCCTACAAGTATAAAACCATAAGAGTTCCAATTGCCCTGTAGTGAGCTGTATCATGGCAGCACTGACATGACTACACATGCAACCTCTGAAAACCCCAAACATGAGCTGCCTAGTATTTATGTGTATGATTCCTAAGCAAGAATAAACCACGAGAGTTCCAATTGCCCTATAGTGAGCTGTATCATGGCAGCACTGACATGACTACACATGCAACTCTGGAAAACCCTAAAAGATTAGGCTGCCTAGTATTTATGTTGCTTCCCAGAAGTGATCAAAACCACGAGAGTCTTAACTGTCTAGTAGTAGAAGCTGCATCATGGCAGCACTGCCATGACTACACATGCAACTCCCTGAAACCCCTAAGGGCTGCTCAGTATTTATGAAGCCTACAAGATACAAACCATCAGAGTTCCAATTGCCCTGTAGTGGTAGCATCATGGCAGCAATGACATGACTACACAAGCAACCTCTGAAAACCCTAAAAGATTACCGCCTAGTATGGCTGTATGCTTCCTACAAGTATAAAACCATGGAGTTCCAATTGTCTCTATAGTGAGCTGCATCATGGCAGCACTGACATGACTACACATGCAACCTCTGAAAACCCTAAAAGATAAGTCATCTAGTATCATGTATGCTTCCTACAAGAAAACCATAAGAGTTCCAACTGCCCTGTAGTGAGTTGTATCATGGCAGCACTTCGACATGACTACACATGCAAACTCTGAAAACCCTAAGATAAGCTGCCTAGTATTTATGTATGTTTCTACAAGTATATAAAAACCACGAGAGTTCCAATTGTCTTATTAGTGAGCTGCATCATGGCAGCACTGACATGACTACACATGCAACCTCTGAAAACACTAAAAGATTAGCGTTTAGTATTTATGAATGCTTCCTACAAAAAGACAAAAACTACGAGAGTCTAACTGTCTCTAGTGAGCTGTATCATGTGGCAATTGGACATTACACATGCAAATTCTGAAACATTAAAAGATTAGCAGCCTAGTATTTGTGCATGCTTCCTATATAAAACCATTAGAGTTCCACTGCTCCTGTAGCAGCTGCATCATGGCAGCACTGGGATGACTTGTGGAGGGACCTCAGTACTAAATCTTTAAAGGCCGTGGCAGGACCAATTGTTGCTTGTTCATACTTTGCCACTACAATCTACTGTCTCTCTGTACAACAACTGATTAAGCAACTTCAATCTGGGGCCTTCTTTAAACAATAAAGCAGTTCGCAAGTCAGTGGAATGTAACTTAGGCACATCTTTCCCCACATGCAGGGCATCAAATGCTGGCAGAATCATAGAATCTTGGGATTGAGCCCACTGAATGCTGTCATTGTCAAATTAAGGTAGTGCACTAATATCTAGAGCTGAGAAGTGGCAATAAGCAGTTGGTATGCAGGTGTCAGAAGGGCCCAAGCACCTACTAAACAGTCCACTGTGTCCGCAGACATCAGTTCATCTCTATCAAACTTTTGGCACAATGCTCGAATGTCAGGTTCAGACAGCCTGGACCCAATCACTCTTGGAAGTGGGTCATCGTGATAGGGCGTCAGCATCAATATGGTTCAGGCCCAGTCTGTATTCAACAGCATAATCATAGGCTGATAATGTAGAAAGCCACCGGTGCCCAGTGGAGTCTAATTTAGCTGTAGTCTGTACATAGGTCAAAAGGTTATTATCAGTCTTCATTAATATCTTTGCCCCATAGAGGTATTCATGAAACTGGTCAACAATGGCCCATTTTAGCGCAAGGAACTCCAACTTATGCACAGGGTAGTTTCGTTCAGTCAGTGTCAAGCTCCTACTGGCGAAAGCTACCGGTCTCAGGCCATCCTCATGGTCTTGATACAGCACCACTCCTAGACCCTGCAAACTAGCGTTCATATGCAGCACATAGGGTTTGGTGGGGTCAGGATAGGCAAGGATGGAGGCATGGGTGAGCTGGTATATGATCTCATGGAAGGCTGCTTCACAGTTGGGCATCCAGTGGGGCCCGAAGAGTTCACCTGGGCGGAAGTATACTTTTTCTGGTTCTTTAATGGCCCCTTTTTTGTATTTACGATTGGTAGAAGGGTAACCCTGGGTAAGGTTCAAGAGTGGGTGAATCACTTTGGAATAGTTTTTTATGAACCTGCGATAGTAGCCACAGAACCCCAAGAAACATTGCAGTTCTTTCAGATTATGGGGCTGGGGCCAAGTAGTCAGTGCTTCAACCTTACTGGGATCAGTCTCTATCACTTTTGTAGATACTATGTGCCCCACATACTTCACGGAGGTTTGGAAAAACTGGCATTTGTCAATGGACAGCTTGAGGCTGAAGTCTTCCAGCTGGTCTAGGACTTTAAACAGTTGATTCTCATGCTCCTCTAAGGTGCTCCCAAACACAATGACATTGTCCAAGTACACCAGGCATTCCAGCAAATTTATATCTCCCACCACATGTTCCATCAGTCGCTGAAAGGTGACCCACAATTCATATCCCTGCAGCATCCTCAGAAACTCATAGAGCCCAAACGACAAGATGAAGGCTGTTTATCACGGTCTTCAGCTTATCAGGATCTGTAGCATCCGCTGTGAAGATCCAACACTAAGAACCATTTGCTCCCATTGCCAAATCCAGGGCATCTTGTTTACGAGGCATAGTGTATTGGTCTGGGATGGTCCGCCAGTTCAGGGTTCGATAATCAACACACATCCTCACAGACCCATTCTTCTTACGCACAACCACAATGGGAGAGGTGTATGGGCTCCTGGATTCTTGTATCACGCCAGCAGCGAGCATTTCCTAGTGTGGTGTCTTCTCCATCATCTATATCTGTTTGGGCTAGGCGTCTGACCTCTCTCTAAATGGCCGTTCATCGTGCAGGCATGTGTGATGCTTTGCACCCTGGACACATCCCACATCCCATTCCTTCAATGAAAACACTTGGTCTCTCTGGGCAAGTCTCTTGCTAATTCTAGCCTTCCATTCAGCTGGCAACGGGGAGTCACCAAAGTCAAACAAGTCTGGGGTCACTCTCTTCTTCTCACCAGGGTGCTTGTTGCTGGGCAATACTGCAATGTTGGCGCAGTGTACCATAGCTAGTGTGCACCCTCTGTTCACCCGGATCTCCCGATCTGACACGTTGTGAATCTGGACCATCACTCATTGTGCATAGGCATGGGCATGAGCAGGCAAGATGCTGGTCTTGACCAACAATCCTTCTGGCAATTTTCCATCGCCTAGCGCATACAACATCAGTATTTTGTCCTTGACATCTTTCCAGAGGTAGACCTCCCCTTGAATGGTACACTGGGCATTAGGGGCCAGTACCATTGAATCAGGATCCTTCTTCCACACGATCCCTACTGGTTCATCCTGGTCAACTTCCTTGGGTTTATGTTGTAAATCATAGGCTCCCTTGATCAGAGCCAGATTTCTCAGGGCCCTCCCAGTCCATCGCTTTTGTTTCTTGTGACAGAGTTGCTCCAGTCTCCCAAACATATGGGCGTTTGTCCCAAGTAACGGGGGACCCCATCATACAGTCTGGTATGGGGACATACTAGGGCCAATGTCTCCACTCGCTCCTCTATACCAGTTACAGTTGCAGGAAAAGACAACCAGAGGCGGACATACCCTAGGTAGGGAAAAAGACTTGACGTTCAGGCCCCACTCATGTAGGCCTTCCAGGGATTGCAAAGGCACATCAGATAAGTGTTTGTCATACCAGTCCTGGAATACAATGGTCACTTGCAACCCACTGTCAAGCACAGCCAGAGTATGAATACCATTCACAGTCACTGCAGTCGCCATTGAAGGACACACTATTTTGGACCAGTCTGGAGAGGCAGTAGCAGAGGCCTCGACAGATGATTTAGCCTCAAAGAAATTTGAGTTAGGGTTTCTCAAACCCTCACTGCTGTCATTTTGGGCACCCCTTGGCCACGGATTTGCTTTTCGGAGCTCCCCTTGGAGTCTGTTTACTACTCTTTCTAAGTCCTTCTAAGACAGGCATTCTCTTTTCGTATGGTTATCCTTTCCACAGTTGTGACAAATGATAGACTCCTGGGTCATCCTGGGAGAGAACAACGTATGAGGAACTGAAGCAGTAGTAAGAGATTGGGGTCTAGTATCCACTTGCAGCAGTGAGAGTGGTGCAACATGTCTTAACAGTTCCTTTAGAGTGGCAGTCAATCCGGTGATCTCAGCCTTGGAGCCACGCTCAGTAACGGATGCCTGAGGGTGCACCCCCACCCCCACGGCAGTCACATCCTGAAAGGGACCAGAATCTTGTTTCATGGGGGAAACCCTTGCAGAGGTACTCATCTTCAACTCTTGGACTTCCTTTAGTAGCTCATCTTTCCAATGCTGGGCCCAGGGCGGGAAGTCCTTTGCATTCTCAGAGTGCTCGTTAAGTGTTGACTTTTGCCCATGAGCCTCACTTGGCTGATCACTCTCAGTCACTTGCGCAGCAGCAGCAGATATGGGTGCAATTCCCCCACAGGTGCTCAACCTCCAGAAATTTTTTCATTAGCTCGTCATAGGACGGGGGCGATTCCAGTCGGGTGGCAAGGCTCAACAGGAGCAGTAACAATTCTGAAAACAGAGCAGACTTAAGGATCTAGTCCAGCCTAGTTTGATCTAATTCATTTGACAGCAAACTACCCTTTCTGAGGCACTCTTGTAGCAGCTTTTCAAGCTGAGGTACATACACAGACAATGGCTCCCCTGGGTACTGCTGAGTGTTTCTTACTCTCCACCACAGATCCTCATCTGAATCTTGGTTCTCATACACATTCTCCAATGCATCAAGATAGTCCTGTGCAGTTGCTCTGGGGTTCTTGGCCCACTTGGCATGGATGGTAGCCAGGGCAGGACCTCGGAGGCTCTCACTCAACCTCTTTCGTTTCTCTGCTTCTGAGCATTGCCATTTAAGTACTAGAGGGGCAACATAGTCTAGCCAGGTCTCCCAGTCATCCTCCCCTTGGGGGGTGAGGAGGGTGCCCGAGAAGGTTCTCAGCCTTCAGTAGGAGTCGTAACTAATGGCAGGTACAGATATAGGGGCCAGCACTGGCATGGGCACAGAAGGAGGGGCAGTAACAGGTGCTGGAGTGGGAGGGGGTGTTGGGAAGGAACACTCTCAGGTGCAGGAATAGTTTCTTACAGTCCTCACGGTTTTCCTCCTCTAGCAACAACTTACAAATTTCTCCTCAAAAGTCTCAGATAATGGTGGGAGCTCATCCTTCCCGGCCTTCATTGTCTTTGTTATCACTCTCCAGGCAGCTGGAACCCCCTTCTGGGGCAATAGTCTGTGGCACTTTAGAGCTGTCCACAAGGTCACTACACTCTACTAAGGCTATGAAAGTTTGCATGATCAAATCAGCCTGTTGACCCACCACCATAAGGTGTTTTAAACATTCAGCTTTGGCGAGTACTCCCTCTACAGTGTCCTTACTGGTACCCAGGGGAATATCCAGTACAAGCAGAGCATGTTGGGGGTCAATACCCTGCCCAATACACCACCCCACCAACTGGTGTACAGCCATTTCTACTGGGTAGCTATTAATTCAATAATAATTCATAATTTATACATATTAGAAGGCACAAAACTTGTAGCGTGCAGCCTCCAAAATGTAAACCCTATGTGGCACTATCCTGCGGGTTACTACCCCTGCCTGCTTTGCTAGCAGCAGGTTAAGGGCCTGAGTTCTGAAACGGTGCTCCATCCAGAGGTCAGGCTGGTAGCGGTCGATTCAACCTGGGAAACACGCCTCCGGACACTGTAACCCCCTTTCCTTACTAGTGGCTAGAACAATACTCAATAATCACTTTCACAATACCCCAATACACCACACAAGTACCCACACTGCACTTACCACCAGGGCTTTCCTCTGGCTCGGCCCTGGGGACCCCCTGTGAAACATGGTTATACACAGCAAATAACAGCAGTACAGTACTCTTGCACAAACTGGAACCACAATCAGGATAAATTCAAAAAAGAGTTAGATCTGATTTATTTAAGGGACTTGAACAAGGGAGGGATGTAATCAGGTTAATTTGCTTAAAGGCTTTATCAATCAAATAGTTATGCATGCACTTCAGTGTCCATAAACAGTCACACACTCTGGGTACCCAGATGGAGAATGAGTGGGCTAGCCAGGAATGTTGCAGCTGGTTGGAAGAAAAACAACATGCACAACACACACTATTTGTAATCCAGAGCTGGAGGGCTCAGTTTGTGAAAAGAAAACAAGAAGACAATCAGATGACACACTTTTTGATTAGGCTGTTGTTGCAGGGAGCTACCCCGATGATTACTCACAATATCCAAGACTGGACACAGGCTGGACAAAAATCAAGACAGCAGGTGGTTAATCTGGAGAAGCAGGGCCCACATGATTCGCCGAGGCATCGTACCTGTTCAAGCATGGAGCAGGGGTTGATCCCCAGTCAGGTCTCTCGTCGGTGGCTTTCTCTGTGCAATGGGGTAGTTTGGCAGGGCCAGCGTGGCATGGCCCAGGCCGAGTGGAGATGAATGTGGATTCAGTCCGATTAGGCTGGATAAAGCTTCCAGCAAGCAGAACACAGTTCACACAATGGGGAACCAAATCATGACCCACTTTCAATACACAGCACATTTACATGTAAGGAAATTCTACTGTACCAGGCAAACCGCTCTCCGGTCACAATCGCAAAGTCTCTGCACAAACCGGGGATTCAAAAGGAGCTGGAAATCCTGACAGGTCAATCGCATTTAGCAAATCTTCGGTCTTCTTCAGGTTAAAGCCTGGTCACTGTCCAGTGGCTTAAATAGTCCTCACAACTTGGATTCAGTTCGAACTAACTCTATTTTCCCTCTCAGGGACAGCAGGCAGACAGGCAGACCAAAACTCAGCCCTTTCACAGTTCTCCCATGCAGAACTTCACAGAACTCCTACTCAAAATCACTTGAGCTGTTACTTCTTCGCTTCTCAGCTCAAAACTGAAACTAGCTGCACCAGCCTGGGAAATTCCCCAAAATCAAAAAGGTTCGGTTGGCTGATCCTCATGTCAGTCACAACAAAGGCTCCCCCTTCAGGTGCAAAAAGGTGCCAAAAGCCCAAAACTACAATTCCTACAGATTTTGACTCCAGACAGCTCCTGTAGTCCGGCACCATTTTAGGTCCCACCAGAACTGATTGGTCCAATTCGCAGTCCAGGACCAAGATAGTGGAGATAAACAAAACAGTCCTTGCTGCAAAGAGGGCAGGTTAGACAAACTACATTATCATTATCAGCAAATAGTTACATCTTTCAACAGAGCTCCCTCTCAGATTACTTATGACTGCAATCCAGGCAGCTCTTAAAGAGACAGTACACAGAGGCTATACAGGCACGCTCTGGCAATCATATTAAGACTGCTAAAACACAGGACACCAGCCTTGAAGTGAGCATTTAGGCAAGCTCAAGGAAGACTTTTCGGAAACCCCCATTTGTAGGGGGGTTACACATACAACCCCAACTCTGATGCATATGTAACCCCCCTGCAAATGGGGGTTCCCAAAAGACTTCCAGGAGCTTGCTTGAATGCTCCAAGCCTGAATGGTGTTTGGCATTTAAGCCATTTATCAGTGAGTGTTTTTAGAGCCTCTGGTACTGTCTTTAAGAGCTGTCTGCTTGCAGACATAATTAGTTTGTATGGGGAACTGTGTGCTTCTCTGCTTGAGTACCACCGAACTGCTGCCAATTCACTCCATTTTGCAGTCACTAGGAGTGCAAAGGAACCTATCTGAAAGATGTAACTGTTTGCCAGAAATCATTTAGAGTAATAATGAAAATACAGTTTGTCTAACCTGCTTTTTTGCAGTCAGAACTGTGTTTGCCTAGTTCCCATTCTAGTTTTGAACTGCTGAACTGGACCAATCAGTGTGGGATAAGGTAGCTCTAAAATGGTGCCTTGGACGCAATCAGAACTTGGACTCAGTAATCTGAGCCAGCCACAAGAGGATTGTAGGGCAGTGACTCTGGGAGATGTAGTTTGACTTGGCGCCTTTTGGACCAACAGAGTCAGTCTATTGTGAGTGACAGCCAATCCAGCCAAGAACTGGGAGGAACTCAAAGGAAGTGCCCGTTTTGTCTGCTGGAGTTTCAGTTGAGCTCTGGCAGAAGAGGGAAGGAGCCCGTGCTTTTTCGTGTGCAGTTTTAGTCGGAACGTGTAAGGCCCAGAGTTCGGTCTGCAGCTTGTGTAACTGCTTGTTAGGACTGAATCCATCCTGTGAAGAGAATCAAAGGATATCTGAAGAGTAGAAACCAGGCTCACCCTGTAGAAGACTGGAGAAATTGCTGATTTGCACTCGGTCTGTCAGGAACTGAATCTGCTGTGTGTTCTCCGGTATTGTGCAGTAATTGCGATCGATAGAGAAGCAGCCTGCCTGGTATAGTACTTTCTTTTACCATATAAATGTGTGAGAAGGCTTGTGCAGCTCAAGTGAATCCTGCTGCCATTAAAGGACTTTTGCCTGTTACTGTTTACCATATAAATGTGTGAGAAGGCTTGTGCAGCTCAAGTGAATCCTGCTGCCATTAAAGGACTTTTGCCTGTTACTGTTTACCATATAAATGTGTGAGAAGGCTTGTGCAGCTCAAGTGAATCCTGTTGCCATTAAAGGACTTTTGCCTGTTGCAGTTTGCCATATAAATGTGTGAGGAGTCTCGTGGAGCTCAAGAGTAGCCCTGCTGACGTTGAAGGACCCTATCTTGTTTGGAGGTCTGAGTACTAATTCAGAGTCGCCTCCCGTTGAATTGCCACATTGAATCCAAATGGAATTACTGTACTGCTGACTGTTTAACTAATTTTTTCTTTCTCAGTGTGAAAGGGCCCCTACCAGCTGCCACGGTTTGGACTAGCCACTAGGGCTTGGGCACCCAGGGACAGTAACTGGTAGGATAGGCCTGTGCACAGAGCCATAGGTAGATGAATAAAGTGATAAGCTAATTAACCTGATTTCCCTGTCCTTGTTATATTCCCCTAAATAAATCAGAGCTGCTTGTTTCAGCAAAGTTATACTGCCTGAGGTATTTGTTCATGTTAAAGTATTGTACTGTGATTGTTGCACTGTATCTTATTTTACAGGAGGTCCCAGTGCCTGAACCAGTCCTGGGGGTAAGTGTATACTGTGAAGGTAATTTGATATATTGTGTGGGGCACTAGTGGGAAGAAAGGGGGTTGCAGTGTCCCAGAGGGCTGTGACCAAGTTAGTTTAACTATTGCAAACCCTGACCTCTGGGTGGAGGCACCCGCCATCGGATCCAGGCCCCTCAACCTGTTAGTGGCAAATCAGGCAGGGGTAGTAGCCCCTGGGATAGCGCCATCTAGGGTTACATCTTGAGGCTCACTGCTGGGATTGTGTGTCCTCTAGTGGCCATATTTACTAACCACTGTTAAGAAAAAAATGGGTACCCGACTGAAGTGGCTGTGCACCGCTGGTGGAGTGGTGTACTGGGGAGGAGATTGACCCCAAAATGCTATGCTTATCCTGGACATCCCCTGGGTATCAATACGACACTGTACAGGAGTACTTCCAAGGTGGAAGGTTTACAAACCCTGTGGTGGTGGGTCGGCATGCTAATCTGCTCACCCACACTTTCCTGGCCCTAGTAGAGTTTAAGGATCCCATAGATAGCTCCAAAGTGCCACAGACCATTATCCCAGAGGGAGCCCTCACTGCCTGGAGAGTGATAACTAAGTACAGAAGACCTGGGGAATGCGCCCACCACTGTCCTAAACTTTTAAGGAGAAATTTACAAATGGTTGCTGGGGAAGGGAAAACTGTGGAGGACCTGAAGAAACTATTCTGCCACCTGGGGTGTTCCTCCCAACACCCCTCTCCCGCCTCCAGTACCCGTAATGGTGGCTGAACCAATGCAGACTCCTATTTCTGCACCTACCATTAGTCACGACTCTTCCGGAAGGTTGAGGATCTTCTCTGGCACCCTCCCACCCCCCCAAGAGGAGGATGACTGGGAGACCTGGATAGACTATGTTGCCTCCAAGTGCTAGAATGGCAATGCTCGAAGTCAAAAGCTAAAAGAGGGTTAGTGAGAGCCTCCGAGGTCCTGCCCTGGCTACCATCCGTGCAAACGGGCCAGTAACTGAAGTGACTGCACAGGCCTCATCTTGAGGCCTTGGAGAATGTATGGGAGCCCAGATTCTGATGAGGATCTATGGTGAGAGTAAGAATGCACAACAGTACCAAGGGGAGTTGTTGTCTGTGTATGTATCTCGGCTGGAAAAATTGTTGCAAGAATGCCCTCAGAAAGGGTAGTTTGCCAGCGATTGAACTGGACCGAACCAGGCTGACAGGATCCTTAAGTCTGCCCCTCTCAGAACTGCTGTTGCTTCAGTTACGCCTGGCAAATCGACTGGAATCCCACCTCCTATGATGAGTTAATGAGAGAAATTGAGGAGTTGAGAAAAGGCGACTCGGCAGGACCTGCACCAATAGCTGCGGCTACAACCCGAGTGACTGAGGGTGGCCCATCAAGTGAAGTTCAGGGCAGAGGTTGGCAGTCAATGAGTGCTCTGACAAGGAAAAGATATGCCACAATGGGGCGAACTGTTGAGAGAGATCCGAATTCAAAAACAGTCCTTTATGAAGGCCACGCCTGCAAGTACGGGCCCCACCTATATCCGACTGTATTCTGGGGGTGGGGGGGTACCCACCCATGTATCTACTGCTGATAACAGCTCCAAACCAATTCCTTGACCATGGAAGTGGAGAAACTGACGATGTCTCCAAATGCTTATCACGCCACAGACAGAGATGGCACCCAGGTTTCCAGTTAGTAATACCTCCGCCCTGGCTCCCAGTGTGGCGCCCGCCAGCTCAAACTCCAGAAAGTATGTTTTGCTATAATTGTGGGAAAGATGGCACATGAAAAGGGAATGCCGGCCCCAAAAGACACTGACAAAGTTGCATATAGGCTACAAGGAGAGCTCGAGAACAAATCAGTGGTTTAGAGGTGCACGAATGATCCCAGTGAGGGCACCAAAATGCTAACTCACGTCCTTGTGGCAAGGTCAGTTGCCCAGGCCCCACCACCGCCTCCAGACTGGTCCAGAATAGTGGGTCCTTCCATGGAGACCATCAGAAAGGTGAATGCAGTGCCTAAAGAGCTGTATTAGACAGTGGCTCCCAAGTGACAATTATGTTCCAGGATTGATATCAGAAGCATTTGTCAGACGCACTTTACAAACCATTAGAAGGACTGCATGTATGGGGTTAAGTGAGAAGGCCTCACCCCTATTCCGGTATATCCGACTTTGCTGTCTTTCCCACCTCCGTGGCTGGAGTGGCCGACAAGTAGAGACCTAGCCTTAGTGTGTCCCCACTGGACTATATGATGGTGTCCCTTTGTTGATTGGAACAAATGCTCATATGTTCGAAGGCTGGCACAGTTGTGTTATGAAAAAACAGGGGTCAAAGACTAGTAGAGCTTTAAGAGTTCTGCTTTAATTAAGAAGGCCTATGAGGCACAGAGAGATGCTGAAAAATAGAACCAGAGGAACCGGTCGGAATTGTATGGAAGAAGGTTCCTGAGTCTCTGATCCTGGCACCAAATGCCCAGTGTACCTTACAGGAGAGGTCCATATCAGAAAGGATGTTAAGAATAAAATATTAATGTTGGATGCACCAGGCGATGGAAAATTGCCAGAGGGACTGCTGGTCAAGCCTAGTATTTTGCCCGCTAGAGCCCATGCTTATGCCAGAAGGGTAATGGTCCAAGTTCAGAATGTGTCTGAAAGAGACATTCGAGTAAATAGAGGTTGCATCCTGGCTAATGTGCATTGTGCAGACACTGCAGTGCTACCCAGCAGCAAGAGTTCGAGGAAGAATGACAGAGTAACGCCTGACTTGTTTGATTTCGGCGACTCCCCGTTGCCAGCTGAATGGAAAGTGAGGATCAGTGAGAAGCTTGCCCAGAGAAACCAGGTGTTTTCTTTAAAGGAATGGGACGAGGATGCATGCAAGAGCCGAGCACAATATCCGGCTGCATGACGAAAGACCATTTCGTGAGAGGTCTCGACGCCTGGCACCTGCTGATATAGATGATGTGAGACGGCATCTGCAAGAGATGTTAGCTGCTGGTGTAATACAAGAATCCAGAAGCCCTTATGCTTCCCATATTGTAGTGAGGAAAAGAATGGGACAGTAAGGATGCGTGATTATCACACTTAAACCGCGGACTATCCCTGATCAGTACACAATGCCCCGCATTCAGGATGCTTTGGACTTCCTAAACGGCAGCAAGTGGTTCTCTGTGCTGGATCTCCGCAGTGGGTACTACTAGATCCCGACGGCCCAGAGGACCATGAGAAGACAGCCTTTATCTGTCCGCTTGGCTTCTATGAATTCATGAGGATGCCTCAAGGGGATTTCAGGTGCCCCAGCCACTTTTCAACGATTGATGGAGCTTGCGGTGGGGGACATGAACTTACTAGAGTGCCTGGTATACCTAGATGATGTTATTGTGTTTGGCAGCTCACTGGAGGAACATGAGAGCAGATTATTTAAGGTATTGGACCACTGGAGGACTTTGGCCTTAAACTGTCCATTGATAAGTGTCAATTCTTTCAAACATCAGTAAAGTATGTGGGACACATAGTATCCACTGAGGGAATAGAGACCACCCAAGTAAAGTTGAGGCCTTGACCACCTGGCCACAGCCCAAAAATCTAAAAGAACTGCAAAGATTCCTGGGATTCTGTGGTTATTACGGCTTCATCAAGGACTATTCAAGAGTGATCCGCCTTTACTTAACCTTACTCAAGGGTATCCCCAACCCACAAAAATACTAAAGTCAGCGCCCTCAAGACTGAAAGAGTGTATTTGTCTGAGTGAAGTATTTGGGGCCCGCTGGACTGCTGATTGTGAGACTGCTTTTCATGAGATCATATATCAACTTACCCATGCTCCAGTGCTGGCCTATGCCGATCCAAGAAAACCTTCACGTCCTGCACACTGATGCTAGCTTGCAAGGTTGGGGCTGTGTTGTACCAAGAGCACGAGAATGGCCTGAGACCAGTGGCCTTTGCCAGTAGAAGCCTAACCCCATCCGAAAAGAACTATCCTGTACATAAGTTAGAGTTCCTAGCTTTTGAAGTGGGCTATTGTTGACCAATTCCATGAGTACTTGTATGGGGCTAAAATACTAGTAAAACTGACAATAATCCTTTGACCTATGTGCAGACCTCAGCTAAGTTGGATGCCACTGGCCATAGGTGGCTTTCTGCATTATCTACATATGACTATGCTCGAATACTGAGCAGGTCTGAACCACATAGATGCTGATGCTCTCTCCTGGAGGCCTGTTCCCAGAATGATTGGGTCCGATTGCAGAACCTGACATTGGGCACTCTGCCGGAAGTTTGACAGGAAGAACAATGTCCACGGATGCAGTGGACTGCATGGTGGATTGCTTGGGACCTCTGAGAATTGCATACCTGCTGCTTATTGCCACTTTTCTGCAATAGACATTGGTTCACTGCCTCAGCTGGACAATGACAGTATTCAGTGGCTCAACTCACGATCCCATGATCAAAGCAGCTTTAGAAGCCCTCTATGCAGGAAAAGATGTGTCCAAATTACGCCCACTGATTTGAGAACTGCACTGTTATACAAAGAAGGTCCTAAGTTGAAACTGATCAATAAACTGTTACAGAGAAACAGTAGACAGAGGGGACAAGTAGACAAACAACAACTAGTGCTGCCCACTGCCTTTCGAGACTCAGTACTGATGTCCTTGCACAACCACATGGGGCACCTTGGTATAGACAGAACACTTGACTTTGTGAGATCCAGATTCTATTGGCCTAAGATGGGGGCTGATGTAGAGCAACACATTCAAACTTGTAGTCGCTGCTTACAGAGGAAAGCTTTGCCCCAGAGGGCTGCCCCCTTGTTAACATCACCACCAGTGCACCCATGGAGCTGGTCTGTATTGATTTTCTGAGTTTGGAGTCAGATCAAAGAAATATCAGTAATGTGCTGGTGGTCACTGACCATTTCACGAGATATGCCCAAGCTTTCCCACCAAAGACCAGAAAGCATCCACTGTGGCCAAAGTACTTGTAGAAAACTTTTGTTCACTATGGGGCTCCACAAAGAATCCATTCTGATCAAGGGAGAGACTTTGAGAGTCGCCTGATCAAAGAGATGCTTTCTCTGTGGGAGGCGAAAGTCCAGAACCACTCCTACCACCCCAGGGGACCCACAGCCTGAACGTTTCAACCGCACTTTGCTAGATATGCTAGGCACCCTGCACCCAAAGGATGCTCTAGATGGAGCAACAAATTAGCACCCTGGTACATGCTTATAACTGCACCAAAAGTGATACCACTGGTTCCTCCCCACCGCTGATGTTTGGAAGAGAAGCTCGACTACCGGTAGATGTGTGTTTTGGGTCTCTCCTGATGGGGTTCAAGCTGACAACTATTTACAGTATGTGCAAAGTTAAAGGCCCAGCTAACTCATGCATACCAACTGGCTCAAACCATGGCTGCCAAAAGAAATCTAGCCAACAAAGAAAGGTATGATAAAAAGGTGAAAGCACAGAACTCCAGGAGGGGATCGGTATTGCAAGAAATCTGGGACTGCATGGCAAACACAAGATTGCTGACAGATGGCACCATCTCCCTCACATTGTAGTGGGCAAACTAGATGATCTGCCAGTGTACAAAGTAAGGCCTGAGAATAATTCAAAAGATGTAAAACAATGCATAGAAATCATTTACTGCCCACTGGACAAATCTTGATTGAGTCTGAGCCCCAGAAGATGCCCTCTGGACCAGTGACTAGAGCTGCTGCTAAGAAAAGATCAAGGAAGTCTGCACCTACAGAAGCAGAGTTAAAGTGTTCCCCTGCACAAGTCCCAGTTGAGCATGACTGTCAGTCCATATCAGAAGAAAGTGAGAGTGACTTTGAATACTATCCTTCTTATGAACTGAGTCAATTGTTTCGGGGCAATCCCCTAGTCAATACTGGAGACGAAGCTGGGCCTTCTGGACTGTCTAAGCCCCCAGCTTCGTCCCTGGAGCCAGTGCTCCCAGAAAGTGAAGTGCAAAGCATCAGATCAGATGAAATGGAATCATTGTGCATGGTTGAACTGTTTGAGCTTTCAGGGAGGAAAATGATGGATTGGGGCAGACTGGTGATACACCAGAACAAGAAGAGTATTTTGAGTGCCCTGACAGTCCACTGCCAGTGTCCGAAAGCTTCCATGCGAGCCAAATGTTGTGGACTCAGAAACTGTAACTCCTGGAGCTGAAAGTGCCCAAGTACTAGCTCTCTACCCCATGGAGACCCCTGACAAGTGAGGACAATGCTGAAAATGAGGCTCAGAGTGCAGAGACTGTAACAGTTCCCCTAGAAAGACTGGTCGAGCTGTAAAGCCTGTGGTGCACCTCAGTTATGATTCACTTGGGAGGCCTGTGGACTTGCCTCTCAATGTTGTCCATAAAGGAGTGTATGTGTCCCCGAGCTCATTGCCCAAACTGAGCATCAGTGCCAACTCCAAGTTACTTGTGTTGCCCTATAGTATGGTGCCCTGCCCCGTCCAGCCCCAAGGTAACTGATAGGAAGGGCCCTCTCTTCAGGTTTCATGTACAAGAGGTAATAACTTGAGTTATGGTACAATGTGTGTGTAATACTATGTAAAGAGTGACGTACTGCAATGTTTCAGAAATGTGTTCTTGGTAAAATGATATACTGACTGACGATTACATGTGTGAGCCTAATGCAAATGTATATGGTTGCAGTTAAAACTTATGGGGGTACTTGCTTGACGCGGATGTCAAGCTTTCCCAGGCCAGGAAGGGCGTAACCCCCCTGCAAATGGGGGTTCCCAAAAGACTTCCAGGAGCTTGCTTGAATGCTCCAAGCCTGAATGGTGTTTAGCGTAAACCATTTATCAGTGAGTGTTTTAGAGCCTCTGGTACTGTCTCTTTAAGAGCTGTCTGCTTGCAGACATAATTAGTTTGTATGGGGGGACTGTGTGTTTCTCTGCTTGAGTACCACTCAAACTGCTGCCAATTCACTCCATTTTTGCAGTCACTAGGAGTGCAAAGGGAACCTATCTGAAAGATGTAACTGTTTGCCAGAAATCATTTAGAGTAATAATGAAAATACAGTTTGTCTAACCTGCTTTCTTTGCAGTCAGAACTGTGTTTGCCTAGTTCCCCATTCTAGTTTTGAACTGCTGAACTGGACCAATCAGTGTGGGATAAGGTAGCTCTAAAATGGTGCCTTGGACGAATCAGAACTTGGACTCGTAATCTGAGCCAGCCACAAGAGGATTGTATGGGCAGTGACTCTGGGAGATGTAGTTTGACTGCCTTTTTGACCAACAGAGTCAGTCTATTGTGAGTGACAGCCAATCCAGCCAAGAACTGGGAGGAACTCAAAGGAAGTGCCCGGTTTTGTCTGCTGGAGTTTCAGTTGAGCTCTGGCAATGAAGAGGGAAGGACCCTGTGCTTTTCGTTGTGCAGTTTTAGTCGGAAACATGTGTAAGGCCCAGAGTTCCGGTCTCAGCGTGTAACTGCTTGTTAGGACTGAATCCGTCCTGTGAAGAGAATCAAAGGATATCTGAAGAGTAGAAACCAGGCTCACCCTGTAGAAGACTGGAGAAATTGTTGATTTGCACTCGGTCTGTCAGAACTGAATCTGCTGTGTGTTCTCCCGGTATTGTGCAGTAATTGCGATCGATAGAGAAGCAGCCTGCCTGGTATAGTACTTTCTTTTTACCATATAAATGTGTGAGAAGGCTTTGCAGCTCAAGTGAATCCTGCTGCCATTAAAGGACTTTGCCTGTTACTGTTTACCTATAAATGTGTGAGAAGGCTTGTGCAGCTCAAGTGAATCCTGCTGCCATTAAAGGACTTTGCCTGTTACTGTTTACCATATAAATGTGTAGAAGACTTGTGCAGCTCAAGTGAATCCTGTTGCCATTAAGGACTTTTGCCTGTTGCAGTTTGCCATATAAATGTGTGAGGAGTCTCGTGGAGCTCAAGAGTAGCCCTGCTGACGTTGAAGGACCCTATCTTGTTTGGAGGTCGGAGTACTAATTCAGAGTCGCCCCGTTGAATTGCCACATTGAATCCAAATGGAATTACTGTACTGCTGACTGTTTAACTAATTTTTCTTTTCTCTGTGTGAAAGGGCCCCTACCAGCTGCCACGGTTTGGACTAGCCACTAGGCTTGGGTACCCAGGACAGTAACTGGTAGGGATAGACCTGTGCACAGAGCCATAGGTAGATGAATAAAGTGATAAGCTAATTAACCTGATTTCCCTGTCCTTGTTATATTCTCCCTAAATAAATCAGAGCTGCTTGTTTCAGCAAAGTTATACTGCCTGAGGTATTTGTCTATGTTAAAGTATTGTACTGTGATTGTTGCACTGTATCTTATTTTACAGGAGGTCCCAGTGCCTGAACCAGTCCTGGGGTAAGTGTATACTGTGAAGGTAATTCTGATATATTGTGTGGGCCACTAGTGGGAAGAAAGGGGGGTTGCAGTGTCCCAGAGGGCTGTGACCAAGTTAGTTTAACTATTGCAAACCCTGACCTCTGGGTGGAGGCACCCGCCATCGGATCCAGGCCCCTCAACCTGTTAGTGGCAAATCAGGCAGGGGTAGTAGCCCCTGGGATAGCGCCATCTAGGGGTTACACATAACTTTAATGATGTTGGTGATATGAGTTTCAAAGGTAAGACCCAAATCCAGGGTAATACCCAGATATTACCACACAAAAGATTAATAAACAAATTAGCCAGCCTGGGAGTGGGTCCCAGGGCGGTATCCTGGGTAACAAACTGGCGAGACAACAGGACACAGAGGGTAATAGTAAATGGAGTCCACTCCAAAGAAAGGGGGGTTTACTACCGGGCTACCACAGGGTTCAGTACTGGGTCCAGTTCTTTTTAATGTCTTTATAAGTGACATGGCAGAGTGACTGGAAGGAAAAGTATGCCTCTTTGCGGATGACACAAAGATCTGCAACAGGGTTGATACACAATTGGGGGGGTGGAAAGGATGAGAAGGGACTTGGCAAGGTTGGAGGAATGGTCAAAAATATGGCAGCTTAGATTCAAAGCAAAGAAGTGCAAAGTAATGCATCTGAGAAACAAAAACCTAGGGAAGAGTACACAATTGTGGGGGTATTAACAACAACAAAATGGAAAGAGACCTGGGGTAGTTATATCAGATGACCTGAGAGTGAAAGCGATGTGAGAAGGCAGTAAGGATGGCTGGAGGATACTGGGATGTATAGGAGCGCATCAGCAGTAGAAAACAGGAAGTTGTTATCCCGCTGTATAGACAGTTGGCGAGACCACATCTGGAGTATTGTGTGCAGTTCTGGAGACCACATTTCTGCAAGGACATAGACAGGATGGAGGCAGTCCGGAGGAGGGCAACTAAAATGGTGCAGGGTCTGCAACAGAAGCCATATGAAGAGAGACTAAGCGAGCTTAATATGTATACCATTGAGGAACGGAAGAAGATAGGGGAAATGATGGAAACTTTCAAGTACCTCAAGGGAATCAACAAAGTCCAAGAGGGGAGCATCTTTCAGAAAAAGAGATGTGCAAGAACAAGGGGACACAATTTGACGATGGGGGGGACAGCTCATGGGCAATGTGAGGAAGTACTTTTTCACAGAGAAGGTGGTGGACGCATGGACCGGCCTTCCTGAGGAGGTCGTGGGGTCAAAAACAGAAAATTCAAGAATCCATGGGACAGACATAAGGCAATTCTGGTGGAGGGTAGGAAGAAGTAGGCTGTTGGTTAACTAGGATCTGCAGCTTATCCAATAGGTAGGGAAATGGGCAGACTAGGTGGGCCAAGCAGTCCTTATCTGCTGTCAAAGTCTATGTTTCTATATTTGAAATTGTCAGCTAAGTCAGTCAGTTCACACTGAATAATATCTACTATAGGAGCTACTGAGTCCTTTTTCTTTTAGGATCCAGCAAAAATCATAAATTTTGTTTTCTTTGTGTTTAGAACCATTATTTTGGATAATAACCATGACTGAAAAAGAAGAAAATCATTTTGAACTACACTGACCGCTTCATGTGATTTCTTACTGGAGCTAAAAATAACAGTGTCATGAGCATACAAAGCAGAATATTTTTTACATGCATCAGGCATTGCTGAGGTACAAGGAAAAAAATATCAGGGTCCCTAGGATAATACCCTGGGGTACACCACAAACAACTGCTCTACAATCAGACTTCGTTCCTTGAATTTCAGAATTTCATATCTTCCAAGAATCAGTCTTCACCATTGATTCCCACTTGTGGGTCAGAGTACCAAGTTCAGATAATGTCCCTTGGACTAGGGAGGCTGGAGTTCAGGGCTCAGTCAGATAATCCACTCAGAACTGTCTTGCTAAAGGTGGCATGCTGCCTGGTATGGACATCCAGGGCATAGTGCTTGGTAAAGGTATGCACTGCACTCTGCAAATGTCTTCAATAGATACAGAAAACATTTCTCCCAGGTAAGTGGCGACCTCTCTGGTGAAGTGGACATGAAATTTGCCCTCCAGTTTTACCTAAGTCATAACATAGCAGTGGACGATGAGTGGAACACTGCAGGAACGAAGGCAATTTACAGTCCAGGCAGAAAAGCACTTGATTGTTAAAGGCTGTCCCTTTTAATTGGCATAGAAAGAGATGAAGAGCTGTTTAGACTGCCTGAAGTCCTTAATCTTGTCCAGGTAAGAACTAAGGAACTTCCTAAAATCCAGTGAGTGGAGAGTCCTTTCTCTCTCATTCTGGAAGTTGGTAAAGTAGGTAGGCAGTATGATAGCCTGATTAAGATAAAACTCCAACACCACTGTAGGTAGAAACTTGAGGTATATACAGAGAAAAGAAAATTATGTACTAACTGTAATTGCTGATCTTCCAGAATATCTTCACCATTGATTACCAGTTATGTGTCTGGGACTGGGGACACTAGGATCCCATGGGAGGCAGTGTCAGTTTCTGATGGCGCCTGCGCACCTCTCATGGTGCTGCTCACAAGTCAATAACTGTTGATAGCTACCTCACAGACCTCAGTTCTGTTTGCCAGGAGAGAAAAAAGTAGATAAAAATAAGAGAGGGCTTAAAACTTTCTGGCCCAGAGAGGTAGGGAAAGGATATGGGAAACAAAAACAAACAATAAAATAAAACCCGACTACCAACTTAGAATAAAGAACAGGATATGCTAGGTGGCACAAAGGGTAGTTGGGTCAATAGAGAGTGAGACAGAGCCTCACACCACTAGACAGACAGAAGTTGGATAGAGGCCTATAAAAAGGGGCAGTAACCCTGAGCATGTGGCTTTGGCAGAAACACGAGGGGGGTCTCAATCCTGGGCATCAATATGCCAAAAAAGGGACAGAGGCACCTAGACTCTTGAAAAAAGGGGCAACTCCATGCTACAAGACAGAAAATCAACTGGACTTGTGTGTTAACCTTGTCCTTATATCTTACCTCAGACAAGAAGAAAGAGGATACCTAGGTGCATCTGGAGTTGCAGGACTGGACAGCCTAAAGGAATCAAGATGTGTTCATCTTCCCTGGTACCCATAAGGGTAGTGAGATAAATAGTGCAGATAAACAAGGAAGGAGCATAGCAACCAAAATAGTCTGACATAACTGTAATCAGAAAAAAAGATTACATCAAAAAATTACCTGCTTCTCCTGCAACCACATGGATATACACCATGTGACAAATAGTATAGTTCATCCACAAAAGTGCATAGTACCCTCCACATACAGTACAGCTACAAAGTGGAGTTAGACTGGATAGGGCCCAGGGACACGTGCTCCATTTAGCAACTAGTAGGGATATACCCACAGAGTGGATATATCCCAGGCAGGGAGAAAGGACATGAAAAAAAAAGGGAGGAAAGGGCCACCTCCCACAACCCTACCATTTTTTTGGGTTGGTGTGAGGGCCCCAAAGGTGCCTCACCCCAGTTTTGCCTTTTTTTAGTGGGGGTGGGCACCCAGGAGAATGTCCCACTCTCTTTTTCAGATCTATATAAAAAAGAAGATATACCCCCTAGGAGAGTGTAACTAGAGAGATGCCCAATACTATGTGTCTGTGGTGCTGCCAGCAGAAGCAGGGTGAGCTCACCCAGAGGCCCTGGCTCTTTCTGAGCAGGGGATGGAGGGTGAGGCATGGTAATCCATGATGAAGATATTCTGAAAGATAGGAACATTATGTTTTTACCATAATTGTTAATCTTCTGGAACATCTTCACCATGGATTATCACTTCTGGGTCTAGGGCCAGAGACACTAGGACCCCCTAGTAGCACACATTTTTGCAGGGAGAGAGCCGACATCGATTACTGATGGTGCATGCATACCTCACGTGGTGCCGCGAGTACCAGCAAATAATTGTTGTCGGCTCCCTCAGCACCTCAGTTCTCCAGGAGAGAAACAAAGTGGAGAGAAAAATGGAGACAGCTAGCTCCTGTCTAGCCCAAAGGGACAGGAAAAAGGATACAGGAATAAAAATAAACAGCATAATAAAACCCAACTACCAACCTTAGACTAATAAGGACGGGGCACACAAATAGAAGGCTTGTAGAGCAAGTGCCTCACTTCATTAGCCAGACAGGGAATGGACAGTGGCAAAGAAGAGGGCAGCAGTCCTGAGCATGTGACTCTGGTAGAGAAACACAAGGATGATGTTCGTGTAAATGAATTGGCACAAAGTGCTTTAGGAAAAACTACATAGAGTCTTAGGAAAAAGGAGAAACACCATGCTATCAGAAAGATAGTTAACTCATAAGTTGGTTATGTCCCTGTTCCTTACATCAGGAATGAAGTAAGGGGGAACATAGTACATCTGGAGTTGCCAAGCTGGATAGCCTAAGGAGGTGAGATGTGCTCATCCCCCCAGACACCCCAAAGGCTAGAGCCAAATACATAAAAGGAACTGGGATACCCACCAAAAAGGCTTGACATAGTAATAAAAATGTCACATGAAAGAAACAAGACCTGTTTTTCTTGCAACCACAGGGATGTACCCTGTGTAAAAGCTAGTGCAGTTGATCCAATAGAGTGTGTAGCACCTACCACATACAGTGAATTGCCAAGAGGGGTCAGACTGGATATTGCTCAGGAGCATAGGTAGCATTTGGCAACTAACAGGGATGTACCCACAAGGTGATATACCCTAGGTAGGGAGCAGGAGGACAAGAAAGAAGGGGGGCGGGGCTTTTATTTTGTTAAGGTTTTTTTTGGTGGTGTGACAGCCTAAAGACCATCAGCCCACTTTTTGTTTAGAACACTGAGAAAAAATCAGTCAGAGACCCCCTAGAGGGGTTGTGAGTGGGAAGTTGTCCAGCACCTACTGTGGTGCTGCCAGCACCAGTAGGGTGAGCTGTCCAGAAGCCGTGGCTCTCTCTGAGTGGATCTGCTGGTGGGTGGGACTTGGTAATCAATAGTGTATATATTCCAGAAGATCAACAATTATGGTAAGTATGTAATTTTCATGTCTTTTCACTACTGATTCCCACTTATGGGTCTGAGTACCAAGCTTCCCTTTTCCGTGAGGGAGGAGCTGGCTTGCTCTGAGGGAAACAAAATTCTACAGCCCACTGCTTGGAAAGGGTAACACCTGAGGGCTGGGACTCCTTAGTGGTCTGGCGGGAGACTGGTGCAGGTCAGGTGGGCACTTCAGTGGCACAGAAGTGGGAGGGTGCCCCAAAAAGCTCTTGCATGACCCTATGGTAGAAGAAGTGAGTCCTCAGAAGTGTGAATTTAGCACCTTACAATGGCATAAAGGTGCCAGCCTGGAAAGGCAAAGCCATGCCATCTGCCTGAAGTAGACTGCATTTCCCACAAGCCTGCAGGCCATACTATTAGCATCATAAAATGCCCTTGATAAGCCAGCCCAGCGGCACTGAGGGTTGAGCACTGGACGCCACACCTCGCACTACACTGGCGACCCAGGTTCAGGAATGATCCCAGGACGCTGGGGGTAGGCTGGGGAGGGGAGGGATAAGATAGACTGAGTCACCAATTGGCAACTCTCCTCTCCTGGGTTGGGGCAGGCACCGCGCCAACTAGTGGGCGGTGTCAGGAGGGGAGGGCATCGTTAGGTGAGTGGCAGAAGCCGTGTCTCACCACAGCTTGCCGATTGGATGTTGGTCCTGTTTGCTGGCACCCTGGAGGGTGGGGTGGGGGTGGGGATGGGACAAACTAGCAAAAAATCCCACCCCATGGCCATGCACAGTGATCCCCGATTGGGGAGAAGGAGTCCTGGATGGCGGTACGCCGTCCCTGAGCTGTAGATGGAGTGGGCTTAAAAAGATAATATAAAAAAAATGCCCTTGATTGATGCCTTGCCACCTCCAGGCATTGCGGTTCCATGCCCCCTAAGGAAAATCAGATGACCAAAGCACCAGGGTGAGTGGTAGACTGTGGGAGGCTCAGATGGAATGGTCCTTCCCTTGTGAATTATCTATATGCAGAAGGACACTGAGCACTTTGCAATTAATTTAAAAATTGACTTGCAGTAAATACAGCAAGTCATCCAGATATCTGAACATGCAGTTTGTTTGAGTCCCCTGTCTTTGTAGCAGGTGCAAGTGTTGTCTTTTTTTATTTTGTGTGTCTCTTCCAGGCCTCGATCGGAAAGGCAAATGGCTTACCCGGCTAACTCGCTTTTTAGGCACTGCAGCTAGGAGTTGCCAATCTGCAACCAAAGGTGCTGACTGAAAGCTGCCTGATGTGCCTGGTGTGCTGTGATGCACATCATGACGTGTACTGAGATAAACACCTTCCTGCACATAGCATCGGTCTGAGCAGAGTAAGCCTCATGAGGGTAGTCATGCATGGGGAGGTTTGGCCCTGGCGGGGTCTGCAACATCTCCAGCCCTGAAGAGAGGTGAGGTACTGCACCTGTAGATCCTAAGGGAGCACAGTACTGGACCACATGGTCCCTGAGGGCTGGAGGACAAGAGAAGGGGTGTCTCCATTCTGTCCTCGATGCATCCTTGAATGCTCTAGGCCAGCCAGGGAGGAATGACTGCAGAGATATCGCCGAAAGCTTCGAGGAGTCCCAACAGCAAGGATACTGGATCACAACTTGGAGCCAATTTCCAGTGCCTCAAGCATGTCTGCCAGGAATCTCTGGTACTCAATGTACTCAGAAGCCAAGGACAAGTGAAGTGAGGATTCAATGTCTTCTGAGATGGAAGCTGACAGAGAGGAGATGCTGAAACTAGAGGATGGTTGTGCCAGGGGGATGGGCCAAAGCTGGGCCTGGTCATACTCTCTATGGTGTTTCTCTAAGATACCAACAATGTCTATGCCAATCCCAGGTAACCGGCCACGAGGGCACACATACCCAGGTAAACTCCTACAAGAGTGGCAGAGGCCTGGGAGGGAGCAGAGACACAGGGTCTCTAGGGCCTGTAGCTGGGCCGTGGGGTTGTGCAGGAGATCTTGGTCAAGGGAAGGGCCTGGGAGGACTGCTGAATGGGGTTGTCCTTCATCAGAGGAATGTCCTGGTTGGTGCCCATGGGGTATTCCCCTAGGTGGGGAGAACAGAGTTGTACAGTCCCCCTAGTGCAGCCCCGGTCCCCAGTGATGAAGGTGTCTGCCAATGGCAGTGGGGAGAACACCACCTCCTGACTGTCATCAGACCCTGAGCCAGCGTCACCTCTGGTGCCAGATTCAGGATTGACAACAGGCCTGGAGACAGGTTCACCACCAACGTCACAGCTGGCACCATCCTCGGTGTTGCGCCTGATGAGTCCTACATCAACCCAGGAGCTGGGCCAGCATCGACTCTGGCACCAGGAGTGGCACATCTTGTCCTGGCACCAGGACCAGGGATTGACCGGGAGAAGACACTGTCACCCTGTCATGCTTGGTGCCAGGAGCAGGACCAACAACATGGATGGCGCTGCATTAGTCTCCAAAGGAATATCATCCTCTTCCTCGACTTCACTAGTGACACTGGAGGACAGAACAACCTCCACGTCTGCAAAAGGAAGCAGCATGGCTCCAGTGTCAGTTCCCCTACGGACACCAAGAACAGTGCAGGAAGGGGACCCAATGTCACGACCAGTGTTGTCCTGCTCACCAACACTTTGAACGGTGTCAGGAGCTGGGGCAGCACCAGGCTGCAACATCGCAGTGTCCATTGAGTGAAACCAAGTGTATAGCTTCAGCCTCACCACTGGAGACATCTGTTGCCCAAGGCAAATGGTCTGTGGGGAGTTTGTAGCCGGCTGCCAGAAAGAGCTGGTTCTCCACCAAACCCACCCACCAAGGCCTCCATTGCATTGGCAGGGTGAGGTCAAGGAGGACCCTGTGCATCCTTGAAATCGGAGGTTCAAGGAAGGGGCCCAGGGAAAGGGCTCATAGACCTTACCTTGGCCTCACAAGTGCAATGTCTTCCTCTGGCTGACCCCACCTCACTGGACAGTTTTCCAACATGCGGTGGTTCATGAAGAAGTAGGCCTCACTCTCCTCCATGTTGTGAGCTGTGCCAAGGCAGACCATGCAGGAGGGATGCCAGCCCATAATCAACATCTGATTTCCACAGGAGCACTGATGCATGATGGGGGGTAGACAAACTTTGTTTTAGATCTTCCAAAAATCAGTCTTCACCATTCATCACTGGTGGGTCATTGCCAGAGTCACTAGGACTCTTTCTTCGGGAGTGTATGCTTCTAAAAGCTTTGGAGATCGGGGACCATTGTCGGAGATGCCACTGCCCATGAGGCAAACGTATGATGTGGCACTCACGGACTGGTCAGTAACTGACACTGACCCCCTTGCCTCCTCAGTTCTGTTCTTCTCACCATCGAGGAAGGTACTCCATGGAAACATTTTCCATTTTTTGCTGCATCACCCGGCCTTGGTTCTGTTCATCACTACTAGTTCAAAGCCATATAGCTTCTTCGGCTTCTTGTCACCGCCTTTTCTCCTCCTATTCCATTTGTACAGCACCATGCTCTATTTTAGCTAATTTTTGTCATTGTCCATGAGACGATCATGTACAGATCCCATGGGCCTAAAAACAGAAGGAAACAAGCAAGAAGATGAATTCTCCCCCCATGCATCACTGCCCCTATGGGAGAAACATGTTCATCTAAAACCAACATGATCATTGCTGGACCTGCCTCGGAGAAGACCATGACATGGACCACTGCAATGCCTGCTTCTAGATGGACCTTCACACTTCGGAAATCCATGCGATGAGATGGGGACATAGGTCTCACACCCAAGACTTGACAGTAAAGTCCTTGGACTCTTCCCCAGAGCCCCTCCCTGGTACTATACATACTGAGAGAGGCCAGCCATCCACTAGTCCTAATCTCACCGAGAAGGGAGACCTGAGGGAGGGGCCTGTGGGACAGGCAGTTCCCCCCAATGGGTCAGTTGTGCACCTCTCCCAATCCAGTACCCCCTCAGGCATCTGGATGCCCACCATGGTGAAGTTACAGCTATATGCTGGGCCTGTGCTGGTGGGTCCCTTGGGGCAGTGGTCTGGCACTGCTTCAACTCCTGGCACTGTGGCCGGTGCCACCTGTGCAGCTGTGTTCACTCCTGCTGATGTTCCCGGCTGTGGAAGAGGGAAGTTCTCTAGAGCCAGTCACCAATTGGAGATCTTCTGAATCTTGTCCTCTGAGCAGTCCAGTGATCCGGAAGGTGAGGACCAGGATGATCCCGACTGACCTCTGGGCCCTGGTGAAGGAGACCTTTCTGGGCCCAGCCCTAGACCCTTAGTGTCCGTGACATTGTTTAGGGGCCCTTCTCTGCCTGTTGCCAGCTGTGGCACTGCCTACCCTGTGTCCCATGGTGCTGTTTGTGGCACCAGGGATGCCTTTCATGCCGATTCCAATGCTGGAGGGATTGATGGCACTGGCCGTGGTGCTGGGATGTGTTCCAGTGCCACCCCGGCATCAAATCTGATTACTGTGCCATCTGTGGTGCCAAGAGGGATGCAGGTGTCATCTGCAGCACTGACTCTCCTTTGCCTGGGAATTCTGCTGCTGGGGATGTTTTTAGACCTAGCCCAAGGAGCAGCACCCATTCAGGTAAGATGGGGGCTGGTAGATCCTGGTCAATGCTGCACTCTGTGTCTAGAGTAGCTGTGGGCTCTAGCAAGAGTCATAATGTTGACTTGGGTCTTCTGACTCCCCAAAAACCATCTGGGCCTGCAGTAGTTGAGTGGGGATAGGCCTCACCTTGTGGGACCACTACAGCTCCGATCTCCCTACTCGGAGTTTCCCCCCAAAGGCACCATCCAGATTGCCTGTCTATGGTTGGATATTCCCAGGTGGACGGGATGCAAAGCTCCTCCCCTCGGGGAAGGTCACCTGTCCACTGTTGTAGCACAGGCATAGGACCTGGCCTGGTCCTTCATGACCCACCTCCTCCTCTGCTTGTCCCTCCCTCCCTATCTCCTGGGCATTTTTGGTCTTACGGGACCCCTGACCTAGAATCAGTTCAGGGCTTTGGGAAGTGCCTTCCCAATCTACCTGAGGGCAATAAACCAGGCTATCTTTTGGCCTGAAACCCCGGCACTGCCACCCCCTGAGTCCAGCTCCTCTTATTCTTCATCTTCCTCCATTGAGGAAGAGAACTCCTCTGTTCACCTCTCCTGTGATGCTGACTACCCCTGTTATTAGCAGTTCCTTTTGAAGATGAGGGAGTTGTGACTGTCTGACTTTTCCAGCCACAATCCTGCACGTCTGATGCTGTCCTTCCTTGGGGAGTACAGTCATGACTCCACAGCTATACCTCCATGATCTCAGCCATTTGTGGAGGCGTCAAGAGATGTCTGGCTTGGCCCCACTGCCCTCTCTCCAGCCCCTGAGGGACATCCAGTGCAGGTATTGTGCACCCCTGGGATCTCCAGGAGCCATGCCACACCCCTCTCCTGGGGTCCAGCTCCTGAACACTCCCTCTGGGCATAAGCACCCAGTGCATGACCGCCCCCTGGAGTCTGACTCAGCTGAGTTCGACATTTGGGGTCGTAGGATTTTCTCAGTGGCATGCACCATGTTGTGTATTGCTGCACACCAGGCACACCGGGTATCTTATGGCAGACACCTGTGGGCAATGCTAGGACAGCTTCTAGCATCTCTGTCAGACTGTCAGGCAACCAGACAGGCCATATGCCTTTTTGTTCAGGGTCTGGGGCTGGCAAGACACCAGGAGAGGGCATCCCATGATGCCAAGGAGGTAGCCTCCAGACTAGTGGGAACTGCAGTCTGCATTAGGCAGATGGCGAGTTTGCATCTTTCCTGGTTGTCACCCTCGGCACAGCATAGGGTGTATGCCTCACATTATCAGGGGGCCCACTTCTTCTCCCATAGGGTGGGCATGAGCTTGTCAGGTGCATTCCTCCTCCAAGGTCAAGGGAGTCTCTGCCTGACCCTGACCAGTCTCGATCCTCGCCAGGCCCATGAAGAGCCCCACCCCACCTCTCTTTGTCTTCCCCCACAGGAGACTGAAGGAACAACCATTCCCTCAGAGTTTGCCAGCACTGCCATTTGGTGGTGGCTTGGTACTCAGACCCACCAGTGATGAATGATGCAGACTAATTCTTGGAAGATATGAAAATTATGTACTCACCATAATTCTTGCTCTTCCAGAATATCTTCACTATTTATCACTACAGCCCACCCACTTTCCCTGCAATGATCAGGTTTCTAGGCAGTCTTCTGGCTTCCCTTTTCTTTCAGCCTTACCCCCTTTTGTTTAACAAAAACAAAAGGGAGGCATTAAGGGCCAAACTCCTTTGAGGGATCTGTTCCCTCTATGCACCCCTGTGAGGCCAACCTAACCAAAAAAAAAAGGGGGGGAGGGTATTTCTATCTTTTTTTTCCATTACATGTGCCCACAGGAGTAAGAGGGGTGCAGTGATGCTGGCAATCATCAGCATCACTGCACACCTCATACCCCTGTGGGTCCATGCTACCACAGTGGGGTACCCTCCTGCCGTTAGTGCCCCCAGGGCTTACCCTTGTCAGGGTCAGCGGGGCCGCAACTGTACCACTGCACACAGGATCCAGCTATGTGGTATGAAAGAGACCACTGTAGCCAGGATGCAGGGTGGAGGTGTTTGCATCATTCGGCCCATTCTCCACATTTTTCTCTGTTAATACCACCCCATAGGCCGTAGATGTGCAATGACGTTATTGCAGCATGCGCGTGCACCCATACGCATGTTGAAGTTGTCCGTCGATGGCCCTATCTGTCTCCGTGTGTTTTTGGGCTGAAGCACACCCAGCCTCCATTGGGCGTTACACTTAAGTGCTGGACCATGGTGGATCCATAGATCCATTAGTATGAATAAACAGTGATGATACATTTCTGGAAGATCATAGATTTCAGATACACTGCATACAGTGGTGACAGTCACTAGATATGTGGCTTTCAAAGTGAGAAACTTCAAGTCACAAGTCACAACAGGCTTAAAGGTCTTGCAATGAACATATCCAGCACAAGGTTGATATCCCAGGGAGCCACCAGATTCCTATCAGGAGGCCTTGTGTGCAGAATACCATTAAGGAACCTCGTAAACAGTGGCAGCTGTGCCAGGTGGAGGGTACCTGCAGATTCATAGTATGCTGAGATACCAAATAGGTGGACCTTAACTGTAGAATACTGCAGGCCAGCATCAGAAAGGTTCACATAACTCATCTCCTCTTAGCCCCGAGGGGGAGCAGAATGGGCCCTAATGGACGACAGCAGCAGCTGCGGCCTTGGCAACACAGGTGATACCAGATCCATCACTGGAAAAGGTCTCAGAAACAGCACCAATGGCAGCAGTGAAGATGGGCCTGGAGCTGGCCCCAAAGTGACCAACCCTGGCACTAAGGGCACGCATGGCACAGGGGGTGGCTTGGGCATCAGCACCATGGCAGGTCCTGGCCTTGGTGCTAGACATAGCACCAACAAGTGTTGAGGGTCCCGCCAGCCCTGAAGAAACTGGCAGGTGCACATGGCTGCCCCCATTCTGGCAGAAGATGAAGATGACAGTACTAGTGGAGCACGTGTTTGTGGAACCAATGATAGCCCCAGCATCGAGTCAGGAATCAAAATCAGTTGCATGCCTTCAGTCCAATGGCACCCGTTCAAATGACCCTGAAGGGCCAGGAGCCAGTACCAACAACAGTGACACCAAACTTATAAGCTGCCCCCACTGTTCCACAAGAGCCGCTCTATGGTGGAGCTGCCCACTGAATTCCCATGTATTAGACAGAGAGGGGCACTGGGATCGAGACCTCTACCACCAGGCTCCAGTGACCCTGGTGTCATAGGAGAGGATGGTGGTGTACCCATTTACATAGGTGTCGAGTGCCTCACAGCAGAACAGCTAAGGGACAACCCTGATGGTGCTTTCTCTTTATTTTATTTTTTGTTTGTGGAAAGAGGTGGAGGCTGAATGGTGAAGAGACCTCAATATCAAGCATGTGAGGTATGAGGATCATTTCTTTTTGCCACTCAGGGAGGGAGGACTTTCATCCTCCAGACAGTTGGACTTCCAGCTGCCAGAGCACCTGCTCAGATAGAGGTGGTTGCCAGAGTAACTTACCTTTTCAGGCTCCCTACCTTCCATAGTCATTGTCAGTTTCCATGAGGCAGGGCCAAGAGAAAAATGAAAATTCTGTACTTACAACAATTGCTGATCTTCCAAAATATCTTCACCATTGATTCATACATATGGGCCTAGAGCCAGAGGCACTAGGACTCTGTGAGAGCTTTTTTTTCTACAGGAAGGGAGCCAGTGCTGGCTGCTGATGTCACACATGCACCATGGTGCCGCGTGCTAGCCAGCAACCACCATTGACTCCCTTGTGCACCTCAGTTCTGTTCACCAGGAGAGGAACAAAGTGGAGAGAAATGAAAGAGAGGACTAGATACCATCTAGCCCAAAGGGACAGTAAAAAGGATAAAAGATGTAAACTATACAGCCAATCAGAACCTACAAACTTAGAGACTATGGGTTGGGTCTACCAGGTGGCACAAGGGTAGTGGGTCTAAAACAAGGCACAGCCTCTTTATCACTAGCCAGACTGAGTGTGGACAGTGATAAAAGATAGGGCTACAGCCCTGAGCAAATGGCTCTGGCAGAAGTAGCAAAAAGAGGAAGTCCAAGTTGGGACTCCCTTGCAAACAAGATGGAAAAATGCCTCATAAATGGAAAAAGGACTTCTGGACACCCAAAAAAGAACAGCTCCATGTTACTGGATAGTACTTGAGTAAACTCAACAGTAAACTCATTATGTGTTTTCTCGATGACAGAGTGGGGAAAAAAAGGGATGAAGAGCATTGGAGTTGCAGGACTAGCAGACCTTTGGAGGCACAATGTGGTTATCTCTTCTGGCATACTCCAGGTAAAATTGGTGAAGCCCAACACACAGAAACAAGCATTAGTCAATGCCGAATGTTGTCTTGCTGGCATTGGCATCGGTAGTGCCAGAGCTAGAGACGCATAATAGGAATGGCAGTGAAGTATTGAAGTGACGCCTCCCACACCTACCCTGTAGAGAGCGACAGGCATTGGGGTGCGCTTCTTTGTCGTTGGGGTTATAATGCTCATGCCATTGTATCACTTTACCCCGCAGACACTGACAAGTGTCGTGGTGTGCTTTGGGGTCTTTCAGCATTATACTTACCCCATTCCATAAGGAAATACACTGACATGGGTGCAGTATAGCAGCATGGGGTGAATCGTGTGGCTGAACAGTGCAAGGCACACCACAATGCCTTTCAGTGGCTGCAGGGTGGGGTTGGGGGTGGAATGGCGTGAGCATTACATCTGATGATCCCAAGTCACACCCCTGGCACCTGTCAGTCTGCACTGGGTGGGTTGCTACAGTTGGAAACCCTAACACCATAGGCATGCGGTGGTATTTTCACTCCAAATTTTCAACATGGGCTGTTTGTGAGCCCACCTCATGAAAAGTAGCACAATCAGTTTGTTACCTGAAAGGTGGTTTTGCACAATGGCTATGCCATTTGGTGACACAGGGACGAAAACATATTTTGGGCAGGATGTGGAGAATGGGAACTGTATTGTTCATGAGGAGGCGTAAAAAATGACAACGTTGAAAATGTGGAGTGAAAATATGAAAAATTGGTGAAGTCATGAGCATGCATAGAAAGTGCGCAACACACGTCCATAACCCAATTATTTTTGGGAGTTTGTCACCCACATTTGTAATGTAGGCATTTTGGGATCTCCCCTCATGAACAGTGGTGCTGTGATTTTGTTAATCTGTCCCAAAAGTTGATTTCCCACAGTGACCACACCATTGTGTGCCACAGGTGCGGAAACACATTTTGGGCAGGATGTGAAAAATGACAGCTGTGCTGTTCATAAGGAGGTGTGAAAAAATGCCAATGTTGAAAATCTGGCATGGAAATATTGCAAATTTGCGAAGTTACAAGGGTGCATGGAAACTACGCAATGCACGCTTGTAACACAGTCATTTTATGGACTTTCGGCACCAAATTTTTAACATAGGTATTTTAGGACCTCTGCTCATGTATAGTGTCACCATCATTTCCTCAAACTGTCCCAAAAAGTGATTTCACACAGCAACCGCACTATTCTGTGCTGGACGTGCAAAAAGACATTTCGGAGTCGGCCCGGTGACGCAGAGGGTTGAGGCGATGGACACCACACCTCGCACCACACTGGCGATCCTGGTTCGGGAACGGACTCTGGCCACTGGGGGCTGGCAGGGGAGAGGTTGGATTGAGCATCCCAGAACTGCTCTCTTTCCTCTGGAGTGGGCTCGTGGGGTTGCGTCACACTTGGGTGGCCCCTGGTGAAGACCAGGAGAAGAACAAGGCACGGCACCAGCATGGGGAGGAGTTTGGCTAGACGCTTGCATAAGCGCAGCACTTCATTGCACTGCCGGCTCCAGGGGACAAAAACCAAGGTGGAAAAAGGGCTGGGCGCGACCAAGCAGCTTGATGGCTGCGCACTCGTAGACCTGGAGGCCTGTGGTGGAATCGCATCGGGGGGGTGCGGTGATGGCTGTGCTAGGACCCTCGCATATCGAGTGAGCCTGCTGTCCTCCGGGTCGGTGGGGGCCAGCGGTTGGATGCCCCGGCTGGAGCACTGCAGAGGTGCAAAAATCAAAGTATGATAAAAAAAAAAAAGACATTTTGGCCAGGTTATATAAAATGACAGCTGTACTGTTCATAAGGAGGTGTGAAAAAATGCCAAGTTTGAAAATCTGGAGTGAAAATATTACAAATTCACAAACTTATGAGCGTACGTGCAAACTGCGCAACACACGCTCGTAACTCAGTCATTTTATGGAGTATCATCACAAAATTTTCAACACAGGCATTTTAGGACCTCTGCTCATGAACAGTGTCACTGTCATTTTTGTAATCTGTCCTGAACACTGATCTCCCACAGTGACAGCGCTATTTTTGCACCGGAAGTGCGAAAACACATTTGGGACAGGATATGAAAAATGACGGCTGTACTGTTCACAAGAAGGTATGTAAAAATGCCAATGTTGAAAATCTGGTGTAAAAATATTGCAAATTCATGAAGTTACGAGTGTGCGTAGCAACTGCTCAACACACGCTCGTAAAGCAGCCATTTTTTTGACTTTTTCCACCAAATTTGCAACATAGGCTTTTTGAGGGCCCACCTCATGAACACTGGCACTGTCATTTCATTAATCAGTCCTGAAAGGTGATTCCGCACAGTGACCACGAAATCACCTTTCGGGGCTGAATAACGCCATGACAGTGGCAGAATTCATGAGGAGGGGTCCAAAAAACCCCATGTTGAAAACCTTGTGCAAAAAATCCAAAAAATGCCTGAGATATGCATCAGAGTTGAAAAAACCCTATTTACACCCTTATACAGCTTACCAGCATTTCGTCAGTTTTCGGTCGGATTTGAAGAGTGCAGACGTGTTCCCGGTTCCACCGAGGTCGTCGCGCAGGACTCCGGAGGTAAGTATGGGGCATAGGTGTGTGGGGGAGGCAGGGCGCAAAGCGTGGGTGCGGGGTTGTGGGGGGCAGGAGACGGCGAGGGACCGCTTTTGTTTTCACAGCTTTAAAAAAAAAACATTGTGGGACTATTTTTTTTTGCAGGGCATTTGGCAGGCTGGGGTGGGCTCAGCGTGCCACCTAGAATCTTTATTGGATGGGGTTCTGTAGGCCGAGGGTTGGGCACCCTCATAGGGCACATACTAGGGGCATACGAGCCGAGGAGGACTGGGAACCCCGCAAGCAACCAAAGGTCGGGGATCACATTATGCCGACGGGGAGTGGGCTCCCCATAGGCAAAATAAAAGGGGACGGGGGATGAACACAGAAGGGGATTGGGCCCCCTGTCGGCAAAGGAAAACTGTTTGGGGGGACATGATGCTGAGGGGGATTGGCCACCTCAGCACACATTGTACATGTGAGGGCACAAATTATGCTGACAGGGAGTGGGCTCCCCCGTCGGCATTGTGACAGGCAGCGGCACCCATCACTGCCGTCATGTTGCCTGCACTTCGGGAGGCTTGTTGTGGTCACGCTGCACGAGAGCTTTGCTCTCATTGCAGCGGACCTTTTCTTTGTTCTGGTGGCCACATTTGGTATACGTGAGGTCAGAGTCTGGTGCTGGTGGATTGGGGAATGAGGGATGCACCTTCTGATGCGTACCCTGCATTCACGCAACACTGGCTGTGCCTACAAATGTGCTACCACCGCAAGATGTTGGCTGGCACGCAAGTGTGCGAGCCAACATAAAAAGTGACAAGGGATGGCAATCAATAATTCTAGCATAAGAGGATGAACATGCCCTGCTTCTCCCTGCAACCACAGGAATGTATACAGTGTGAAGCTAGTACACTGATCCAAGCAAGTGCTTTGCACCTTCCCACAGACAGCACCTGCATAAAGAAGTTAGACTGGGTGGTGCCCAGGGCATATGTTGCATATAGCAACTATCAAGTATATTCCTTTGAGGGGACATCACCGTGCAGGGAGAAGGAAAGAAAAGAATGGAGGGACAGTGGCAACCCACCCTCTCCATGGAAAAAACAATAAGCTTTTTGGGGTTGGTAGGAAGAAAAGTGACAACCACTCCCTTCTCTTTTTTGGGGAGATAGCTGGCAGTGAATGCTCAACTCTCTCCTTTTTAACTACAAAACTGAAAATTACATACTCACCATAATTGTTGATCTTCTAGGAATATCTTAACCACTGATTCACAGTAGTGGGTCTTAGTCAGAGGTGCTAGGATCCAGCGGGAGCCAGAATTTTCAGGAGGTCTGGCGCTGAGGTAAGCTGCACACATGTGTGGCACCACGGGACTGAGCCGTGCTGCATGGCTTACCATGGCACCTGCCCTCAACTGCCTCAGTACTTTTTTTTTACCAAGCAGGTGCAGCATAATCTAACAAGTACTTACGCCCTTCACCTAAGGGCATGAGAGAGCACTAGTGACCATTAAAAGAAGGGGCAACAAACCAGTAACACAGTGTCATCACAGCCTACACCAAGAACAAGGGGTGAAGACCAATTAAACATACTGGAGTGTGCCTGGGAGATGACAAGGTGGTGTGTGAATCAATGGTGAAGATATTCTTGGAAGATCAAGAATTACAGTGAGTACATAACTTTCATATCTTCCAGGAATCAGTTTTTACCACTGACTCACACTAGTGGGTCAGAGTATCAAGCTCAGACAAAATTCCCTAGACTAGGGTGACAGAAGCCAAGGACCCACTCAGAACAGAAGTCCACTCAGGACTGTCCCAATGAAGGTGGCATCCTGCCTGGCATGGACATCTAGGGCATAGTGCTGCCTGAGAAGGCTCCCTATTGTCGTCCTCCATAGCTGTTACCATACACTCGGTAGGGCTGTGAGAAAACTGCCAGAAATATTTTTGTAAAATCACTAAACTGATGATAACAATAAGAAATTATAGCTTTAAGCACTAAAAGCAGAGAGAATTGAACATAGCTGTCATCCAGACGTAAAGTTCTAACTCCCGACAGGCGGGCGATGTTATCACTGATGCACACTTAATGGCAGGAAAAAGAGAACTGAGGGAGTTGAGGGTTGGTGCTGAGGTAAGCCATGCAGCACAAGCCAGTCTATTACCTTAGCGCCAGCCCTCCTGGAACATTCTGACTCCCGCAGGGTCCTAGTGCCTCTGGCTAAGACCCACTAGTGTGATTCAATGGTGAAAATTGATTCCTGAAAGATCAGCTACCATATAAGGGCCATGACAGAGGAAATGTAAACAGGCAAGTGCTGTCAGCACCCACAAGGTGAGCTGCTAGAGTCCCTGACTCTCAGCTGAGTGGGAAATGGTGAATGTGCATCAGAATTAATGATGAAGATACTCTGGAATATCAACAGTTATGTTAAGTACATCATTTTCATACCTTCCAAGAATCAGTCTTTAACACTGATTCATACATACAGGTCTGAGTACCAAGCTTCCCAATTAAGAAGTAGCTGGCTGACCCTGAGAATAACAAAAAATAAGCACTCTGTGTGTGGGAGAACACCTGAGGTCGGGGGCTCCTCACGGGGCTGACGAGACCCTCGAATGTTCTAGGTTAGCTGGTGATATTGGAACAGCACCATAGTCACCTTTTCATGCTGGGTCCGGGTGATAGGCCCAAGAGGACCCATGATCCCTGGAAGTTGAAGAAGGGGTGGCATAGACCCGGAAAGGAGTGAAGGGCCAGAGGTCCTAGGGTCTATACCTCGGCTGCGAGAATAGTCAATGGACCTCGCTTGATGGGAGGCCATGGTGAACCTACCAAAACAAGGTCAATCTACTAAAGTGGAATGACCAGGTCAGTGCCCGCAAGGGGGAGGACACCCAGGTGAGGGGAGCGGAGCCATTCAGTCCCATCAGGGCAGCTCTGGTCCTCACTGGTAATGGGTTTAACCAGCTGCCATGGGGAAAACTACACATCCCAACCAGCCTCTACCTCTGAGAAGGTGATGCCTCTAGCACTGGTCAGTTACCAGCCTAGGCAAGGGATCTCCTTGGCTCCGTGGTAGGCACCATCCTTGGTGCTGATTCTGATGCCATCCCTGGGTCTGTCCCTGCCCCAGACATGGTGAGTGGTGTTGGAGACTGTCCCAGTGCCATGAATAACACTGGAACCAAGGACAGATTTAGATGCATCACCATCACCTGCAGCACGCCTGGTGTCAGGCCCAGAACTGGCACCATGGCCTGTACCACACCTGCTGCCGGGACAGCATTGACCTCACTCCTGAAACCAGAAGGGCTACATGGGGGAGAGACCAACACCACCTTGGCAGCAGGGCACCCCATGGCCTTGGTACTGGTCCCTCTCTTGACACCATGAATGGCATCAGGAGGGGGCCTGACATCATGGCTGGCACCACCCAGCTCACCAATACCACCAACAGTATCAGAAGCCAGGACTGCACCAGGTTGCAACACTAAGGTGTCCACCAGTATAGACCAAATGTATAGCTTTGGCCTCACCAGTGGGGATGTCTGTTGCCCATGGCAGACAGACTGGTGGGGGGGTGCTCAGCCAGCCACCCAGAAGGAGCCAACTGTCTACCACACCCAACCCTATGGCCTCTGACACTTTGGTGAGGTGAGGTCAAGGAGGACACTGTGTTTTCTCATTACCCTCGGTACTTGGAAGGGGCCCAGGGGAAGGGCCTAGAGACCTGGTCTTGGCCTCATGAGTTCACTGCCTGACACTGAAGGTGGGAATTGGACAACCCAACTTCAGTACAGGAACTTCAAGGTTATGGCAGTCCACTGAAAAGTAGATACTGTACAATTCTACATCATGAGTAGGCTGAAGGCAGGTTCAGCAGATCTGATGTCAGTCCGTTGCCATGACCGGCTTTCCACATGGATGATGCATAATGGATTCCTGTTTAGGCCCCTTTTTATTTTTCTTGGACCTGGACATCATGGTAAAATAATACAATGAAAGGTGGCACCACAACAAAAAAGTAAACAGAAGTGGCACAGTAGAAATGTCAACTAAGGTAGAACTGAGGCACTGTCACTCCCTTAGTGTGCACTGAACAGTGGGAAGAACAGAACCGAGGTGCATGAGGAAGCCAACAACTGTTACTGGCTAGCGGACTTGGAACATGGTGCATGGATAATGTCAGTAGCCGATGTCCATTTCCTACCTATAGAAAAAAGCTCCTGTGGGGTCCTAGTGCCTCTGGGCCTTGATCCGTATGTATCAATCAATTATGAAGATTGATTCTTAGAAGATCTGTGGATTTTTGTGTAAATGTAAACTGATTTGACACAAAAAATAAACTTTAGTGTAATTTAATCTAAACCGAAGGAACTAAATGCTGTCATATAAATGGTGACGTTCTGGTCTGACAAGGATAGCAGTGACACTGCTATATACGCAACGGTAGGAAAAAAGGAACTGAGGCTGCAGAGGCTAATGTGGCAATGTTAATGTCTGGCCTACATTCATCATCAGCCCCCTCTAGAAATGTTTCGACTCTGACAGGGTCCTAGCACCTAGGGCTCAGACCATGTAGAGGGAATCTATGCAACAGGTTGATTCTTAGAAGATCAACATATGTGTCAGTAGTGGGAACCCAGAGGAGTCCCAACAGCAGGGTGAGAGGACCACAATTTATATAAGTTGGGAGGTCCAACATCTATAACATCTCACTGACGAACTGCTGGTACAGAATATACTCAATGAATCAGACCATGTGTAGGGATAACTCATGGTCTTGGGATTAGGACGTTAATGGAGACGAGGCATGGAAACCGCCTGAGTTAGGCACAGGGTAAAGGACCCTGAATTGGGTTCTCTAAGAATCCCTGTGCCACGACTCTATGGTGCTAACAAACTTGCAGCTTCAATTCTTACACAAGAACCCAGGAATCCTGAAGAACATGGGTATTCTGTCTACCCACTCTCAAGGCACTTGAGGTGGTTATCTGAAAGGCGAACGAAACAGCCTTCTGAGTTGTGGTACCCATGCCTCTGGTAGGATCTTGAGGCTCCAGCGATACCCTTGCCCAAGAGGAGGATAGCGTAGAGCCTCTCACTGCTGGCAATCCTACAACAGAGGAAGTGGCAGAGTGATGGACTTGGGAAGGAACCTCAGAATGGGCAGAGAGAGCCCATAGCCAAGTAAGCACCTGGGGCCTAAGCCAATGCCAGAGATAGGGGAAAACTCATCACCAAAGTTGTCATTGCCTTCTGAATCTGCACCACTAGTGACAATGATATCAAAGGCTCCAAAATCTCTGTCGCTGTGGGTCACCCCCCGCATTAACAGCAGCACTGATATTGGCACTAGTGTCAACACTGTACTCAATATCAACTTCTTCATTTGTGCTGCTAGTGGCACTGAGTCCAAGGTTAGCAACTGAGCTGGCACCAACACCAATCTCAGCAACATCCTCAGCACCAGCACCACAAGTGGTGTGAGTGCCAGAACTGGCATTGGTGTCACCTTCAGCATCATCATTGACTGGTGACAACAGCCTGGGTGACATTGACAAGTGGGGTCAACAACTCCACAAATGTAGACAAGATCACAGGCCTTGACTCTGAAGTCAGAGTAGTCCATTGTTCAGGATAAATGGACTATGATATGTTCTCTGCCAGGCACCCAGAAGGAGGTAGTGGTCCACTCAACACTACCACCCGAGACTCCAACATATCTTGAGCATGGTGGTGGGGGAGAAGAGCTCCATACCTTGCCTGACTCCAAAGAGTGGAGAGGGGACCTGGAGGAAGGCCCAAAATTCTGCTTTCAGACCTCCTGGTCTGACACCTGCCACAGAAGTTTGGGACCAGATGCCCCAGCTTCAGACATCCAATTTGGAGGGTGTGCTGGTAGAAGCAGAAACAGGCATCACAGGATTCCATGTCGTGGCCTGGTCCGAGGTAAGAGAATCACTGCAAATGACCATCACCATAGCTAGTTTTCTTGCAATACCTGCAAAAATAGAAAAGAAGGCCCTGTTCTTTTTCTTAGGTGTCCTTGGCATTCTAAAAAAAATAATAAATAATAAAAACAATAAAATGAAAGTTAGATGATGAAGAAGCGAATAAAGGCAAACTGATGTGACAGGACTCACTCCCGTGGTGCACACCTGATGGCAGGAAAAACAAAACTGAGGCAGACAAGGGGGCCAGCAATGGTTATTGGTAGACACATGTCACCACGTGGTGTCATGCAGGCACCATAGGCTAGTAGCCACTGCTGGTTTGCTGGCCAAAAGACTTGCTCATGAGAAGGTCCTAGTACCTCCAACTTAGACTCAAGAGTGGGACTCCATGGAGAAGACGGATTCTAGGAAGATCAATGATTTTTCTTCCCCCACCCACTAGCACACATCCCACCCTCTTCCCCCTTCCCACCACTCCTCAGCATAGCCCTCATTCCTTAGTCTTCTATTATCCCCTTCTCACACACCTGCCCCCATGCCACCCCAAAGAGATGGCAATGAGTGCAGTCCTCCTCTCACCACCTTGGCCGGCCACCATCAGAATGAATGAAAATGGAAATTACGTACCTACCGTAATTCTTGGTCTTCTTGGACGAAGTCTCCACCACTCATTCACACTAATGGAAGTTCACCGGAGGCGCTAGGACCCAGTGGGAGCAAACCTTTTCAAGAGGGTCGGCGCCTGAGATGGAGCCGCGAGGAAGCAGCACCACGAGCCCAGCTTGTGTGGTAATGACTATCTTGGCGTTGACCCTCCAGCCATCTCGGTACCTTTTTTCTGAGGAGGTGCAGCGTAACTAACCTAAAAATCGGACATAAGATAGTCCAAATGACCCTTGTAAGAAGGGTCAACAATAAAGTCTTCACAGCTTGGCCATTGAGGGAGTGAAGACAAAAAACAGAGAAGTGAGATTGGGGGATGGTGGGTGGGCATGTGACTGAGTGGTGGGGACTTTGTCCAAGAAGATCAAGAATTATGGTAGGTACGTAATTTCCATATCTTCCTGGACATAAAGTCTCCACTGCTCATTCACACTAATGGGAGAGTACCGAGCTAAATAATCCTCTGAGGCAGACGGCAGGAGATAAAGAGCTCACATACTTGGGACAGAAGTCTGTTAAGAATGGTCCTGCCTAGCGACAGATGTCGTCTGTTATGAACATCAAGAGCGTAATGCTTAACAAAAGTATGCCGCAGACTTCAAGTATACATTGCAAATATACTGTGATGGGCATATTGCGGATTCACGCCAGAGATGCCGCGACTGCTCTGGTAGAGTGAGAGTACACTCTGCCTTCCAGCTTGACCTGTGCCATAGTATAGCAGTGGCGAAGGCATGCCACCAGCCACGCTGAAATACATCTGATAGCAACAGGTTGACCCAGCCGGGTCTCGCTGAAGGAAACATACAGTTGTTGAGCCTTGCAAATTTCTTTTGTTCTATCTAGATAGAACCGCATTGCTCTCTTAATATCCAGTGAATGAAGGGTATGCTCGCCTTCATTCTTGAAGTTCGCAAAGTAGGTAGGAAGGACTAAATGTTGGTTTAGATGGAATTCTGAGACAACCTTAGGGAGCAACTTAGGATGAGTCCTAAGAACTACTTTGTCCTTGTGAAATACAGTATACAGTGGGTCTGTGACCAGTACATGTATTTCAGAAACTCTACGGGCCGAAGTAATGGCCACCAGAATGGCCTTTTTCCAAGTGAGGAACTTCAAGTCGCAAGTAGCTAGAGGCTCAAAAGGTTTACGAGTGAGCATGTCTAGCACAAGGTTAATGTCCCAGGCTGTGACTGGATGTCTGATAGGAAGTCTAATATGCAGAATACCCCTAAGAAACCTCTTAACTACAGGCAGCTGAGCCAGTGACATGGAAAGTACCGGCTCATGATATGCCGAAATGGCACAAAGCTGAACTTTGACTGTGGAGTACTGCAGACCTGTTTTTGAGAGGTCTAAAAGATACTCTAAGACTTTATTTGGTGGGCAGAAAAAAGGGCTCCAAGAGGATTTTGCACACCAGATAGAGAAACGCTTCCATTTGGCTGTGTAGGTTTTTCTAGTGGCCGACTCACGCACAGCCAAAAGAATATCTGAAACCCTACGAGAGACATTGAACCTATTCACCCTATCTCTTCAGGAGCCAAGCGTGAAGGTGAAGCAACCTCAGGTTGGGATGGACCACGGGACCCTGGGTCAAAAGGTTCATCTGAAGGGAAGTGTCTTCGTGGGGGTTCTGATAGACTGTTGAGTAGTGGAAATCATATCTGCCCGAGGCCAGAGGGGCAATGAGAATCATTCACCCCCACCGAACTCAATTTGAAAGTACCCTCTGAATTAGGGAAGAGGAGGAAAGGTGTATAAAGCGTCTGGTCACACGCAGCCTGAACCACATCCTGACAAAAAAATGCCAGGTCCTGGATTTCTGGAGCAGAAGAGAGGCAGTTTTGTGTTGAGTGGGGACGCAAAAAGGTCTAGATCTAGAGTTCCCCACTCTTTGAAGAGTGACTGAATGACGGTTAAGTCGAGAGACCACTTTTGAGGATCCATCTGTGTTCTGCTGAGACGATCTGCCAGGTCGTTTTGTACTCCTGGCAGGGAAACCACCTGAATTAGAGCCTTGTATTCCAGGCACCACTCCCACACTCTCATTGCTTCCCCTGCATAATGGGTAAGAGTGTGCGCCACCCTGCTTATTGATGTAATACATCACTGCTTTGTTGTCCATTTGAAGGAGAATATTCTTGTGACAGAGTATGTCCTTCAAGGCTCGGACTGCGTAGAGGATGGCTCTCATTTCCAGGACATTTATGTGAAGTTGGGACTCGTCCTGAGTCCATGTACCCTGGGTGTGGAGATTCTGGCAGTGGGCTCCCCTACCCATCAGGGATGCATCCGTGGTAATGGAGATCTGATGATCCAGAGGGGCAAAGGGATATCCTTCCAGAAGATTGTCCTCTTGCGACCACCAGGTGAGTGACCTCTTCAGATGTTCCGTCACCTTGATGAGAAAGGACTGAGGGGTGAGTGGTTGGGGACCACTGAGTACTGAGCAACCACTGAGAGGTTCTCATGTGGAGGCAAGCTAAAGGTACAGTGAACACCGAGGATGTCATGAGGCCCAGCATCTGTTGCATCGAGATAGCTTGAACCGAGCTGTGTTCTCTGATGTATCGGGCCATCTGTAAGATATCGCTCCTTCTGTCCTCTGGAAGAAAAGTCTTCACACAGGAGGTGTCCAGAAGAGTTCCTATGAAGAGGAACTTCTGGGAGGGCTGCAACTGCGACTTGTTGAGATTCAGTAGAACTCCCATGGATGTGAGGAAGTCTGAGGCCATGGTCACAGCCTCCAGAGTCTCTTGCCTGGAGGGACTTGCTAGGGGCCAGTCGTCCAGATATGGGAACACTTGTATTCCAATTTTCTTGAGGTGCGCTGCGAGAATTGCACAACACTTTGTAAAAACTCGAGGCGCTGAGGATAGCTCAAAGGGCAGGACTCTGAACTGATAGTGTTGACCCAATGCCACGAACCTTAGGTATTTATGGTGCTTTGGGTGTATGAGAATGTGTTGGTAGGCATCCTGCATGTCTAGGGAGGCTAGCCAATCATGTCGATGAAGCAAAGGTAGCAGGGTACCTAGTGATATAATTTTGAACTTCTCCTTGTGAAGGAACTTGTTTAACTTTCTGAGATCCAGAATGGGACGCATGCCACTGGTTTTCTTCAGGACCAGAAAGTAATGGGAGTAGAAACCTGTGTTTCGTTGATCCAGTGGAACTATTTCTACTGCCCAGTTGTTCAGAAGGCCTTGTACCTCGGAAGCAAGAAGGTCTGACTGTACTGCCGACAGCCTGGGCTGTCGTTTGGGAGGATGCTCTGGAGGGGTTTCAGAAAGACTGAGAGAGTACCCCTCGAAGATTATCCAGAGGACCCATTTGTCTGATGTTATAGATTTTCACTGATTGTAGAACTGAGTCAGACGTCCTCCCACCACTGAGGAGGAGTCCCCCTCGGACAGCTGAGGTGGAACCTGGGCCAAAAACTCAGAAGGTGGCACTGGGTGCTTTGGGCCCTTGTGCCTTCTGCTGCACTTTCTTTTGTGGCTGAGGGTTGTGTTTTTGTTAAAATCTCCTCTGCCTCTGCCCCGAAAGGACTGACGGTTGTGAAACTGATGCTTGTTCACACCCCCTCGGGAGGGGGCGGGTGCAGGTCTAGCTGTCTTAATGGCAGACCTAGTCTTCTGCATGGCCTCCAGAGCTTGTTCCACCTGAGGCCCGAACAGATGCATACCATCAAAAGGTAAGGCTATAACTTGCTACTGGGCACCATTCGTGAAGCCTGAAGTATGCAGCCAAGAGTGGCGGCGGGTGCAGATGTCAGCCATCGCCACCTGGGAGGCGGTATCGTAGGCATCCATTGCAGCTTTAACCTGTTGATTATTGAATTCGATACCCCTAGTTATGGGTTGAAGTAGCTCTGAGATAGCTTCTGATTTGGGCAGAGTTTCTACCATATCTTTGAGGGAATGCCAAAGTACATACTCATATTGAGAAAAATAGCCCTGGTAGCTGATAATGCGCATACCCAGGGTTGAGGCAGCAAAGACTCTCTTACCTAAGGTGTCTATCTTGCGAGATTCTTTGTTCATTGGTTGGGCTGTAGATCCTTGAGGAAGGACAGCCTTATCGTTCTCTGCCAAGACCACAATGGCATCAGCAAAGGCTTGTGAGGCTAAAATGGGGCGATCCTTGGGAGGGGCATACTTCCTATCCATGGACTTGGCCATGGAAGGAATGAGAGACGAATTCTTCAACACCATCTGTGAGAGGGTCTTGAAAGAGGGCTGTACCGGAAGGGTTAAATCCATAGGGATCTCCAGGACATGAAGATATTGTAGTCGCAAGAGTCTCCCAGGATCGATTTCTGTAGTCTGGAGAGAAAGAGTAGAGTTAAAATTTTTGAGCAGAGACTTAAAGGACAGGTCTTCAACCACAGGCTCTGCAGAAGGATTGATCCCTGCTCCCAGGGCAGTGTCATCAACATCATCACCCAGGTGAAGATCTGGGTCAGACTCGAAATCATCTCCTGACAGTCCAGGGGGGACTGTATAGACAGGAAAGGAGTGAAAATCAGGAGGAAGAAGAGAAGAAGAAAGAATCAGAGTCGAGAACCCCGGAAGACCAGCTGGCACCACACCAGTACCTGGCGCGGTAGAGAAAAACGGTGCTGAGAACAAGGAGGGAGGCAAAGCCGAAGCAGCACCACAGATGGTGCTGACAGAGCCCACAGCACTGCGTATGGCACCAACAGAGCCCCAAGCACCATGCATGGCACTGACAGAGCCCCCAGCTCAATGCACAGAGCCAACAGAGCCCGTGGTGCCATAAACGGTGCTGACAGAGCCCCTGATGCTGCGCACAATGCCGACAGAGCCTCTGACACCATGGATGGCACCAACAGAGCCTGTGGCACCATGGACAGTGCCGAGAGAGTCCCAGAAGTCAAAAAACTGTGATTTGAGGTAAAAGAGGGGAACATGGTAGGAGATAGAGGCATCGGTGTGGACCCCTGTGCCACAGCCATGTGAGGGCACTAAACACCCGAGTGCAGAGTCAACAGCACAGAAGGCAGCGCCGTGTGACTAGAAAGGCCCAACCGTCCTACCCATCCCTCTGAAGCTGAATGGCCCAAAGGCCCCAGCATCGGAGTGACCGGCTCGGGCAACTGGACCAACTTCTGAGCCCACTGCTGCATAAGAGCACTGGTGAAACTGCTCATCAGAAGCCCCTCCAATAGGTGAGGAAGAGCTCTGGTGTCGAGGAGGTCAGCTACCAGAGACAGAAACCGGCGACTCCGACAGAGGTGAAGACCGGTGCCTGCCCCTAATAACTGACCATCTACACGCAGACATACCAGAGGGAGACCTCGAGTAATGCCTTTTCTTCTTCAGCCTATGTGTTGAAGAAGAACTAGAGGCCAAGCGGCACAGAGAATGGGGCCGTTCCTTTTATCTTTCGGGACTGCACATCCCCTGAGCATTGGACCATCTGTTGTCAGACCCCCGGGGAGGGCACGGACCAACCGGCCTGGCCCAGCTGACTGAACAGCTTTCATACAAAGTCTCCCTACCGTCATCTGAGCCGCTCATGGTTGACTCTGTCAATGGAGGGCTGAAGACTTCTGTTGTACAATTAAAATATATAATCGGTACTGATTCAAAATAATTCTACAAAACAATAAACTGAACTATCGCTGCTAGTGAAGTTTAACTCCCGGCGGGTGAGCGATGTTGTCACTGAAGCACACTCGACGGTGGGGAAAAAGGAACTGAGGCGGTTGGAGGGTCAACGTCGAGATATTCATTACCGCATGAGCCGGGCCTCGCAGTGCCACTTTCTCTCGACTTCATCTCGGGCACAGACCCTCTTGGAAAAGTTTGCTCCCGCTGGGTCCTAGCACCTCTGGTGAACTCCCATTAGTGTGAATGAGTGGTGGAGACCTTATGTCTAGGAAGATCTCTGAACAGCTGATTGTTCATTCATTCATTCAGACACTGGCCAGCCAAGATGATATGGGTGTTGAGAGTAGGAATGGGGTTCTACTTGACTAGTGGAAGTGTGGGGCTACTGGTGTGTTGTGAGGAGAGGGAAGAGGGAGGGATAAGTGTTTTGTCTGTTAATTTAATAGCTATTTCCAACATGGAGGTTGGTCGTTAATGTCAGAACTGGGTATGCCTGGGGACTCTTTTGCTTGCAGGGGTTGGGCTCCCATTGGCTGTATATGCTTTATTTTAATATGACATCTCTGCAACACTGGGAATAAGCTACATTGTCCACATTAAAAAAAAAATAGAGGGCACAAATACCAGGGACGGGCTGTCGATGTCAGCATTTAGCATTAAGAAATTGGATCCCAAATCAGGCAGTAATCATGTGTTCTTTGGTGTAAGCACATCATTATTTCTCAGTTTTATACAGCACTATGAACTGCAGCTTTCGATCTGTGACAATGGGTTAAATAGTGAATGGCGTGTGATATGGCCTTATCTGACATCGGACTGATTTTTTTGAGTCGTGCATGTGCAAACTCCATGGTTTGTTTTGTTTATATTTTTTACGTTTTTAAAACACAAAAAACATCACCACTGCTAAAGGATCTAACAAACCTATAAATTTCATGTTTCAGATGCAAACCATTTGGCAGTTATTGTAGAAAAAAAAGCATTAAATGTTTTACTTTTTCCCCAATCCATAGCACAAAAAATTAAAATAATGTACTCACTATAACTGTTGATCTTCCAGAATAATACCATCACCATTCATTCACACTTATGGGTATAGAGCCGGAGGCTCTAGGACCCAGCGGGAGCAAAGTGCTTTGCAGCCTAGGGGATTGCCATCAGTGCTAGCATCACCCACAAGGCAGACGTAGTGATGTCGTGCTTGTGGGTTGGCCAGTAACCGACACCAGCCCCCTACCTTCCTCAGTTCTGTTAGCCAAGAAAGAAACCAGTGGGAGAGAAAAAGAGAGAGAGAGGCTAGAGACTCCTAGCATAAAGAGATAGGAAAATAATATAAAATCGTAAAAATAATAAAACCTGACTACCAACTTAGAGAAACTAAATAATGGGTCTAAGTGGCACAGGGTTAGTGGGTGCAAGAGCCAGAGCCAACTAGCCAGGAACATGGAGAAGGGCAGCAGCAGCCCTGGCATGGTGCTCTGCCAGGCCTCAAGAGAGAAGCAAGCAAAACCACCCCACAGTTGGATGTGCAAATGAGGAAAATGTCAAGCAAAAGGAGGACCAGTACTACCACCAATGACACTGGACACAGAAAATGGCTTAAATATGTCACATTTATTGACAAAGAATGTGTATAAGACTTTTTACCAGAAAACGAGGGAGGGACCGGTGAGAACCCACAAAACTCCAACTGGTTTCGCTAACGTGTCCTCAGGGATGGACCAGTCAAAGTTTTGTGGGTTCTCACTGGTCCCTCCCTTGTTTTTTGATAAGAGGTCTTATACATACTCTTGTCAATAAATGTGACATATTTCAGCAAGTTTCTGTGTCCAGTGTCATTGGTGGGTGGTGCTGGAGTCCTCCTTTTGCTTGACCTCAGAGACACCTGAGGGAATCTCCTGCGGGTTAAGATGGCAGAAGCCCAGTAGGAAGAATCTTGTGCTTAGGTCATGTGTGTGAATGCTAGAAGTCTAGGAAATAAGCTCACAGACCTAGAGGCCAACATGGCGGAGGCTGACCTGGATACTGTGTCCATAACTAAGTCATGGTGCACTAACAACCATGACTAGGACATGGTCATACTTCATACACGATGTTCAGAAGGGACAGGGAAGGAAGGAAGGAAGGGGAAGTGTTGCCTTATGTGAAGGATATCATAAAAGAAACAGAAATGCAGGGAATTCCGGGGAGGCAGAGGTGTTGTAGGTCACCCTTGAGTCAGGAAATGGAACCACTATTTGGACATGTGTGATCTACAGGCCTCCAGCACAGGGGAGGACTTAGATAAGGAAATGTTAGAAGAAATTGGCAAAATGGCTGAAAAGGGGAGGTGTTGCTGGTGGGGCCTTCAATCTGCTGAAGGTAGACTGGAGCCTGCCTATGGCTTCAGCTAGAAGCAGGGACATCCTGGACTCCTGCAGGAGGCATTACTCAGGCAGCTAGTCAGTGAACCCACTCCTGATGGGGCAATATTGGTCCTGGTGCTTACAACAGGGGACAGTATTGCAGACATAAAGTTGGCAAGCCATCTGGGGACCAGTGATCACTGTATGGTGTGGTTTAACATAAGAATAGCTGAGGAATCCAACCACAATGGCGAGAGACCTGGACTTCAGAAGGGCTGATTTTACAAAGGTGGGTGAATGCCTCCAAAATGGACTGGTGGGGGAGATTACCTGGGGAGGAAAAGTGGGCCAAAATAAAAGAGGGCATAGTGAAGGCAACAAACCTCAATGTCAAGCAAGTAAGTAAAAGGAAGAGGAGACCGCTGTGGTTCTCGAAAGAGTTAGCAGAAAAGGTAAAGGCAAAAAGAATAGCATTCAGAAGGTATAAGGGAACTTGGAGAGAGGAAGATGGGGAAGTGTACTAGGGAAAACAGAGGGAAGCAGGAAAAGCAGTAAGGAGCACAAAGGCACAAACTGAGGAAAGAATACCACAGGGTGTATCAAAAGGAGATGATATTTTTAGGTATGTTAGTGAAAAAGGAAGATAAAGTGGGGTTTGTATGGTAAGGTGGGACAGTGGTGCAAGTGGTAGAGAAGAAGCACAGGATCTCAGACTCTGGCAAATATGAATTGCAGAATGAAGATCCTCAATCTGAAGGATAGCTGTGTCAAACACGACTGTCTGTTTAGAAACGAGTAGATTCAGTTAGAGATATTGAAGTATTTCTAGGAAAATAGAATTGTTACGAGATAAATGTTGTTGTGGAAACCATGATTTCAGATCACAGGCCCAGAAACTGTCATTATGTTGCTGGTTTAAGAATTTCAGTTCCAGTGTCAGTGAAAAGAAGTACAGGAACTCCGTTCCTGCTGCAAAAAAGGTACAGGAACTGAGTTCCTGTGTGTTCCTGTTCACTTTCATCACTGAGGTGGGAGGGGGTGACTGTACGGAGCTGGATCAAGAAAGGTAAGCATCTTGAACAAATACTTTTGCTCAGCTGCTCACAGTAGAAGGTGAGGGGTCAGGACCACAAAAGGTGCCAGGAGCTTTATGGTAAGGAAATGGACACTAGTCCATTTTGGAGGGGAGAGTCAGGAAAGCACTCTTTAACCTGAAGATAGACAAAGCTATGGGGCCAGACGGGGCACATCCAAGGGTGTTGATTGTGTTGAGGGAGCTCAGGGAGATACTAGCTGCACCTCTGACAGACCTATTTAACAGATCACTGGAGACAACATGATCCTAGTGGGCTGGAGAAAGGCTGAGGTAGTCCCACTTCACAAAAGTGGTAACAAGGAAGAGGCGTGAAATTACAGGCCTGTCAGCATGACATCGGTGGTGGGTAAGTTAATGGAAACACTACTTAAGGAAAGGATGGTGGAATATCTTGCATCCAATGGATTACAGGATCTAGCCAGCATGGTTTCACAGGGGAAGGTCATGCCAAACAAATCTGATAGATTTCTTTAACTGGGTGACCAAGGAGTTGGATCAGGAAGGAGGGGAGGGCATGGCCTACCTGGATTTCAACAAGACTTTCAACACCGTTCCACATAGGAGACTGGTGAACAGGATTGGGTAACCTTGTGGTGGGTAATATGGGCAACTCTGTGCAAGAAACTGGTTAGTGCATAGAACACAGAGGGTAGTGGTAAATGGAGTTTGCTCCAAGGATGGGAAAGTAACCAGTGTGGTATGTCAGGAATCAGTGTTGGGATCGGTCCCCTTAGCAGAGGAGCTGGAGGGAAAGGTCCACCTCTTTGCAGATGATACCAATATCTGCAACAGAGTGGACACTCAGGGGGGGTGGAAAGGATGAGCAGGGATCAGAAAGACTGGACGAGTGGTCAAGGGTATGGCAGCTGGATTGTAAGGCAAAAAAGTGCAAAATAATGCACTTGGGCCATAGAAACCTGGGAGTGGAGTACAAAATGGGTGGTGTGATACTGGTGAAGACAAAGAAGGAAAGAGACCTAGGGGTAATCATGTAGGATGACTTAAAAGTAGCCAGGCAGTATGACAAGGCAGTCAGAAAGGTGAGTGGGATGCTGAGGTGCATAGGAAGGGGTATCACCAGCAGGAAGAAGAAGGTGGCACTACCTCTATATAGATCACTGGTAAGATCCCACCTTGAGTACTGTGTCTTGTTCTGGAGACCACATCACAGGAAGAACATGGAGCAGAGGCAGTCCAGAGGAGGCTATTAAAATGGTGCAGGATTTGCATCAGAAGCCCTATGAGGAGAGGCTAAAGGAGCTAAATACCTACACCCTGGAGTAGAGGAGGGAGAAGGGATATGATAGAGACCTTTAAGTACCTCATGGGGATTAATGAAGTACAGGGTAGGTATTTTTCAGAGACAAAGGTGCTCTAGAACAAGAGGTATGCTATGAAGCTGGAGGGGGTAAATTAGGAAGGATGTGAGGAAGTACTCTTCACAGAAAGGTGATAGATACCTGGAATAGCCTTCCAGCAGAGGTAGTTGGGGTGAAAACAGTGGTGGGTGCAAAAATGCCTGGGATAGGCACAACAGAATCCTAGGGGTAAAGAATGGTGGGGGGGGGAGAGATTGCACAGTAAATCATGTGGGGTCTATAGCAAAAAATGAAGATTTCAAAACAATAAATAAATAAAATGGGCAGATTGGATGGGTCCTTATCTGCCATCACATTCTATGTTTCTGTGTAGATGCTTGTAGGCAGGCATCCCCTTCAGTGCCCATGAGCCAAACAGGGTGGTGTATTACACCCTGATCTCTATGGCCAGTATGATGGGCTCCTCTGCATTGAAGTTGAGTGTCTGTGTCCTTCTGGCACAGCTGACCACCTCCCCTCCCAGCCTCATACAGGAGGCTTGTTTGCCACTGGACATGCCCCAGTGGAAGTAGTGAGTCAGTGTTTATCTTCCCTGTGCACATCCAGAGCTAACATTTCAGCATAACAATCCATGGAGCAGGGGAAGCCAGATCCTTATATGGTGGGGTCAAGGGAATGCCATGGTGAGGAGCCGATCCTCTTGCATACCAAGCCATGCCCTTCTGTATCCCTCCACAGTTCCCTGTACATCTGATAGTCACACACCTACCTTTTTTGGATCACACTACTTATGTGGACAATGCATGCCACACAACCACACACCTGCTGTGCATGCCACCCTCACCCATTCTGTGCTTTTTGTGAATCAAGTCCTAAGTGACTTGGTTAAGGTGACACACTGTGTACAGTATTTGGCTCTGGTAGGGTCTGAGCCTGCAATTTCCTAGTTCCCAACCTGGTGCCCTAGCCACTAGACCACAGTGCCTCATCAGCACCTTTGTTTCTACTTGCCTCTTATCTACATGTGAAGTCTTATTTATTTTCTCATAACATCACAATCTTTGCTGAGGAAAGGATTCTACTATTAACACCAGCAGAAGATTATGACTGCAGGTGTAGGTATTCAGCAGTAGCAATACAGGTTGAGCCAAAGATGGTGGTGTACTGCACCCTGATTGCTATGGCCAGTATGATGGGCTCCTCTGCATTGAAGTTGAGTGTCTGTGTCCTTCTGGCACAGCTGTCCACCTCCCCTCCCAGCCTCATACAGGAGGCTTGTTTGCCACCGGACATGCCCCAGAAGAAGCAGTGAGTCAATGTTTATCTTTCCCATACACATCCAGAGCTGACATGTCAGCATAACAACCCATGGGAAGAGGCAGGCCAGATCCTTATACAATGGAGTCAAGGGTCATTCCACTGGTGAGAGATGATCCTCTTGCATACCAGGCCATGCCCTTCTGCACCCCTCCACAGTTCCCTATACACCTGGCAGTCATGCCCCTGCCTTTTGTGGATCACACTACTTAAGTAGACAATGCATGCCACGCAGCCACACACCTGCTGTGCATGCCACCCTCACCCATTCTGTGTTTTCATGGATCAAACCCTAAGTGACTTGGTTAAGGTGACACACTATGTACAGTATTTGGTTCTGGTAGGGTCTGAGCCTGCAGTTTCCTAGTTCCCAACCTGGTGCTCTAGCCACTAGACCACAGTGCCTCATCGGTATCTTTTGTTTCTACTTGCCTCTTCTATACATGTGAAGTCTTATTTAATTTCTCATAACATCACACTCTTTTGCTGAGGAAAGGATTCTACTATTAACACTAGCAGAAGATTACGAGTGTAGGTGTAGGCAATTCAGCAGTAGCAATATAGGTCGAGGAACAAAGGTTCTGACTTGATTCAAATTCAATACTAATAAAGAAAGTGGAATTACAAAAAGTACATGAAACAGTTTTCTACTAACAGGAAATGTTTACATTATGTTGATTTACCTAAGGTGTTTGGCTCTGTTGACCAAGAAATCACAAACAATCATTTTAAGATAATGAAGTTTAGTTGAAATACTACCTGATGGTTTATCATTATGTTCGTGAAAAAATGTAGGGCCTCATATTCAAAACAGTTGACCCTGAAGATACTCAGGCCATTCTGGGCCAACTAGATGGATGCCAGGTGTAAGAGGACCATACTGGAAGCCCCAAGAAACAATACAGTTGTAAAGCTCCCCTCCACCACTGTGACTCACTTGTTACTCACGTACATGAAAATGTGAGCCCAACAGGTAAGGAAACACTAATTCAATAGCTTTAGGTCTTTACACAGGCTCAAATGAGGCATTCACAATGTGGTCTGACTATTGAACTCTCCATACAGTACTTTCATTTATGGTGTATCAAGGCTGAAAACTTCTCCAGTGCCCACAATTCACCAATTCTACAGTCAACTCCAGGGCATGCACTGGGATCATTGTGCTGTCTGTAGTGAATGTACTGTCCACACTCCACCTCATGTGTATGAGGGATAGATAAAGTATGTCCACTACACTTTGTGTAGTCTTTGCAGTAACATAAATAAACTATGTTTATGTTGCATAGTCAATATAGACTGTGCAGTGGACTGGTTTACAGCAACATAAAAAGCTGTTTATTTTGCAGTCTTCACTGTGCAGTGGATTGGTTTACAGTAACATAAAAAACTGTTAATTTTGCAGTCTTCGCTGTGCAGTGGACGGGTTGCAAGACAATAGTTATTTTTGTACAGCTGTGAACCAACTGTCTTGCTGTGCACCTATGCGCTTTCATCCCTTTATTTGGAATGCAGGTGGTTCTGCATATGGTAAGGGGTGGGTCTGAGGAAAAGACAGAGTGAGGAAAGGTTAGAGCAGGTGTACCATTATAAGGATGAGATAGAAAAGTAGAGATTAATATCACCAGATGTGGAATGTACCAGCACTCACCATTTAGCATCACAAGGCAGCTGACTTCACTAAAATTAAACTAAATGAACAGGCTAACAAAAGGAAGTGCTTCTGTGTCCCGAATGGTTCAGCCGACTAAACATCAACTGACACCAAGTCAAGAACCAAACAAAGGTCAGCACATATAAACAGGAAGTAAATGCTAATAATCCCACGTTAGGAAAACATTGTAATGCTGTCTTGGCTTGCAAGAGTTTACATATAATTTTCGTAATACTATATGTCAGCTTGCAATGTTCAAGTAATGGCAGACAGAAGCCAAAGTAGTACAGACAGAGGAACAATTATTCAGCACTGAGACCAGATGCCTCAGCATTCTGTCATGCTCCACAGCTTCCTCAGGGAGGTTCAAGATGAGGAAGGCAGGAAGACTGAACCACATCCTGCCCCTACAGTAGTTCCAGTATCTTTGGAGGAGACAAAGTTGAGGAAAAAGTTGTTGGGGATAGAGGGGAAAAGCAAGTCTGAAAAGATCAGTAAAGAAAAATAGAAGAGACTGAGGTTGACAATGATGATATAACAGACACTACCCATGAATCTCAATCCAAAACAAACTGTAGCCAGAGCTGATATGGCTGTGGTGAGCTTCCACCCCTCAACTGCATAATGATATTTTTTTTTGGGGGGTCCCAAGTCCAGGAAAGTTGCAATTGGAGTTAATCAGGAATGGAAAACAAGCATGTTTTGATTAACAAGCACCTGAGGTCACAAGCTGAAACTGGGGGGGGGGGGTTACAAGGGATGTGAGGAAGTTCTATTTTGCAGAAAGGGTGATGGAGCTGTAGAACAATCTGCCATCAGAGGTGGCGGGCACCAAGACCATAAATGGTCTCAAGCATGGCTAGGATGGAGTGAACTGTCTGCTGTTTGCTCAGGTGAGCAGCATTAATGAAGGGAGCAGGGGTGGACCAGAAGCGATAAAACCCTGTATGTAGAATAGGTCCAGGGCAGAAAGGGAAGTCTAGGCAGACTAGATGGACCACTGATATTTTCTGCTGTCATTGTCTAAGAAATAATACACATTGAACAAGGGAGAAAAATAAAAGGAACACATGTGAAGCAATATACTATTCACAGAGTAGTGATTCAAACAACATGAAGTCTTGCTGTATTCTATTGCAGTTAGCCCCAGCACTCAAACTGCCCCGAGAGTAAGGGTTAATTTCTATGCAGAGCATAGAACATTGAGCTCGAGCTCGGTCAAACCTCTGTCTGCTGCACTTTGAATCACAACTGTCAGATTCTTTTACTCGCATAACTGAACGGCCTCTCTGAGATTTCTCCTTGCTCACAGTTCAAAAGTCGGTTAAAGTCCTCGGTTTTACCGATTATTTTTCGCAAGTTTCGGTTCAGATCTCTGTCTGTGGTACAGTAAGTACTAGGTAGTGAACTAGACATAATAGACTTGTGGAAATTATAAAAATTGATTTTTCGACCGGTTCGGCTGAACCGCCCATTTAGTGATTTATATATTCTGTCTTTGTTTTTAAACTTAGAGTGTGGTTACCGGTCCTTATCGGTTTTAAAAAAACTGCATTTTCTTGTGTTTTTTTCTAATACCCATGACACGGTTAGAAACCGATAAGGGTGTCTTTCCTGATTGTTTGCCATAAAAAGGGTAAGTTTGTGGTTAGGATGGTTACGTCTGAGAAACCCAAAAGAAAAACCAGGCCCACTGGGTTTCAACACTGCAGTGTGTGTGTGGGGAGGTCTTTGCTAAGGCTGATCCCCACACCACCTGTGTTTATTGTCTGGGGTTTGACCACCTCCATTCAGACTGCCAAATCTGTAAAAATTTCCCTAAGTCTACCCTGGAAAAAAGATTAGGTAGGCTCAGGGATAAGGACGCCGTGAAGTCCGCTGACCCGGACGGCCAGCCCGGTTCGGTTCCGACCAAACCTGAGGGAGTGCCTTTGACCAGGGTGATACTTCTTTGGGCAAGAGGAGAGCCGATCCTGAGGGATTGGTTCCTACAAAAAGAAAAAGAAAAGAAAAATCGGCCAGTTCAGATCCAGAAACCCATTTTCCGACTGTCAAGAAATTGCCAATGCGATAAGGATTGTAGAATTGCTTCATCTGGTTCCTGTTTGATCCGCGCTCTGGCAGGCCGTTTGGTTGGTTCCTCTGGTTCAAGATTATGCCCCTGAAGACTTCTATGGAACCAGATTTGAAGGGGACGTAAGATTATGATGATAATGATGACGATGATGATGGTGTGGGAGGTCTGGTTGAGCCTATTGAACCAGACATCTCCCCAGACAGGCCTTCTGGTGTTTCCTCCTAGACTTTCTGAGTCCCCTTCCCACTACATGTTTCCACAGGGAAAGTGGAGAAACCTCCAGCTCCCTGTGGAAGAAGCTGTAGAGGAACAAGAGAAACCTGATTATGTGGAGATGATGGACATCCCAGAGTCCATGAGACTGTTCTATTCCCCTCCATAAGTCTTTTGGGAAACAGACACAAAAGATTTTAAAAACTCAAATTCTGTACCTCCTGTCGACAGAAGGATGGACAAAAGGTACACCTTATCAGGTTCAGGTACAGAGTACTTGTATCAACAGTGCAGCCATGTTGGGATTGTGCAGGCTGCAGTCTGTGATAAGGCTAATATACCCTTGGATTCAACCCCCCCCCCCAGATAAAGGCTCTAGAAAGCTGGATGCCATGGCAAAGAAACAGTACATGGCATCTGCCTTGGGACTCAGGCAGGCTAATTATATGGCCTATGCAGCCAGGTACCAGAAGTCCAGGTGGACACTGTACTGACACTGGCTAAGCAGGCCTCCCCCCAGCTAGCCTCAGAACTGGAGGGGGTGGCTGCTGATGGGATTGAGGCATCTAAGGTACAGTTCCATGCTGCTGTGGACTCCAATGATGTGTTATCTAGAGTCATGGCTACATCTGTGGCTCTTCGGAGAATGGCTTGGCTCAGATGTACTAGTCTCTCACAGGACACCCAGGCTAAGGCCATGGATTTCCTTGTGGTGGGTAATTCTTTGTTTTGGGAACAGACAGTGAATTACATGAAAAAGATGGATGAGTATAGGACCACCTATAGGAGTGCACAGGGCAAGGAAAGGCAGGCAGCTCCTCAAAGACAGCAGGCTAGGGGCAGGGGCAGGCCTTTTCATAGGCCTTTCTACCAAGCACAGGCCTCTTCTCCCTTTCCTCAGAGGGGGTTCTTCAGAGGGAGAGGCAGAAGGGGGATGAGCAGGGCTGCATCCATCCCTCAACCTAAGGCTCCTGCCAAGCAGACACCCTGATGTGTCAGCCCGGGTCGACTCCCCCATTCCTGTAGGAGGCAGGCTGGCTTACTTCATCCAGGACTGGATGTCTGTTACCTCAGACAAGTGGGTCCTAGAGGTGGTAAGCCAGGGGCTGGTTCTCAGCTTCAAGAAATTTCCAAAGCTGAGGGCCAGGTCTTTCCACCTGCAAGCATCTCTTGAAACCATTGCCTCAGAGTCAGAGGTTCATCTCTACTGGCTCTAAAAGATGTACAAAGAGTTCTTACATTGCACAGAGGCAAAGTTCTGTACTCAGGTACTTTCTCTCACCCCAAAAGAAAGGGAGTGGAGACCCATCCTAGACTTAAGATACCTGAACAAACATCTTTTAAAACCAAAATTCAAAATGGTGACTCGGGAACAATAAAGATAAAAACTTAACTTTTGAAATGCATATAACATCTATTTCTATAAAATTAAAAAGACTTCTGAGTTTCTTTATAGGAATAGATCCTCTTTAATTTTAAGATTAGGAAACTATTGGTTTCTACCTTGTTCTTCCCTATATTGGACTACGGTGATATAATTTATAAAAATGGAAAAAAATCACTACTGTTTTCTCTGGATGTTCTATTCAATAGTGCACTAAGATTTGTAACAAATCTTCCATTTAGAACTCACTGTAGTGTTCTATATCAAAATTCCATTTTTTTCTCATTGTTTGATAGGAGAGATATCCACTGGAATTTATTGGTGTATAAGTTTGTGCTGCAATTATTTATTTTAATTTTATTTATTTTTATTAAATTTATTACAAATAAGGACACAAAACAATATTCCTAAGGTCTTTTACTTGAATAAGTTTTATATGTCAAAATCTAGGACAAAATTCGGTGATAAAACCATATCAAATTTAGTGCCCAAAACATGGAATGATTGTCCAAACAGATAAACAGTACAGTATTGTTACCATTCAAACGTTTTAGGTCTTTTTTGATGATTTTGTACAGTAAACACTGTAACTGTTATGGATAAATTATGTTCTTTTATGCTTATATTATAATGTAAAATTAACTTTGTACTGAAACTGAAATCTTGTATGTAAGTCTGTTTTGTTTTGTGATGTTATATGTTGGATTCAATTGCAAAAGAGATAATATTATCTCAATTTGATATCCAATAAAAAAAAAGTTTGAAAGTTTGATAATCCTTCCCTCTCTAAGGCCGCGGCACTGGCTAGCCTCCCTGGACTTAAAAGATGCCTACTTTCACATTCCTGTCAGGTGCTCCCACAGAAAGTATCTCAAGTTCAAATTGCCTTCAGGCCATTATCAGTTCAAAGCTATGCCCTTTGGCCTGACATCAGCTCCAAGGGTATTCACAAAATGCCTAGCAGTAGTAGTGGCCTTTTTAAGAAGGAAAAATATTTCCATATTTCCATACCTGGATGACTGGCTCATTGTGGGTCAGTCCCCAGACCAAATCAAGTCAGACCTTCAAGTGACTCAGCAAGTGCTCACTTCCCTAGGATTCCTTCTCAATCTTCCCAAGTCAGTTTTTGAGCCTGTACAGCTCCTTACCTTCACAGGGGCTGAGTTGGATACAGTCAAATCAAGAGCTTTTCTTCCCCTGGAAAGGGCAAGGGCTATTGTAGAGTTGGCCTCTTCATTCCATCTTCTAGTCTCTCGCCAGCAAGGTACTTCCTTCAACTTCTGGGCCACATGGCAGCTTCTACAGCAGTGGTTCAAGGAGCCAGATTTCAGATGAGTGACATTCAGTTTCACCTGAGGGCCTTTTGGTTCTGAGAAGAAGATTCTCTAACCAAACTAGTTCCAGTGACCCAGACTCTGATCCAGGTTCCCAATGGTGGCAGGATCAGGGCAACCTCAGTCCCATCTGTCACTAATCTCACTCTGTGGTCCTAACCACGGATGCTTCTCTATTGGGGTGGAGAGCCCATCTGGGGACTCTCACAGCCCAGGGACTGTGGTCTCCTCAGGAATCCCTTCTTCATCAATCTCTTGGAACTCAGAGCGGTCCTTCTGGCCCTGCAAGCTTTCTCTCAGTCAATGCAGAACAAGGTGGTTCAGGTCAGGAAAGACAACACCACCACCATGTGATACATCAACAAGCAGGAGGTGCTCGGGCCAGCGGCCTTGTGCACAGCTCATGAAATTGTGGTCCCTAGCTTATTCTCTGCAGACCTCTCTGACAGCAATCCACCTTCCAGGGAAGGACAATGTGCTAGCAGATGCATTGAGCAGGATCTCCCAGGGCTATCACAATGGTCCATGGACCCTATGGTGTTGAAAGTGATTTTTTCAAGGTGGGTCACTCCAGAGAGAGATCTCTTTGCAGCCCCAGAAAATCACCAACTTCCTCTGTTTTGTTGCAGACCCCCAGTCTTGGGCTCAGTCCCTCTGGATGCTCTGATTTTGAACTGGGAAGGGAAATTTCTATATGCCTTCCCTCCCTTTCCTCTACTGTTCAAGGTTCTGGTCAAGGTAAGGTCACAACTTTGCAAAGTGATTCTGATTGCTCCAGACTGAGCCAGACAGCCTTGGTATCCCCTGTTGCTGTCCCTAGCAGTCCATCTTCTCCTGTCTCTTCCCAGGAATTACAACCTTTTAACCTCCTCTCAGGGGAGGATTTGGTACCCCAATCTTCAGTCTCTCAATCTCAAGGCATGGCTCTTGAAGAGTTAGAGTATGCAGATTTACATCTGTCCCAAGAGGTTCTGGATATTCTCAAAGCCTCTCAAAAACCTGCCACCAGAAAAACTTACAACTCCAAATGGAAAAGATTCAGCATTTGGTGTTTCAAGAAGCATATATCCCCAGACACTGCTGAATTGTCTACAGTTCTGGATTATATGGTTCATCTTAATGGCCTAGGCCTCAGATCAGCTACTCTCAAAGTACATTTGCCAGCTGTTTTGGCTTTTCTGTCAGCGGGAAAGCCTTCCTCACTGTCATCTCACCCTGTATTCTGTAAATTTTTCAAGGATTGCTGCATACCAATCCCCCCTTTAGGGATCCTACCCCTGCTTGGGATCTTAATGTTTACATTGCTCAGCTTATGCAACCCCATTTTGAGCCTTTGCCTTCAGCAGAGCTTAAGTACTTGACTTGGAAAACTGTGTTTCTGGTAGCTATTACTTCTGCCAGGTGTATCAGTGAATTGCAAGCTCTGTCAGTGAAGCCTGATTTTACCTCATTCCATAGAGATAAGGTGGTCCTTAGAACTAATAGGAGGTTTTTACCTAAAGTGGTTTCAGATTTTCATCTGAACCAATCTATGTCTCTCCATGTGTTCTTCACTGATCATTCTTCTTCAGGAGAAAGAAGTTTACACAGTTTGGATGTTAAAAGAGCCCTTAGTTACTACATTGAGTGTACTAAGGCTCACAGGTTTGACCCCCTTCAGTTCTTTCTCACTTATGGGGAAGTGGATAAGGGCAAACCTGCCACTAAGAGAACTATTGCCAGGTGGATTGTCTCTTGTATTCAATTCTGCTATGAGAAGCTAGGCAAAATACCTCCCTCAGGCCTGAGGGCTCATTCAACTAGAGGTACAGCTGCTTCCCTGGCTGTGGCCAGGGATATTCCTTTGTTAGAGATATGTAAAGCAGCCACCTGGAAAACAGTCCATACATTTACCAAGCATTACTCCCTGGACCTCCAGGCTAGAAGTGATGCTCGGTTTGGTACAGCAGTACTGCAGACCCTATTCCCAAGGTAGGTTTGATTCCCTCCTCCATGGAGGTACAGCTTGGTAGTTCAGTATTGTCGTGAATACAGCAAGATTTCATGTTGTTTGAAGAAGAAATTACTCACCTTAGTAATTATGTTTCTTCTAATGGAGTCTTGCTGTATTCTGACCTCTCTCCTACTGTACCTCCCTCAGAACCTATTTTTGGGAAGTGGCTGGTAGTAGTGTTGCACCCTCAGGGTGCATTTGGGACTTCTCCTTTAGAGAGGGGAGTAGATTATATTATTAATTTAACAGTCTTAAGTTGTTCACTACCTGGTTTTTGATTTTGGATTTCTTGACTTGACTTTTTGGGATCTAAAATATTTGGTTGCTATTTGGCTAGTAAAAATTTTACAATTTCCACATAGTAGTTAGTTAGTATTGGCTCATAAAATCTGACAGTTGTGCTTCAAAGTGCAGTAGACACAGGTTTGAACCGAGCTTGAGCTCAAAGTTCTATGCTCTGCATAGAAATTAACCTCTACTCTCTAGGGCAGTTTGAGAGCTGGGGCTAACTGCAATAGTCAGAATACAGCAAGACTCCATTAGAAGAAACATAATTACTAAGGTGAGTAATTTTTTCCACCCTGTTAGGTACATACTGTATGAAGTTACTGTATTATGATGGTATCCAGCTGTATGCTAATGTTGAATAAGCTACAATATGGGATTTTATTCATTTTTGTTTTATTATTAATAATCCAGACATTGTCTACACAGTAATAACATATAGCCAATGATGCTGTTCACAATTTGAGACTTTTTAATGCTGTATTTATTTATGGGAAATCACTTCTAACATGACTGCAATTCTGTTTAGCTAATTAACTTTTGGTTTACCTATGCATGCCTTTACAAGAGACTACTATATGTTGTAATGCCAGTGCACAATATTACCCTTAGGACAGGATGTGGAGTGCATCTGAATAGATGTAGAAATTGTGACGCTTGTACTGTATGTCAAGTAAGAAATGAGTCCCTGATTTTAATGGATAGTGTCACTCATTTTTGGTCTTGGCAGGGTGAGAGGTATGCATTCTGGGGTAGCCAGGGGTTGCAGTTGACACCACTATGATTTCTTTGCAATCCCCTATGATGCCCCTTGCAACCCCTGGGAAACCCTAAAACATTAGTTGTCTACTATTTACGCTTCCTACAAATATAAAGCCATGAGAGTTTCAATGCCACTAACAGATAACATAGGTCCTGAGAGGGTTAACATAAAGCAGCCTTCAGAGAAGATAAATTATTGACACATATACACACACATATTTGGACTGATAAACTAATCTGAAATTCTTCCGAGTTACTTCTCTAAACCTTGCAGTATCCTCTATTGAAAATTATGTTAGCAAATTATTTAGGTTCCAAAGAGTAGCAAATCACATTTCAATAATAAATGCAATTAACAAGACAGCAAGTGAATATATTAAATTCTGTGTTAAAATAGGTCAAATAGACTTCTGATGTTTTCTTTTTACAAATGCCTGGTACATCTCTGGCTACAAATTGGACAACTGTCTTCCTCCCCTCTCTCTCTCTCTCTCTCTCTCTCTTCTCTCTCTCTCTCTCCCCCTCTCTCTCAGTAGCTGGCTACTCAAGAAAGGCTTTTTTGACACTAGCCTGCAAAAAAAAACTTTCTAATTGCATTGTTGCATACAGTCAAACTGCTTCAAAGAAGTGGTGTAATTAACCTCCTTAGTGCCTACTGTGACAGAAATGGTCAGGAAAGAGTTAATGGCTTGGAGTCTGTAGATGCCTTTTTTTAGCAGTTTGGAAAAAATACAGTCAGGCTGAAATCCTCTGTCCAGCAGCATCCAGCTTGTGGAATTCCTAGCTGCTAGATAACAGCTGGATCATAAATCTCGAGTGGACATCTCCAGACACACACAGACCTGCAGACACTGATACAGGGCAGTTTGAATGGATTGGATCATTCAAATATAAACTTTAGGTGAAAAGGGAATATAATTGGTCACTGATGGGTGTTCACTCTGATTGGAGCAATTAAATACATACATGTTAGTTGGTTGGTGCATTTAAAGGGAGAATAGGAATGACCAATTCTCCACAGAGTATATAACCTTCTGAAAGGCAGAGAAGGTTCTCTCTTGTACTTTGGAAGCTGGGAGGGGAAATATAAGTTTGGAGGCTACCTTGTAGCTATGTCCATGGGAGCTGGTAGTTAGAACAGGGTCCAGTGTCTCTTGTAAGGACAGGGAATGGTAAGTTTAGTGATAGCATATTTCAGTAATAGCCTTCTTCTTTTGCCATCTGTTATTTAAAAACATTTGTTTACTTTTCCTGTATGAGTGTTATTCTCTTGTGTTGTAAATATATATCCTGTAAATGCTCAGTGCACTTTCTGTTAAGTAAAAGCTATTTATGTGCTCAACAGTTGTGACTGTGATGTCATTTTTCTAAGGTAATATTTGGTTTCCACTGGCTGAGGTAAACTCTGTGTAGCATCAGCCACCCGAGACAGACACACTACCAGGCTTTAACTTGTGTAATTGCATGTTTAATCATTCAAGTTTGTACACTTGAAAGAGGTGCCGGATGGAAAGTCAGGCTGGTGGCAGCGAATACTAGAGGACAGACACCTCTAAAAGCTGTTTCAGCCCAGAGGAGAGGAGTTGTCTCATATTGGTTGGTAGTGGTAGGGTGATGATAGCGGACTGTGTAGCACACTGAGATACAAAGTTTGCAGTGGAACAGCTACCTTAGCATTGCAAAACAGGTTATACAAGAGGATACATTTGTACAACAGTTTTATTTGTTTCTAGATAGCACAGTAAAGTGTAGCAGTAGAGAATGAGCTCCATGGAGTATGACTCACTTACTGTACCACAGCTTTTTGAAAGGTGCCAGGAAAAGGGGATTAAGCCTGAAGGTCTAAAGCAGAAGAAAAAGGTAGACCTCATAGCTACTCTCTTGGCACATGATCTGGAGCAGACAGTCACTGGGGGTGAGTCAGGAACTGAGGCAGCAGACCCCCCAAACCAGCTTGAGGCACTGCGACTGCAGCTGTTGCTGCAAGACAAGGCATTGGAGACAAAAAGACTGGATGCTGAGGTGAAAAGACTGGATGCTGAAGCAGAAACAAGAAGGTTGGAAGCAGAGACAAGAAGACAGGAAGCAGAGAAAGAACTTGAAGAAAAGAGACTGGCAGACAGAGAGAAAGAATGCCAAGACAAAGAGAAGGAATGCGAAGACAGAGAGAAAGAATGACAGCATGAACTCCAGAGACAACAGCACAAGAAGGAGATGATGACCCTCCGCAGTCAGCAAACCGTGAGTAATGGTGGAGTGAGTTTACCTCATGAAGCCAAAATGAATTCTAAATTGTTCCCTCAGTTTAAAGAGGGAGATGACCTTGATTTATTTTTAAGGTCATTTGAGAGAGTATACGACCAATTAAAATTGACTAAGTCTACCTGGTCAACTTATCTCACACCCTTGCTGACGGGGTGAGCGTTGCATGCATTTGCTAAAATAAGTAATGAAGACTATGCTGATTATGATAAAGTGAAACAGTGTTGTTGAAACATTTTGAATTAACTCCCAAGGCTTATAGAAGGAAATTTAGGGAGTTAAAGAAAAGCCCAGAAGACAGTTATGCAGAACTGCAGGTTAAACTGTATACTTGCCTTGATAGGTGGATGGAGGGGGCTAAAGCAACTACTGTGGAACTGATTAAAGATGTATTGGTGAGAGAACAATTCCTTAAAATTGTACCCGAGGACATGTGTGTATGGCTCATAGTCAGGGCATGTGCCTCTTCCACAGAGGTAGCAGGAAGTGCTGACGAGTATCTGTCTAGCTGGCCATACACACAGCGTAAGTCTTATGGTGGGGGGCAGCACATGGTTACAAGGAATCCCATGGGGGGCAGCCCAAAGGAAACCATCCTGCACCTAAGCCCAAAGTAGAGCCCTCTGGTTCTAAGGGGACTCAAGAAATAGGTCCCAAGAAATGTCATATTTGCAATCAAGTGGGACACTTGAGATATAACTGCCTCAGAAACTGATTAAGGGAGAGATATGGGGTGGGGTGATCAAAAGAGCACTGGTGTGTCCAGTCTGAAGAACCACTCTCTGATGAGAATCTGCGTCCCATTACAGTTAATGGAATAGTAACACAGGGACTGTGGGACACAGGCACTAACATCTCCCTGGTAAGGCAGGATCTCATTTGAGCAGAGCAGATGGTGACTGGGAAATACTCCAAGGTCTGGGCATTCACAGGGCCACCAGTCCCATTACCAATGGCTAGAGTCTTCCTGAGCTGGGAAGGGGGCCATGGAGAAAAGGAGGTGGTAGTTGTAGAGGATCTACCTGTAAGTATGATTGTGGGGAAGGATTTGGACCCCAGTAAAAAACTGATGTGTGTTGTAACTCATAGTCAGGCACAAGGACAAGCTTCTGAGGGTGAAGAGGGGTTGACTCTGAGTGGTTCAGCCACACCCTCAACAGCTGAGGAAGTGTCTAGCACAGGGAGGGGCTGGCTAGAAGCAGCAGTCCAGAACCCCAGTCGCAAATAGAGGAGCCCACAGGACTTCCTTCAGAAGGGCACTGGGAAGGGTCAGAGGAGGGCAGCTGAGTGCTGCACAATGAACTGACCCTACCCTGGAAAACTGAGGGAAATAGCTCAGGGCTGAGCATTCTCAGGGGTAAAGACTATTTACTGGATAATGGGCTGTTGTACAGAGAATGTACAACAGAGGAAGGGCTAAGATGGTGAGGTACTCCAGCAGCTGGTAGTCCCTAAGGTTCACCATCAGCAGCTTTTGGCCCTTGCCCATGATATCCCTTTTTCAGGGCACTTGGGGTGAGGCACACGAAAAAGCGTCTAACCAACAATTTCTTCTGGCCTGGTATTGGCAAGGATGTGGCAAATTATTGCAGGACTTGTCCACAGTGCCAGTGGGTGGGGAAAATGGGGGACAAGGCCAAGGCAGCTTTGGTGCCCCTGCCCATTATTGATGAACCCTTCAAGAGGGTAGCGGTGGACATAGTGGGGCTATTGAGCACCCCAAGTCACACTGGCAAGTGGTATATCCTTGTAGTTGTAGACTATGCCACCAGATACCCAGAAGCAGTGGCCCTAACATCCTCTGAGGCAGAACCAGTGGCAGATGCACTGTTGGGAATATTTAGCAGGTGGACTTTCCCAGCAGATACTGTCAGACCGGGGTGCCAATTTTATGTCAGGGTTAATGAGTAGTTTGTGAGAGAAGTGTGGTGTGAAGCAGTTCAAAACATCCCCATACCATTCCCAAGCTAATGGTCTAGTGAAGTGATTTAATCCAACCCTTAAGACCATGCTAAGGACTTTTGCTGACCAGCATAAGAGGACTGGGACAAATATTTGCCTCATCTCCTATTTGCATACAGGGAAGTCCCACAGGAGTTCACAGGGTTCTCACCTTTCAAGCTCCTGTTTGGTCATAGGGTGCAGGGGCCCCTAGATTTGATTCAGGATGAATGGGAGGGTGACCGTGCCTCCCAAGGGGAGTCAGTTGTGGAGTATGTCCTGAACTTCAGGACCCACCTTAGGGAGCTCATGGGGTTTGCTCAGGAGCACCTGGCCACTGCACAACAGCAGCAGAAAGTCTGGTACGACCATGGGTCTTGAGCCAGAGAATATGAGGTGGGATAGTGAGCGATGGCACTCATCCCTGTCTGACAGAATAAATTACAGGCAGCATGGGAGGGGCCATTCTCCATTGTCCAAAAGGTTAGTGATGTCAATTACATGGTAGAGCTACCAGACAGGAGATGCAAACGAAAGATGTATCATGTTAACATGCTGAAGCCCTACCATGACAGGGAGGAAATGGTCCTCGCTGTATGCAGTTCCCCAGAGGAGGAAACTGAGGTAGATCCACTGGTGAACATACTTGGGGAGGCCAGGGTTGCATCCTCTGTGAACAACCTTACCCTCTTGGAACAGCTGACACCAGCCCAGGTGCAAGAAATTAGGGGTGTGCTGAGAGATTTTGAGGACATGTTCACAGGGAAACTGGGGTACACCACGATGGCAGAGCACCATGTGGATACAGGGACCCAGGTTCCCCTGAAACAGTCTCCCTACAGTGTACCTGAGCACATTAAGCAGGCTGTGAATGAGGAGCTCAAAGAGATGCTGGAACTGGGGGTAATCCAGGAATCCAGTAGCCCTGGCATCACCTGTGGTACTGATCCCCAAAAGGATGGCACCACATGATTCTGCATGGACTATCAGAAGCTTAATAGCTGCACAGAGTCTGCCGCCATCCCATGCCCAGAACAGATGAGACCCTGGAGTGACTAGGGGGAGCCAAGTACTTGACCACAACAGACCTAACAAAGGGCTATTGGCAGGTACCTCTGACCCCTGCAGCCAGGGAAAGATCAGCTTTTGTTACTCCATTTGGTTTATATGAATTTAAGGTAATGCCATTTGGAATGAAGAATGCACCTGCAACCTTTCAATGGCTTGGAGATCGATTCTGTCTGGGTAGGGAGTTTGCATTGGCTTATATGGATGATATAGCCATATACAGCCAGACCTGGGATGAGCACATCAAGAATGTGCGGATGTGTTCCACAGGTTAAAGAAGGCAGGTCTGACAGTCAAGGTAGAGAAGTGCCAGATAGGTATGGCAGAAGTATCCTACCTTGAGCACCAGGTGGGTAGTGGACACATCCATCCAGAGCCTGCCAAGGTTGATGCCATCCTGGCCTGGCCTACTCCTACCACAAAGAAACAGGTCAGGGCATTTCTAGGGACAGCAGGGTACTATAGAAAGATTTGTTCCCCGCTATAGCGATCTGGCTAAGGCCCTGACAGATTTAACCAAGAAGGGAAAGCCAGATACAGTGAAGTGGTCAGAAGGCTGTGAGGATGCTTTTCAGGAGCTAAAAAAGGCCTTGAGCAGCCCAGCTGTGTTGGCTAGCCCTAATTATAGTTTAAAGTTTATGGTTCACATGGATGTCTCAGATCATGGGCTGGGTGCTGTGCTGAGCCAAGTTACCCAGCAGGGGGAGGAGCACCCGGTTGTGTACCTCAGCTGGAGGCTTTTGCCCAGAGAGGAGGCATATGCCACAATTGAGAAGGAATGCTTGGGAATAGTGTGGGCCCTTCAGAAGCTTCAGCCTTACCTATATGGAAGATAATTTACTGTGGTCACAGATCATAATCCCCTGATTTTGCTTTATAGGTCCAGTGAGCAAAATGGTAAACTACTACGTTGGAGTTTGGTACTGCAGGCATACAACATGACTGTCCATCATCGCAGTGGCAAACAAAATGCAAATGCGGATGGGCTATCTAGACAGGGCTAATGGCATGGCTGGATACTTTTGGGCACTTCCCAATAATTGCATGAACAGCTGTGTCACTTGGGGTGGCCCAAGGGACACACCTTCATTATCGGGGGGGGGAGATGTGACAGAAATGGGCAGGAAAGAGTTAATGTCTTGGATTCTGTAGGTGCCTTATTTTTTAGCAGTTTTGAAAAATACAGTCAGGCTGAAACTTTGTCCAGCAGCATCCAGCTTGCAGAATTCCTAGCTGCTAGATAAGATCTGGGTCATAAATCTCAGTGGACATCTCCAGACACACACAGTCCTGCAGACATGAACACAGGGCAGTTTGAATGGATTGGATCATTCAAATATAAACTTAAGGTGAAAAGGGAATATAATTGGTCACTGATGGGTGTTCACTCCGATTGGGGCAATTAAATACATACATGTTAGTTGGTTGGTGAATTTAAAGGGAGAATAGGAATGACCTATTCTCCACAGAGTATATAACCTTCTGAAAGGCAGAGAAGGGTCTCTCTTGTGCTTTTGAAGCTGGGAGGGGAAACATAAGTTTGAAGCCTACCTTGTAGCTCTGTCCATGGGAGCTGGCAGTTAGAACAGGGTCCAGTGTCTCTTGTAAGGACAGGGAAGGGTAAGTTTAGTGATAGCATATTTCAGTAATAGCCTTCTTCTTTTGCCATCTGTTATTTAAAAACATTTGTTTACTTTTCCTGTATGAGTCATATTCTCTTGTGTTGTAAATATATATCCCGTAAATGCTCAGTGCAGTTTCTGTTAAGTAAATGCTATTTATTTGCTCAACAGTTGTGACTGTGATGTCATTTTTCTAAGGTAATATTTGGTTTCCACTGGCTGAGGTAAACTCTATGTAGCATCCACCACCCGAGAGAGACACACTACCAGACTTTAACTTGTGCAATTGCACGTTTAATCATTCAAGTTTGTATACTTGAAAGAGGTGCTGGAAGGAAAGTATGGCTGATGGCAGTGAATACCCGAGGACAGATACCTCTCTAAAAGCTGTTTCAGCCCAGAGGGAGAGGTGGGTTGTCACACCTACTCAGAGATATTAGCTGTCAGGTCAGTTAAAGCAGGCATGACTAGAGAGACAAGCTGAAAAATAGTGTTGGAACTGGTCTACTCAACAGAGAGAAATGAGTATGTCATTCAACTGGTGTAGTGATTTGCAGTTGTGGAAGGATACACTGAAAACTCCTAAAATTTGTGCTTGGTATTCCATTTTTCCAGCTACAGCAAGATGGTTGCAGGCTCCAACCACAACCATAAAAAGAAAAAGTCAAGAAGTGTGACTACAATAAAAAGTATTTGAACCTCATTACTCAGTATAAGGCTAAAGTCCCAAAAATGTGAAAGGTGACTCTGCCATCACTTTGGTGGGCAACCCCTTCTCCAATGACCAAGATGTCAGGAAACACCTGGGGGTGGGGGCAGGAGTGTGGTAAATGTTTCCACAGTGGGTGTGGGGGTACCTAAACATTTTTTTTTTTAAAGTAATGCATACTTTGCATAGTTTTTGCCAGGGAAGTGCTACTTTGCCAGGTGAAAACTACACATAGTATTACTTTACCAGCACTGTTCTGAGGTGCTCTGGTGAAATGGCTGTTGCACAGTGTTCAGCTAGTTTGCATCACTCACTGCAGAGCATGCTGTGGTGAAGGCTGAATTAGGCTTCTTCATAGCAGGTTCAAGTGGGGATTGGGACAGGTGGTTGCTGCTCCACTACCTTAGTGGACACCAAGATTCTCTTCTGGAGGATGTAGGGTAGTCAATGGGAGTGGAGGAGTAGTGTTCTTACAGAGGTTAGTGGGAATCCAGAGATTGTGACAGAAAATTAGTTTGCTCCCTCAGAAATTTAATTCACTCTGGGTCTCCCCACTGGGAATTAGAACCTGTTGCTCATTATGCATCTAGGACTGCTATTAGAGTGGCACTTAGGAAGACAGCAGTGTTCAAGGCAGGAGAAACTAGGAGGTTGCAAGTGATCGGGACTTTATTTTCAGTAGGACTGAGAGGGTAGTGTGAGAAGAAGGCTAAAAGGACAGAATGGTCAGATGTCATCTGGGACATTGGCATGGATAAATACTCACAGAATAGAAAGGGTTTAAGAAGCATAGGTGATGGGAAGGGTCTGATGTATTTGTCCAACCTAGGGACCAATGATCTGGCAGGTTGCCAATGGAAAATAAGGCAGCTTTAAGGAGTTGGGCAGAAGACTAAGAGTGGAGGCTACCTCAATAACGTTTTCTGAGATCCTACTGGTGTGGTTCAAGAGTGAGGTTAGGCTTCTCCTTATCACTCATTTTAATGCATGGTTGAAGGAGTGGTGCATAGAAGAAGGGTTTGGCTTTTGGGGGATTGGGGGCAGTTCTGGGTGGACAGGGTGTAGTTTAAGAGAGAGGGCATGGCTTCCATCCTATTCCGGATGGGTGTAAGGCATTGGCCCAAATGTTTAATGCTTATATCACTATTTCAAATGATAGGGGAAAGCTACAGCTGGGGATAACCAGGGTATAGTACCAGCCAAGGCAGGCCCAACAGGCTCTCCCTGACTAGTTGAACTAAACAGGGACCTAGAGGTGATAATAGAAATACAATAAATAAGCATGGGGAAGAGGAACCCTGGGAGACATTGTGGAAAAAGGTGGGATGGGAAAGCATTACAGATTGTTGAAAGGTGACTAGCTTAAGTACTGAGGAGCCTGGGAAATAAGATGATAGGCATCCATGAGATGGTGGAAGAGGGACAGTTGAACATCATAGTGGTCACTGAGATATGGACAATTCCAACCATGACTGGCGCTTACAATCCCAGAATACGCCATTTACTAAACTTTCCTAAGGTAGTAGTGAATTTCCTGTATTCACAGCTGTTAAATGGGACTTTGTATCTCATTTAGCAGATGGAAACCTTTCAGTATGGGACCATAGTGTCTATAAAGGTTACATGTCTAATACCTTTCTCTCTGGGTTTTTCACAGGTCTCATTGTGTATATAAATGGTCTAAGTTATAGTTTGGATCCTTTTGAATGCTATCATTTATATTAAGTAAATTCTTAAGCAGTGCACTTAAACAGCTTTGCAGTACATTTGTAACCAGCTAGTATAAACACACTTAATGAAGACTGCTTCTGAATACTAAAAAGGAAATTATGGGTTTTGGATCTTATCAACTATAAATAACTAAAAAGTCATGCCCATTATTAGAATAGCAGGTGCTTTTTTAATGATAGTGAACCAAATATTTAGATCTCTGGTTTCATCCTTCCCTGCTTTTCAATGTCAGATTGGACAGAGCTCTACAAAAATAAAACAACGTGTACTGTATTTTGTAATATAAAACAAATCTTATTTTGATTGCTAGGTTACAATAGAGTGATTTATATCTTCCACATTCATTCCTATTTTTGATTTTGTTATCACATTCTAAGTATGCATTCTACGTCTTTAGAATTTGTATTACATACACTAGGTATATTACAGTATAGCATATACACAGAATTTGGGCATTCACTCCTTTGATAAAGTACAGTACCTGTCCAAAACACATCAGGCGGACATGCATAGGTGTAATCACTCCTGGTCTATGTCAATAAATGACTTTTAATGTGATTAACTTGAGCTGTTGACATCCATTTGTTCTGGAGGTAGTGAGTGCTTGAATTCTGTGTATACGCCTGACCTCCTTCTTCATGAGCACCACTAGTCCTTGTGCACACTTCTAGTCTAAATCTGTATATTACAGTATGTATAGTTATGTAACCCCTCTTCTCTGGGCCTTTCAGTATACCACATTCACTTGGCACTGGCTAGGGTGGATGTGGCCTGGGAAAACCCTACTTGTCAAAAGGTGGGATGGAATACTCAACAATGGGTTCCCTAAAACAATACCCACAGACACCACACACCCTAGGTCCCAGCCATTGGACACATATGTCTCAGTCCTTTGTTCTGACTGGAATAAAATCATTCTAACATGATGGACTAGACAGTGCAAAGTTGAAATGATGATGAACCATGTATGAATGAATGTTCAGGAATTGTTCATGAACAGTTCCTGAACTGAGCTTGTGGATGTCCATCATGCACACATCAAATTTTTCATGAATGTTGATGAAATGTGCACAAGCACTAAACAGCACCCATATTTTCAGGAGTGTTCATGAACCTAAAGGTCCATGAAAATTCATGAAACTCCTCCATCAGATTTTAGGGCAAGGTCCAGCAATACTTTGGTGACCAGGAATACCTTGCTTTTATAATATAGGTTTATTTATCAGACAACCCTGTTTAGCCCTATTCTCAAAAGATTTTTGCCTATGTACAAATCTGAAGTAGATTCATTCACCCTTAGTTGTTTTATCAGATGACCTACAGTAAGTGATTAACCATAACAATTGCATGATTTTAACAAACTCAACATTTTCTAATGAATAGCTTTTATTAGCATGCATTTGGAATTAGTTACTTACTTTATACTTACTTCCAAATGTTCCAAATGGGGTCAACAAATGGGCAGGAATAGCAATGATATGGGATTTCAAGAAGGCAGATTTCAGCAGGATGTGGAACTATTGATGCAAAGCATAGAGAGAATAAGGCAGATAGAAGGGGTAGAAGAAAATGGGAAGCATTTAAAAAGGAATCTTAGAGGCAGCAGCAAGCTCCATTGGGAGAGTATCAAAGGTATAAGGTCAAGAGGCCCAATGTGGTACACAGCAGAAGTGAAGAAGTAACAGCCAAGAGGAGGAATTCATGAAATAATGGCAGCCAAAGGGAGGAAGATAGGGACTAGTACCTAAAAGCAGCCATGAAAAAAAGAAACAGAGTGGGCCCACAAGAGTCATGGGCTCTATTATAGGAAAGGGTAATGGAAAAGTTAAAGCATTAAAAGTAGAAAATCTATGGGAACTGATAGCTTACACCTGAGGATGCTCACAGAGGCTACAAAAGTATTAATAACTCCATCTGCAGACAGATTCCACTTGCTGGCTATCGGCTAGCCCTAGGGAATGGAAGACAGCAGATGTGGTCACTCTGCAGAACAGTGGAAAGAAGAGCAATAAAACTATTGACCAGTCAGCCCGACATCTGTTGTGGAAAGGTAATGGAGCCCAGACTGAGGGAGGTATGGGTGGTCTTCCATGAAGGAATGAACTACAGGACACCAGGCAACAAGGATTCAGAAAGGGAAGGTCTTGACAAACAAATCTTACTGACTTCTTCAACTAGATGACCAGGTTGGTTAACAAGGGACAGGCAATAGATATAGTATAATTAGATTTTAATTAGGCCTTTGACTCAGTCCTCCAGAGAAGACTGGTCAAAAATCTAAGGGACTTGGGAGTGGACTTAAAGTTGGCTATGTGGGTAGAAAGCTGACTGAAAGGAAGGATGCAAAGGTTGGTAGTAAACTAAGAGTTCTCAGAAGTAAGGAAGGTTATGAGCCGAGTACCATAGTCATACATGCTGGGCCCTGTGCTCTTCAGTGTCTTCATCTGTGACATAGTGGAATGCATAAAGGGCAAGATATGCCTCTTCACAGATAACACAAAGATTTGTGCAAGGGTTGACATGGAGGAAATGATGAGGGACCATAAGGGTGATATGGGTAGGCTGGAGAATAAGTCAAGGATCTGGAAGCTATGCTTCATCACAAACAAATGCAAGGTAATGCACATTCGGAAAGGAATCCATAGGTGCAGTGGGAAATGGGAGGGGGGTGGTCCTGGAATACACCAAGGAGAAAAAAAAAGACCTGGGGCACATGCCATCAGAAAGCCTAAATCCAAAACACACTGTAACAGACCTGTTGGGAAAGCAAACAGGATGTCAGGATGTACAGGAGGAGGATTAGCAGCAGATGGAGGGAAGCATTCTCCTCCCACTGTACAGGTCACTGGGAGATTGTATCTGAAGTACTGCCCAAGGTACTGGAGTCCACACTTGAGGAAAGACTGTGATAAAGTGTAATCAGTACAGTGTAGGACAAACAAGATTGTCTAGTGACTAGGGCCCATCATACAGTATAGAGGAGAGGCTGCAAGACTTGGACATGTACCCTCGAGAACAGAAGGAAAAGAGGTGACACAATAGAAACATACAAGTACCTGCACGGGATTAAAATGGTGTACACCAAGAAATGTTTGTCCCTGTGCTCAAATATGGGACAAGGGGAATTTACTCAGACTATGGGTGAGATTCAAGAAAGATGTCTGGAAACTCTTTTCAAGGAATGTGTAGTGGACAAATGGAACACACTACTGGAAGAAGTGACAAGGGTCAAATCAGCAAGCAGTTTTAAGGGATGTGGATGGGACAGTTATATGGGCTTAGTCAGAAGAAGGTGAAAGTGCAGAGACTAAAGGTTGGAACCGCCACTAGGACCATGGCAGAGTAGTTAGGTAGGGTGTGACTGGAGGGCCAGTGTGCCTTTATCTGTAGACAATGTCCATGTATCTATGTATCTGTGTAATCTTTTGTTGTTGTTCTTTCAGACTGAACTATTGCTTATATTTCTTTAATAAATAGAAAGACCCAATTTCTACTTACTGTATATCAGCAGAATCTGAAGCTCTTTTAAAATGTGGTGAGTGTAAAATGTTAATCATTTTGTTGCTCATTGTTATACGGAAGCATACAAACCTAGACAATGGCAGCAGAAAAAGAACAATGGTCCATCCAGTCTGCCTGAGTTCCCTGTTTATCCCTGGAACCTCCTGTACCTCCAGGGTCTTAGCCCTCTCCTTCTTTCCTTCCATGCCCCTCCCAGCTTCTGCTGCTCTAAGCAACCACTATACCCTTCATTCTGTCCCAACCGTGCTTGAAACCACCAGCAGTTCTACCACCCATCACTTCAACCGCAGACTGTTCCACAGATCCATCACCCTTTCTGTAAATAATACTTCCTCATGTTTCTCCTGAGTCTCCCTTTGCTATCTTCTACTGTGTCCACATGACTGTGAACTAGTATTTAGCTGTCTTGTAGAGCATATACAGTAAATTTGCATGAGTAAACTAAAAAGTTCTGATTTTGTGACACTCTGTAACTTACAGTTGGAAACAGTACATTCTGATGTGTAAATTAGTTAAGCAAATTGATTTTGTTCTTAGTTCATTAAGGTTTATAGGTTGAGCAACTTCATTAAGTCTGTGTTGATGAACAGTTTATGAAGTGAGTTTGATTTGATCTGAGTTATTTAATAACCTGGTAGATTAGTGAGCTATGAAGCCAATTTTCAGGGATGGCCAGGAACATACAAAAGTACATACATAAGCTAAAGAAGTTTGTGAACTTTTGATGCTCATGAACCATTCATGAACATTCAAAGAAGTTCATGAGTTGATGCATTTCAGTTTGCCAAGTAGAGGCAACCCTGGTTGGGAAGGGTACCAGGGACCTTGTAAACACCAGGTAACATCTGTGAGGAATGACAGCTGTGGGTGGGGAGCGCCCTGATCTGCCCTAAATTTAACCAAAGAACTGGCCTTGGGGTATTCACAGAGTAGACCCTGCACCAAGCACATTGACAGGCATCCATACCATCTTAATTACTCACTGTGGCTGTGAATAATATGTTATGTCACATGGAACATATGAAGGGGTGCAAACTAAAGAAAGCATACATCAAACCTTACATTTAAAAGAATGGGGCAAACAGTGCTTTTATGCAATGAACCCATGCTAGGATGGGCTAGAGTGCACTTTCTCAGAGATTGTGTGGGTCAGGTTTTGCTTCTGGAAGAAATAATAGAAGGGCCAAGGTAGCCATCCTCATAGCAAGAAAAAAAATGTATTTCTTCTCTTACAAGAAATTTGTGACCCATATGGTCAATACATTCTTCTTAGTGTCACCCTAGGATCGGTCAAAATAGTTCTGGGCTGGATTTAAGGCCCTTATGTTTATTGACCATTTTTCTCTAGTCTCCTCTCCATTCTGGGTGGTCACACAGGTTCCTATCCTCCTGGTTGGAGACTGGAACCTTGTGCTAAATATCACATCAGACAGGACCCACAACAACAGAAGGGGACTCACCCCTGCACAATGACCCCTTACTGAATTACAGAATACCTAGGTCTGCTAGAACTCAGGAGCACAATACACCCAACATCTCAAGAGTATACATTATATTCAACTCCCCACAACTCCTTTTCAAGGTAGGACTTCTTAGTCAGCCATGAAGTTCTATCTGGCCTAAATACCTGTGAAATACTCCCACAAGTAGTTTTGGACCACTACCCTGTTAAACTCTCACACTGCCTTCACATGAGCGACAAGAGGTGGAGGCTAAATAATCATCATCTCAAGGATGAATGGGCTGTTGAAAACCTGAAAAGCATCACATAACACTATTTCACAGAAAATGGTGGCACCACAGAAATAGTGGGCACATATGGGGATGCATATACAGGTAAGTGTTCAATAACAGGAGAACTTATTAAACATGCTATCAAATGTAGGAGGAAGAGAGAGAGAACATTGAAACTTAAATTGTCACCCAACACAACTAAGACAACTGAGACAGAGGGCACTACCTCAACTCCTTGAGGACACAGTATAACAAAATCATTAGGAAAGGCCAAGCACTCATTAGGGCTAAACTTAAATGCACAGACCAAGGAAATAATGTGGTCAAATTTTGCCCTGCACTTAAGACATCAAGAAGACCACCAACTGATTATGGGGTCTGGGTAACACCTATCTCCACTCCTATCTTATAGGAAATAGCTTGGGTGTTTCAGAACTACTAAAGAACACTATGTAGAGCAGATCTTGAGCCACCTTTATCCAATGTCATCTCTTTTCTGAAATGAGCAGAGCTCCCCATATCCAAGTGGAATCTCATGAGGCCATGGGCCCTCTGTCACCCATAGAGATAGGCACAGACATAAAGTCTCTCACATCAGACAAAGCCTCAGTGGTGAATGGCTTTTTCCAGTTTCAATAAAGATCTCAGTGAAGAACTGGCTCTGAGACTAGTAACATTTTTCATTAAAACCTTTAATAGAGGTACACTGGAGTGACTGGACCCTATGCTGCAACAGGCTCTCATAACATTAATCCCAAAATCTGGGGAACACCATAGACAGATACCTAATGTTAAGCCTATATCTCTTCTCTGTATAGACTTGAAAATCTCTCCATGGTCCTGGAGACTAAACAGGGCTCTGCCTGGATCACCTTGATTGGCTCTGAGCTTCTTGGATTCATTGAGTGATATCTTTCAACAGATCACCTGTGTAACTAACACAAACTATTTCTGCATCCATGGACTCAGACAACCCTGTAATGCTAATATCCTGGACACAGAAATACTTCAATAGGGTCTCCAGGATGTTTCTTGTACCTAAAAATTATTTACATACTGTATGCTAATAATGTGCTCCTGCTAATGGAAACTTCAGCAGAATAAATGCCAGCTTCATGAACATCCTAGAAGCATTTGGCAAACTACTTGGCTAGAAACCTAACCTGTATAAAGCCATAATAATTCTGCTAAATAGCAGAGTTAAAAAAGAGGATATCCTAATCTGGGGGGACATCTTGGCATCTAACAGCTTCACCTACCTAGGACAAACAATCACTAGGAGCCCCAAGAAAATAAGCTCCTGGAATGTAGACCAGTTAGTAAATGTCACAAAAAATTATCTGCATAGATGATGCAAACGTCCCCTTTCCCTATGGGGCAGAATCAGCACAATCAAAATTATCATTCTCCCCTGATTGCTGAACCCAGTGGGTATGCTGGGAAGGGTTTTGCCAAACATATGGTTCATTCAACTCTACTTTGTCCTCTCTACTGTCCTATGTGTAACCTCTAGGTGGTGCTATTCTACAGGCTACTACCCCTGCCTGTATCACTATACACAGGTTGAGGGGCCTTAGTTCTCTAATAAGGTGCCTCCACCCAGAGAAATGGTATTTGGGTTGCTTATCTGCTCTAGTATAGACCTCTGGAAGCTATAATACCCACCAACCTCCTAGTGGCCTAAGATTTAACACAGTGGTAAATTCACAATCAATAAGCAGCAGTAACAATATGCTCACAACCTTCACACTTACCACCAGGGCTGGACTTGTGGAAACTGCCCTGAGACCCCTGAAAATAAGGTTAGCAATGCAGCAGTACAACCTTAATACTGTACCCCACATACAAGCACACTAGCCAGGTTAAACATGGAAAAGACAATCAGATTTATAAAGGGCATGAACAAAGATGGGGCATGAATCTAATCAAATGATTTGTATTCTGATTTAAATCAGGTTTTTCTGGCATGCACATTAAGTCCCAATTATACATTTCAACAACACTAGGTACCCAGAATATTATGCAGGCTAGCCTGAAGCATTGCCCGGGGGTGGCCAGCATTGCAAGTGATGCTAGGGCCCTTGGGTGGAAGAAAAGGCAGTTAAACATGCAAACAACCCAATTATTTGTAATCCAAGTTGGTTGGCTCAGTCCATTGCAAAAACCCAATAAAGGAAGACAGTTAGATGATACCACAATGATTTAAGCTTTCTTTGCAGGGAGCTACTCTGATGTGTACTCACGCTACCAGGAACTTGCTGCACTGCAAATGATATGTAGACCTCGTGGTGATGATTTAGGGACAGGGGGATGCTGGGCCAACTTGACACACCTCCAGATGGTCGCAACCTGTGCTATGGTGTTGTGCAGGGGGCCGAATCCCCAAGCCAGTCTCTCACAGAAACAGTCTTTGCTGCAGGAGTACTGGCCTAGGCTGAGATGGCAGGGCCCAGGCAGGGTGAACAGTTCTGGCAAAGTTCATGATCTTCTGCTGGTGAAGCCTCCAGCTGGTGTGACAGACTCAATCATGGGGAACCAAATTGCCACCCATGAAACACATTCAGCACATTTAAATCAATAACTACTTTGGAAAACAGTTCAGATTCAGTCCAGTTGCTAACTGACGGCTTTACTGTGCAAACCTTTCGATTCGAGTATACTTCTCACACAAGCTGGGCTGATCGCTTCAGGAGCAAGTCTTCAGTCCAAATCACAAGTTGCACTAACAACCTTCTTCTTCTTCTGCCACAGTTCCAAGATGGAAATTGGACAAGTCCGACTTCTGCAATAAGGCACTTCCATGCAAGAGAAAGACAGGGAGGCATGTCTAGCCCCTTCCCGTCAATTCCCTATGCCCTTCTGGGAGCAGCTGCTCGAAAGCTGGAGCTATTCAGACTTCAACCTCCAACTCTAACTGATCCACTGTCTCTTAGTACACAGGGCATTTCCTTGTAAATCCAAAGGTTCAATTGGCTGAAGGAGCTGTCAGTCACAGTAAGGGCTCCCCTCCAGGTGCATTTGAGCCAACCGAATAAAACTACATGACTACAGAATTTCCTTCCCACAAGATCACTGGGGACATGATCCATTTTAGGACCCCAGTGGTTCGATTGGTCCAATTAGTGGAAGTCTAGGACCTAACATGGTGGCTCCCATTCAAATGTTTGAGCTGCAGTCCAAGCAGGTTAGACAAACTGCTCTATCTTTATTATAACAGCAGATAGTAAATAATCACAGTTCCTATATAGGCTCAATCTGTACAAGTAACGACTGCAGAATGGAGCAAAACAGATCACTGCCTGGCCAGTCACAAGCCTTAAATTACTCAGACCCAGCACAGACCAATTTCTAAACACAGGTTAGCTAATCTCTTAAAGGGACAGGCGTGGAGGCTCAATATGGCACTCTCACACAAAAACACAGAATCTCACTAGGACGGGACAACAGCCTGACAGTGGGCATTAAAGATCAACTGCAGCTATATTATAAACATATTAGAAAATGGGCTTTTTATTTCCTGGCATCTGATTGGCTAGTACCCTTGCCAGAGGGGTACATTAACTTTCAATAGATGCCCAGGAAACAAAAAGTACCAGTCTACAATGCCCCTTCACCCACAATGTCTCCTGGTGCTCACCCTGCTTCCTAACTGGCTACAACACCTCATTAAAAATTTAAAAATGCCGCCATTTTTTTCTCTCGCTTAGCGAGAGAGCCGAGCAGCATCCCCCCCCCAACTCACGAGACAACCACGTTAGCGGATCAACAGACAAGGCTACACCCCCATAGCCCCATTTTTGTAATGTCGTTTGAGACCGTTATAACAAAAACAACCATTAGACGTGCGCTTGCCACAGTCACAAATTAAAACAAATCCTGCTCACTTCTCTGGCTGCCCACTCTGTCAGCACGTCTCCATCTGCCAGAGAGACCATGCCCCGATCTCCAGCAACCAATTTTCCCTCCTGACGAGCCTGACATGTTACAAAAAATAAAGACAAGTTGCACCTTGCTTCTGATGTTCCCCTACTCCTCCAGTGTCACACGTAGATCATTTTCTGTGGTTTGGCAGGCAGGCTCACTCGCTCTCGCTGGACAAACCTGACGCTCCTCGTCACACTCCCGGTCCTCATGGAAGGCAGCGAGGATTGGGAACTCATAAAACAAAATTAAAAAACATAAATAACCGAGTCCTGAAAGTCACAGCATGCAGGGAGATCACTTCAAGAGAAGGGCTCTCTCCATAACTATTAAAAATGAACAAAAAACGATGCCATAGTGAGTTCATCTGTTCCTCTGCAATGACTCCTGGTGGGGGGAGGATCACTTCAAGAGAATGGCCCTCACGGAAGGGGGAGCAACACATGAATGAACAGCATAACTAATCAGAGGGACTACTTTACCAACAACACTTTTTCTTGTAGTTTTTCTATTAATTTTAAACTACTTTCCTCTGTTATTTTACTTTTTAATTAAACTTGACACAGATGCCCATTTTCTAAGCGCAATAATGCCCTCCAGGGTGGGCGGTATGGGCAATACCAGACCGGCCAAGGGCTATAAGGCCCTCCGCCTGCGGCGTCGGGCCTCATTACGCCCTGGCGGTCGGTATTGCCCAATACCGCCCACCCTGTCGGCATTATTAGTTTACTAAACTTTACTTCTTTTCCTAACATAGACAATCAGACCTTATTTATTACATGTGAAATAAAGAAATTGCCATTTGGCATGCTTTGATACTATTTTAATGCTCTCTATTTGATGGTTTCACAGAAAATCTCTCAGATATTTTTTGACCAGCTAAGGAACCTTGGATGAGTGCTGATTCCACTCAAGCAAGAATGACATAAGTTTCCTCAAGTTCCAGGTACTGAGCTGCCAGGAACTTGAGGAAATGATGTCATTCTTGCTTGATGGAATCAGCACTCACCCAAGGTCTCCGCTTAGCTGGTCAAAAATATCTGAGGTTTTCAGTAACGGCTATATAGTAGAGCATTAAATAGTATCAGAGCACGCATAATGGCAATTTCTTCATTTCACATGTAATAAATAAGGTCTGGTTGTCCTTATGTTAGGGAAAAAGAGTAAGTTTGTAATATGTTCATAATATAGCTGCAATTGATCTTTAAGGAGCCCAGGAAGACATTATAGTAAACTCCAATTTGTAGGGGGGCTACATATGGATGAAAAACCTCCCACAATGCATATAGCATGCTGATGACATCTAAAACACAAGGGGTCTACAACTACGGACTTGCAGATTTACTGTAATATACAATATGCCAGTAAATACCTGCTGTGGAGGATGAAACACAAAAGAACCTATATTTAGCATCTGTTCTTCATGGACACAAATATAACAGAACCTTTGGGACAGGTAGGGGATAGACATGAGAGCCCTGCTACATGCATATGCCAAAGTACCTGCCCCATTCAGGAACAACCAAATGAGAACTCACTTAGAGCATTACACCAACTACAACATTTTCTGGACATCAGTCTGGTTTCTGACTCCACATAACCATTACACAAGAACCCCAAAATAAAAATATATCAGTGCCCCATCCCTGAGCACTTCGTAGCAGAGGTGAGACTGGATGCTTTGACTCATATTCTCATTGGCACCAAGCTCCTATCCTTTGCTATGCTCAAAGGTGTAACAGTCTTAACAATAAAAGCGTGTGCCCTTCCTCCTGCTAACACATGCTTCACTCCACACTTGGACCTTATCTGTGGACACTGACATCACATGAATTATTGTATGGCAGGAAGTAGCACATTTAGCAAGAGACATGCAGTCTACTTATATAGAAACATAGAATTTGATGGCAGATAAGGACTGCTCAGCCCACCCAATCTGCCCATGTTTACCTAACTACATTAACAACGCAGACTCTAATCAATCTCCAGCTTTTCTCCTTCCCCCATCCCTTTCACTGAGATACCCTTATACCTATCCCATGCATTCTTGTAGCCCCTCCACTGTCATTGCCCCACCACCTGCACTGGAAGGCTGTTCCAGGAGTCCACCACTCTTTTCTATGAAGAAGTCCTCACATCTCTCCTGAATTGGTTCCATGTGAAAACAGTGCTGGCAAAACATCACAGACAAACAACAGTGAGGGAAAACAGTGAACCAACAAGTCAAAATTACCAACCCAATTCACTGACCTGGTCTCCAGCTCTCCAAGAGGGGAATGGAACTTGAAGGGGGGGAGCAAGTGGAGGGAGCATATTCAGGGATGTGAGCATACACGGGGGGTGGAGATCAGGGGCTGACCACACCAAAATCACCACATTTTACCTGCAGTGACTTTCTGTGGGGGGGCTCCACCTTCTGCACCCCCTTACAATTTCTAATCATTACCAGGGGACACAACTCGGAAGGGGAAAATGGGGAAGGCAAAGCAGGCACAACATTTTCACAAAAAAAAAACAGGAACCATAAGTATCGAACCCAGGTCTGGTGGACATAGCATGCTCAGGTGGTGACTCTAAGCTCTAAGCTACACTACCAGCAGTACTTCACAGCACACACCAGCCAGCTTACATCTTTGACATACATTTCTGCCAACAACTACCAAAATCGCTGAAACAACCATATGCTGTGATGATCACTTTGCTCATGTGCCATTAATTGTTATTCCCTCACTGTTATTCCTCCACTATTTTGACGGGGTGCTTCCTGAATCTACCACTGTCCAGCTTCATAGCATGTCCCCTTGATCTTGAGTTCCTTTTTTAATGAGAAAATGCTTCCTTCCTGTACCTTATTTACCACTGTGAGTTGTTTAGTGGTCTCTGTCATATCCCCCCTGTCCATCCTTTCTTCCAGGGTCTACATATTGAGTTTGTATAGTCTCACATCATAGGGCTTTTGATGCAAACCCTACACCACTTTTGTTGCCCTTCTCTGGACCAACTACACTCTGCCTATGTCCATCAAGTCATAAGGTCCCTGGAACTGGACACAGTAATCAAGGTGGGGTCTTACCAGTGATCTATACAGACGCAATAACACCTCCCTCTTTCTGCTGATGATACCTCCCTATGCACCCCAGTGTCCCACTTGCCATCCTGACTGCCTTGTTACACTGCGTGACCACCTTTGGTCATTCAATATAATTACCCCAGGTCTCTTTCCTACTTGTTCATTGTCAATACCACTCCACCCATTTGTACTCCACCTCTGGTTTCCGTGCCCCTAAGTGCATTATTTTGCACTTTTGCATTGAAACCAGCTGCCATACCCTTGACCACTCCTTCAGATTTCTTGTGTCTCTTTTCATCCTTTCCACTTCAACGCACCTCCGGAGTGCTCTCCTGTTGTAGATTTTGGTGTCATCTGTAAGGAGGTAGATCTTCTTTCCAACTCTTCTGCAATGTCATTTATAAAGATATTAAACAGAGCTGGTTCTTCTTACAGTATAAAGATTACTAATGACTCTAAGGCCTACAGAAACTCCAAATGTCATCGACAGAATGAATTCACAGTTACACTAACAGAGGAGGCAGAAATGGATTCTGGGAAATATTTCCAAATATCTCAGATTCTACAACCTCTGCCTCATGCGATACATAATTGAAACAAAAGTGTACTATACCACAGTTAAACTGTACAAAATGTGTAATCTGCCCACAGAAACATTCACAAAATGTCAGGAAATCATGGGCTAAAGCACATTCTCTGGGAGTGTACAAAAATAAGACTCCGTTGAAATGAAATACAGAATAGGTTGGATCTTTTCCTTGGACTGTCTGCATGACGCCTTTACACCAGAGCAGCATCTGCTGAGCATTTCAATCAATGAGCTGGTAGGTGCCCAAGTACATCACCTACCCCTGATCACAGCAATGGCTGAGAAAATATAGAATAAAGTATGGAGTGGTGTGTGTAACAAAACATTTACACAAACCCAAGGTGTTAGATGCTACATAAACCCCGAGAGTGAAGCTCGAGGGGTTTGTAAAAGCATCTAACACCGAGATTTCAGGTCATCGGTGATTATGACACCCAAGTCTCTTTCTTTCCTTGTGACTGCCAGCAACTCCCTCCCAGCCTTTAGGTGGCTTCAGGGTTTCTTCCTATGTGCATGATCTTGCACTTCTTGGCGAAACCCCAGTTGCCACTCTTCCGACCATTTTGCTAGTTTATCCAGATCTCTTCTCATTCTGCCCACCCCATCTGGATCATCTACTCTGCTGCAGATCTTGGTGTCATCTGCAAACAGACAAACCTTACCCTCCAGTCCTTCTGCAATGTCACTGATGAAGATATTGAAGAGGACTGGCCCCAGGACTGATCCCTGAGGTACCCCACTTGTGACTTGCATCTCTTCTGACTGTATACCACTTACCACCACTCTGTTTTCTGCCCGTCAACCAGTTTGCCACCCAGTTGACCAAATTCTGACCCACCCCGAGCCTACCCAGCTTATTAAGCAATCTTTTATGTGGAACAGTATCAAAAGCTTTGCTGAAGTCAAGGTAGGTGACATCAACTGCTCCCCCTTGGTCTACCACTGGTTACCCAGTCAAAGAAATCTATGAGATTAGTTTGACAGAACCTTCCTTTTGTAAACCCATGCTGTCTTGGATCCTGTGCTCCTATGGATTCCAGGTTTTGAACTATCCTTTCCTTAAGGACTGCCTCCATAATCTTGCCTACTACTGAGGTAAGACTGACTGGTCTGTAGTTCCCTGCCTTCTCCCTGCTACCACTCTTGTGTAGCGGGATCACATGAGCTCTTCTCCAGTCTTCTGGGACCTCTCCTATGTTCAGAGACTCGCTAAACAGTTCTGATAATGGCTCTGCTAGTTCCACCCTTAGCTCCTTTAGTACCCTGGGATGTATGCCATCAGGTCCCATTACCTTGTCCACCCTGAGCTACTGAGCCTTGTAGGACTCCTTCTTTGTGAAGGACTTGTACACACCTCCTCCCCTGTGTCCATGGTGCTGAGCTGTGGGCCCTGCCCTACCTTCTGTTCAGTAAATACTGAGCAGAAGTATCTATTTAGGATAGATGCTTTTACATGGTCCTCCTTCTCACATGCCCCTTATCCCCTTTGATCTTATCAATACCCCCTCTGGACTTTCTCCTTTCACTAATGTATCTATAGAAAGTCTTGTCACCTTCTTTTACTGTTTGTGCTAATGTTTCCTTGGTTTGGGCCTTTGCCTGCCTTACTTCCTTCCCTGCTTCCCTTAGGGAAGTTTGGTATGCCTCCCTATCTTCATCCTGCTGCATTCCCTTATATTTCCTGAAGGCCAGCCTTTTGGCTCTGACCTTTTCTGCTACTGTTTTTGAGAACCAAAGAGGTTTCCTTTTTCTTTTGCACTTCCTTTTCTCTCTAACACAATAGGACATCCAGGGAAGGAACAGCAGCGAGTGAAGAGGTGACTGCTATCTTCAGGAAAGGGAAGTAATTGCAGCAGAAAGTGCTTTCATTTTTACCTGTTTGAATTTCTGTTTGTTCCAGGTTCTGGGGCGCTGTGTGTATAGATGGGGAATTGTACTTTTGTTGCCTGATTGTCTTTTGTGGGAGCGGGGGCAGCAATGTAATTCCCACTCACCCCTGTGCCCATCCTACCTTTATAGGTACCTGAGTCATACAACTTCCTGCTTTTTCTTAAGGTGGTACCTTAGTCATAGCTATTTCTTTATTTTCTTGAGGGGGAAATAGCCCACTCCTCTACATAACACTATATAACCCAGCTACCCCACATTCATTATGGAGAGGCCACATTGCAATAGATTGATAGTACAGCCAGAAGCAGACACTAGCTGACCCTGGCCATCCCTGTAATTCACGGCTCAGATAACAAAAGAAAAAAACTACAACAACAAAAAATGGAAATAGAAACAGGTGATGTAATTGTGTTAGGTTAGAACCAAGAGACTCATCTGTACAATATAAGACACTACAGTTTAGGGGATCCAGCACAGAAATTAGGAGTGCCAGTATGGGGACTAGAAGAATAACAATGTGGCGCACTAGTGAAGGTTACAATAGGGGGGATTATGGCTGCAAGAGAGGGGTAGGCGGCAGGGGAAGGGGGACTGGTTCTGGGGGCAGAAGGACCGCAGACAATCCAGGATGGGAAGATTAGTGGGTTGCAATGGATGTTGAGCAGCTATCTGGATGGACACCTTATGGAAGATGGGGGTGTCCAATTTGTCATGGGCTGAGGAGTCAGGAAGCAGAAGTAGAGTGGCTAGGAAGGGAGTTAGCAAGGATTGGGAAAGAGAGGGCGACTGGTACAGGATGGCCACCCTCTCGTGAATCAGGAACACAGAACCAGTGGAAACAAAGAGGATAGGGAACAGGGTAAACAATTATAGAAGCAGTAAAGTGGAATCTAGGGATAGCACAAGGAGAGAAGCTAACAGTAAATTGCTGGGTCCAGCAACAGGTTCGCTTGCTGGACTCAATGGTGGATGATGAGGGAGGCTCTCTCCAAACAGGAGCAGGAGGAAGAGGGGGTAATTTAAGCCCAAGGGGCAACACTCAGACAGAAAATGGGGACAGGGTTTGGGGCGCAGGGGGAAAACTGATAAGGGTAAAAGGGAAGGCAAGGGGGATGAGGCAGAGGAGGGAGAAAGGGAAATGGGGCCTGACAAAGTAGGCAAGAAAGATGATACTGGAGTGCATAGGGTGGGGGCAAGTCAGATGAGGGAGCAATAGGAGAGGGGCAGGACTAGGGTAGAAGTTGGGGCAAAGCAGAAGGGACAAATCGGCTGGTAGGGGTGGGATACAGCAGAGGGGCAGATCAAGCAGCAAATATGCATGACAGGGTGGGTTCTGAAAGCAGGTGCAAGGAAAGTAGGATGGTGTGGGTTCACAAAGGTGAAAGGGGACAGGGGTGACTCAATCCTGAAAGGAGTAAGATGGGAAGCAAAGGGGAGTGGCATAGTTGAATATGGTGGAATCAGTACCTGGACTGACAGCAGATAGGGGCGGGACAGTTTATTCTCAAGTGTGCAAGATGAGGAAGGGAGAAACTGCATGTAGTGGAACACTTGAGTACAAATGACTTGGTGGGTAGCATGGTTGGGTTGGTAAGGAGAGGTTTTGAGGAACTGGGGAAGTTGTGTGGTAAGGCAGGAAGATCAGTGGCCTTCTCTGAAGTGCTCCCAGTACCCAGGGCAAGCACAGAAAGGAACGTAAGGATAGAAGAGTTCAACACTTAGCTGGGAGAGTGTTGTCGTACCAAAGGGTATGGGCTAGTGGAAGGCTGGGGTAACATCTGGGACAACAGTGACCTGTTCGCAGAGGACAGGTTACATTTGAGTAAGGTGAGGAAGGGGGTATTAAAACAGAGGCTGGGGGAATACATAGCAACTAAGGTGGATTTAAAATAGGTGTGGGGGGAGGCGAGTGTGCAGCAGGAATGCAGAGCTGCCAGAGAGGGGAGCCAAATGAGCTTACTGTACAAGCTAACAAGGATGGTACCAGAGAGGGATCACAGAAGGGGGTTCAGAATGGAGAGAAACAGTTTAAGGAAGAGAAGGGAACAAGTTGGAGGGTTGCCTCTCTGAATGCAAGAAGCCTGGGGAGCAAAGCAGCTGAGTTACAGGCTCTCTTGGCAGTGGGGGTGGTGGACATTGAGGCCATCACAGAGACTTTGGCTACACTATACCAGGATTGGGATCTGATGATCCCATGGTATAGGATGTACAGAAAGGATAGAGACAAGAAGAAAGGGGGTGGGGTGGAGATTTACGGAAGGGAGGGGATAAGGTGTGTAAGGGAAGAGGGGGAGGAGGGTAGGACTGAGGCATTATGGATACAGTTCCAGGATTCAAAAAGCAGGACATTTACAATGGCAGTGGTGTACAGGCAACCAGCTCAGGCTGAGGACTTGAACAGGGAATTAGTGGAGTAGATTAGGAGGGTCTGTGCGAAGGGGAACACAGTGACCTTGGGGGACTTCAATCTACAAGGAGAGGATTGGAGCACCCCAGCCATCTCGAGTGCAAGGGAACAGGTCCTACTGGATGCATTCCAGGACAGTTTCCTGGCACAGATGGTTAATGAGCCAATTCTGTTGGGAAATACTCTACACCTAGTACTGTCTAACGGAGAGGCTGTAAGGGAGCTGGGAGTGGAAGACCCGCTGGCTGGGAGTGACCATAACTCAATGTGGTTCACACTTAACATGGGTAAGGATTCAGTAGGTACAGGAACCAAGGGTGGTTGGACTTGAAAGGCTGACTTGGTTAAAATGGGAGGAAATTTTGAGAGGCACCTGGCGGCAATTCATCTACACTTGGATGCATGCCAAAATGGAAATCATCAAGCTGGGGCTAGTGGAGGCTACTGGGTCATGTACCAAAGCACAGAGCAAGAAGGGTAGGCCAAGAAACCAAGCTGGTTGAATTAGGAGGTCTTGGAAGGGTGAGGGGAAAAAAGCATTTAGGGAGGTTCAGGAAATCCAGGAGGGAGGAGTACAGGGAAGTGTATGTGAAGAAGTCCAAAGAGGTAACCAGACTAGTTAGGGCAGCCAGGCTTCCAGAGAGCTGAGGCTGGCAAAGTGCATCCAGGATGGGGAAAAAGACTCTCTTCAGGTACATGAGGAGAGAAGGAGCTGCAATTACCAGATAGTGAGAATTAGGAAGAATGGGGGTGGAGAAAGGGTGGAGCAGGTAGAAGCACTAAATGAGTACTTCTGGTCTGTATTCATGAAAGAGAAGGGTGGGCAGCTATTGCAGGGGATGGGGAAGGTGGGCATGGGTGGGGAGGGGTGACAGATGAGGTAATTACAAAAAGCAAGGTGCTGGAGGATCTGAAGGCTCTGAGGGTGAATAAGGCACCAGGACCAGACAGCATTCACCCTAGGGTACTGAAAAGAACTGGCTGAGGTCCTGGCAGGGCCACTGGCAGACCTGTTCAATACCTCCCTGTACACAGGATGCATTCCACAGGACTAGAGATGACTCACATGGTGTCCCTTCACAAAAGTGGCCCAAAGGATGAACCAGGCAATTACAGACCAGTAAGCCCTCACATCCACTGTTTTTTTTTTTTGTAGCCCAGAGCATAGGTGCTTCAGTCATCATAAAGCTCATGAAGACTTCATTGTTTCAACATTGCTACCTTATTTAAAGGTGCCAGATTAGGTTAGTTTGCCAAATTAGCAAGGACAGTTAGAAATGGGAGCCAGATTTTTGTGTATTTATCCTGTTCTTCCTCTGTAGAGTAGATAGCTTTATCTATCTTACCTTGGTCTAGTTTTTTCTGAATCCATTCCATATATGTAGGGGGAGCTAGGTCCTTCCATTGTTGGAGTATAATTCTACTAGCCACTAAGCAATCGATATTCCAAAACATCTTTTGGAATTTAAGCTCATCCTGAGCTTCTATTGAGAATCCAAATATGACAATAACCAGATCGAATGGGAATTCTTTTCCTAGGACCGTACATAATATAGGCCATATCCTACCCCAATACGTTTTCATTTTTCACATTTTGCTAACATGTGGGTTAGTGTCCCTCTTTCTCTCTTACAGTGGTAGTTGTTGAAAAGTTTCCTACCTCGAGGTACCTCAAGGTATCACTAAGGTACCACTGAGGTAATTTGCATTAACTGTGATGTGATCCTGCCTCATTCTGCCTCAGTGTACCTAAGTATACCCTCAGTACTGTGAAAACTCTATGACTACCACTGTACATCTCTGACATAGTTCGGAAATGGAGGCATCCATTTTGTGAAGCCTAGTGGGTGTTAGGTTTTGTGAAGTATATTGATAGAATTTGCATTAACTTATTGTTTTAATCATATATTTTTCTAAATTAATTCGATTATTCCAGTTTTCTGTTGGAATGGAATAGCAAGTCTCTCCCATGCTTCTCTGAGTCCAGAGGGAATGATAAGTTCTCCATTATGAAAGAGTACAATTTAGATATCAGGTGTCTATTTGAGTCTAGCTCAACAAAAATTTATCTAATGTAGAATATGGGATGATAAGAGATTTATTGTTTTTCTTAAAGACAACATTTTTGATTTGCATATAATGCCACCTCTGTATGTTTAAAGTGGGGGATCTGTCTTGGAGCTGCTGGAAGGATGAACAATTGTCTCCTTCATAAAACTCTACTATGGAGCATATTTGATGTGAGAGGTGCCAAGCCTTAAATGTGGGATCTACCCTGGCCGGTGGAAAAAAGGATTATTATGTATAGGGGCAAATTATGATAAATCAACTTAAGCATTACATATTTTGGCAGCTCGTAACCATTCATTGATGGTTGATAATGTAATGTCCAACACATCAGGAAAGGCAGATTGGACTCTGGATCTAAATAGTGTCAAGAAATTAAGCAGGGATAGGTCCATCAATTTATCTTGTTCAATAGACATTCCTGCTAATGAAGATTTTCCAGGGAGGTTGGAACCAATAATATACAATTTCCAACTGTGCTGCAAGGTAGTAAGCCCAAAAATTTGGGCATCCTAACCCCCCCTTTATCTCAACTTAAATATAGCTTATCAAGGGCAATCCTAGGTTGGGCCCCCTTCCCATAAACACTTTCTGATTGATTTTTCCAGGTCCAGGAAAAATTGTTTCTTTAACATTATGGGTATAGATTCAAAAAGAAATAGGAGCCTTGGAAGGATATTTATTTTTAGAATGTTGACTCTCCCTATTAAAGCCAAAGGGAGGTGATGCCATTTTTCAAAATCCATTCTTATCTTATGCATTAGGGATCAAAATTTAATTGAAAAATCCTATTCTTATCCACTGCCAAAATTATCCCCAAATAGTTAATTTTATCTTGTTTTATTTTAAGTAACAGAGGATCCATTCAATGCATTGGGTCTCCTAATACAGCAACTCACTTTTGCTCCAATTGACCTGGTCACCTGAAAGTAGACTAAAACTCCTCAAGGACATCTCTCAGGATTGAGAAACTTGATTAGGGTTACTTAACACCAATAAAATATCATCTGCATAAAGCATATTAATGATGGGTTCTTAATTAACCATGATCCCCAGTCTATAGGCAAAAGTTCTTATTTTAGTAGCTAGGGGCTCAAGAAATAGCACAAAGAGTAAGGGGAGAGAGGACACCCTGTCTAGTCCCTCTAACAATTTGTCTCTGGCAAGTGGGTTAGTATACATTAGTTGGATCCAGTTAAGGAAATTGCCTGTCACTGCACATCTTTTCAGAACTTCCAGTAGGAATGGCCACTGAACCTTGTCAAAAGCTTTCTCAGTATCCAATAAGAGTAATGCAGTGTTTGTTCCAAGAAGACCTGTATAAGCCTGAAAGCCTTCCTTGTATTGTGTTGGAGTCTTCTCCTTCTATGAAACCTACTTGGTCTTCATGTACCAGTTTTGGAATGAGTTTTGCCAATCTATTAGCTGGTATCTTAGAGAAGATTTTGTAATCACTATTTAAAAGAGATATGGGTCTGTATGACCCACAGTTCTCTGGGGTCTGTCCTTTTTAAGTAACAAGACAATCTCCACCTCATTAAATGAGTAAGGGAGGGTGTCTTCAGCCAGGAAAGAGCAGAAGAATGTGGCCAGATATGGGGCTAACACCCCTGAAAGTTTTTTATAAAATTCAAAGGCTAGCCTATCCGGGCCCAGGCTCTTGCTATTGGGTAAAGCTTGAATAGTGGCAATAATCTCTTCTGCAATTTTGTGATTCAAAACAATTGATCTTGATCAGATACCATGGAAAGATTTAGAGTTGAGAGATACTTAGTGATCTGATCAATAGTGGCCATGTTCTCTGGAGTGTACCATTTCTGATAACAGTAAAAAGGTGGCATTGATATCAGATTCAGCCTCTGATGGTATTCCATCATCCATAAGTATGGCTGATATATTATTTCTGGGTTTTTTAGCTTTAATTTGATAGGCCAATACTTTCCATGTAGATCTTCATAAAAATAATATTTAGCTCTGGCTTCATACACTTCTCTTTCTGCTCTTTCTTTACTGATTTTTCTAGGTTATCTTTGCTGCCAAATATTTTATTTCTGACCACTCAGACTGAGAATTAATATGCTCCTCCTCGGCCGAGGCCAGCTCCTTTCCAAATCTTCAAGACGCTCACTGTATAATCTATTTCTAACCCCTTGCTGCAACATAATCCAGCCTCTTAAATATGCCTTGAGTGAATCCCAGATGACTTGGTATTTAATATTCTGATTTGTGTTAAATAACAGAAACCACTGAATTTCATCTATACATCTTTCTCTAAACCCTGGGAAAGCCCAGAGAGAGCTGTCTAATTTCCAAGAAGCTATGATATTCGGGTTTTCTCTCTGTTTTGACAAAAAAAATTCCAGAATAACAGTAGCATAGTCAAAAATTCTTATAGATTCATATACAACTTGTTTCGTCCTCTTGCAAAGCTCTTGAGAGATCAAAAAATAATCAAGTTTTATGATTTTCAGAATAATAGGAATTTTTTTTAGCAAGGGATATAACTTTCTAAAAGGGTCTACTAAGTTTAAGTCTTGGGCAGCCTGTTTTACCATAAGTGCCAAGCCTTTCTTTCTTTCCATTAATATTGGGTTCCTATCTATTAATCCTGATGTAAGGTTAAAAATCTCTCCCTATCACCATAATATCATCAAACTGGGAGATCTCTAGAAAGAAATCAGAAAAGAAGGCGGGGTCATCTTGGTTAGGTCCATATATTGATGCTAGGACCAATGGATTATTCGGAAAAATGAGATGTACTATAACAAATTGACCCTCATTATATTTAACTACCGCTTTTACTATGTATCCTGCCTGTTTTTTTAATGAAAATGGTTGTTCCCCTTGCTGTCTGAGTAAAAGTAGAACAAAACCCTTCAGCTCCTAACAGGTTACCAAAGTAAATAGAGTCCTTTTTATCAAAGTGAGTTTCTTGCAATAGGAGTCAGTGTTTTTGTTTTTAACAGTTTTAACCACCTTTCTTATTTTTATTCTATCTTTACACCCATTAAGGTTCCATGTTAAAACGTTTAATGAACCCATAACCACTTATTTAACCAATAATAGATATTTGCATAACCTCAGCCATGCATCACCACTGCTCCCAATAGAACCTGTTAAGTTAGTCAGACCCTAAGTTGTGTAGCCTTCTGCTTGACAGCTTCTCATGTTATTTTGGAAATTGCACCCACATCTTATTATGTAATTATTTATATTTTTGTATTTTTTTACTTTTTCCTCTTTAAGTACCCCACCCCAACAAGATAGCCTTATTGTTTGATACTTCTCCCCTTATTTTATCTATGTGAATCAAATGGCTGTAAATCAACAAGGATAGGAAATTGTAAAATTCAGGCATCCTAATGAAAGACGGACACCTATCCTCCTCCCATTAAGATTATGGGTTAGTACTGTGTGCTAAGGTGCCTCAAGAAGAGAGACTAGGTGCTCCCCACCCTCCCAGAAAGAAAACAAAAGTGAGGAAAAACCATATGGGAGAGAAATTTGCCTTTAGTCCTCTTATTTAATACCCCCAACACAAGGGGAAAAGAAAGGGGATGGGTTGGCAACAAATATTAATTAACTAGTTGTAAACAGATATAATTGTTGCTTAGCTTGTGGACCCCCCTGGACACATTGAAAATTAAGTTTAGCTGGGCCTGTTTTTCAACATTTCTTCTACTTCAGCTGGAGTGTGAAAGAAGAGATTTTTCCCATCGATATAGACTCTTAGTTTCGCAGGATGTAACATTGTGAAGGAAATCCCTTCCTTTCTAAGTCTATCCCTTATTGAATGAAAACTCTTCTCTTCACTTGGATGGATGGGGGCATATCTGGAAAACTTGAAGCCACATCCCATTGTAGAACAGGTCATTATCCACTTTGCTTTTGAAGAATTTCTCCTATCTTGATATCTCGCGGTTTTATGTACATGAAATGTGGTCTGCTATTGTTATCCCTAGAGCCAAAAGCCTGATGGGCTCTGTCAAGTTCCAGTTTTGATGTGGGTAAGAGAGGCTCATAATTTTGGACAGCATTTTCTCACAATAGCCATGAAGATTTCCTCCTTCAATCCCCTCTGGCAAATTACCGATCTTTAAATTGACCCTTCTTGATCTGGTCTCTGAGTCCTCCTCTTTCAGTTTTAAGGCTTCCAGCACTTTATTACATTTGGCTATTGAATTAACAATATCAGGGAGGGTATCCTCCATCTTGCTTACTCACTGTTCACAATCAGTGGTTCTTAATGCCAAAGTCTCAAACTTCTCCATCTTTTCTGAGAATTTGTATGTTAATGCTGTAACAGCCGAGTTTAAATTACCAAACCCCTGTCTCATCTCTTGCAAGATGTCATTGTGCAGCCCTTTATTTCCATCTTCTACCCCTCCTCTGTCTCTCAGTCCCCAATTTTTTTTCCTTTCCTCAGGTTCCTTAGCCCCTTCCAATTTCTCCTTTTCTTGGCCTTTATTATCCCTGGATTTGGTATGTGATGCCATGACTTCTCCTTTAGATTTGCTTTTATTTTTTGCAAGCTTTGAGAAAATGTCGTAAACACACACAGGGGATGCCAAGAGAGGGATGTTAATATTACTCTCAGAGGGTGACTGCCAAAAGTTGAGGGATTGCATTCAGCTCTTTGTTTTTTGTAATTCAAGCTGTTCTTTTTTTTTTTTACAATTAATGAACTCAGAAACCCCAGATGGACTTATAGGGATTTTCCTTTTTTATTGTGGGTGCTTGCCCTTTTAGCCCGACTAGAGAAGGTAGTATTAAGAAGAGATTTTGAACTGGATGGGTCAAAGCTGTTGGGTTTGGTTAGTTTTTTTTTTTTTTCTTTATTGTCAGCTTTAAACACAAAAGGCCCCTCTACCTGGGATTTCCATGCAGGGGGGTTACCTGTCCATTTGGTCTCTGCTGTGTCTTGTTAGCTATTAGGCTCTGCTTGTGTCTTCTGGGGGTAGGCCTCGGTATCATTCAAAGAGCCCACTGTCTGAGCATCATCCTTCATATCGAGACAGGTTGTATTGTAACTGGGATGCCCACTGTGGAATCCAACCTGTTCATTGCTTCTGAGGTGTTGAACACCGTAGCAGCAAATTCTGTAACGCATGAGAACAAGAAGGACATACCCCTGTCAGTGTGTTTGTACAAATGGTGGGCATCCGATACTGCTCAAAAAGTTTGAAAGAAAAGAAGACATCAAATAACTTTATGCAGGTGGGTATCACAAATGAAAACCCAAAAAAGAATGAGTATCTCTCACTCGGACTTGATGGTGTGGAGGACGGTAAGGAGAATGCTCTTTCATGCACTCCTTGCACACTCAGCCGAGCATTCTGGGAAAGTTCAGAATGCTCCTTCCAGCCTAGCCTCAGATCAGCCTCTCACATCCATTGTAGGGAAACTAATAGAGACAATTCTGAAAGAGAGGCTGGTGACCTTTTGGAAGACAATGGACTTCAAGACAATTAGCCACATGGGTTCATCTCAGGAGAACCTGCCAGACTAACCTAGATGAGTATTATGACTGGGTGACAAGGAACTGGACAAGGGCCATGCAGTGGATGTCCTGTATTTGGACTTCAGCAAGGCCTTTGATTCAGTGCTTCACTGGTGGTTGGGGGGAAGTTGGAGTGTGTGGGAGCAGGAACAAAGATGGTGAACTGGACTGTGAACTGGCTGAAGGGGAGGCAGCAAAGGATGGTGGTGGTGGGGAATTCCCATTCCCAAGAGCTGTGATGAGCAGGGTTCCACTGGGCTCAGTACTGGGCCCGGTGCTATTTGGGATTTTCATATCAGATAACTCACATGGCATCAGGAGTAAGATCAGTTTGTTCACCGATGATACCAAGATGGAGGTGGTGGTGGATGGCATAGTAGGGGAGCATGGGCTACAAGACAATCTAACTAAACAGGAAGAGTGGTCGGAAAACGTGGCAGCTGGGGTTCAGTGCTAAGAAGTGCAAGGTACTGCACTTCAGAGCAAGGAACCCTGGGAGGAGCTACCAATTGGGAGGAGTTTAGTTAGGTACCACCATGGAGGAAAAGGATCTAGGGTGGTTATAACAGGAATATGAACACCTCAATTCAGTGCAGGAAGGCGACATCTGAAGCCAACAGGATGCTGGGGTGTATTGTGAGAGGAATCTCCTCCAGAAGGAGGAGGTGATCCTGCCTCTGTACAGGTCACTGGTCAGACCACACCTGGAGTACTACGTGCAGTTCTGATGACCATTTCTAAGAAGGTTGTCTGATTACTGGAGGGGTTACAGCACAGGGCAACAAAGATGATCCAGGGTTTGGAGCACAGACCCTATGAGGACAGGCCGAGGGAGATGAATATGTACTCTCTGGGGGAGAGAAGGAATTGGGGAATATGACTGAGACCTTTAACTACATGATGGGGATAAACAAGACAGGTACAGAAGGGGTATTTACATTGAGGAGGAGGAGGAGGGACACGAGAGAGCATGGTCTCAGATTGGAGGTAGAAGATATAGGAGAGAGATGAGGAGACATTTTTCACAGAGATTGTGGTGGCTATGTGTAATGTTCTGCCCGAAGAGGTGGTATTCTGTAGGACTGTGGGATGTTTCAAAGGTAATGGGACAGGGTGGGGGAAATGCAAGTTGGGAGGGAGGGTGGGGCAGCTGCAGTGTGGGGCTAGCTGCACATTTGAGCAGACTTGATATACCATGAGGCCTGTTTCTGCTGGCAGATTCAAATGCTTGTATGTTCAGATGTCTAAAAATAACTTGCTGCCAAGTTCTTCTGGTGGTGCAGTTTCATGCAAGATGGAAGCAGCAAGCAGTCAGGAGCAGACGAACTGCAGAGTTCGCATGTGCAGAATGTGGGAAACTGTGAGTGTGTTTACTGTTATAAACACTCCTTTATAATGGCAAATTATGCCACTGTTTCCCTATGGGAAAAGGGAAACCCATTAATTATATTATACTTACACACTAGACACACCAACCAATAAAGAATGGCCCCATGGCATGCTGATGGTGCGACACATGGAAAAAGTGCAAGCCTGTATGAGACACTGTCTTAAAGGCTTTAAAAGGAAATGGCAAAAGCTACAAACTTTGCTATTACAGTAATAGCAGAATGAGGGGACTGGAAAATAAGGACAGAACCAAACTTTGACAAAATTTGTACCATTCACACATCTAAATGAACTTTGCCTATGTAATATGAGTTTAGTATATACAGTTAATTCTGATGTATGTGCATGCTTGGGACATCCCATTTTTGAACATACAGGTACCTGAAATGGCACACAACCAAAATTGCACTGGAAATCAAAGGAGCAACTCAGTAAGATACACTTTCTCATTTACTATTGACTTTTATCTTTATTTAACAAATCAGTTTTATTTAAAATGCAACAGTTTATCAAATGTTGTACACTCTGCACTGTTTAAGCTATTTGTTTCTCAATTGCTGCTAGCTCTGGCTGAAATTGTCATGTATTTAACAACCAGCAGCACAGTTATCACCATTTAATAGGTGTGATTAACAGCATTAATGTCTGTTGAGTCGCTGTCTGGAGGAAAAAGTGTGCATGCAACAAAAATTTGGCATGCATACAATCATTTTTCTCTTTTATCATGAAGTACATGAGGACAGGGACATGCTGTTTTGTTCATATAACCAGAATGTGCATACATTCAATGTGCATACAAGTGGAATGCACTGTACTTGGATTTTCCTTAACGCCCACTGGTATCTAAAAGGTGAAGAACACACAGAAAGCCCACCGTACCTTGTTATCTGTTTGTGCTGTTATGTGTTAATTGTGCAATAAAACATCTTACATTCTAAAAAGGTTCTACCATCTCAAAGTGTCGAGAACTTTAAAAATCCCAGTGCTGATGCAACATGAAACTGGACATAAATTACAGTAATAATTTTTATTACAGTGTCTAAAGATTTAAATTTGAGTTATGAAGTTAATTTGAAAACTTGGAGTCCATGGCTTACAGGAAACTTAAGATAAATCAAATTTATATTTTAATAAAGAGGGCAAAATAGTGTGGAGAGAAAGGATTCTGTTGCTCCAAAATGGAAATAATCGTCATGTATGCATTCCTGTAAGAACACTGTAGGGCAGGCATTATACAGTCTCACCCACCTGCCCGCCTTTGTATAAACAGAGAGCTTGTGTTTTCATTCCTAGCCTTTCACAAGCACTTATGTCAGCTGTGTTAAAGAGTAGAATTTAATAAACTATAGTCTGCGTCTTTCTGACCTCTCACTCAAATCTGATATCAATTAACTACAGACCATTAGGATCAGCTGTAGAAACCTTTTACATCTGTCCCTGGGCCAGTTTAACAAAACCTACCTGCGTACTGTTTATACAAGTCTAACGTGCAAAATGTAAGCAAAACTAAAGTCAGATTCTGGTCATGTCACTCCAAGAAATAATAAAACATTCTGATAGAATCCAATGGATGACCCCAGCATGTACAGTATATAAAGGTTTTATCGTGACTAGTAAGGATAAATATGGTTAACCCACCACAGCCCATTACATATACTGTACCATTTATAGCACAACATTTTAAAAGATGTACTTTTTAAATTAGCACTACATAACTGAAGGGTTTCTCTTTGGATTTATCTGCTTTTCTCTGCAGTGCAGGAACATTGTGATTTTGCTTAGTTATTCATTTTATATCTAGTTAGTTAGTTTTTTATTTGTCAGGCTAGAATTACAATTGCAATCCCCTTTCAGGCAATGTGCATGCCATCCTGCACTATTACCCTGGAATAGGGATGGGCACATCCCAGGGAAACTCTTGTGTCTAGGGGTGTCTTTGCTTATTGGGAGCTCCCTTGCACTCCAAAATTTCAGTTTCTGTTTTCTCTGGCTTAGAAGATTTTGGGAGCATTCCTGAAACCCTGTCATGATGTAGTAAAAAAGTCCACACACTCTCAAATATCCAAGCACTTGACTTTTACTGTAAGCATCTGACACAGATTATTTGTACAGGTAATCACAGATTCAGGGGTGAAAATTCATTTGCTCTCAATTTATAACTGACAAAGTCCCATATTCATTTCTTGGTCCCACATTCAAGCTGTCACAGATGAGCCATTTCTCTTCACAGCCTCCCTCTGGAACAAATGTTAACCCAGTCTCATCCCTAGTGGCATTCCGTTTCTATGCTTTCTGCAATTATAGAGACACTTTCCATCCATTCCTTACATGCAATGTGTGCTGCATGGCTACCAGAGGTTCCCTATTTCCCACTTTGTTTTGCCTGACAGTATTTGCCTTAGACTCCATTAAAGCTGGTGCTCTGCTCCTCTTTGAGGTTCAATTAGCTTCAAACAGAATACCCAAATGGCAAACACTTTACAAGTATGAGTGGCCCTCTTCCTAGAAGTAATGTTGTGTTTTGCACTCCTATTGTCAGCACCCATAGACCATCCTGTTGTCCTGATCCCAGCAAAGGTCCACTGGATCACATCCCACACACAGCTGTGTGTGCTGCCTGGTGAATCTTGAGCCACCTGTTCAGATCCCTTCCTCAGCAGATCAGACCATGGGTACTGTTCTAACAAGGGATTCACATTCTTCCTTTCTATCCTGGAGATGGATCTACCTTATCTTCATACTACTTAGACTTCAGCAAGACATTTGACCACAGAAGGCTGCTGCAGAAGTTAGAGCATCTACAGTAGGTGCAATGAAGTACTAGTTAGATGGGTGGATACTTGGTTGGGGGGAGGCAGCAGAGGGTGGTGGTAAATCAAATCACATCAGAGGAGATGGAAGTCACAAGTGGGGTGCCACAGGGTTCAGCCCTGGGCCCTGTCCTTTTCAATATATTCATCATCAACATGGGAGAAGCAATACAGGGCAAGATGTGTATCTTTGCAAATGATACAAAGCTCTGTGACAAGCTGGACAGCATGGAAGGGATAAGGGAGGCGCAGATGGACCTGCATATGTTAGAGAGGTGGTTCAAGGTTTGGCAGTTGACAGTCAATGACAAAAAGTGCAAGATGATGCACATTGGGAACAAGAACCCTAGATGAAATACTGAATGAAAGTAATTAGCTGGTTACTACGTCCAAGGACAGGGACCTGGGAGTCATCATAAATGATTTCCTAAATCAAGCTAGCCAATACAATGAGGCCTAGCAAAGCAACCAGGAAGTTGGGATGTACTGAGACAGGTTTCAATAGCAAGAAGAAGGAGGTAATACTACCTCTCTGAAGATCACTGGTGTGGCCCCATCTGAAATACTATGCACAGTTCTGGAATTCCCCAGCTAAGGAAAGACAGATGGGCTGAGATGGTGCTGGGTAGAGTAACCAAATGATTCATGTCCAACAGGGCAGATCCTATGAGGATCAGTGTAGGGAACTGGACTTGTACTTGCCAGAGACCAAAAGAGAGACAATCATATGATAGAGACATTCAAGGTCCTAAGAGGAATAGACAGGGTAAACTGTGAGGAACTATTCAGCAGAAATATGGAGTCAAAAACATGGGGACATGAGTAGAACCTGGCAAAGAGATTTCAGGAGAAACATAAGAAAGTATTATTTTACAGAGCGAGTGGTTGAGCTGTGAAACAGCCTGCCAGCAGAGGTGGTGGGCACCAAAACCATTACTGGTTTCAAGCACAGCTGGGACAGAGTTAAGGGCTTAATAGTTACTCAGGGGGTGGTAATAAGGCTTCGGGCAAGGGGGAAAGAGAGACAAAAACCCTGTCTAGGTAGCAGTTCTCAGGGTAGGATAGAGTATAACAGGGCAGACTGGATGGACCAATCATCTTTTTCTGCAGATGTTTTCTATGTTTCTATGTTTAAATGTAAGCATAGAGTACTTCATGAAGCTTGGCTCACAGACACAGGACTGAATAAACTGCTGATGAGTTGCAGCATGGTGCTGATTTTGTTTGCTGGTCCCACTGTCCTCCCTGGGATAGGCAGTCACAGAGGACTGTGTTTAGCACCTGGAGAAAAGCAGACCCAGAAAATGTCTGATTGGAGATCATAAAACCTCTAACATGCACTGCAGGCTAGAATCTCCCATTGCTGCCTACTGCTCTAATGTCAGCTGCAGTGGATTCTAGTATTTGTAGTAACAGAAGATGTCAGCCTAGAACTAAGCAAAATTAGTCTGATGCAAACTATTATACTACTGTAAACAGTAAGTAAACAAAATTGTTTTGTCACATAAAGCGCACATTGGGACCAGACCCACATTTGAGTGTGGGGTCCCTGTGTGCTGATTGTTCCCATTTAAGGTAAGTCACCTAGCAGCTGAGTTTTAGTGCAGACACTGAGTGACAATTTCCTGATCAGATCTAAGGGGTGTACAACTTCTATGCAACAAGCAAGGCCTAGAAGCACTACTTCAGCCACCACAGCCCAGTGACTGCCTGTTAGCAGAGAGCTGCCTTGGCACTGCACTAACAGAGGTGAGCTTGTGAGTCTGGAATTTGCCTGAACACTACAAGAGACCAACAGAGCATGATCCAGCTCAATCTGTGCGAGATGCCTAACCCTGACTGACCGGCACAGGAGAGCTAAAGTAGCCACTGGTGAATGGCTAAAGAAATCCAAGATAAAAGCCAGTACATCCAGCCAGGACTGCAGAGACTAATTGAAGGCTGTGTACTAAGTCAGAAAGTAAATGTGAGTAACCCACGGGGGAGTATGGGTCCTCAATACCCATCTCTCAATTAGTTAGGGCCACAGTTGGGTCTACTGGTTTAATGAACTAAGGCATCTATCCAGGATTACAAATATGGATTTAGAATAATTACTGTTTTTTAAACAGACCAACACCAGCCAGACACAGACAATGACCATCGGACTTGCCACAACCAAACACCTGCATACCCAGGATTCCCTGGGAGCTCACTAAGACAAGGCATAATTAAACTAGCACCAGAATGAAGTGGTTATGGTCCAACAGTACAACTGGGCTGGGGACTGTGTTTGTGTGGTCAGAGGAAGAAGGTTAGATAGGCAGTGACATGCTTAATTTCTAGTGTTTATGTTGTGCTCTGCCTAAGCCATTTCCTTCCATTTATCCTTGTTCCTATTTTCCTTAATAAAACCCCTTGTTCTTTGCCTGAAATTCCAGACTCCTAGCATCTCATTTTATGTGAATATATTATCTGTAATTCACCAAATTATTGATTTATGGCAACTGTCGACTGCACTGTGTGGGAGGTTGGTGGGTTGTGCAAGTGGGGACCTAGAGGGCTGGTACTGTTTTCCAGGTGTAGTTCTAGCTTGTTATCTGTCCCATATAAAATCTGTGATTGGAGTCACCATGTAAACCTTAAAGAGGGACAACTGTCAACATGTATGGCATCAATAAATTCAGAATTTGCATCAGCATAGACCCAATCAGCCTCATGCCAAAAATGAGATCTCTAAGTTACTTTGCTTATAAGTTAAAAGTCATTTTACAACCCTAAATTAACTGCCGGTTCAGAAAAGTCAGTTTCAGTGAAGATCTGCTGATGCTGTCATCTCCTGAACTCAGTCTAGTTCTCCGTTAGCAAGCTTATAGGACCAGCTTCTCCAAGTTTTAAAGATTGTGTGAAATGGTTTTCACAAGTAAAACAAGCAGCACAATTCAATAAACATTGCTTTAAAACTATGTGTGTTTCAAGTTTTGTAACAAGACACATTTTTTTTTTGGTGCCTTTTGTTGTGGTCGTTTCTCCAGGGTTGCTGGATGCTGGATCATAGCACACTGCTGTGAGGTTTGCAGATTGGATAACTGATGTGGTGAAAGGCTGAGATCATTCACACCTGTCATTCAATTAAGGTGATTTCTCAGGATGGCACTTTAAAACAATTATTCCATCTCCCTGTAAATGGGGGTGGGAGGTAAAGCTGTTTTCAAACATTACTATGAGTTTCTTTGCATTAGTCAGACCAATGTTGTCTCCTTGTCAGGCTGTTACGTGACTTACATTTAGGCTAATCTATGTTGTACAGTACATTATATAATGGCAAGAAAAGTTCCTGATTCTGATTGATCAGTGTGTGTTTGTTGCAGTGAGGTTATCGGAGCACAACCTCACAGCATCAAGTTCTAACATACATATGACTGCATAGAAGCCTGATTAACCAGTCACAACCTCTCTTACCAAGAGAGTTTGATGCCTTGCAATTGAAAAACAGAAGTACAAGCTTAGTTTCATAAAAAAAAAAAAAAAAAAACTTATTTACTTATTTTGTGGGGGACACAATTTTTGTCATGGCTAAAACATTTCATAGTTAGACAGAGAACAAGTGTCAGAACATCTCCTTTATAGTGTGAGAACATCTCTTTATAGTATCAGTTTTGCAGTTTTATGTTTTATGAGGAAACACACCACATATGAATGCACTGAATCATGGGTATGCAAATACCTAATTGACTGGTATTGCATAGCACCCTACAGTGATACCAGACAATTGATTATTTGCATACCCATAATGCAGTGTTTTCACATGGGGAGTGTTTCCTCTAAAACATTAATTAAATTAAAAAATAACACAGTAAAACTGATACTATAAAATAGATGACCCTACACATAAAAGGGATGTTGCAACACTTGTTCTCTGCACTTAATAGCCATTTACATGTGCTCATTTGTGTTCCCACAATTTTACTAAAAAAGAGCCATTGTATAATAGCAATAATGCACTCCAGAGTGTGGGTTGTGCTGGTATAACCTCACTTCTGGGGTGCTGGATGCATTCAGCCTCTGGCCTCGTGCCCAACCACCCAAGGCATGAGGTTATCACAGCACAACCCACACCCTGTCATGCACTATTGCTTAATTAAAATGATAATTTTATCAGGGCTAACACTTCCACCCCTAGTAGGAGTTAACACATATAAGGCCACTATTAAAACTTATTGTAAAGCAGACACTAACAAACAGTAATGAAGTTACCAACATTACAATACTAGTAGCAATATAACTTCCTAACAGGCACAGTAGAGTACCACCCCAAATGGTATCAGCAGCCTGGAAGCATTTTGACTCAACATCCAGCAACCCTGGAGAAATGGACCACACCAAAAAGCCATTAAAATACACATTTGTCAACTTTGTTACAAAACCTGAAATTCACATTGTTTTTATAGCAATGTTTTTGAATGGTGCTGTCTGTTTTAGGGTTGCAGAATAGCCATAACTTTAAAATGAAGTAATGCAGAAATCTAATTTTTGGTATGATATTTACTGGGGGCATGCTTATTCCAGTTCTGCAATGTAGCACTTTGGCCAGAGTCCCTCTTTAACTTCTGAACTTACTTTAATGTCTTTACATAATGAATCCCCATGAGTTATTGACCCAGGCACCTCAACCTTATTTGAGCCCACAAGGCAGGGGTAGTGTTCTGACATCTAGCGTGGCCTGTTACATATTCTTGGGGCACCACTGGGATCCCCAGTTTACTAACTGAACACCCAAGGACCCTGAGTGCAAACCATGAACCATTTAGAACCCCCCACAGGAAATTTTTAAAGTCAAAATGGCCTTCCTGGAGACTGAAGGATGGTGTCATGCTGAAGGTATGGATGCCAGGAAGATTTTGCTAGTTATGAGCACTCCTTTAGGGACCAAGGCACATCTGAAGTTTCACTCCTTTGATGGACTGAATATATAGATACATGGGGTTTGATTAACCAGATATACCCATACCTTGAGTACAGAAAAGCCTGGGCCACTTTCCCTGAGAGTGTGACTGGAATTGAGATACCAGTAGAGACTTTGGCACTAGTGTGACCTGAATCAGGAATGTACAGCATGGTACCCAACATGTTGGGATTAATGACCGTATGTTTGGATTCCTACAGTAGTACAGCTGTATTCAGAGTAAAAAAAACAGCAACACCAGAAGGCATCCACTATTTATGCCCTAATAGCCTAAGTGTATAAAAGATTACTCAAAATTTAATCAAGGTGACTGATGAGCCAGTTGGAGTAATTTGGCACCAGGGGAAGAAAGAACTGACTCTGCCATCAAACTCTGAGTGTCCATCACTGAGGTAGTGTGATTTAGGAAGGATGTCAAAAAATCAGATCCTGGCAGCACTAGAGTACTGCCTACCCAACAATCTACTAGTGAAGCCCAGTGTACTACCCATATGTGCCTACATGCACATGAGGAGAATCACCACCCGAGTAAGGAATGTGTCCAACAGAGATGCTACCATCACGAGAAGATGCACCTTGGCCTATCTACACTACACAGACACTATGCTCACCCTGAAAACATCTGTAGAGTGTAACAGAATTGGGATCAATCCAGGAGTTTTTGATTTCAGAGATTCACCCATACCAGAGGAATGAAAGGCATGGTTGAATCAAATGCTGGCACAGGGGAACACAGTTTTCTCCCTAAGTGAGTGGGATGTTGGCTGTGTCCAGGGAGAGGAATATCGCATCAGAATACATAATGACAGATCTCTTCATGAGATGTCCTGACAACTTACACCAGCAGACACTGAAGATGTGAGATGATATATTCAAGAATTCTTGGCCACTAGAATCATAAAGGAGTTGAGGAGCCCATGCACCTTATAGTGACTGTCCTTAAGAACTGTGGTATCCAGATGTTCATGAATGACCAAACACTTAAAAGGAGGATGATCCCAAACCAATATATTATGCCCAGGATGCTGAACTACTTGAACAGAAGCAAGTGGTTCTCCATGTATCACCTTTGCAGTGGGTATTACCCATTCCCAGTGGCCAAGGAAGAGTGTGAAAAGACAATCTTCTTCTGCCCACTTGGCTTCCATGAATTTCTGCAAATGTCACAAAGGATTTCAGGTGCCTGGCCACCTTCCAGTGCCCTGTGCAATATGCCATTGGGGATATGACTGTACTAGAGTGTTTAATGTACCTTGATTGCATGATCATCTTTGGAAAGACCCTTGTGGAACACAAGCCCCCACCCCCCCCACCATTGAAACTTCTGGACCAGTTGGAAGAGTTCAGGCTCTAGCTTTCCATTAACAAATGCCAGTTCTTCAAGACTTTAGTCAAGTATGTTGTATACATCCTGTCAGAGGACAGCATCAGATATGAGTACAGTTAGATTGATGGCCAAAGTACCTGGCCTCAGCCAAAAAATCTGAAGGACTTACAATGCTTCCTTGGGTTCTGAAGTTATCACCAATATTTCATAAAGCATTACACCCATTGCTAAATTGACCCAGGGGTACACTCCAATCAACAAGCCAAAACAGCTGCAGAAGAAAGATGCAGGCACCAAGAGCTACACTGAAGTGCATGATCTATTTTGGCTGAGAGGGAATGGAGCCTGTGAGAAGTCAATTATTCATTAACTGACTTGGTGTATGCTGATCCCACAAGATCATACATGCAACACACTGACACCAGCCTAAGTGGCCTAGGAGCGGTACTTTACCATTAGTAGACTGACAGCCTGAGGTCAGTAGCATTTACAAGCCATAGTTGGCCGCCCGCCAGGAAAACTATCCCATTCACATTTTGGAGTTCTTAACTTTGAAATGAACCATTGTAAACCAGTTCAAAGAATATCTATATGGTGCCAGGATAACTGTCAATACAGATAAAAACATTTGATGTATGTGAAGACTACAGCCAAATTAAAAGCAGCGGACGTTGCTGCGTGTCAGCTCTGTTTACATATGATTACAGCATTGAGAATAATCCAGATTTCAATCATACTGATGTAGATACCTTGTCCAGTGACTCCCAGAATGGATTCATGCTCCAGAACTTGCAGTGAATGCGTTGTGTACAAAGTACGGCATAGATTTGCTTGTCACCTTTGCAAGCTGCAGCAGACTTGTGGGCACCCTAGTCACATATGTGGACTGTCTCCTATGAACTTACTGTACCATTAATGCACTGGAAATGATTTATTTGCCAAGAATGAGCCAGGAAAATATAAATAGATAGTGTACTGCCTAAAATTAACTTTTAAAAGTAGTCAACTCTTACTTTTTGTATCTGAGGTACTTATATTATTCCTTTTGCTAATTGGAATATTTTTGTCTAACGGTACTAGTAGTGATATATGGCACAGTACTCTGTTGGAGGCTGACATATCTATAGTAGCTTAGTTCCTCTTCATACCTCATCCACATTGTGATCTCACTGACTGACATCACAGCTACTCAGGAAGAGCTACTTAACAGCTGCAAAGTTGTTTACTATTGCTATCATAGTAAGTGAGGTCACAATGTTGATGATGTAGTAAAAGAAATAAACCAAGATATGTCAACTGCCAGATAATGCCGGATAAAGCATTGTTCTAAATGGCAAACTTAAAAGTATAAGACAGAAAACTTTCTAATAAGAAAAAAGAAAAATACTTCAGGAATAAAAAGTAAGAACTGACTACTTTTAAAAAGTAACACCATTTCCTGTCTGCATTTTTTTTTTTTTTTTTGCTACTAGCTCTTTAAGGAGAGAGCAAAGCACTGAACAAAAGGTTGCCATTATAGCACAGTGGCACAGAAAGGATGCTAGTAGAGTGATATTGAATCATACATTTACATTTGTGCTCTTACAAGAGTGAAGCAAATATAAACTGAAAGAGAGGCTCCATTGCAGAGAAGTTTAAGGACCCAATGGGTTTCTTTGATAATGACTTAAAGTTCTGTTGCCATGCAAATACAGACAAGCATTTGTCAATGCCGAATGTTATTTCACTGGCATTGGCATTGGTAGTGTAAGAGTTGAGGTGCATAATTGGAATGGCAGTGAAGTACTGAACTGATGCCAACCTCACCCCCACCCTGCAGAGACTGACAGGCGTTGAGATGTGCCTTTGGGTCGTAGGCTATAATGCTCATGCCATTTCACCTCACCCTGCCCTGTAGACACTGACAAGTGTCGTAGTCTGCTGTGGGGTCTTTGGGCCTTATACTTACCCCATTCCATAAGGAAATACGCTGAGATGGGTGCAGTAGAGAGAATGGGTGAACTTTGGGGTCGAACGCTCCAAGGCACACCCTGATGCCTGTCACTGGCTGCAGGGTGGGGGTGGAATGGCGTGAACATTACAGCCGATGATCCCAAGTCACACCCCTGACACCTGTCAGTCTCTACAGGGTGGGGTGTTACAGTTGGAAACCCTAATGTCATAGGCGTTTGTTGGTATTTTCACTCCAAATTTTCAACATGGGCTTTTTGTGACCCCACCTCATGAAGAGCGGCACTATCAGTTTGTTAGCCAAAAGGAGATTTTGCACAGTGACTGTGCCGTTTTGACGCCACAGGTACAAAAACACAGGGCAGGATGAAAAATGACAACTGTACTGTTCATGAGGAGGTGTAAAAAATGGCAACGTTGCAAATCTGTAGTGAAAATATGAAAAATTGAAGGCATGAACATGCATAGAAACTGCGCAATGCAGTCCGTAACCCAATTATTTTTGGGATTTTTTTAACCACATTTTCAACATAGGCATTTTGGGACCTCCCCTCATGAACAGTGACAGTGCGATTTTGTTAATCTGTCCCAAAAGTTGATTTCCCACAGTGACCACACCATTGTGCTCCACAGGTGCGAAAACACATTTTGAGCAGGATGTGAAAAATGACAGCTGTACTGTTCATAAGGAGGTGTGAAAAAATGCCAGTGTTGAAAATCTGGCATGAAAATACTGCAAATTTGCGAAGTTACAAGGGTGCAAGTAAACTGCGCAACGCATGCTGTAACACAGTAATTTTATGGACTTTCATCACCAAATTTTCAATATAGGCATTTTAGGACCTCTGCTCATGAACAGCATCACTGTCATTTTCTTAATCTGTCCCTAAAACTAATTTCCCAGCAACCATGCTATTCTGCACCGAAAGTGTGAAAACACATTTTGGCCAGGATATGTAAAATGACAGCTGTACTGTTCATAAGGAGGTGTGAAAAATGCCAATGATGAAAATCTGGAGTGAAAATCTTACAAATTCACAAATTTATGAGTGTGCATGGAAACTGCGCAACGCACGCTTGTAAAACAGTCATTTTTTGGATTTTTTTCACCAAATTTGTAAAATAATCTTTTGAGAACCCACCTCATGAACAGTGGCACTGTTGTTTCATTACTCAGTCCTGAAAGGTTGAATTTTGCAGTGTCAGTGGCACAGTAGGTAGCACACTCGCCTCTGAGGCTGGGAGATCAGAGGGCTGTGGGTTCACTTCCCATATCTGGCACTTGGGTTAATATCCCAATACTGACACTGTAGTGCAGCATGAGAGGGGTGCTGCACTTCTGAGGTGCTGTCTTTCAGATGAGACGTTAATCCAAGGTCCCATCTGCCTGGATTGGTGGTAGTTCAGGTGGATGTTAAAGATCCCATGGCACTTATCGAAAAGAGTAGGGGAATTTCCCCAGTGTCCTGGCCAAATTTCCCTCATTCACTGAAAAAAATGCCACCAACAGCTTAATCTGGTTCAATTTCAGTTGCTTACCATCTGTATCCCCCTCCCCGGTCGCCTCTGAAAAAGGGACTTCTAGGCCCAGTGGGCTTACCGGGTCAACAAAATTCAACAAAACAAACAAAGGTAGTTCTGCACAGTGACCGTGAAATCACCTTTCGGACTGAATAATGCCATGACAGTGACTGAATTCATGAGGAGGGGTCCCAATAACCCCATGTTGAAAATTTAGTGCCAAAATTCCCAAAAATGCCCGAAATATGCACCAAAGTTGAACCCCCCCCCCCATTTATGCCATTATACAGCTTACCAGCACTTCTTCAGTCCATGGTCGGCTTTGAAGAGTGCAGATGTGTTCCCGGTCCACCAAAGATTGTCGCACCATGCTCCGGAGGTAAGTATGGGGTGAGGTGGGTATGGGGGAGGTAGGGTGTGCAGAGGGTTGGTGCAGGTTGGGAGAAGGGCTACCAGACTCAATGAGGGACCGTTTTCCGCTTTACAGGTTTAAAAAAAAAGAAAAACATCGCAGGAAGGTTTTTTTTTTTTTTACAGGGACATTTGGCACACTGGGTGGGCTCCCAGTGTGCCACCTGAGTGTTTTGGGGGGCTGTTGCCCGGCTGGGACTGGGCACCCCATTGGCACATATCGAGTGGGGGCAAGAGCCAAGGGGACTGGGCACCCCTCAGCACACAACAAGGGACATTATGCCGATGGGGGAGGGCTCCCTGTCAGCAGATATAACTGGGAATGGGGAACTGAAGCCAATGGGGATTGGGCCCCCCGTTGGCAAAGAAAGGCTGTTGGGGGTGCATGATGCCAAGGGGGATTGGGCACTCCCTCCATACACAGTTGAAATGGGAAGGGGGCATTATGCCGATGGGGAGTGGGCTCCCCCGTCGGCACATGAACTGGGTCAGGGCATGCCGACTGGGGGATTGGGCACCTCTGAATTTGGCATTGTGGCAGGCGGCAGTGGCAGTCACTGCCACCATGTTTACTGGAATGCTTCACCAGGAAGGGCACTTAGGGAGGCGTGTTGTGCGCTGCATGACGGCTTCCTCTCATTGTAGGCACTCTTCTCTTAGATGTGGCGACCACTTTCACGTATTGCTGGTGTCAGCACCTGCATGCTGGCTTATTAGGGAATGAGGGCGCACCTACTAATCTCGCGTGCCCTGCATTCGCCCACAATGACCGCACCTCCAAATCTCATTACTACTGCAATATGTTGGCTGCGCGCAGCAAGCCAACATAAAAAGTGTCATGTAAACACTGCACAATTACATGATACATGTGGCAAGTGATCAGACTTTAGATCTTAGCTGAAATTGAGTTTACTGGACCAGGATAGGAGCTGAGCTTGAAATACTGCAAGCAGTGCAGTCAATGTATCCAGAAAAAGTCTCTACCAAAGAAGATAGCCTCTCTAGTAAACATTACTGTAAGTGCAACCATAGGACTTTTGTGCATTGACTTTCACAGTCTGGAGCCAGACAGCAAGACCATAAGCGTAGGGCTAGTAGTAACTGATGATTTCATCCAGTGTGCCTCAGCCTTTTGGGGAAAGGACTAGAAAGCAACCACAGTAGCAAAGGTATTGGTGGAAAAGTTTTTCATGTATTACAGAGTACTAAAACAGATCCACTGAATGAAGGTAGTAATGTTGAGAGCACACTCATAAAGGAGTTACTTACTATCCCTATGGGGGTTTCAAATGTCAAGGACTGTACCCTGGTACCTTAAGGTCATCCACAACCTGAACAGTTTGCCTGCACACCATTAAATACATTGGGAATGCTATGTGGTGGACGTGGCTTACCTATATTTCAGTAAGGCTTTTGACAACATTCTACATAGGAGAATAGCAAGCAAACTACTGTAGGTAGCTTAGAAGTGGGGCCAAAGGTAGTAAACTGGATAAGAAATATGTTGGGATAGGTGAAAGAGGGTGGTGGTAAATGGAGTTCACTCCGAGGAAGGAGGATGACCACTGGGGTGCCTCATGGTTCAGTGCTGGGACCGGTCCTCTTTTTTTTTAATCTTCTATTTATTCTCTTTCTAAGGGCTCACGGGCAGCTTTGGCACTCTCCTTAGAGAGGTCCATCTTCTGTCCCCCCTTGGGGGTTTCATGTAGCCTGCAGCTCCTACAACACCTTTCCACCTGACTTTTCTCCCCACCTAACCTAGGACCCCTTGCAACTATGAACAAGCATGCATACCTGGTAAGAGTCCCTTCCCCCCATGTGGCCTAATGCTACTTCTCCAGCTGGCTTGGCGGTACTACCAAGCCTCCATTTGGCAGCAGCCAAGAGCTGAGGAGAAGGGTGAAGAGGGCTGCCTGGTGGCTCCTCATTCAAACCCCCTCCCTCCCCCTGGCCGACCCTGATGGCCTGAGCTTGCTCCCAAACTCAGGTCACTGGTATGGCACGAGGTGTGGCTTCCAGTGCCTCAACCCTCAGTGCCACTGGGCCAGCCGAGACCAGCCTTTTTTTTTCTGTATTGCTTTTTGCTCACCCATTGCCCCTATGCCTTACTTGGCAATGGGGCAGACATTAGTTTATATTTTTGACCATTAATTCCCAGGACCCCAGATCGCGGCTGCCCATGCACGTAGAGGTGTGCATGCACACCATGGCTCTGGTGAAAGGCCTTTTCTGCTTTCCTGGCCTAATGCCAAATTCCTCCTGTGACTTGGTGTTGCCACCTAGCCTCCACAGAGTGGCAGCCAAGAGTCGTGAAACCCCACATCCCTCCCCAGAGAAGAGAGCTGCCTTGCAGCTGCTCAGTCCAACTTCTCATCCTCCCTCCCAACTGACCCTTGGTGGCCCGAGCTGCTCCTGAACCCAGGTCACCGGCGTGGCATGAGGTGTGGCATCCAGTGCCTCAACCCTCAGTGTCACCAGGCAGGCTATGAGACCGATCTTCTTTAATGTCTTTATAAGTGGCATTCCAGAGGCGCTGGAATGGAAGGTCTGCCTCTTTGTGGATGACACCAAAATCTTCAATAGGGTGGATACTCCAGTGGGTGTAGAAAGGATGAATTGAGACCTGAGAAAACTAGAAGAGTGCTCAAGGGTATAGCAGCTGGATTTCAATGCAAAAAAGAGCAAAATAATGCACTTAGGGCACAGAAACCCAGGGGCAGAGTACAAACTGGGTGGAGTGGTATTGATGACCACAAAGCATGAAAGAGATCTTAGGGGGTAATCATATCAGATGACCTAAAGGTGATTAGGCAGTGTGACATGGCATTAGGGCAGGCTAGTGGGATGCTGGGGTGCATAGGGAGGGGTATCACCAGCAGAAAGAGGGAAGTGGTGTTGCCTCTGCATAGAGCACTGGTAAGACCACACCTAGAGTACTGTGTCCAGTTCTGGAGACCACATCTCCAGAAGGACGTAGACAGAGTGGAGATGGTCCAGAGGAGGGCAACCAACATGGTGCAGGATCTACATCAAAAACCCTAGGAGGAAAGACTAAAGGACCTTGGGGGCAGCCAGGGGGAGGAGGATTATGTGTCCCAGAGGATGCTTTCCTCCATGGAGAGTGGGTAGTCATGCTCCAGAGCAATACTGTAAAATTGGTGACCACAGGTGGTGGTGGTGCACACAGAGAGACTTACTGGGTGTGGGATGCCAGTGGTGACATGCTCCACGTTTGCATGCAAGCTTGTGTACCACCCCAAAGCTAGCTTCCCAGGGTAGACAACCAGGTGGGAAAATCCCAGACAGAGCAATGATAGATATCCAACCCCTCACAGGCCCTGCACTTGTAACAGGACCCTCCCTCCATGAAACAAGACCTGTTCTTTTGTTTGTAAAAAGGGGCCTGCCAATCCCTCCAGGGGGAGCCATGGGGAAAAATGGAGGCTGAGATAAGTCCCTCAGATGCTGGCTGAAGGGCTGGGGGATGTTGGACCAGGATAATAGGGCCTGTTAATTAAACAATTAAATTGAATATGTATATATATATATAAATATCTATATCTATATATTTATCTATCCATGTATATATATATATATATATATATATATATATATATATAGAGGCAAAACCTCCTTAATGCATTAGTTAGGGTTGTTCCACAGCGACAAAAGTGAGAAATTCGCTGTTAGGGTTGAAAACCTAACTCCAAATTCACCCCCAGCACCACACACACACAGACACACACACATTCAAGTATGGGGGAGGACCAAGTCAACACAACCAATGACAGACATCCAGCAGCAGGTGACAGAAATAACAAACAATTGTCTAAATGTACTACGAGACATCCCCACCCACCTGACCAGGTACTGCATGCTCAGTGGAGATCAACAGCAAAACTGAGGCCATGTACATCAAACGTACACATCCCTGATTGCAGCTGCACACAACGTACCACACTTAGTAGTTGCATGGCCTTACCTACCCATGCCCCACACCACACCACACCACTTGTGGTGGGCCACCTGAGCAATAGAGTTAAGCAAAACCAAGGAGTTGTACAGGTATAATATCTCTGATTTAACAAGGGTTTGAGAAATGCAGCTTTCTAATTGACTGTAAACATTGTCACAGCCTTATGTTTAGTTTTTATTAACATACATGTAGAGCCTAACCATATGATGAACATGGTTTAATGTTGTTTAAAAACAGTTTTATTATGATAGCAACAGCTACTCCCAGGTATTATGTTAATGGTCAGTTTATCACTGTCTAGCTACATGTGGCACTCGGATATGCCTCATTCAACATTAAACCCTACAGGGTGATTAACAGACCATTTAACATAACTGTTGGTCATGCCTTATAGTTTAATTGTCTTTTTGAGTAGATACTCTCCCTCTGCTAGGCACTGCAGCAGCTTTGCAACACAGTGTCCCACCCAGTTACACCATACACTGTCTAGTTGCTGCAGAATGGCTGTGAATATGAACTCATGAAGATGAACAGTGTAACTTGATCATTACAGTCATCGAAACCCTAGTGTGATTATAACTGACAGACTCAGTGATAGAGGATAACCCCTGCTGTCCTAGTACATTTACCCCATTATGAGTTAAATCAATACTAAAAGACATTCTGTTTATATCTACACCATACCTACTTGATTCCTGTTGTAGCAGAATTAACATAGTTATCACTTTGATAGCATCAGTGACAGAAGTGTGGCAAACCCAAACAGTAGGCATACAGCCTGAGTATGAAACAACTGTTAAAAAATCACACTGTGTCCATAAGTGGCATAGATCACTCATTGCAATTATAGCAAATGTATTACTATTTGAAGAAGTTAGTCATCACAGATGCAATGAGATTGTCTTTATCAGGTACAACATACTCAGTAAGTGCCTACAGGAAAATCTATCCTATATACACGTCCAATACAGGTACATCATTGTTGGCTCAGTAGTGCTATGATATTTAGAGTTGCTTGACCTGATCCATGCAATTACAATCTTTCTTACAAAGAATACTTACTGCATCTTTAATATTGAAACACACTGAAGGTCTATGTATGTACATCAGCAGTACACCTTCATCAGTAAGAATGCATGTGATACTGGCAGTACCAATTTCACAGCGTTGAACAGGCAATGCTTTTCCATACGTTTACATCAGCCTCTCTATGTTGAGTAAACCATTGCAGTAATGTACTACTATGTAAATCACCTACTAAATGTATCTACTTTTATCTTGAGCATGCTAGTGTCTTGCAGTTAATTTATGTGCTTCTTTAATTAATGTATACTCAGTAGTGTTAAACCTTTCTACAACTGTCATCATGCACCTTCAGCATTTACATTGAATAACGGCACAGTACCAGTTGTGGTGTGGTGTGGGGCATTGGTAGGTAAGGCCATGCAACTACTAAGTGTGGTACGCTGTGTGCAGCTGCAATCAGGGATGTGTCGTTTGGTATACATGGCCTCAGTTTTGCTGTTGATCTCCACTGAGCATGCAGTACCTGGTCAGGTGGGTGGGGATGTCTCATAGTACATTTAGACAATTGTTTGTTATTTCTGTCACCTGCTGCTGGATGTCTGTCATTGGTTGTGTTGACTTGGTCCTCCCCATACTTGAATGTGTGTGTGTCTGTGTGTGTGTGGTGCTGGGGGGTGAATTCGGAGTTAGGTTTTCAACCCAACAGCTAATTCCTCACTTTTGTCGCTGTGGAACAACCTCCAACTAAAGCATTAAACAGAGTTTTTGCCTCTAATTTCCCTTTTTTGAGAATGATATTGAGAAATAGTGAATGTATGTGGTGGCTGGCGCGCAGGGCCCTTTGGGCCCCGCGCTTCCTCCACATGATGTCTTGTGGCATAGTAACAGGAGCAGCAATGCAAACAGAAATGCTAACAGTGGCACACATGGTAACACAAGCGCGAATGATAACAGAAAGGGTAACGCACACGGTGGCGTAGACGGGAACGGTGTGCCACGTGATGTCTGGTCACATAGTAACATGGTGCCTGTAGATGGAAATGTCAATGGGCATGGTGACGCAAAGTGAAACAGAAAGAGAAACAGTGCGGTACACACAAATGGCAAAAAAGTAACGAAAGCATAACAAAATGGAAAACGCAAAGGATGACGGCAAGAAGTGTGCATTGGATCATCAGCCCTAACTCTCACCCCATGACCTGTGTAAAGCAGCAGAAGTATAGGAGAATGGGTGAGAGTTAGGACTCATGATCCCAATGCACACCCCAATGCCGTTGGGGGCGGTGGGGTGCAAGGGGTTTTTCAACCTAACAGCGAATTTCCTCACTTTGTCACTGTGGAACAACCCTAACTAATGCATTAAACTGAGTTTTTTGCCTCTAATTTCCCTTCTTTTTGAGAATGATAACAAGAAATAGTGAATGTAATGCAGCAGCGGGGCGCCGGTGCCCTCTGGGCCCCTCGCTCCCACCACTAATGCAGTGGCAAAGAGACTCAGCTCCCGCCACATGATGTCTTGTGGCATACTAACAGGGACAGCAACGCAAACAGAAATGCAACAGTGGCGCATATGGTAATACAAGCACTAATGAGAACAGAAAGGGTAACGCACATGGTGGCGGACGGGAATGGTCTGCCACGTGATGTGTTGTCACATAGTAACATGGTGCCTGCAAACAGAAATGTCAATGGGCATGGTGATGTAAAGTGAAACAGAAAGATAAACAGTACTGTAGACAGAAAATGGCAAAAAAATAACAGAAGCAAAGCAATGAAGCATAAAGGATACGCACATGGTGGCAGAGCGTCAACTGTAGAGTAACAGTGCGGAACCATAAGCGGAAAGGGCAACAGTAACAGTAATGTAAGTGCATAGGCTGGTTTTCCCAAAATCTGCATTGAGAAAGACAGTGAGTACAAATAATGTATGCAAAATAATGAGTATCGGCGCAGAAAATGAGATCTTGGAATACTAAATGCATTATATCTCAGGAACCGTATGACGTAGAAAAAAAATTTAAAAGTCATATTATTTACAACTGTCCTGGCTAATTTGAATCTTAGCCCAATTGTGGGGCTAAGAAATTTTCCGACGAAAAGTCCGTATCTCGCACCGTTTCCGAGATACGGGCCCTGAAAGGTGCGGCGAACGCCGTAATGTTATCCTATGGGAAAAAAGAAAAGTTCAGAGCACCATAACTTTGCCTCCCTGTAATGTTTTTTCACCAAACCACTGAAAGGCACATCTGTGGGCTGTTGGCTGTCTTCCCTCCAAATTTCAGGAAAAATGACCAAACCGTTATTTTGCAGCAGGGATCCAAAGGATTTCTGTTATGCGTTGGGCGCCGTAATGTTATCCTATGGGAAAAAATGTCAACTTTGGAGTGCCGTAACTTTGCCGCTGTGTGATATTTTTTCACCAAACTACTGAAAGGCACATCTGTGGGCTGTTGGCTGTCTTCCCTCCAAATTTCAGGAAAAAAGACCAAACCGTTATTTTGCAGCAGGGTGCCAAAGGATTTCTGTAATGCGTTGGGCGCCGTAATGTTATCCTATGGGAAAAAATGTCAACTTTGGAGTGCCATAACTTTGCTGCCATGTAATATTTTTTCAATACAACACTGAAAGGCACATCTGTGAGATGTCGGTCTGCTCCTCCAAATTTCAGCTCAAAACTCCCAACGGTTCTTTTGCAGCGAGTGCCAAAGAATTGCTGTCATTTTCCCACAGACTAGAAAACTACTGTCGCGAATTTGCAAAAGCTTGTGGGCTTGCAACACTTTCGTGAGCACGGTGCACTCTATGAAAGTACTTTTTCCAGAAATTTGAAAAACATATTTCTGGGGTGTTTTACCACAAAATAAAGACATGGCAAGCATCCCCAGGGCCCGACTAGGTGAATACAAAAAATTAGGTTGCTAGAGGGTCCCAAATTTAAATGCCAACCATTTTTCTGATCACCAACTGAAAACAAAATGGCCGATTTGCGAAAGTAACAGGCCCATTTGCGAAAGTAAAAATGCATTTGCTAAAGTGTTGAACTTTTTGTTAACTTTTCCCATTGACTTATAATGGGAAACTGTTTTTTGAATAACTTTTGAACCGTTTAATATTTTTTCACGAAATATTCAAAAGGCACATCGGGGACCCTGGCTGCACATTCCTGAAGATTTTGGGCCGGTCACGTAAACCTGCATTTAATTGTAGGTACATCACAGAATCAGAAAGTGTAAATGCCACAAGACAGATCACACTTTATAACCCACAACCGTATATCTGATCAGTACGAAACTTGGCAGATCCCAAGGCCTATGGGTCTTGATCATACATTCCAAATTTCAGGCAAATCCATCAAACAGTTGCAAAGTTATTAAGGTGCAAAATTATGGGTTTAACATGGAAATGGCTCCTCAACCTAACTATGGTAGCACTACCGTGCTACCATAATTTATACAACACATGTTTTGGGATAAATGACAGGATAAAAGTAATATCTCAGCCAGGTCATGGAGATATCAGTGATATCTCCACATGTGAAGATATCACTGATATCTCCACACTCCTATACGTCATACCGAAACTATTGTGCTATGTGGCACTTTCACTTTCTTGTAACTCATCGCTGTCTACCTACATTTACAATAACACATGCTCTGCATAAAAAGTAACAAAACTGCCATTTCAATCTCAACTCTCCACATTTTCATGAAACAAAATCTATCCCTTAATCCTGCCATTATGCCAGAAAAAATAATATTTAAAAGCTTATCTGGTTGATCCTGCCACTCTGAGCACTTTCACAGTCCTTTAAGCGTAACGTGGCCGACACTATTCACAGTGATGCCTGTTATATTTATAGTCATTTTCTGCAGGTTATCCTGAGTTCAAAATGCAGAGACGTTGTGCTCTACACAGCTTAGTGTAATTTGTTGAAAAACGCTGTCTGCACACAGACTGCAGCGATTGATTTGGTAGCTTTTGAACAGTAAGTAAGTGAGCCTCTGCTACAACAGAGGCTCCCACTTCCCTCTACTGTTCTAAAGCCATGAATTCAGTTACCGCAGTCTGTGTGCAGTCAGCTTTTTTCAACAAATTACACTAAGCTGTGTATGAAGCACAGCATTTTCTGTCATTTTGAACTCAGGATAACTCGCAGAAATGACTATAAATATAACAGGCGTCACTGTGAATAGCGCTCGGCTACGTTATGTTTAAAGGGATTGTGAAAGTGCTCAGAGTGGCAGGATCAACCAGATAAGCTTTTAAAATATTATTTTTTTTACAAAATAATAGCAGGATCAACCAGATATTTTCAATAATTTTAAAATGACAGGATCAACCAGATATTTCAAAATAGTATATAATCTGTTGTATAAAATCTGTTATGTTTGAGGGGGCCTGGAGAACTCTGTTGGGGGCATGGCATAAAAAAAAAACAGATAACTCTTTTAAAAAAATAACCATAAAAACTAGGATACACCACATATTTTTTCAACAACAAATTACATCTGTTCTTTTCACAGCTTTTCTGTAAGGGGGTTGTATTGCTAGGGCCATCACCTTTATGTCGCCTAATGCACTGAGAGGAGCATGTTGTCGGTTGTGTTGGGGACAAAACATGTGTTGTACAAAACAGAATATGACATGGCCTGACTGAAGATATCATATTTATCTTCACTCGAGGCCAGTGACATCAAGATATTCTCACTGTGGCTTCTGCCACTGTGATATCATCATGTCACTGGCCTCTCGTGAAGATAAATATGACATCTTCAGTCAGGCCATGTCATATCCCTGTATATATATATATATATATATATATATATATATATATATATATATTATAGGCACCATCGTGCCTCTATAGTTAGGCTGAGTAGGCACTTCAATGTTAAACTCAAAACTTTGCACTTTAATAACTTTGCAACCGTTGAACAGATTTGCATGAAATTTGGTATGCGCTGTCCTGTGGTGCAGATCCTTTCATCTGGCAAGTTTTGTTCTGGTTGATTGTGCAGTCTCTGAGTTATGGAGAGGTGAAGAAACATGTTCTTACCCATTGACTTTGCTGGGATTTTTCTTTGAACTTGCCTACAGCTCAGAGGGTTTGTTTGTCTGGTATGACATTTTCAGGACAGAAAAAGAATGCCTCACAGATGTGCCTTTTGCTAGTCTGGTGAAAAAACAATAAGCCATGTTTAAGTTTCTGCAATTTAAAAATTTGAAACAAATTGTTTCTGAGCATGCTCAGTAGGCACTTCAATATATCTGGTTGATACGAAAGAGGAATCCTGCATTGCATGAGAAAATTCCTCTCTTGTGTAGCTGCCATCTTGTTTCCAGTTTGCCTGAAATTCAAATTTGGAAACCTCCTGAAATGCTATTCTGAGGAGGAACCAATACATGTAGCTTGCTTATTGTGACCTCCTAGGTGCATTCTGAATTTTACTGTTTGGAAAATGTCCTTAAAATGTGTGTTATTTAACATTTAAATTCTTTATTCGTATCGGCGTAATATGATGTAGTATCTTAGTTCGTATGAAGATATACGAACAAGGATCCTACTTCATATGACTCTGATATATACAAAAAATTTAAATGTGGCTATCTCAGCCATTTTTTGTATTTTCTCACCAAATTTTCAACATAGGCATTTTGAGAACCCACCTCATGAACGTTACTGTCATCTTGTTATTCGGTCCCAAAAGGTGATTTCATGGTCGCTGCATGGAATCATCTTTTGGGATGTGAAATCACCTTTTGGGACTGATTAACAACATGACAGTCCCAGTGTTCATGAGGGAGGTCCAGAAAGCCCATGTTGAAAAGCTGGTGCTAAAAACCAAACAACGGCCGTGTTACAAGCGTGCATGGCACAGTTTCTACGCACGCTCAGAACTTCACCAATTTTAATATTTTCACTCCAGATTTTCAACACTGCCATTTTTCATACCTCCTCTTTAATGGTATAGCTGTTATGTCTCACATCCTGCCTTAAATGTGTTTTCACACCTCTGGCACAAAATGTCGTGTCACTGTACAAAATCAACTTTTGGGATGGATTAACAAAATCACAGTGCCAGTGTTCATGAGGGATTTACCAAAAAGCTCATGTTGAAAATTTGGTTAATAAATTCCCAAAAATGGGCACATTATGAGCGTGCATTGTACAGTTTCTACACATGCTCGTAACTTCATCAATTTTTCATATTTTCCCTCCTGATTTTCAACATTGCCCTTTTCCACACCTCCTCATGAACAGTATACTGCTGTCATTTTCACATCATACCCAAAACTTGATTTTGCACCTGTGGCACAGAATGATGCATTCGCTGTGCGAACTCAACTTTTGGGACAGATTAATGAATTGACAATGACATTGTTCATGAAGTGGGGTCCCAAAAATGGCATGTTGAAAACTGGGTGAAAAAAATCATAAAAATGCCCGTGTTACGTGCTTCCATTGAATTGTGGTGCCCACGGCACCTTTCAGCTCCCGTATCTCAAAAATGATTCAAGATACAGATTTTTGCTCGCCACAGCTTAGTCCACCTTTAGGTAGCACTCATGGAGGTTTCAAAGTCATGATTACAACTGCAGTGGAATTTTTCCATAGCTGCGGTGGTTACTGAGATATTGCCAAATTAAGGTTACAAGGGTTGCTTTCATGACTATAGGGCTGCGGTATGTCCATACTTATGTGTAAGTGGGAATGCAAGGCCAAGAGGGCCCACACTTTCACTTATGCAAATCATTATGCAACAATGGGTAGCATGAGGGGAGCGCAAGGCCTGGAGGGCCCACACTCCCACAACTACATATCAGTTAGATTAAACTTTCTGGAAAAGAAGGGAAATTTATTGCAAAAAACTATGTTAATGCATCAGTTGGGGTTTTTATTAAAGTGTAAAAAGCTGGGAAATTCTATCTTAGGGTTACCAACCCTACCACCTCACCCCACCCTCCACACACCAACAGGTGGTGGTGTGTGCCTTGCAGTCATTGGGCCTAACTCTTACCCCATTCTCCTATACTGAACCATCTCACCTTGTTTACACATGGAATGGGTGAGAGTTAGGGACAACGACTCAAGGCACACCCGATGTGTGTGTGTATATATATATATATATATATATATATATATATATATATATAGATATAGATGCAGGCCCAGATATTCAAAGGGGTTGCACATGGCACAACAGAGTTGCACTGGTGCAACCCGCATTGCACCCCAGAGGGATACTGAAAGGGCTGCTAGGTGCAGTGCAAATCTCAATGCATATGCATATGCAGCACATCCGATATCCAGCCTGGGATGTGCGGCACATATGGTGGTGCAACCGTGCAGTGCACCACATAGGAGGGCTCAAAGTTGAGCCCATGAGGTGTGGGAACAAATCCCAGCCACCCACAGGTGGGCCGCTGTATTGCAGGGCGCAACACAGTAGCTGCCAGCTGTGGGTGGTCACCTGCCCACCCAGAACACCATACACAAGCACACACATCTCCCTGGTAGTCTAGTGGTACCCCCCTCCCGATTCCCCAATTCCCTATAAATGTACTATAAGTCCATCCCTGGTGGTCTACAGTGGTCCCCCCTCCCAATTCCCCATTCCTGATAAATGTAAATGAAGACCTTCCCTGGTAGTCCAGTAGCCCCCCCGCCATCACCATGATCACGGTACATCTCCATCAAATATATCCCTGGTGATCCAGTGACACCCTCACCCCTCCCATCCACAAGAACCCCTTGCCACCCGCTCCCCATCATCAGCGGGTGGCAGAAACCCACCTGCATACTGCCCGACCACCTGCCGAATGACAGGTACAGTATGGGCCGTAAGCCCACTGGTCCCCAGTGTGGACCAATGGGCCTGAAGGGCATACTGTACTAGACAGTCCCATATATGCAAATTAAGTCATTCACATATTTGGGACTGTCTAGTACACACTGGAATCAATGAGCTACAGCCCAAACTGTACCTGTCATTTGGTGGGTGGCAGAGAGTGGTATCGAGGCGGGTTGTGCCACCGTGATGACGGGGAGGGAGAGGGCAAAGGTTAGGTGGTGGGAGGAGGGGAGGTCACTGGATCACCAGGGATATATTTGATGGAGAAGTACGCGATCGCTGTGATGGGAGGGGCACTGGACTACCAGGAAAGGTCTTCATTTACATTTATCAGGGCATCGGAATCGGGAGGGGACCACTACACCACCAGAGATGGTCTTATCAGGGAATTGGGAGGGTGGGGGACCACTAGACTACCAGGGAGATGGGTGTGCTTGTGGATGGTGTTCTGGGTGAGCAGGTGGCCACAAGTGAAGGGATCCAGGTGGTGTGAAGTGGCCTACAGAGCAAAGTGCTTCCACATCATAGAATAAGTAGCCCTGTCATGTTGTACATCTACTGTGATCATGGCGATGGAGCAGGGGATGCCCCAGGATCCCCACTGCACACGTCATGCTGTGCAGGGCGCCAGGCACAAGTTGCCGGGCTGTCCTGCGCAAGGCATGCAAATGGGGCCATAATGACATGCAACTGGTCTCATTTGCACCTAGCATATATCATGGCCTTATTTGCATGCCACCCCGCTGAACATCATGGGTGATGCACCTAGCACAACTGCACTTGCACTGGCGCATCCCCGTGCTCCCTATCTGTGGCTTGCACCTGCACAGTGCACCATGCGCAGTGTGTGCCATATTCAACAGTGCTGCACCATGGTGCATCACCATTGAATATCACCTGGTCCTGGAACCAGCGCATCCCTGTTGTGCTGCACTCAGGCTTGCAACACTGCCCAGCGCAGTCTGAATATCTTGGCCACAGTATATATGTATGTATACATTCATTGCAAAAAAATATGTTAATGCATCAGTTAGTGTTGATGTCACAGTGACAAAAGTTTGGAAATTCCATTTTAGAGTTACCACCCCACCCTCACAACCTCACCCTACAGGCACCAACAGTCATTGGGGCATGCCATGTGGTTGTTAGGCCCAACTCTCACCCCATTCCATGTGTAAACAAGTTGACACTCTACACTATAGGAGAATGGAGTGAGAGTTAGGTCTGACAACTCCATGGCATACCCCAATGCCTGTTAGTGCCTGTAGGTGTGGTGGTGGGGGTGGGGTGGTAGGGGTGGTAACCCTAACATGGAATTTCCAAACTTTTGTCACTGAGACATCAGCCCTAACTGATGCATTACACAGAGAATAAAGTATGGGTCTGGGTGTGTAACAAGAATTTACACACACCCTAGGGGTTTATGCATAGCATCTAACCCTGAGGGTGTGTGTAAATTCGAGTTTACACACACCCAGACCCATATTTTATTTTATATAATTGCTGGGTTTCTCTTTTTCGCCTCAGCAATTGTATAAAATAAACAAGCATTTGTCAATGCCGAATGTTGATTGCGTTGGTCTGTTGAGCTCGTTCAGTGGCCCTCTGTCACTGGCTCAGTCTGTTTGTCCCGGTGCTGCAGGCTGCTCTTTTTACAGGGCTGCTGCCTGCGTTGGCACCTTGCTCTGCTGAGGAAGAAATCTGCAGCTGTCCCAACAGAGCTCCATTGAGGTGGTTCACTCCCCCTCTCTCACTCGCTCATTCTGTTTCTCCTGGCGCTGCAGGCTGCCCTTTTGTACTGGGCTCCTGCCTGTGTTGGCGGCTTTTTCTACCCACAAAGAAATCCACAGCTGTCCCGACAAAGCTGCGTTGAGCTTGCTCACTGCCCTTCTCTCACTCGCTCATTCTGTTCTGCTGGTGCTGCAGGCTGCCCTTTTCTACTGGGCTCCTGCCTGCGTTGCTGCCTTCTTATGCCCACAAAGAAATTGGCAGCAGTTACAATGCAGCTCTGTTGAGCTCACTCACTCACTCATTCTGGTTTTCCTGCCACTGCAGGCTGCCCTTTTGTACTGGGCCCCTGCATGCATTGCTGCCTTTTTCTGCCCACAAACAAATCTGCAGCAGTCCCAACAGAGCCCCATGGAGCTCATTGACTCCTCCTCCCTCACTCTCTCGTTCTGTATCTCTTGGCGCTGCAGGCTGCCCTTTTGTACTGGACTCCTGCCTGCATTGGCAACTTTTCCTGGCCAGAAAGAAATCTGAAGCAGTCCCGACACAGCTCCACTGAGCTCGCTCACTCCCCCTCTGTCACTCTCACATTCCGTTTCTGCCAGTGGTGCAAGCTGGCCTTTTGTACTGGGCTCCTGCCTGCATTGCCGCATTTTCTGCCCACAAAGAAATCTGCAGCAGTCACAATAGAGCTCCGTTGAGGTCGCTCACTACCGCTTTGTCACTCACTCGTTCTGTTTCTCTTGGCGCTGCAGACTGTGCTTTTGTATGGGGCTCCTGCCTGCATTGGCGCCTTTTTCTGCCCATTAAAGAAATCTGCAGCTGTCCCGACAGAGCTCCGTTGAGGTCGCTCAGTCTCCCTCTCATCACTCATTCTGTCTGTCCTGGCGCTGCAAGCTGCCCTTTGTACGGGCTCCTGCCTGCATTGGCGCCTTTTTCTGCCCACAAAGAAATCCCAGCAGTCCTGATAGAGCTCTGTTGAGCTCACTAAGTCCCCTTGTCTCACTCAGCTCATACTGTTTCTCCCACCACTGCAGGCTGGCCTTTGTATTGGGGCCCTGCCTGTCCTGACACCTTTTTCTGCCCACAAAGAAATCCGCAGCAGTCCTGACAGTGCTTCAGTGAGTTCACTCACTCCCCCTCCCTCACTCGTTCTGTTTCTCCCAGTGCTGCAGGCTGCCCTTTTGTACTGGGCTCTTGTGTTGGGGCCTTTGTCTGTCCACAAACAAATCTGCAGCAGTCCCGACAGAGCTCAGTTGAGCTCAGTCACTCCCCCCGTCACTCGGTCGATCTTAATCTGTCCCAAACACTGATTTCCCAGAGTGACCGTGCTATTGTCTGGCAGGAGTGCAAAAACATATTTTAGCCAGGATGTGAAAAATGACAGCTGTAGTGTTCACAGGGAGTTGTGAAAAAATGCCACTGTTGAAAATGTGGCGTGACAGTATTACAAATTTGCAAAGTTACAAGGGTGCGTGGAAACAGTTCAATGCACGCATTGTAACACAGTCATGTTATGGAGTTTTGTCACCAAATTTTCAACATAGGGATTTTAGGACCTCTGCTCATGAACAGTGCCACTGTCATTTTCTTAATCTATCCGGAACACTGACTTTCCACAGTGACCACGTTATGCTGCGCCAGAACTGTGAACACACATTTCGGTCAGGATGTGAAAATGACAGATGTACTGCTTATAAAGAGGTGGAAAATGGCACTGTTGAAAATCTGGTGTGACAATATTACAAATTCATGGTTACAGGCGCGCGGAAAGTGCACAACGACACTTGTAACACAGTCAATTGATGGGCTATCATCACCAGATTTTCAACATAGGCATTTTAGGACCTCTGCTCATGCACAGTATCATTGTGATTTTCTTAATCTGTCCTGAACAGTGATTTCCCACAGCGACCGCTCTATTCTGCGCCAGAAGTGCGAAAACACATTTCAGCCAGGATGGGAAAAATGACAGCTGCACTGTTCATAAGTAGGTCTGGGAAAATAGCAATGCTGAAAATCTGGAGTGAAAATATTATAAATTCATGAAGCTATGAGCGTGCTTGCCAACTGCGCAACGCACACTCGTAACACAATCATTTTATGAAGTAGTGTTACCAAATTTTCAACATAGGCATTTTAGGACCTCTACTCATGAACAGTGTCACTGTCATTTTCTTAATCTGTCCTGAACACTGATTTCCCACAGCGACTGCGCTATTCTGCGCCAGAAGTGCAAAACACATTTTGGCCAGGATGTCAACAATGACAGCTGTACTGCTCACAAGGAGGTGTGACAAAATGCCAATGCTGAAAATCTGGCATGAAAATATTGTAAATTCGCGAAGTTATGAGCGTATGCAGCAACTGCGCAACACACGCTCGTAAAAGTAATTTTTGATTTTTTCCACCAAATTTGCAAAATAGGCTTTTTGAGAGCCCACCTCATGAACACTGGCACTGTCGTTTCGTTAATCAGCCTCAAGGGTGATTCCAACAGTGACCATGAAACCACCTTCGGTGCCGATTAACACCATGACAGTTCAAGAATTCATGAGGAGGGTCCCAAACCCTATGTTGAAAATTTGTGAAAAATTCCAAAATGCCTGAGATATGCACTAAAGTTGAAAAACCCTATTCATTACATTATACAGCTTACCGCATTTCCTCAGTTCGTGGTCGGCTTTGAAGAGTGCAGACGTGTTCCCGGTCCACAGAAGATCGTCGTGCAAGCTCCGGAGGTAAGTATGGGGTGAGGGGGTTTGGGGAGGCAGGGTGCACAGTGGTGGAGCGGGTTGTGGGAGGGGGCCCAGAGACTACGAGAGGACCGTTTTTTCAAGTAAAAAAAAATGTAGTGGGACCATTTTACCTTTACAGGGCATGTCGTACATCAGTCTTGCTTGGGGTAGTTAGCCGACGGGGATTGGGAACCCCATCGGCAAACAACAAAGGGGGGAATCGTTCCGCCAACGGGACTGGGCACCCCATCGGCAAACAACAAAAGGGGGTGGGGATTTGTTTCGCTGACGGGATTGGGCACCCTGTTGGCAAACAACTGAGGGAGGAATTTTCGCTGATGGGGATTGGCATCCCGTCCAGCAGACAATAAAACAGGGGTAGAGTATGCCGACAGGAGTGGCCCCCGCCGGCAAATAAACATGGGGTAGATATTGTTTGTAATACATGGCAAGCCGCCGCCATGTTCACAAACAATATCAGACATCCTACATCCCGCACTGCAATGACTGGATGCTCCCTCATTATAGCGGATGGCTGACGCTGCAATGAAGAGGCGGCCCCTGATTGCAGCGGCTGATTTTTTAGAAAGTTGTGGCACGCTGGCTGAACTAGTGTCAGCAGCAGCATGCCACGTCATTGGGGGATGGGGGACAAGCCTTTGCAGGCTGTGGGGGCATTGGCACAACAGTGCCACGCCCACAACCTGCTTGTGAGAAGAAAGTTAACATGTTTCTGCGCATGCATCCAACATAGCTGTGCCACCGCAGTCCGATTCCACTGCTGGTGGGCGGCCTGGCTTGCTCTTATTTAAACCATTTCTTTTTCTCCAGTATTGCGAGGGAGGATACATTTAACTTAATTTTGTTTTACTTACTGCCAAGTGTCCATGGCAGTTTCTCTTCAAGTTGCATTTGCCATTTGGGAAGGCGACAGCGAGCAAGGAGTTTGAGCAGGTGCAAGCGAGGAGTTTGAGCAGGCGCATGCGCAGAATGGGGGAAACCATGCACGTTAGCCATTATAAATGCTCCTTTATAATGGCAAATTATGCCATGGTTTCCCTATGGGAAAAAGAGGAAGCCATTAATTATAAAGTTTTTTGCAATGAATTTTCTAACTGTTTGAAAAAGTGTAATGTAACTAGTTAATGGTATTTGTTGGTGGCAGCTCCGACCAAACTGCCCATTTGTGCATAATGATATGCCTCTATGGGAGCGGGCCCTCCAGGCCCTGCGCTCCCACTTACACATAACAACGGAGCCATACAGTCTCTCTATAGGCCTGAAAAGCAACACTTGTAATACTAATTTGCCAATATCTCAGTAACCATACAACCTATGAAAAAAATTCCACTGCTGTTGTAACCATGACTTCCAAAGCTCCACACATGCTTAGTCCACCTATGCAGGTAGTGAAAAATCCGTATCTCAAATCGTTTTCGAGATACGGATGCCGAAAGGCACCACGGGTGCCAAAATGTTATCCTATCGAAAATTTCTCAACTTCAGAACACTGTAGCTATGGGCCCATTGAATGTTTTAGGCCCAAATTACCAAAAGGCATATCTGTGGGACCAGGGCTTGCCACCCTGCAAATTTCAGCCCAAAAGCACAATCCTCCTTGGCAGAATGAAGTGACAAATAAAACAACACATGGAAAAATGTGTTCATGCAGTGTTTTTGCAATAACTTTAATGTGCTTGCAGCATTCCTATCTCTATAATGGGAATGTTTTCAAGCACAAAAATATGTTGCTTAATTTGTCTTTTTGTGTGCGAGGTCATTACCATGCACACAAAAATGTTAGCGAGCAACAAATGGGAAATGGAGGAGATTCTGAAAATATTTTCCAGGCTACCTACACAAAACTGATGCCAGAGTCATGCTCCTCTCCTAACTGAAAACAAGATGGTGGCACACAAAAAAGCCGGATCACGACAACAAAAGTGTGCACTAAAGTTTTCACAATGCACATATACATTTTCCCATAAGCTAAAATGGGACATGAAAACTTGCTTAACTTTTCAATGGATTAATATTTTTTCACCAAATCTTCAAAAGGCACCAATGTAACCCATGCCACATATAGACAAGCAAATTTGAATCCACTCAAATGCATTCTTCAGTCCATTATGCCTGATCAAAAAAATGTGCAAAAGTTGGTAATTTTCACTTTTTGGATGCTCTATGGTTCCACAGCTGCACATCTGACCAAAACAAAACTTTCCAGATCCAGAGAACTATGGTTGGAGGCAGTGCATGACAAATTTCAGGCAAATTGGACAAACAGTTGCAAATTTATTACAGCACAAACTTTGTGGCTTAACATAGAGGTGACCTTGTAACCTTAACTATACCTGCACTACAATGCAGGTATAATATATATATTTATACCATGGGGGTGAGACCAATTCCAGTGAGATAAATGATGTTATTTTCACTGGAGTGAAATAAATCCTTCTGACATCAGCAGAGTTAAAATAAATACCATTTATACCTACTCTGCTGACATCACTCACCTGCATCTGAAAACACTAAGAAACATCCCTCTAATTTGTTGATTTCTAAAACAGGCTCTACAGTGAAATTAACACAAGACAGATAATGACAGTCAGCTGCAGCACTCCTTCTAAATGTAACAATCTCTAACTATTTTGTGCTGCATTTCAAAACCCGAGTTTAGTACATTACTGAATCCTGCTTTGCCACATATTGACCTACAAAACGAACAACAAATAACCAGTATATTGCTAACATCCAGCTTGTCACAGAACAGAACCTCCCTCAGGCAACCAATTACCAAAACACAGCACACCCAATCAAGAGACACACACACACACACATACACCAACCAACAACAGCTCACTATAAGAACCTATTCATAAAACTTCACACACACACACACACACACACACACACACACACACTCTACCACAGCACCAGCATCATTTAAAGTGACAAGAACCTCAAAACAACAAACATACCTCTCTCACTGAAATTGGTCTTACCTCCATGGTATAAGTAGCACACATGATGGGCAGATCATGAAATATGGAAAATATTCTCACTCCTGCATCGTGAGCACTGTATATTTCACTGTCGTGCCTTTGGCACTCATGAAATATCCAGAGCTCACTCTGCAGGTGGTGAATATTTTCCATATTCCACTCCTGCCCATCATGTATCCCTAATGAGTATATATATATATATATATATATATATATATATATATATATATATATATATATATATATTAGGTATGATTCTTATACTTAAAATGACTGTTTTCTGTTTGTTTTTTGGCTAGTTTTCCATTAGCAGGTTATACAGATCTGCCACTAGAGGGACCTTGTTCTTTCATTTAAAAAAGTCTACCCACTTAAAGTCACAGTTGCTTTACTTGCTATATACCCTCCTTATACTGCCTCCCTACTAAATCCTATTTGCCGAAATTTTCACACAGGATTATTTCAGCCTACTGTACTGATTCAAATTGGGAATTTCTGTTTTGGGGAAATGCTAATATTGTACTGCTTCTCATTTGGAAATTTGGGGATTTTGTCTTGGGGAAACATTTTACTGTTTAAAGTTGATTGAACTCCAGTGAAGTTTCCTCCCCGGCCCCCCTCCTACTTTAGTTAATTACGCTCTAGCTCCACCCCTCTTGCTCGCACTCTGCCTTTGATTGCCCGCTGGTCCCTCCTATTGGCCTACAACACTTGCTTGCTTTTTCTCTTCCTTTCTGTCCCACCTAGCTCCAGCCTACACTGCTCTTCTCCCTAGCTGCTCACATACCCCATCCTCACCGTTCCTGCTCACCACAGCTCTTTTCACTACCTTCACTGCCTGTTTCTTTTTTCTTTTTCACCCTACACCAGCTATGAGTTCCCTCCCACCTGCTTCTTCCCTCTCTCCCTCCCTCCTGTCCTTCCTACCTTGTTCTGTCTCCCAGGCCCTTCCACCCCCTGTACCCACTCATCTACTTAATCAATACCAGCAGCACACTGGGAACGCCCACTCTCGACCAGTCCTCCCATCGGCCTCCACTTGAAATATCTGGCTGCGTTTAACACTACTAAGATTGTTCCTAATGCCAGCCTATCCCTACTGTACCACACTGCATATCATTAGCTGTCATATGGACTCTACCTACTGCCCATACGCAAAAGGAAACACAAATTATCACTACTGGACCTGTGCCTCTGTTCAATGAAGCTCCTCCTACTTCTCCTACTGATCTCGGGCAACGTCCATCCGAACCCTAGCCCGGGCTATTCAAGTCTTCTGAAAAAGGCAGGGGCCCTCACCATCGCAACCATTAACATCTGCAGCCTGTTAGCAAAGCTTGATGCACTCCAAGCCTTTATCAGCCAACATAATCCTGATATCCTTGCAGTAGTTGAAACATGGCTGACACCAAAAGTTCCTGATCTGGCAATTACCTCACAGTGCTACAATGTTTTCAGACTGGACCCATGTCTCTAAAAGGGGAGGGGGCTGTGCCATCTACATTAAGTATAATCTCCTGGGGCACCTTGTTCCAACCCCTGTCCCTACCTCCTCAGCCCAGCTTCTACCCATTAAAATTCTTCTAGGTCCCAATCAAAAAGTCCTTACCATCATCTATGTATATATTCCACCTCGAGATCAAGATCTTGGCATCAAAGAAGTTTTTAACTTCATCAGCTCCCAACCTCCTGGCTCTGAACACATTCTGCTTGGTGATTTCAATATAAACTGGCTCGCATCTGATGTCTACACTCATAAGGATGCCCTTGCAGCTGCCAACCTCTCACAATTGGTCACCACACCAACTAGGATAAATTACAAAACTGGCACCAGTACCCTGCTGGACTGGGTTCTCACCAATCATCCTACCAGGATCCCTCATACCTACGTTCTCCCAGACTCTCTCAGTGACCACTCCCCAGTTATATGTGAATGGTCTAATACATTTCTAAAGCCACCCCCTATAATCATTACCAGCAGAATCCTCCCCCATGGTCTACTTACACATCTCAAACAGTACCTATCCTTGCAAGACTGGCTGCCCATCTACAAGGCGACGGATGTTAACCTAGCCCTCGGCTACTTCATCACCGCCTTCAATAAGGCCTGTGACCTCTTCATGCCTTCAAAGAAATGGAAAACAAAAGCCCTCTGTAACCCTTGGATAACTGTGGAGCTCCTTTCCCAGCTGAAAACTAGGGACCACCTGTGGGCAGTGGCTAAAGCCACAGGCAAACAATCTGGCATCCAAAAATACAAACATACCCGTAATGCCTGCACAAAATCCATTCATCTCATGAAAAGCTCGTATTATAAGGACGTCCTCACCAACACCTGGGGAAATGGTCGTGCTTTCTGGGACAATATCAAGGACATTACTGGGAAACAATCAAAGTCCCCTCTGGCCATGTTAATTGTTGAAGGGTCCACTACCCTTGATCCCATGGTCATTGCAAATACCTTTAAAATGGCTTTTAATGACCTCAGTACTGTTCTACCATCTGATTTCTTCACAGTCAGTCACACCCCCTCTAACACACCCTGCACTCTGTCAAACCACCCTCATTTTTACTTCAGGGAGATTAAGATGAATGAAGCTCACCACCACATCGCCTCAGCCATCTCCACTTCCAGAATCAGCAGTGACACCCTGGACCTTAAGCTGCTATCACTTACACCTGACGAGGTCCTCAGTCCCCTAACTAAAATTCTTAACCTCTCTCTCCACACCAGTACATTCCCTGAAATATGGAAAACTGCCACTGTGACCCCAGTCCACAAAAGTGGGGATAAGACCTGCCACTCTAACTACTGCCCGATCTCCATATTGCCACCACTATCCAAGGCCCTAGAGCATATTGTTGTGGACCAGCTCACTGATTATTTGGACAAATATAATATTCTGTGCACAGAATAGCACAGTTTTAGAAAAGGGTATAGTACCACCACTGCCCTGCTTGAATTTACCGGTGCAGTGCATAGTTCCCTTGATAAAGGTCTTCTTACTGGGTCTGTCTTCATCGCCCTCTCAAAGGCATCTGACACGGTCAATCATTGTCTGCTGTATGACTAACTACTCCTTGCTGGTCTCGCACCGGACTCAGCCCAGTGGTTCAGAAGCTACTTTGACAACCATTCTCAAAGAGTAAAAATTGGCAGTGCTATCTCGGATACCTTGCCTGTCCACTCTGGAGTCCCTCAGGGGTCCATACTGGGCCCTCTCCTTTTCAGCTTCTTTTTAAACTCCCTACCACAATCCTGCTCGGAACAAATCATCCTGTATGTGGATGATGCTGTTGTCTTTTCACGACAAGGACCTTTCACCACTACAACACAGCCTCCAGTGCCATTGAAACATGGTTCTCCAATCATAAACTAGTCCTCAATCACAAGAAAACCAAGTCATTGCTATTCTGCAGTTCACATAACCGTTACAAGCAACACTCCCTTGCCATCTCCACCAAGCAGGGGACTGTCTTCGAACAAGCTTACTCATTCAAATACCTAAGGATTCTGCTTGACCCTAATCTCTCCTATATGGCTCACACTGACAGCTTGGCTAAAGCTGCCAACACATGCCTTGGATTACTCTACATGCACAGGCAGCACCTCACCCCAGAGGCCCTGAAGATTGCTGTCTAGAACTCTGTGGTGTCAATTATTGATTATGGCATCATTATCTATGGCTCCATCATGACATCCGCCCTCCGATGTATAACAAATGCTCTTAACAAAGCATGCCGACTCACAACTGGTGCCCACCACCTCACCCACACCTGTGCCCTTTATGAACAATCCAGATGGCTCCAACTCTCCAACCGTATAAAGTATCTCACATGTGCCATGGCAGGAAAAATCAACCTTGGCCTCACACCCCCCGGTGTTACTGCCTTGTTACATCAAAACACCAACCGACAGAACACCAGGAGCTCAACAACCCAGATTCTACAAGTTCCTCACTGTCGAACCACGCAGGTCCAATGCTCCTTCAGCTATAGGGCTCCTCTTTGGATGAATGGTCTCCAGCCACACCATCTCCCTCCGCCTCAACACTAGGTCTGTTCAAAACCAGGCTCTGGGCCCATCTCATTACCTCTAGCTCCTGTGACTGCCTCTCCTAGCTGATGACCTACACAGCTTTAATACTAACTTATATACTGCTTAATCCCAGGCCCCCACAGTCTCCCTCCCCCTAGCTCCTGAGGCACCACTTCAAATCTCAGGTCTTCATACCATCTCATTAGTCTCCCTTGCCCCATTATAGCACTTATTTCCCCCCTCATCCTGCCCCCTTTTCTCTTCTATCACTCCTTCCCATTTATTTTCGATAACTGCCTCCAGCTGTATCTTCATCCTCCCCTCCTCTCATCCTCGCTTCTCAGCCACCCCAGGTGCCTGACCCTACCCATTTCTTCTGGGCACATGCGTCCTAGCTGTGTTCACCATTTTACTATAGCTGCTTCTGTTAACTACCTACACCTCTCCTCCTCTACACCTTACTCTTCCTATAATTGACCCCTTTCAATAGCACTGTCGTACATGAATTGTTTACTGTTATTTCACTGTTGCTTCCTTGTTGTTTGTTATTTCTGACATGGAACCTTTGTAAAAGAGCCTTGGCTCAAAGGTACTTGTAATCCTAGAATAAAAAAAAAAAATGCTAATCCAGACTAGGATGGAGTTGGAGGCACCAAGAGATTGAAGTTTACTCAAAATTAAAGGGTGATTAATCAAGTCAAATGCTTTGGAGATGTCGATGAACACAGCTCCAGTAAGTAAGCTCTTGTCCATGTTACTCTTCACATCACTAGTGAATTGGCTTAGAGCTGTAGTAGTACTATGCCCAGCATGAAAACTCTATTGGATAGGGGACTGAAGGTTGAAGTTATGTAGATGAGTAGAGACCTGGCGATGAATGAGTTTTTCCAGGAGCTTACTGAGAGTGGGCAGTAGCGCAATGGACCTGTAGTTAGATAGAACTTTGGGGTCACCTTTTATAAACACTGGGATAGTTCTGGCCATTTTCCAGGCCAGAGGAACCATGGCGGAGCAGATGGATAAGTTAAAGAGCCTCGTTACTGGTATAGCAAAGATAGAGGCTACTAGTCGTAGGATCCTGTGTTCAAGACCATCCGGCCCGCACTGCCATAAGAACCTCCTGACGTGTGACCGGAGCAAGCACTAGAGGTGGAGAAGCTACAGTAGGTAATTGAGGGGAGACAGGAGATCACCGGATGGGGGTGGGTGTTGGGAAGCTTGGTGAAGAAGGAGTTAAAGGCATTGGCTATGGTGTAAGGGTTGTTACAGTGAATATCATTTATAAGCATATCGTTAGGAGTTTGTGGCTTATTGTTACTAAGGATTTCATTAATTTGGGACCAGTATCTTTCAGGATTGGAGGCAGAGGAACTGAGCAGATCACGGTAGTAACTGCTCCTAGCAGAGTGAATCTCCCTTTTACAGGTGTTACGCAAGGAGCAGTAAGCCTCAAAGTCAGCCTGAGGCGAGGAGGATTTCCACTACACCCCAACTCAAGTCGCCAGCATGTGAGCATGACATGCTACTCACTGAGCCATCAGGCGGCACATGCATAACACTTTCCAAGAGAACCTTGCTTTACCTTGTTTGATTATAATAGAAACTTTGGGCATGTGTGTAGCCTCTTTACTCTCCCTCCTGTGCTTTTCTTCCATTTGTTCACTTTGAAACGTTTTTGATTTTCCCTCATTTTAACAGTCCTAGTAGATACTGTGTTTATTCAGCATGATATTCATTTTGATAATTACTGATCAGTTCCAGAACCCAGGGGCATCACTTAAGGGGAAGCTCATAGTATAAATTTCAGTCCAGGGTGATTTCAGCACTGGCTTGAGAACCAGGAGTTCACAGATTCAAACCCCACAGCAGCCAAATATTCATGGTGTGACCTCAGTGCTCCTTTCTACCCAGCTGCAGCAATGGGTAGAAGCAGGACCCCTCTGGAAATGAGATGCTGCCACTCAGATGGGCTAATCTGGGTAAGTAAGCTATAAAATAAATAAATAAATATAGGCATTGCCATATCTAAAATGTAAACGTTCTCAATAAATAAATAACATAAATACATAATAGATAATGTTGTTGGACCACACATTTTTTTGAAATAATAGCTTTTACTCAGCTTGTTTGTGCCCACGAAGCTAATCAAAAGAGATTATCATCTCTTCCTGTGGCTGTACAGCTTAAATAATGGGAAAGGAAAATGCACACATTTCTGGTTTACCCATTGGAATAGCCACTGAAAATCAAATCTTCAGCACTTCACAGTTCCAGAAATAGAATGGTAGAAAATGCAGTGTGATCTTTTAAAGAGTGCCATCTCCCTGTGTAGTCAAGGGCATAGCTGACTTGAACACACATAGCAACAGAATCCTAATAGCACCACTGAGTGATAATGAGGTGGCTAGGATGACACTCATTGCAAATCAGATGATTAAAGTTTCCCCAAAGCAAAGTAATTGACTGGCCAATTGTGTTTGGCCTAAAATAAATAAGAGCAAAGCACTGAATTAATAAGAGAAACACTGGCATTTCATAAAGCTTGTTGTGTCTTCATAGCAGTGCAATACTTCTACTTTAAATGTAGGCTTTTGCCCAATTCCTGTGCCAGTTTTACTGTAAAGGTGCTGTCAGGTTTGAAGACATTTCATTGGCTTTGTGGAGGAAATTCATTTATGCCAGCTATAGTATTGGAGCAGCTAATTGCAAATTGACCCCCAGAATTTTGTATGCCTCAGAAATATGGGGTTATTCGAAACCTGACATCATGAACAACAAGATGGCAACATTTTGAGAAATGATCTTAGCCCTCGCTCAAGCTATGCCAGCCTGTGCTGTGACAGCTGAATTAGGACAAGTAATCCTTAAGCAATAAGGCATGATCAAGGGTTATGTTCATGGTCTGTTAATCACCCTCTAGGGGTGTAATGTGGCACAAGGCATAGCTGAGTGCCACATGCCCCTAGAGGGTGATTAACTTACAGTTAACATAATCCCTGGGAGTGCCTTATTGCTATTATAATAAAATGTTTTTAAACAGTGTCAAATCTTGTTTAGAATATGGTTAAGCTCTACATGTATGTTAATACAAGATTAACATAAGGCTGTTAGAATGTGTATAGCCAATCAGAAAGCTTCATTTCTCAGAGCTTTTTTATAATAGAAGTAAATGCTCATATAAGAATGTTTTCATATTGATTACACCTCTGAAGAATGTCCCTAACTCACATCCCTCATTTAGTTTATCAAAAACTCTTACAGTTCCAGAAATTATGAGTTATTTCAGGATGGTTTGCTCAACTGAGGTCTATTTTGGAGAGAGCAAATTGTTATCACTGTTACAGCTAGAGATAATGGGTACCAGTATTAATCTAATATATTGTATATTCCTTTCTTAGAAAAGAGGTTAACGCGTATAGAAAACCAAAAAGGCATTGCCCTCTTGATAAAACAAAATTCAGCCCATGGCGGGCAAAGCATAAGAAGATACATGAATCAGAACCACATTTGGTCCACCTGATTTATCCTCAACAGAGAAAATCCTTTGCTAAGTTCAGATTCAAATGTTTGACTGCAATGTACTGAATGTAAGATATTCTAGCTTTCCACATTCATTTGAATCCACATACTGTGGATGAAGACAGGGGTTCTCTGAAGACATGACTCATGTTGTTAAATAATTTAATATGTTGTTATCTGGAAAATGTGTACTGCATGGTTAACAGTAAGGTGTGCAAATGTGTTGATGTCATTAACAAATACTAGAAGACACTTTAAATAATTCCAACATCTTTATCAAATATGAACTATACTGTCTGTATTGTGCAACAAGGAACTTTTATAGGCAGCTGTTTTATAATCGAACACTAGCACCCTGCTGGACTGGATCATGACAAACCACCCTGGGAATATACTAGATGCAGGAATTCTACCTGACGCCATCACAGACCACGCCCCCACTTTCTGTGTCTGGGGCAAAGCTAGGCCTGAATCTATGAGGCCCCACTTTATTACTTTCCGCAATTTTGCGAACTTTGACTCAAAGGCCTTCTTGTTCGATGTAGCTTGCATAGACTGGTCTCCTCTCTATAGCTCATTAGATGTCCAGACAGCCCTAAATATCTTCCTGACAAAATTCTTGGAACTGCAAGAAACCCACTGTCAACTTGTTACTAGGGGGTTAGAAATAGTCAGACTCGCTGGCTAAAATCTGACCTATTATCTAAAATTAAGACAGAGGAACAAAATCTGGCTTCGCTACATGAAATCAGGTCCTCTTGCAGACTTTAATACATACAGAGCATTAAGAAATGCTTGTAAGAAAGAAATCAAACTAGCAAAAGCTCATACTGCAATAACCTTCTAATAGACTCCCAGGGGACCCCAAAAATTCTGGTCCCATATTAAGTTCTTCCTGGGATCAAACCAGTCATCCACTCCAAATGACATGACTCAAATGGCACCCATTGCAATAATCCCTCACTATTGTAAACTTTAACAGGCAATTTGTTGACCTCACCCAAAATACTTCCACTTTCCCTACCTCGCCTAACCCCATCTCACCTGTTGACCTCCAAGCCTACTTTCTAGTTCAAGTCCGTCCCAACCAGTGTGGTTCTCCAACTCCTAAGAAACATCTTGGAGCACACAGCTGTTGGGTCTGATAACCTGGAACCTAAGCTCCTAAAATTGGCCGCCCTCATATAGCTGCTCCCCCTTGCTAAAATCTTTATCCCTCCCCTGTGCCAAAGTACTGTCCTAAATATTTGGATGATGGCCAGAATCACCCCAGTTTTCAAAAAAGGCAATCCACTTGACTAATTGAGTTACCATCCCATTGCCATCCTATCTGTTCTCAGTAAAATTCCTGAGAAAATAGTTGCTACCCAGACCACCGATTTTCTACTGAAACATGACCTCTTAACCAATGCCCAACATGGTTTCCACAAGGGTCATAGTACCACCACTGCCCTACTCAAACTCACATCTGACACCCTACTGGCCATGGACTCTGGCTGGCTCACTGGGGGCCATTTTTATTGATATGACCAAGGCATTTGACCTTGTTAACCACTCCATCCTCGTTGCTACCCTAAACTCACTAGGCTTCGCGCAAAATGTTGTTAATTGGTTTGATAGCTATCTGTCTGATAGGTCTCAATATGTGAAATTCAACTCCCACCTCTCTGATAAGGCTACCATCAACATTGGCATATCTCAAGGGTCTATTTTAGGTCCTCTGCTTTTCACTATTTTCATTAATAGTATTACCACGAATCTCCTCAATACCTCCTCACTACTATATGCTGATGACATTGTCCTGTATTGCAGTTCAAATAACATTGCGGACATTAACACAAAACTCTTTGGTGATTATCAGCTTTTACAACAGTGGCTTGTAAATCACAAACTAGTCTTGAACACAGCAAAGACCCAAGCTATGTTATTCAGCTCCAGTCTCAAGCTCAAACACTCCCAAACACACTTTAATGTCTCTTCCTGTGATGGCACATCTGTTGGAGTGGTTAATTCATTAAAGTATCTCAGGGTCACTCTTGACCCATCCCTGAGTTTTGACCTCCACATTCATACTATCTGTAAGCAGGTTAACTCCAAACTTGGGATCGCCTACCTGACAAGCTATGTGCTCACTCCTTCAGCTAGACTTGCTATAGCCCGTGGGATATTACTTCCCTCTCTCACTTACAAGGTTGCTACATATGCCTCCGCCAGCACTTCGAGTCTTCATAAGTGGAACGTTACTTACAATAACATCTGTCACTTTGCATCCAGCTCCCCCCGGCTCAAATATCATTGTCTCCTCTACTTGGATCTAGGATGGCTTCCACCACTTGAACTAAGGTCCTATGCACTCAGGTCCATTACCGATAACATTATCAGGTCCTGTATCCCAAATTCTTTGGCCTGTCTCCTTCCCTATCAGAAAACCAACTATGCATTGCACTCTGTGGAAAATATTCCTGTCCTAATCCTGAGACATCGCACTAATAAAGGTGGTCGTGCCTTGCCTACCATGCACCCTACTACTGGAACTCATTTATAACCTTACACCAATCTGTATCCCATAACTCCTTTAAGAAAGAACTTCAACATTATCTCTCCTCCTCCTACATATGCTCCTGCTTCAACCACCCTAGCTCTTACTCTTCTAACCCTACCTCCACCCATCGTCATCTATGGGCCTAGGGCCCACCTCAGTCAGTGAAACTCTTCCATTCAACTTTTCATTTCTCATTTCTATCATTTAATTCTCCCACTTCTTCTCTCTTCCAGGTTACTATCATCCTTCTCCACCTTTCTCCCAAGCTCCTTCCCCATCAATCTTGCTTGGTGGCTAGCGCTGTCACAACACCTTATTCCTTTATTTAATTGCATAGTTGCCAGGTTGTATAAGCTGTCCTTACTGTATTTTTCTTGTGTAAATTGTAATGCTGTATTTGGTCTACTACCTCAATTTCCTATTCTGACCAGACTGTATTTTGCCTTACATTCACCTAAATGCTTATTTTGGTCTAACTACCTCAATTCTTTGTCACATTGCTGCTGTTATGTAACTTATACTATGTATCATAATGTTCCTGTACCTTGCACTTTGTTTCATGATGTTTCTTTGAAGTTTGTCTCTGTATTCTCCCGGTCATGCCTCAAAATAATCTTTCTGGCTAGTGCACCTACCGGTTAACAAAAACTAAATAAAATAAAATTAAATAATGTAATTTATAATGTTTTCTTCAATCGTATTATTGTGTTTCTTTGTGGATACACATCTTGCAATGATTGTTCATTTTAAAGTCGATAAAATAAACCAGACACTACTGCTATAAAGGTAATAGGAAAAGCTGTGTGTAGAGTGTTCTTTTAGATCAAATAGTGAATGACCATACTGTAGCATTAGAGTAGAAAATAATTTTGACTTGTATAGCATTTTATATACAAGAAGCAATGAAGCACTTTAGAAAGCAATATGTTGGATATTGGCACAGTAGCACAGTGAAAGTATACAGACTAGAAGTCTTCATGTCATCAGATTGTTCACCATTCATATCCATATGTGCCTGTTTGTTGTGGTTATAGACAATACTTTCTAGGGATGCTGAGGTACAGTTTCTCAAATGAAGGCCATCAGGGAAAGTCTTGAACTTGTATACAGCCAAACTCAATGTTTATTGGGACTAATTGTTCTGTTGCCCATGATAGTCCTTACTGTGCTAAATTATTTCTCTTTCCTAATGAGCCTATAGCTATGCATACATTTTTGCTAGCTGATGCTGCATAAATGTGTTTTCCCCTACAAGAATGTCTTCATAATTACACTTCCACACTTGTTCTCATGCTCTGCAATAGTTTCATATAAGTTTGCATATCATAGTTCTGTGTAATCTCCAGCTGCTATCCCTTCCCCTCTCTTCCCTTCTCCCTTCCCTGTACTGTGGCCCATGTCACTCTGACCAAGCTTCAGGTCACTATAGTGTTCTCCCCTCCCCTGGAACTACTCTGACTGGTCACCACTGTAGTCGGGATTCTTTCCACCCTTCCCCCTCACCAGCAGTGGAGTACTCCAACGGTCAAGTTGTGTCATGTAATGCTTGATTGTTAGAACATTACAAAGTCTACCAATCAACAATCGCCCATAAGAAGGCAGAGTTCCTGTCCAGGAGATTGCTGCCTCTCAGAACTGATTGGCTCAGCTCTTTCAAACAGTGGACAGGCTGTGCAACCCAGCCTTCTACAGTTTTAAAGAGCCTTTTCACAGTTGGAGTGTGATGATCTTACCAGTTCTTTGCAGATAAGGTGGCAGACATCAGGGCGAGATCCGATCTTCATGCTCTGTGGGAATGCTGTTGATCGGTGCTCTGTCACTGTCCCTCACTTTTCCGGGAGTACCTTTGACCGGCCAGGGTTTCTAGATATCATGCGGATTGCCCAGGGTATGCACCCTACTTGCTGTAGTTTGGATCCGGGCCCAACTTCCCTAATTATGGGTCGTTGTGACATCATTGGCCCAATCCTGGCACAGACAGTCTGGTGCTCCCTTGACTCAAGTGAGCTTCCTAGCTCCCTGAAGGAGGCGGTGGTGACACCCCTCCTGAAGAAAGCTTCACTGGACCTAGACTTTCTTCTTAATTACAGACTGATCTCAAACCTCCCCTTTGTGGGGAAGATTATTGAGAAAGTAGTGGCTGCACAACTGGAGAACCACTTGACCATCCATAACATCTATGAACCTCTCCAATCTTGTTTTCGAAAGAGGCACAGTACTGAGACTACTCTGGTTCGGGTGCTCAATGATCTCCTGATGGCAAGAGATCGGAAAAGCCATTCCATTCTGGTACTCCTTGATCTCACCTCAGTGTTTGACACTGTTGACCATGGGGTGCTGCTTGAGTGCCTGAGGGTTTTCTGTGGCCTGATTAATACAGTCCTCAGGTGGTTTAAATCATTTCTCACTGGCAGAACTCAGAGGGTGGTGTCAGGGATTTATTTCTCCGACCCTCTCTCTCTGTCATGTGGGCCCCTCAGGGCTCAGCACTGTCCCCCATGTTGTTTGTGGTGTACATGATGCCCCTCAGAGACATTGTAAGATGGTATGGGCTGAGGTTTTACTGCTATGCTGATGATACCCAGCTCTACCTGTCTTTCGCACCTGACCAGGATAGTGCATGCTCGGTGTTTAATAATAACTGCCTCATTGAAATCCAGGATTGGATGAATTCCAACTGGCTAAAGTTGAACTTGGGAAAGACGGAGGTGATGGTTGTGAAACCTGGTCACTGGATAGGGAGGTTGGGGGCTGGTCAGCTCATGGGGCTTTTTCTGGGGGGCTTCCAGCTCCTTATCTCTGAATGAGACTGGGACCTAGGGTGATGCTTGATGATGGGCTGACTCTGTGGTCTCAGGTGTCTGCAGTCATCAAGTCATCCTTTTACCATCTGTGGAACATCACTAGGATCAAGCACCTTGTTCTGTTCTTAGATCTTCCCCTGCTGATCCATGCCTTGGTGACCTCGCACCTTGATTACGGCAACTCCCTTTACTTAGGGTTACCAGGGGTTGATATCTGCTGCCTCCAGCTAGTGCAGAATGCTGTAGCCTGGTTGTTGATGGGACTTCTCGGCCATACCATCATGCCAGTGCTGTGCAAACTGCACTGGCTGCCGATTCAGTGGCAGATCACCCTTAAAGTCGGATTACTGATGTATAAAGCCCTACACGGACTTGGCCTGGACTACCTGAAAGAGCTTCAGATCCCCTACTGCCCCAAGTGATGGCTCCACCCGGCTGACGAGGGGTTGCTAGAGTATCCAAGGGTGTCGTTAAAATCTTCAGAGGTCCATGCATTTATGTACGCAGCCCCAGCCCTTTGGAATTCTCTACCCTGTTAGCTGCGGGACTGCATGACCCTGGGGGGGGTTAAACAGGCACTTAAAATGTATTTATGGGGCCAAGCATTTACCAGTAAAGTATATTTAATAACAGATTTTGTTGATTATCTTTTATACTGTTGTTTTATGTTATTGTTTTTAGTTATCTTTTGTAAAGCGCTTTGGCAATTTTGAAAGGCATTAAAGCAAATAAAGATTATTATTATTATTGATATTTCTAAACAATTTTAATATTTATTATGTTTTGCACTGATATATTGCTGTCAAAGTTGTTTGAGTGACACTCACGTTCATGACCCCTGGGGTGATGTAAAGTATAATTAAGCATGAGGTGTTAACTGTCCCCCATTAAGATCACTCAGAACTCTCTGGTTGCTGATACAAACTGTTGAACTGCCTGACAGGGCCTTATTATTCCAAGGGCTTTGGGAAACCCTTAATCAGAAGCATAGCCTCATGGTGTACAGAACTCTCATGTCCTAAATAAATACATTTTTCTATTTTTATTTTCTGCATCCATGTAAGTTATTTTCCCAGGCCAGCAAGATGCCATCCATGGAGCAGCAATAGATGGGCATGGCAGACCTGAAGAGAATGTAAGGGTCCTAGTGGCAGAACACCAAAGCGTCACACACACATCACAAAGTTACTGAGTTGTCAGGCATTGACAACCCCTTGCCCATGCTAGTGAAAGGTTGAAGGATATAGGCTCTGTTTCCTAAGACAACATTGGGGGTTTGTAAGTTAAACAACACAATAGCACTGTGCCTCCAACAGAGAATTAAAGTGGCTGGATCTAAAGTGTGGTACCTCACCCTGGAATGCAGCACTTACCCATCTCCTAACTTCTGGAATAACTTCCCATGTCATATCTGTTATTAATAAGCAGTGCCCACCCACACAAAATGCAGTTCCTACACATTCACTCAAGACAGGCAGTTGACAGAGAGCTTAATTGGGGGTGTGGCTTAGACAATATAAAAGCAGGTGACTCAAATTACAACTTCCTGTTGCTAGCCTTTTTTCTTACTAATTGCCTGCCATCACACCCTAAGCCAGTTCTACTTTTATAGCCATTGGATTTGACTGACAACAGGAACTTCCTGTTTGGCAGTAGGAAGGAAGGATCATAGAGAAACATTGGTTTTGTCAACCCTAAAGAAAAAAAGTAACTCCTCTCCTCCCAGGCTGGTGGTCTGACACTGAGCAAGGAAGAAGGAGGCTACTGAAGTATACAGGAAGGTGATGTCCCAGAACAGGAAGGGTGAGAGTTGTAAGGAGAGGAGAGGAGATAGTAAGCATACAGAGAAACAGGAGGGGATACAAAATAAGACATGATAGGAGTGGTGCAGTACAATGGCTGTGGGGCGGCAGTGTTCCAGGAGACATTCTGGAGGCTGCGATGCTGCCCTATTTGCATGCACCTCTCTGGTCTGAGGGAGGAGGTTGCCCGTCTCCAGGCTGACTTGGCTAGGATTCGTGACACCTCCTCCCCACCCAGGGACCACCAGGGCCAATGTCATTACCTCAGAGGTTGCCAAGAAAGAGGAGAGGCTGGACCAGGGTGTGCTCAGGGAGGGAGAGGGTGGTGGAAAAGAGCTGCATCCCTCCAGCTGTACCTCTCCACAATTCATGCACTCTTCTGGTGGATAGTGGTTCCTCTATGGAGGCACCTGCAGTGGAGATCAAGGAGGATGCTGGGAACCTTCACAAAGGAGACCCACAGAAGGTGGCATGGGACCCCACAGGGGAAGGAAACAATTCCTGGTGGGGACTCAATCATTAGGGGTAGAAATGGGGGAGGAAGGGGAGAGGAGGTAAGGTGCCTGTCAGGCCCACGGCTTGGAGGAACAGGAAGGAATCCTCAGGATCATGGGAGCAGTTGCATGAGGGAGGGAGGAAGCTGGATGTCATTGTCCACCTAGGGACAAATGACCCATAGCTAGGAATGGGTCAGAGCAGTTCAAGAGGAGTTTGTAGAGTTATGGTGGGGCCTTAGACAAGTAAGCGATACTGTAACCTTCTCGGAGGTGCTGTTTGTCTATGGCAAGGGTGATGTTAGGGTACTCCTCACCAGGAATTCAATGAATGGTTGAAAACTGGTGTGGAGCTCAGGGTTTTGGCTTCATTGGGGACTGAGGAGTCACCTGGAGGGATACAGACCTATACTGGCTCGATGATCTGCATCTGTTCGGGGGGACCAGGATCCTAGGTGAGAGGTTTAAATGCTTCATTGGCAAGCACTTAAACTAGCCAAGGGGGCAGGCACTGAAAAGGAACAGGGAAACCCCAGCCTCCCCCCACAAAACACGGTAATTAGTGAGGTAAACACTAAGGTAGAGAAGTCATTAGGGAGCAGGACAGAGGTAAATGTGAAAAAAGGCAAAGGCAGTAAGGACAGGAATGGGGCTAAAAGAGGTAAGGCCATCAAAAAGTGGAGGGTGATAAGTACCAATGCCCATAATCTGTGTAACTAGCTCCCTGAACTAGTGGCCTTGATGGCAGAGGTTGCCTAGATATTGTGGCAGTCACAGAAACATGGTACACAGAGAACCAAGACTGGGATGTCAACATACCAGGATACACAATCTACAGGAGGGACAGGAGGGTAAAAGGAGGAGGAGGAGTAGCTCTCTGTAAAAGAAGGTATCAAAGCAACAGAACTAAAGAGCAAACAGGGAGCAGATGAGGCATTCTGGGTCACCCTGGAGACAGGAAATGTCACCACAATCTGCATGGGGTTGTATACAGACCCCATCTCAGGGAGAGGGAATGGACAAGGAAATGATAGAAGGCATCCTTAGAATGGCAGAAAAAGGAGATATTGTTGATGGGGGACCTGAATATGCAGATGTTAACTGGAGCACCGTGTGCAGGCACATCCAAGAGCAGGGTCATTCTTGATGCCCTACAAGAGGCATGCCTCAGACAGCTAGTATTGGAACCCACTCAGGAGAGAGCAGTCTTAGATCTGGTACTTTCAAATGGGGACAGAGAAAGAATCTCAGATTTAGAAGTGAGTAGCCATCCGGGAACAAGCGACCACCAAACAGTGTGGTTCACGATAAACACAGCCATACAATCAAGCCATACAAAAGCAAGAGTATTGGACCTTAGGAGGGCTGACTTTGGAAAAATGAAAGAGTGCCTTAGAAAAGCACTAGCAAACAGGCAAGAAGGACGGGTGCAGGAACAATGGGTAGTAATCAGAACAGCCATCACAGAGGCAACAAGCCTTTGTGTAAAGCAAATCAATAAAACACAACTAAGGAAAAAAACGCTATGGTTCTCAAAAGAGGTGGCAGGGAAAGTTGAGAAAAGGATAGCATTCAGGAAATATAAGTAAACACAGAAGGAGCAGGACAGAGAACTTTATCAGTTAAAGCAGAAAGAGGCTGGGAAGGCAGTCAGAATAGCAAAGGCCCAAACCGAGGAAAGGATAGCCAGCTCTGTTTATTAGGGGGATAAGACCTTTTATAGGTACATTAGGGAGCGAAGAAAGACCAAAGGAGGGATACTGAGGCGTAATAAAGGGAAGGGAATGTGGGTAGAGGGTGACAGTGAAAAAGCAGGGATACTGAATGAATATTTCTGCTCAGCATTCACAAAGGAAGAGGAGGGGGAGGTACCTAAACCAAACAAGAGAAACACTGAAGACAGGGGTTGATACCAGTCCATTTACAGAAGAAAGAGTTCTGAAAGAACTAATAAAATTGAAGGTGGACAAAGCAATGGGGCCTGATGGGATTCACCCAAGAATTCTAAAAGAACTAAGGGTAGAACTAGTGACACCGCTGACTACTCTCTTTAACAAATAATGGGAGGATGGGGTGGTACCTGAGGACTGGAGAAGGGCAGATGTAATTCCTCTTCTCACAAAAGTGGCATCAGGACAGAGGCGGAAACTACAGACCAGTTAGTTTGACCTCAGTAGTAGGGAAAATTATGGAATCACTTCTGAAGGAAAGAACTGATGAGTACCTAGAGGCCAGTGGGGCACAGAACCCAAGGCAGCATGGATTCACGATGGGAAGGTCATGTCAGACAGATCTTATAGATTTCTTTGACTGGGTGACCAAGTAGTAGACCAGGGAGGGGCTGTGACATGGCCTACCAAGATTTTAGCAAGGCATTTGATACAGTCCCACACAAAGATTAATATACAAGTTAGCCAGACTTGGAGTGGGTCCCAAGGTGGTAGCCTGGATAAAAATTGGATAGACAATAGGATGCAAGGGTAGTAGTAAATGGAGTCCACAGTGAAGAAAGGAGTGTTACTAGCGGGTACTGCAGGGTTCAGTACTGGGACCGGTCCTTTTAATGTCTTTACAAGTGACATTGCAGAGGAACTGGAAGGAAAGTATGTCTCTTTGCAGGCGACACAAAGATCTGCAACAGGGTTGATACACAAGATGGAGTGGAAAGGATGAGAAGGGACTTGACAAAGTTGGAGGAATGGTCAAATGTATGGCAGCTCAGATTCAATGCAAAAGAAGTAAGGTAATGCACCTGAGAAACAAAAACCCAGGGGAAGAGTACACAATGGGGGTGAGATACTGACAACAGTAAAAATGGAAAGGGACCTGGGGGTAATTATATCAGATGACCTAAAGGTGGGCAAGCAATGTGAGAAGGCAATAAGGAAGGCTGGGGATACTGGGATGCATAGGGAAGGCATCAATAGTAGAAAACAGGAAGTTGTTATTCCTCTGTACAAACAGTTGGTGAGACCCCATCTGAGTACTGTGTGCAGTTCTGGAGACCCCATCTTTGCAAAGACATAGACAGAGTGGAGCTGTCAGAGGAGGGCAACCAAAATGGTGCAGGGTCTGCACCAGAAGACATTGAAGAAAGACTAAAGGAGCTTAATATATACCCTTGAGGAAAGAAGGGAGAGGGGACATGATAGAAACTTTCAAGTACCTCAAGGGAATCAGCAGTCAAGAGGTAGCATCTTTCAGAAAAGAGATGTGCAAGAACAAGGGGCACAATTCGAAGATAGAGGGGAAGGCTCATAGGTAATGTGAGGAAGTATTTTTTCATGAGGGTTGTGAATGCATGGAACAGCCTCCCTGAGGAGGTCGTGGAGTCAAGAACAGTGGGGAATTCAAGATTGCATGGGACAGACATAGGCAGTCCTAGTGGGGTTAGGAGGAAGTAAGCTGTTGGTTAACTAGGATCTTCAGCTTATCTGTTAGGTAGAAAAATGGGCAGACTGGCCTTTACCATTAAGGGAGGAAAAGATGTGCAACCATTTCATAGTTGTCCTTCAAGGGAAATGCCCCTCTGGCCTGGACTCCCTAAATGCTCTACCTGTCTGCTCCTGCCATCGACATCCCACTGGCAGCTCTTTTTAACCTCTCTTTCTCCTAGCTTCTCTCCCATTTGAATGGAAGCATGCTACAGTCATCCTGCTTCCAAAGGGCAGCAACCCTTCTGCCCCAGAAACTACCGCACTATTTCCTCCTCCCCATCCTGGCAAAACTCCAGTAGCATATGTTTACCTAAATACTGTGTTTTGTTAAGTGATATTTATACCTCACATGGAGGATAGTCTTCTATTGTATTAGATGTGTGCTTTCTTATATACTCAATTTCAATAAAAGATAAAAGTGAAAAAAATCTCCAGGAGTGCCATTAGCCCAGCTTTTTTCCTCCTTAACTAGTCCTCCTTCTTCTCGCCTTACCAGTCTGGTTTCAGGAAGTCCCACTTGACTGCTGCTTCCCTTCTTAGGCTCATGGATTCCATTCTGGCTGGTACGGATAAAGGCCATGTCACCTCAGATATTTTGTCGAACTGGCTAAGGCTTTCACATGGTCTCCCATGCGTTTCTCCTGGAAAAGCTCACTCTTGCAGGACTGTCTACTGTGACCTCCAGCTGGTTCCACTCCTAACTGATAGGTAGGTCCCAATCTGTAAGAATTGGAAACTCCACCTCTACCTCCCTTCCAGTCTCCTCAGGAGTGCCCCAAGGCTCAGTCCTTGGACCACTCCTATTTTCCATCTTCCTCAATGACCTACCCACTGCCTGCCCACACACATCCATCCACATGTATGTGGACGATATGGTGCTGTATTCATCAAGCCCTTCGACCATTGAGGTGGTGGCCAGGCTACAGCAAGACTTTGTTAAAATCCAGCTCTGGTTTCAAGCACATCAGCTTTTTCTTAATGCCAAGAAAACAATCTTAATGATCTTCGGCTTGAGACAGCGACTCTCCCCGTTACCCTCCACCCCCTCCTTCAACACCCTGGATGGTGTCACTCTGGAAGCTTGCACCTCCTTTAGATACCTCAGGGTCTGGCTCAACCAACACCTTGACTTTTCTGCACATGTCGATGCCATCCACAAAAAGCTCCACCCCCAAGTTAGGTGCTCTATATCACAACCATGGATGCTTCTCACTGCCAGCCCGTCGTGCACAAGTGTAGACAATGATTCTCCCTGATTTCGACTATGATGATGTGGTCTACAGTGCCACTCCCAAGTCCACCCTGGCCAGACCGGACCCCCTCTTCCACTCCTTCTGCAGTTTCACTCTCAATTGCCCACCCTTCACACACCACTGCGTTCTCTACCGGACTCTGCATTTCCTGCTCCAGGACCATAGACTGTCCCACTGCACAAATTTCTATGCAAGTTCTGGCCCCAGTCTCTACTGCTGTAACTTACCTCTGTCATCACATCCCATACTCTTCCTGCATATCCTCTTAGGAACTTGACACCCAGCACCTGACATGCACTTTGTGACTTTCTCTGCTGGCCAGGCAGCCATCAGGCATCGCATGCCTAAACTGTGGAACTCCCTTCCTATGGAAATCCAGCACACACCCACAACTCTGAGCCCAACTCTCTCAACAAAGCATTTCACCTCCACCTGTGACTGCGGCTAAGTATAAACTCACGCCAAGCATCTGTTCTGGGAATCCTAGGCTAGGTCTCAGCTAGTGGTCCTAGCCCATTTTCTACAACCTTGCTGATGTTGTTTTTGTAGATGTTTGCCTTAAAATGCCTCTGTACCAAATGTGTGCAATGTATTTCAGCTGATGGGTCCTTGTATTACCACCTGTTCAAAATCCCATATTCTGTATATACAGTATATATATATATAGCTATTTAATTTAATATCCTACCTATACTCTGTACATCATTATGTTATTTATATCCTGCACTCCGGATGTATAAATTGTGTGTATTTTTCTCCTCTGCTCCCCCTCCCCCAGGACACACCTGAAATCGAGCAGTACTCTGCTCAGTGTGCCTTCTTGGTAAAACTCTTAAATAAATAAATACTCCCCAGGACAGGTCCTGCCTGAGCACTAACAACAGCCCTATCACGATCCAAAATGTAGATGACTGTGAGTCTGGTAGAGTAGTCACGTCTTATGATTCCGCACCAAGGTCTAGGGTGAGGATCACTGACAGTGACAATAGTGTTTGTTGTGACAGATTGCATGATGCTGGTGGCTTAGGCCTTGCAGAAAATCGGTCAACAATCAGTATCTTGCAGAGATGCACTTTAGAGGGGTGACTGACCAGGGAAACAACTATACCCTGCAGCTGTTGAACACTAAATTGTTGCCTAGTCTGTAGCCGTAAACACTTTAAACTATCAACATGGATCCCCACTGATGCTCCAAGGGGGATATACCATCCATTTTAAGAGCATTCTGCAAAAAGGGGCTCTTGAACAAAAACTCTGTTTTATGAACTGTCTGCTTGTTATATGCATGACTGATACCAGCAGCAGAGTGGCTAGCTCTTGCCAAATACCATGTGGTCCCCCACTGAAATACAACTGAGGCAAATGGCACACTCACCAACTAACAATATTCAGTGAAATGTTGCACTTGCAGTTCTGTTGATGTCCTGCAGGCTAAAGGCCTGTCTTGATCTCAAGTTCACAGAAATCAGTTCGACTGTCCCAATCACAAACTCTGTTGAACCGACACAGTCATCTGACTCACTGCCATGATACATAGTGAGCTGTGCATAGAGTTCATAATGAAGTGCACATTCACATGACTCAAGATCCTTGATGTCCTCGCTCCAGTTACTGGTTCCTGCTTACACTCCAATAGCACTGATGACAAATGCTCTGAGCATGGTCTCTACCACCCCATCACTGGCGTCAGCACCTTTTATGCTCCTCTTGACTTGAGCTCTCAGTTGTCAAGAAGGCCGACACTCAATTTAACACCCAGCTGGCTGATTATTCTTTGCTGAGTGACTGCTTGAGCTTCACACTTATTGACAGCAAGGAGACAAGTATGTGCATGTCAGTTAGTCTGGCGTCTGCCTGTCAGCTAAGTACACTTAATTGGTCAGAAAAAGGGCTGTCTTAGTTGGTTGTAATTCCTTCAGCCCAGTTGATGGAGCTCCTTTTTTCTAATTGGTGGAATCTTGATCCTCTCTTGTGTGATGCTATTCAGTGTAGATGCAGCAGCATGCAAGGTCAAGCACACATTAAGCAGGCGACTTTAACAAAACAGGCAAACATTTTGATCAAGGGCCTGGACTGATTCAATGTCAGTCTTCATAACTTCATCATTTGACTCCGTTTCCTATAGTGGCTCTTCCACTGGCTGCCTCTATCCATCATTTTTCAAGCAACTTCCCATCTCAGAAACCTAGCAATCACTGCCACCATGTGGCCCGACAAGGAGTGCCAGCAGGCATCATCCTTACCCCAGCGCACGTCCTGTTTTTTTTCTCATGACACCCAGTTGGCCTGCTCATGCTTTACCTTCCTTTCAAGTGGGGCAGAACTCCATGAGGAGTGCATGTCAGACTACTTTATGTCCAAGATGGCACTTTTACAATGAGAAAGAGTTACCCTCCTTTCTGGAATCCAAGGGTGCTACCTCCATAATTTACCTGAGACTCATCAGGTAGTATGATGTGTTACTCCTCCCAGCACCACCAAGTTGGGCCTATAGGAGTTAGTTTTCTCAACAGTTTTCTTCCTTGGAATTGATAGCATGTTGATGCTTAGATCTGTGCAAGTTAGTAGTAGGGTTGTCAGAACTAGTTCTAAAATATTAGAACCCATTTAGAACCCGGGGTTAAGTGGGTTCTAAGTGATGAGTGTTCTAAATGCTAAAGCAAATACTTTTAGGGCTGCATAGAATTCAATGCAATGTTTCTGTGATTACAGAGAACAGCTAGAAAATGTGATAGGATACCTAGACTGTCTGCTTCCACAGTTAGTACGAAACACAAACACATGAGGTCATCTTCATTTAACACAGTGGTGCTCTCCCCTTCCCCCTCCCCTTTGCCTTGGACTATATTATTGGTAATAATTCATTCAATGATTAAAAAATGTTAGCAGAGAGAAGGCATGGAGTTGGGGGATTCAACCAAACCTAATTACTTATGTAAACAAATATAGACAGAGAAATGTTAAACTAATTGGCTAGTTAAATGCTAATATTAAAATCAATACTGTTGCTTTATTGAAACACGTATTAGCTAGTGTTCATGCTATGTACTTAATTTTATTCATTTTTCTTTCTTTTCTTTTTTGTTTAAAAATCAATAAACTTTTAAATGGGAAAAAAGCCTTTGCCCTTGCTTTCCCATTCATGACATATGTCACAAATGTGACAGTACTCAACCACATCTTTATACCAGACCAATAGATGTTTTGTATGAACCTCTGCTTGGTCCATGATAGTCAAACAAGTATAAGAACAGGACTGATACTTATTGTAGGTATGAATTAGTAGGGACTGATACTTGTAGTAAGAATGAATTAGTAGGTGATTTATGCACACTTTGATGGGTATAGCTTATTTATGTTACAGTATTGCTCAACCATTCCATGGAATTATTATCTAATTGCTTAGTTCAATGCTAGTGGTAAAATCAACACTGCTGCTTTATTGAATATGTATTAGCTAGTGTTCATATTATGTACTTACTTTAATTGTTTTTCTTTTCTTTTCTGTTCTTTTCATTAAAAATCAATAAACTTTTAATGGTGAAAAAGCCTTTGTCCCCTTGCTTTCCAACTCTCTGACATGTGTCACTAGTTTGACAGTACTCAGACACATCTTTATAGACACCAGGCCAATAGAAGTTTTGTATCAACCTTTGCTTGGTCCGTTACACCCCCTTCCCCCATATCCCACAAGTGGAATGTTGTATGCAGTGCTGAGTAGCTGTTGTCTAAACTCCTTAGGTAATACCAGCTGTTTGCATACCTACTAAACTTTGGCTCCTTGAGTTGCAACCTGGGGCAGGATCTGGAGAAAATTTGGTCCCAAGGCAACCATGCTTATGTTATTAAAGCATAACTGTTACTGTATCAGCATAATTACATTTTAGAAGGTAGATCCTGTCCACATGGCAAATGACTTGGGGCAGCTTACATAATTTTAATTCTGAGCAATGCAGATGTTTATAATTCTGACCTTACAGGACAGAGACTGGCTCATTTATTTTATTTCTATTTTATTTTATTATTTGGTAACTGGGCAAGTCCCTCTATGCACAGGTGCCTGTCTTCAGGGGTGATCTGGGGACACTGTGGTGGTTGAGTGACTTGTGCAGAGTTGCAGTATGCAGGTGGAGGTTGCAGGATTCAGGCCCAGGTCTTCCGAGTGTCCCAGGCTCATTCACACTTCATTGCTCTAGCCTCAGGGCTGTACTAGAATCCAGATCATTACAATCAGGCTTTTTGCATTAAATGTATAAAATAAACATTTAACAGAAACAGTATGTAAGAGCCTGGCCACCTTCCTGTATCTAGGGGTAATGGATGGCATCTCATCCAGGAGAGTGCCTGCCTTACACCATAATGACCAGTACTGCACCAACACCGGTCACCTTTGCATCATGGATTGGGGCAGTGGGGATCACTGTCATCATAACACCACACCCTGGGGCACCATAATAAGAGATCACACACACAAACTAGTTTGTCCATACTTGAGCTGGGACTAAGCATAGTGGTATTTTATTATTTAGCTGCGAGATGATATACAGTTCTCTGGGCCTTTCTCTGTCCATTATTTTTTTCAAGGTGTTTTGCTCATCTTTCTCACCCCAGCCAACATCATTTTGCAGTCCTATTGGTTCTGAACAGAATTTGTTTTTTTCAGCCATTTCAAGAAGAATGGGTGCCAGTCTGGAAAGCAAACTATTTATATGTACATTTTAAAATGTTTTAGTTGGAGTGTGCTGCTCATATACTGTACCTGCACATGCAGCTGTGTTACAGTACAACATATCAGTTGTGACTCCTGGTCTTTGCTTTCTGAATGGCATGCAGTGTTTCTTCTTTTCTGCATGTGTAGTGAAACAGAATATTACTACTGTGCTGTGAGGACAGGTCTCTTTTTAGCTCTTTTTCTTCTTTCAGTAACTCTGTCTCCTCTCCAATATTGTGGAGTACAGCTTAAGCATGGGGCTAATCTAGCTGCCACCCCTTAAGAACTCAAGACAACTGTAGCAAGTTAGGTAGTTATGCAAATTCTGTATGCTACTTACTAGCTTAGATGGGGCTACACAACCTTAGTCTGAGTCTGAACCTCATGTGAGATGAAGCTCACTGTTGATGTCCCTGAATAAACCACACATTGATTTATTTATGCATCCATCGGTTTACTCGAATGGTGCAGCAAGGTGTCCACTATAGCAGCAACAGATGGGCCTGGCAGAACAGAAAGAATGTAAAGGTCCTTAGTGGCAGACAACACCAAAATGCCACAAGTGGTGGAGAATGTGGCCATTCTTCTGCCCAGACCCCATCTCGTTGTATGCGTCGTTGGATACCCCAAGTCACTTGTCCCAGTATGCCTGAAGAGCTTGAATGTTACTGCAATATAATCCTGCCTGCAGAAAAAATGACTGTATCCTGCTTTTACTGTACTGAGATGTCCAAAGAAAACAATTATTTAACATTGCTAGCCAACTAAATAAATAAACTGTTGAACATTGCTAACCAGCTGCTAAATGGAAGAACACAGTGTCAGCAATTAAGTTATTCAGCCCTAGAAACCATCGGAGCTCGAAAACTGGAAACCCAGCAGCCCTTACCTCGTGGCAGGGCCCTTCCAGCCATCTGTGTGCCAGTCATTACAGCTCCAACTTTGGGGAGTTGCCACGCCTCCCAAGGTCTGCCCCGCCCCCAGAGTTAGTATATATAGAAAGGGGGGCATGGGGAGTGGTGTCAGTGACATCAAAATGTGGTACCCTAATGACTGGGTGCACTGCTGCGGTGCCCTAAATGGATGAAACAGTGACAGGGCCCATTCAAATTGTTCCGTTTTGCCATCCAACCTTCCTCTATGCCCCACCTGCAGATCTCAACCAAAGCCTCTCCCACTGAGGATTGAAGCTCAAAAGATAAATACACTATTAAATAAAATAATGAAGCTGGACTTTGGGGCGACAGCCACTACCTCTTGAGCTGCTGCTTCCTCACAGAGTGCTCCCGCACCTGAAAAGACTGCAACCATTCAGGACTGCAATTCAGTCCTGCTCCATCTTCTGCCACACCAATTGCTTCTGCCTTGGCCGTGCTAAAGGGCCCTCCCATTTCTTCAGAACCACTTGCAGCAGCTCCATAAGCGGGATATGGAAGACTGTTTTCCACCTGCACATCCACTCCACAATCTAAACTGTCCTCGGCAGCATACCAGAAACTTGGCAACTGTCCTGGCCACAAGCAACTCCATTACCTCCAGCCGCTCAGTCCAAATGCAGCTTGGTAAATTACTGGCCCTCCTACCTCTTACCATGGCTCTGCTCCTTCCAGACAGCTGCAACTTGCTCCTGAAGGCTCCACAATTTCAGCTTTCTCCCCAACAGGCACAAAGCACCATGACTCCACTCCTACAGAACGGCCGCAGTTCTACTTTTGCCTGCAGCTCCACAGAGTGTACCTCTCCCCACTAGGCCACGCTATAAATCGGCCATTCAGCAAAACAATAAAACACAAATCCAGACTATAATGGAGCAAGCCACTCCCTGACTCTCAAGGCTGTACACAAAGCTGCCACTCTGCAACGCAACATGGAGTCACCACATCAGAGAATAAATAAATAGATAAAACAGGGGCAGGGAAACAAATAAGAAAAAAAATCACAAAGTGCCACAGGAATTTCAAGCAGGGCATAGTATATACAAATAATCGGGGCCAAGAAAACAAAACAAAGCACAAGTTGGGCCAATAAATAAATGCAGGAGGTACAGTAATCAATAACTGGAAGCAGTATACATAAACAAAATACAGCAGATGACCTGGGAGACCAAAGAAAATAAAACAAAAGCTCCATAAAACAAAATGGGGCAGTCAAGTAACTAAACTTTCCTCAGTATTTTGTCACTCACCAAGAAAAAAGCCTGGCACTTTCAGCTGGGGAAGAAGGACAGCAGCCACTGAAACACCATTTTAAATATGTAGAGCTCCACTGTAGCCTCATGGCAAAGCATCCATCTTTGTTTACAAAAGCAACAAGACAGGAAGTGACCCTTAACCCCACCTGCTGGCAGCCATCTTGCTACAGTCAAAACACATGAACTGTATAGCATGGTTCGGTGGCCATCTTGTGAAGGGCACTAAACTGACCTCACTCCATAGAAATCAATGGCAAACCTAAAAAAATGAAAGGACACTGCAACAAATAGCTGATTTTTGCAAAGAAACCTTTATTTAAATAACAGGTAACACAAAATTGAGTTGGAATTGTTTATTAAGATGGCATTTGATGAACTTTGCTTACAAATAACTGTACTTTTGTATACAAAAATATTTTCTTCTCAGCACTTCATTTACTCCGTGATGTCCTGTCTTCTGCATGGTGGCAGCTCCTTCTCATCCTTACGACCTTCTTTTAGAGAAACTAAGCTCATCTCCAACCACAATGTCTGAAGATGATGCAGATATAGGCAGCAGAGCATCTGCTACCTTCTTCCACCTCAAGGGCATGGGGCTACAAAACTGAAACCATCCTGCACGACATCCAGTCTTCCATCTCAGCTCAAGGAGCACCAGCTATGCAAGCCATTCAAGATGACCTGGCCTTCATCAAGGCTATTTCACTACAGTCCATGGTCCATACCAGTCTACAGCCAGTACCCTTCTCAGCCTTACTTCACGAACACACTGTTGACTGGCTTGAGCAATTTCAAGCCTTGATTGCCTGCAATGGTTGGACTGATCTTTTGCATATTTCCAATGCCTTGCGCTTGCTTCTGAGATGGACTGCCATTTCCTGGTTCAATGCACTTACAGAACAAGTCAAAGGAGATACTTCTACTCTGTATACAACTTTCAGAGACCATTTTTACAAGCACATCCACCATGGTTATTGAAACAACAGCTATGGGAATGCACCATGCAACCCTCTGAATCTCCAGAAGCATTCATAGTGAACATTGCATCATGCTGCAAATGTCTGCAGAAAAAGGAAAAAGATAAAATCACAGCCTTTGTCCATGGACTGCTTCCTCAATGCCATACTTATTTAATTCAGCAAAAGCCAACAACCTAGATGGACACAATCCAAGCTGCATGACTTGCACAAGAGTCCATCTCAGTGTTCCAGTTCACCACTGTACACGCACCTCAGTCCTCACAAATTGCCATGCTCACAACATGTGTCAAACAGCAACATGCAATGATTGACGAGCTCATTACAACTGTCAGTATCTTACATCTCAGCTCAACTGCTTCCTCTGCAACTTCTGTCAACACTCTGCAACTATCTCAACAGTGACCTGATCCACCTCCACCGTCACAAGAACCTGTGAACTGCCAGTGGTGTGGATTCAGAGGACATGCTGCTGCTTTCTGCTGAAAGCTAAAGTATTATAACAGAAATCAAGAGAATCAAAGATGCCTACTGCAGCACAGTCAGCAAGATAACTGCAACTACTCCCAGGAACAGGGAAACAAGCACTGCCCAATAGACTAAGGGCTTTTGTTGGGCAGGAGAACACAGCAACTGACCGACCCTCTGACTCTCACAAGTCAAACCAATAGCATTGTCCAATTGCCCACTCTGGCACCCTCTCATTTTTAGGGGCAAAAGTGCCTGTCATCAGATCACCACTTCTAGGGAACTATGTTCCTGTAACCATCAGAGATTGGTCCACACATGCTTTGGTTGACACTGGAGTAGAAATCTCCGGTATCAATAACAGTAGTCTGAACAACCAAGCTATTCGTCATTTACCCAATGTGTCTCCAGCTGACCTAAAGTACATTATCACATCAAGTGCTGCTACAGTACCTATCACAGGCATGGTTCATCTCAAGCTACACTTTGGCTAACAGCAAGCTACTGTCAAGTTCTACAGCGCCTGATCTACAACCAGCAGTGATTCTTGGCCTGGACTTCCTCAAAGCTCACAAAGCCATCCTAGATTTTGCATCAAACAAACTGTCACTAGACCCATGGAGGCAGCTCGTAGCTACAGACTCAGTCACTGTGTCTCCTCAGACAGAGATGGTTTTGATTGCCAAGATTCAGGTGAACCACTTCCACAAGGTGTTGTTGGCATCATCATGGGATCTCCACTCTGCATTCATCAGGTCTTCTCCAGGAAACACTTTGTCTGCAGTGCATGGCACAGTCTTCAAAAATGCTGCAACTTCACAGATGAGCCAGTAGTCATCTCAAAGGGTGCCAGTATTGGAAAATTTGTATGCTTGTCTACAGGAGACCATCTCCATCTCATGCAAGAAGCTCAGCCTGGTTCCATCAGCTCTAGTCCTGTCAGAGCTATCATGACCACTCCAGCTTCACCAGAGTTACCCCTCAGTAAGTAATGATCCTCTTCAAAACTTCTAGCATCTCCAACAGAAAAACAGCTTTTGAAATTCCTGGATAATTACCCAGATGTCTTTGTTGGTCCCGATAACAAGCTTGGATGCTGTGATATCCTGCAACACACCATCAAGGTGCAGCCCGACCAGAAACCAATCTGTCAGCGAGCCTACAAAGTTTGGCACAAATAGAAACAAGTCCTAGAGTACATGATCAAAGACAAGCTTGAACAAAACATTGTTGAAGAGTCTACAAGTCCCTGGGGAGCACCTTGCCTGCTGATGGTAAAGAAGGACAAGAGTATCACTTCATGGTAGACTATAGAAAGCTCAATGCCTACCGGTGCAGGATGCTCATCCCTTACCTGCAACTGAAGATGCCTTAGAGGGTCTTGGTGCAGCCAACCCAGCTTACTTCACCACTGTAGACCTTCATAGTGGGTTCTACCAAGTTTATATTGCTCCTGCTTCTCATCCATACACAGCCTGGTGCTGCCACTTGGACATTATCAATTCAAACAACTGTCTATGGGACTTCAGAACAGTTCAGCTACATTCCAATGTGTAATGGAAGCTGTACTAAGTGGGTTGTCTTGGAAATCTTGCCTAGTCTACCTAGATGATGTTATTGTCTTCAGCAGAACTTTGATAAAGCACCGCCAACATCTCAAAGAAATGTTCGAACATCTCAGACAAGCAAATCTCAAGCTTCACCCAGAGAAGTGTTGTTTTGCACAGCATCAAATTCATTACCTGGGACATGTTATTAGTTCTCAAGGCATCTCTCCAGATCAGATAAGCTCTCAGCAATCAAAGACTATCCAGAACCGTACAATCTCAAAGACCTTAAAGCTTTCCTGGGCTTGTCTGGATACTACAGAAAGTTCATTTGCAGCCAAGCCAAGATTACAGCCCTACTGTACACCCTCAGCAAAAAGGGATGTGAATATTCATGGAATTGTGAGTGCAAAGAGGCCTTTGAAACCTTGAAAGAAAAACTGATCTTTTCTCCAGTATTGGCCTACCCAAAGTTTGACCAACCCTTCAAACTCTACTCAGATGCTAGTTACTTTGCAGTAGGCGCTGTGCTATGTCAGATATAAGATGGAACAGAATGAGTCATTTCCTATGCTGGGCACTCCCTTTCCTCAGCTGAGCAGATCTATGGCATCAAAGAAAAAGAATATCTAGCCATGGTATTTACCGTAAAGAAATTTGACTGTTACCTTCACTACTTCTGCTTTACAGCTATCGTTGATCATTCTGTCCTCAGATGTCTATTCAATATGAAGTAGCCAGTAGGCAAGTTAGTCTGATGGATTGCTATGTTGCCAAGCTACAACTTTGAAGTTCAGTACAGATCAGGTCAATTCACTCCAATGCCAATGGTGTAAGCTGTAGACGATATCCCTCCGCATCACCCTCAACAGATGAAGAATCCTGTCTACAAGCTCTTCCTTTCCATGCTACAGATGTGCTTCCTGTGGACAATCCTACAGCACCTCACATTGCCTTGCTGCTACCAACTGCTTCTTCAGAAAAAAGCACAAATCCTCACTTACTGCAAGCAGCCAAAGAACTTCTCTCCTCCTCTACTTCTGATCTCTCCCAGCGACTGTCAAAATGCAACAAAGAACAGATCCTCAAGTCACAGACCTAATCTCTTACTTAGAGTCTGAAACCTTACTGCAACAAAAGCAACATCGCCAGGATGTACTTTTCTTTGCTTCATAATACTTCCTCAATGACAGTGTGTTTTTCCACACTTGGACCAAGGAAGACAAGGGCCATTACGCTGATAGAACTCATATTCAGTTAGTTGTGCCAGCCTCTATAGTCAACAAAGTTCTTCTCTCCACCCATGCCTCTCCACCTTCTGGAGGTCATATGGGAATCCACAGAACTCTCAAAAAGACAAGGCTTCACTTCTTCTGGTCTCATATGAACAAGGACATTGTCCGATTTGTCAAATCCTGCCAGGCCTGCTCTCAAATAAAGCCTCCTGCCAAACCGACAAAAATGCACATCATTCCAATGTCTGTAGCCACTGAACCATTTCGAAGAGTCAGCACATACATTCTTGGGCCTTTACTAACATGCTCTGACTCTGGCAACAAATACATCCTTGCTTTTGTGGACTACCTAGCAAAGTACTTGGAACTAATCCCTCTAAAAGACATCAAAGCTGCCACTATAGCAAATGCCTTCCTCAACACAGTCATTTGTCATAATTGTACTGCCTGCATACCTGCATCCAGACAGAGGCACTAACTACCTTTCAACCATTGTCCAAGAAACATGCAAACTTCTCGACATAAAAAGACAATACAACAAGTTATCATCCACAATGCAATGCACAAAGTGAAAGAATAATGTCTACCATTCTCAATACACTCTCCAAGTACCTTGATGAAACTCATGACACCTAGGACCGTTTTGTTCCCTTTGTTCAATTTGCCTACAATAACAACCATTGTGTCAACTGTCAGAGTACACTCCATTTTTGGTATGTAGATGTCATCCAAGGACTCCATTGGACAGGGATCTTTCACTACTAGATGTTCAAAATCAGCTTCTTCCTTCATTATTCCTGTGCTGGAACAGCTTGAACTTGCCAGACATGTTGCAATCACCACTTTGGGCCAGAGAAAATGTGTAATGCAGAAAATGTCAGCAGCCAGATTGCTTTTATTTTCTGTGGAGGACACGGTCTTTTGTACTGACCTGTCCTAGTTAGGGCACCACCAAGAAACTGCTTTGCCATCGGACTGGTCCCTTCTACATCATAGAAAAGCTTCCTCCTGTTCACATCCATTTGTGATGCACGTCCAATGGAAAGCCAGTACACAACAAAGTCCACATCAATTGACTAAAACATAGGTACCTGAGTAACACCTTTCCAGATGATCCCAGTCTACCCCAGCAATGAAGCTGCACTTGAGGATGTGATACTCTGAAGCCAAAATTCCTTCCGACAACTTGCAACCAGTCTCTCAGATCTTCACACTCCTGATACTCTACAGCCAGATCCTGTTTTGCCTGATCAGCCAGATGTACTTCCTGGGACTTCTCAGCCTTCTTCTTCCTCTTAGGACTCTCTCGTACAAACATAGAAACATAGACATTGACGGCAGATAAGGACCGCTTGGCCCATCTAGTCTGCCCATTTCCCTACCTACAGGATAGGCCGCAGATCCTAGTTAACCAACAGCCTATTTCTTCCTACCCCGCTCAAGAATTGCCTTATGTCTGTCCCATGCATTCTTGAATTCTCCCACAGTTTTAGACCCCACAACCTCGTACCCTCTCTGTGAAATAATACTTCCTCACATTGCCCTTGAACCACCCCCCTTCTATCTTTAAATTGTGTCCCCTTGTTCTTGCATGTATCTTTTTCTGAAAGATGCTACCCTCTTGGACTTTGTTGATTCCACTGAGGTACTTAAATGTTTCTATCATGTCCCCCCCTCTCCCTTCTTTCCTCAAGGGTATACATATTAAGCTTCTTTAGTATCTCCCCATACAGATTCTCTTGCAGACCTTGCACCATTTTAGTTGCCCTCCTCTGGACTGCCTCTATCCTCTCTATGTCCCCGCGGAGATGGGGTCTCAGAACTGCACACAGTACTCAGATGGGGTCTCACCAACTGTCTGTACAGAGGGATAACAACTTCCTGTTTTCTGCTGCTGATGCCTCTCCCTATACATCCCAGTATACCCCAGCCCTCCCTACTGCCTTCTCACATTGCTTGCTAACCTTAAGGTCATCTGATATGATTACCCCCAGGTCCCTTTCCCTTTTTGTTGTTGTTACTACCTCCCCACCCATTGTGTATTCTTCCCCTGGGTTCTTGTTTCCCAGGTGCATTATTTTGCACTTCTTTGCATTGAATCCTATCTGCCATACTTCTGACCATTCCTCCAACCTTGCCAAGCCCCTTTTCATCCTTTCTATGCCTCCTTGTGTATCAACCCTGTTGCAGATCTTTGTGTCATCTGCAAAGGCATACTTTTCCTTCCAGTCCCTCTGCAATGTCACTGATGAAGACATTAAAAAGGACTGGACCCAATACTGAACCTACGGTACCCACTAGTAACCCCTCTTTCTTCAGAGTGGACTCCATTTACAATTACCTTCTGTGTCCTGTTGTGCAGCCAATGTTTTACCCAGGCTACCACCCTGGGACCCACCCCAGGCTGGTTAATTTGACTATTAATCTTTTGTGTGGGACTGTGTGAAATGCCTTGCTAAAGTCTAGGTAGGCCATGTCCACAGTCCCTCCCTGGTCTACTATTTTGGTCACCCAGTCAAAGAAATCTATTAGATTTGTCTGACATGACCTTCCAGCTGTGAACCCATGCTGCCTTGGGTCCTGTGCCCCACTGGGCTCTAGGTACTCAACTATTCTTTCCTTCAGAGTGACTCCATCACTTTTCCTACTACAGAGGTCAGACTGACAGGTCTGTAGTTTCCTGCCCTGTCTTGGTCCCACTTTTGTGAAGGGAATCACATCTGCCTTCCTCCAGTCCTCGGCTACCACCATCCTCCCATGATTTATTAAAAGAGTAGCCAGTGGTTTCACTAGTTCCTCCATAATTCTTTTAGAATTCTGGGGTGAATTCCATCAGGACCCATTGCTTTGTCCACCTTCAGTTTTAGAGTTCTTGCAGAACCCTTTCTTGTGTGAAAGGACTGGGATCGACCCCCCATCAAGTGTTTCTGTTAATTGGATTAGGCACTTCCCCCTCCTCTTTTGTGAATACTGAGCAGAAATATTCATTCAGTATCCCTGCTTTTTCACTGTCCCCCTCTGCCCACCCACCGTTCATTCTATTCAGCCTCACTATCCCTCCCTTTGTCTTTCTACACTCGCTGATGTACCTATAAAAGGTTTTATCCCCCTTCTTAACTGAGTTGGCTATCTTTTCCTCAGTTTGGGCCTTTGTTATTCTGACTTCCCTCCCTGCATCCTTCTGCCTTAACTGGTACAGCTCTCTGTCCTGCTCCTTCTGTGTTTCCTTATACTTCCGGAATGCTATCTTTTTCTTCCTGACTTTTACAGCCACCTCTTTTGAGAACCATAGTGGCTTTTTCTTTCATTTTGATTTGTTTATTTGCTTCACACAAAGGCTTGTTGCCTCTGTGATGGTGTTTTGATGATTCCCCATTGTTGCTTCACACCTTCTTCTAGCCTGTTTGCTAGCGTTTCTGAGGCACTCTCCATCTTGCCAAAGTCAGCCCTCCTAAAGTCCAGTACCCTCACTTTTGTATGGCTTGACTCTGTAGCTGAGCTTAATGTGAACCACGCTGTTTGATGGTCACTTGTTCCCATATGGTAACCCACTTCTAGATCTGAGATCCTTTCACTGCCCCATTTGAGAGTATGATGTCTAAGATTGCTCCCTCATGAGTGGGTTCAAACTAGCTGTCTGGGCCTGCCACCTGTAGGGCATCAAGAATGGCACTGCTCTTGGATGTGGCTACAGCAAATGTGCTCCAGTTAACATCTGGCATATTCAGGTCTCCATCAACACACACCCAGTGTACCAGATCAAGAAGATTTTATGAAATGAGTTTATCAACAGATCCTGGACTTACAGCATCAAGTGGGGTGACTTGATAGTTAGTAGAACTCCTAGGATGCTTTAACAAACTCACACTGTCCTATCAGGAACTGGTTCCAAGCCACAAATGCCTCCATTTGCACTGACAGGAAGAGTCAGGAAATCTTGAACTTTTGTGTAACCGAACTCAGTGTGGTTGGAACTAATTTCTCTGGTGGCATTCTCTGTGTTAATTTTTTTTCGGTAAACATTTTCTTGTACCTCCATGCAACTGTTTCTAATGGAACTGCATGCCCTGCATTAATTCATTTTCTTCCAGGAAAGTCTCTTCAGATGGACAGTTCCATCTGTTATTTCTTTTGTTCTGCATCAGTTTATTACAAGTTTTATACTATGATTCTGGGTATTCTCCGGCTGGTATCCTTCCCTCTCTTATCCTCTCCCTTCCCTACACTGTGGCACTTGTCACACTGACCAAGCTTCAATTTGTTATGATGTTTTCCTTCCCCCTGGTGCTACTCCGACTGGTCCCCATTGTAGTCCAGATACTTCCCCCTTCCCCTGCATAGTAGTAATATTTAAAATAAATGTTTCAAAATGTTGGTAAAATGTTCTTACCATTCTTAAAGTTGTCATTAAAAAAATTTCTTATTGTCATAGTACCATGCTATTTTGTTCGAGTGGTTACATAGAAACATAGAAACATAGAATTTGACAGATAAGGACCGCTTGCCCACCAGTCTGCCCATTTCCCTACCTGATGGATATGCTGCAGATCCTAGTTAATCAGCAGCCTACTTCTTCCTACCCCACCCCTAGGAATTGCCTTATGACTGTCCATGCATGCTTGAATTCCACCACTGTTTTTGACTCCACAACCTCCTCTGGAAGCTGTTCCATGCATCCACAACCCTCTCTGTGAAAAATACTTCCTTAAATTACCTCTGAGGCCCCCCCTTCTATCTTCAAATTGTACCTGTGTTCTTACACACCTCTTTTTTTGAAAGATGCTACCCTCTTGGACTTTTGTTGATTCCCTTGAGGGTACTTGAAAGTTTCTATCATGTCCCCTCTCCTCCTTTCCTCGAGGGCTATACATATTAAGCTCCTTAAGTCTCACTTCATATGTCTTCCGGTGCAGACCCTGCACCATTTTAGTGCCCTCCTCTGGACAGCTTCCATCCTGTCTATGTCTTTGCGGAGATCGGGTCTCCAGAACTGCACGTCAGTACTCAGATGTGGTCTCACCAGCTGTCTGTACAGAGGGATAATAACTTCTGTTTTCTGCTGGTGATGCCTTTCCCTATGCATCCCAGTATTCCCCAAGCCCTCCTTGCTGCCCTCTCACATTGCTTGCCCACCTTTAGGTCATTTGATATGACTACCCCCAGGTCCCTTTCCATTTTTGTTGTTGTTAGTATCTCACCCCCCATTGTGTACTCTTCCCCTGGGTTTTTGTTTCCCAGGTGCATTACCTTGCACTTCTTAGCATTGAATCTAAGCTGCCATACATTTGACCATTCCTCTAACCTTCCAAGTCCCTTCTCATCCTTTCCACCCCACCTTGTGCATCAACTCTGTTGCAGATCTTTGTGTCATCTGCAAGAGACATACTTTTCCTTCCAGTCCCTCTGCAATGTATGCTTATAAAGACATTGAAGAGGACGTCTAATACTGAACCTGTGGTACCCCCCTGCTAACCCCCTTTCTTCAGAGTGGACTCCATTTACTATTACTCTCTGTGTCCTATTCTCCAGCCAATTCTTTACCCAGGCTGTCATCTTGGGACCCACTCCCAGGCTGGCTAACTTGTATTAATCTTTTGTGTGGGACTGTGTCAACGCCTTGCTAAAGTCTAGGTAGGCCATGTCCACAGCCCCTCCCTGATCTACTACTTTGGTCGCCCAGTCAAAGAAATCTATCAGATTTGTCTGGCATTACCTTCCTACTGTGAATCCATGCTGCCTTGGGTCCTGTGCCCTCTGGCCTCTAGATACACAACAATTCTTTCCTTCAAGTGATTCCATCATTTCCCTACCACTGAGGTTAAACTAACAGGTCTGTAGTTTCCTGCTTCTGCCTTGCTCCCACTTTTGTGAAGGGGAATCACATCTGCCCTCCTCCAGTCCTCAGGTACCACCCCATCCTCCCATGATTTGTTAAAGAGGGTAGTCAGTGGTGTCACTAGTTCTATCCTTAGTTCTTTTAAAATTCTGGGATGAATCTCATCAGGCCCCATTGCTTTGTTCACCTTCAGTTTTAAGAGCTCATTCAGAACTCTTTCTTCTGTAAATGGGCCGGTATCAACTTCTGTATCCAGAGTGTTTCTACTGTTTGTTTTAGGTATCTCCCCTCTTCCTTTGTAAATACTGAGCAAAAATATTTGTTTTAGTATCTGCCTTTTCTGATCACCCTCTGCCCACCCTCCTCCCTTTATTAAGCCTCACTATCCCTCCCTTGGTCTTCCTTTGCTCTCTGATGTACCTATAAAGGTTTTATCCCCTTCTTAACTGAGTTGGCTATCTTTTCCTCGGTTTGGGCCTTTGCTGTTCTGACTGCCTTTCCAGCCTCCTTTTGCTTTAACTGATACAGTTCTCTGTCCTGTTCCTTCTGTGATTCCTTGTACTTCCTGAATGCTTTCTTTTTCTCTTGAACCTTCACTGCCACTTCCTTTGAGAACCATAGTGGTTTCTTACCTCATTTCATTTTGTTTATTTGCTTTACACAAAGGCTTGTTACCTCTGTGATGGCAGTTTTATTATTCCCATTGTTCTTCCACCCTCCTTCCTACCCATTTGCTAGTGCATTCCTTAGGCACTCACCCATTTTGGCAAAGTCAGCCCTCCTAAAATCCAGTACCTTTGTCTTTGTATGGCTTGACTCTATTGCTGTGTTTATTGTGAACCATACTGTTCGATGGTCACTAGTTTCCAGATGGCTACCCACTGCTACATCTGTGATCCTCTCTTCTTCTCCGTTTGAGAGAACCAGGTCTAAGATTGCTCCCTCTCAAGTGGGCTCCAATACTAGTTGTCTAAGGCATGCCCCCTGTAGGGCATCCAGAATAACCCCACTCTTAGAAGTGGCTGCTGCAAATGCACTCCAGTTAACATCTGGCATATTCAGATCACCCATCAGCAATATCTCCCCTTTATCTGCCATTCTAAGTATACTTTCTATCATTTCCTTGTCCATTTCCTCCCCCTGAGAGGGGGGTCTGTATACAACCCCTGTGCAGATTGTAGTGCCATTGCCTGCCTCCAAATTGACCCACAGTGCTTCTTCTCCTCCTGTTTACCCTTTTGTTCTGTTGCTTTGATTTCTTCTCCTTATGTAGAGAGCTACTCCTCCTCCTCTTTTACCCTCCCTGTCCCTCCTGTAGATAGTGTATCCTGGTATGTTTACATCCCAGTCATGGTTCTGTGTATACCATGTTCCTGTGACTGCCACAATATCCAGATCTTCCTCCTCCATCAAGGCCACTAATTCAGGAAGCTTGTTACCCAGACTACGGGCATTGGTACTCATTGCTCTCCATTTTTTGATGGCTTTACCTTCTGTAGCAGCAACCCCCACTGACCTTCTACCTTGGTCTTTTTCTCATTTAGTACCCTGTTTTGTAGGGGGAGGCTGGGATTTTCCTTCTGCTTATCAGTGCCTCCCCCCTTGACTAGTTTAAAGGCTTGCCAATGAAGCATTTAAACTGATTGCTCAAAAGAATTGTTCCTTCCTGGACAGATGCAGACCATCCTGCCAGTATAGGCTGGTGTCCTCCAGGTGGAACCCCAGTCCCCAATGAAGCCAAACCCCTGTGCTCCACACCATTTTTTAACCATTTGTTAAACTGCATGGTGCAAAGTACCTCACCTCACTCATGCCACTGACAGGCAGCACCTCTGAGAAGGATACTGTGTGCTACTTGTCTTAAGCCCCTTCCCAACTCTGCAAAGTCCTTTTGCACTGCTCTAATCTCATGATGAGCCAAGTCATTTGTCCCTAGGTGGACAATGATGTCCAGCTCAGACTCCCGTGCAACTGTTCTCGTGATCCTAAGGATGCGCTTCCTGTCCCTCCTAGCCATGGCACCAGGCAGGCACCTTACTTCAGTTTTCCCTGCTCCCCCAGTTCTATCCCCCTAATAATTGAGTCCCCCACCAAGAGCTGCTTTCTTTCCTGTGGTGCCCTCTGCCTCCTTCCTGAGGGCCTCCTTGTGACAGTTGTCTGCACCCTCCTTAGTCTCCTCTGCGGGTGCAACCATGGGAACTATGCTCCCCAGAATGGTGTATGGATTGTGGAGTGTAACAACTGACTGGTGTGCCTCTGTTCCACCACCCTTACCTCCCTGAGCCCACTGTGGTCCAACTGCTGTGCTTTCTTCACAACCTCTGAGGTAGTGGTGGTGGCTGTGGTGCTCCCTGGATGGGGGAGGTTCCCTTGCCACTGTCCAGTGCAGCCTGAAGATGGGCAACTTCCTCTCTCAGGGCAGATAGTTGTCTGCAAACAGGGCAGCATCTCAGCCTCCAGAAATACTCCCGGAAGACTGCTGCTCCACAGCCATTACATTGTACTACTCCCCACATAACTGTCTACCTTGTTTAGTTGTGTGTGTGTGTGTGTGTGTGTGTGTGTGTGTGTGTGTGATTGGTGTGTTATATAGAAATATATGTATTTATATAATGTATATGCTTATATTGTCAGTGCAGTGTGCTAGACAGGATATGACAGTGATGTGTACCTTGCCCTCTTAAGGAAATGATGTCAGAACCCCAGGTATAAATGAACTATTTCCAGGGGTGGGTGGGGTGAGGGGTGGGAAGGGGTTGGGCCTAAACTGTGCCCTCATGAAACAATCAGCTAAATGCTCTGACCTACCGATGCGATGAGTGCCTTCCTGTCAGCAAGATGCCATACACGACAATTTGTAATACTGCTTCAAACCAATTTGACAGAGAAAATACCCTGCTAATCAAACAGAGAAAAATCCAAACATCCAAGTCAGATACAGGTAAACCTCCCCAGCCCCAAAAGAGCCTGGTGACTTGTGCTCTGAAAACAGTCAGCCCCAAACACGCCAGCTGTGCAGAAGGGCAGACACAGAAACAGCATTTAGCCTAAGTGGGTTTAAACTCTTCCTGCACTGAAAACCTTAACACTTGTAACACAAGTAAAGCAAACTCCACCTCCTCTGTTGATTGAAAGACTGCCTTTTCTGATAATTCTAAGTTGCTTATTTCACCCTTCAGTTAGAAGTATCCTCCACCTGAAGAATAATTAACTTTCCTATGAATCTGCTTCAAACCAAACACAATTGTAAATTGTAAAGTTCACCTCCCTCTGTTGTGAGCACTACTCACTTTCTTGCAAATCTTAAGTCCAGTGTTGCAGCTTGCAGCCAGAGGTAGCTTCACCTGAAGACTATGAGGTTATCTGATGAGCCTGCTAAAATTAGTACCTTTATCAAGGTCTGTAAGATTCTTCCAGAGCTATTGGCTGTTAAGTAGCTGTGATGTAAGCACTTCCTGACACAGTCTGGCTTGGCCTTATAAGGCACTGAGGTAAACAAAGAAACCAGTTTCCACCCCTAGGGACTGTCTGGGTCCAATACATAGCCTGTAACCTGCTCTCAATTCAGGGCTTATGACAAATTCTTAGCCCAGTGAATACTACAGTATTACAAATATTGCAATGCAAACAGCCAATCACTAACTCCAATCAAGTCAGAAGGGCAGAAACACAGAAAACAGTAAAATCTTAACAATTGTAACAAGTAAAGTAAACTCCACCCCCTCTGTTGATTGAAAGACTGCCTTTTCTGATAATTCTAAGTTGCTTATTACCCTTCAGTTAGAAGTATCCTCCACCTGAAGAATATTAACTTTCCTAAGGAATCTGCTTCAAACCAAACACAATTGTAAATTGTAAAGTTCACCTCCCTCTGTTGTGAGCACTACTCACTTTCTTGCAAATCTTAAGTCCAGTGTTGCAGCTTGCAGCCAGAGTAGCTTCACCTGAAGACTATGAGGTTATCACACTCACTGTCCCGGCTGATGATGTGGAGTATAACAAGCAGGGGGCTAATCTAGCTGCCACCCCTTTAAGAACTCAAGACAATTGTAGCAAGTATGGGCAATTATGCAAATTCTGTATGCTAATTACTTGCTTAGCTGGAAGCTACACCCCTTAGCTGGAGCTGTCATTTATTCATTCAGTCTGAATCTGAACCTCATGTGAGATGAAGCTCCTGCTGATGTCCCTGAATAAACCATGCTTATTCATTTATTTCTGCATCTGTCAATTTATTTGAACAGTCCAGCAAGGTGTCCACTTCAGCAGCAACAGATGGGCCTGGCAGAACAGAAATACCAGAACCAGAACCCAGAACATTAGTGGGTTCTGACAACCCTAGTTTGTAAGACTTATCATTATGACATGTCAGTCTTATCTGGGAGTTGCCCTGGAACTCTTAGGATTATACTGAAAATGCACGTATATGATGTGATGACATCAGGTCACACGACAATGTTTTTCTCATAAAGGAACACTTGCCTGTATAACATCATCTAGGAAGCATGCACATTTTTACAGGGGGCCATTTGTCATTTCCATTCTGCTCTTCAGAGCTTTGTGTGCTGCTGTGCCAACAGAGCAAGTTATTGCTGTAGGAAGGTGTTGTTTACCTGCATTCTTTGGATGAGAAGACAGAAAAAAAGTTGAACAATTCTGTTCCTCACAGAAGTAAAACCCCTCTTACACAGCAACAGGTGGCTCAGTGGAACACATTAAAACATTATTAATCCTCCAAGAACCCCCAAAGAATTGTTAAAAAAATATTTGTCAGTGTACCCAGGAAGTTTGCATATCTCAGCATTGCCAGACACTCCAGAACATGTTAGTCCTTCCTTATTATATTGTCTGTTTCACAAACACCAGACTGTTAAGAACCAAGTTCATGGGATTTATGTGATAATGGCTATCACAGAATAGCGATCGCCGTTAGGCGAATAGTATCCCCAAAAATATTTTGGCGATGCAGTCCCAGTGCACTGCAAAAGGGTGCCAGGGACTTTTAAATGTAAATGTGAGGCTGCGCCCACTGAACCCCACCCCCTACTTAAGGATTCTCAACCCAGGGGTGTATGTCAAGGGGTGCAAACGCCCCCAACATTTTCAGGCTGGCACAACAAAAGACACCCGTGCCCGGATCCAAACTCAGCACCATTCATGCCCCAGCCCTGAACCCACCCACCACACCACAGGAGCAGCTCGGCAGCTTACCATGGTGCCACCCTCTCAATCCTCCCTCCCATCCCACCTCACGCTCAGCGACTCACCCCCATGCATGTATACATGTAACGACAGGATGTCACTATATTCACGCACCCCTCATCCGTCACCCTCCTTCCTCAGCGCTGTGGTGTAAATTGAGTCACTGTTTTGATAGGCGCCCAATTGTGGTCACCGATCTCACAGGATACCGAGTTTGTGGCAGCTATGTTTGTGGCATAAAATTTGTTGTCATGGGAAAGATTGATTTAAGATACTCAATCTGGAGAACCAAAAATCCTCTCAAAGGCTTTTTTATACCAATGTGATGGATAACAAGGTAAAATGTATTAAGAATTCTCCTCAGACACCAGAAAATAAAAGTTAATTTCAAGTAGAAACTGATGTAGAGATCATCACATCGGTATACTAATTAAGTTTTATCTTGTTTCACCCATTTGTGGTTCAGTGCCTTTGCCAGTTTTGGCCACAAAACCAGATTCTGCACCTGATGTGAGACACAAAACCAATTGTTCCATCTAATTTGGCCAGCTGAAAATATCTGTATTTTTGTTAAAACTGAGAAGGAAATGGGGGAGTTGACTTATATATGAGGTCAACTTATAGGTGAGAACATATACAGTAATACATGTATTCACTTTGTAACACAGCATAGAAACATAGACTTTGATGGCAGATAAGGACCACTTGGCCGACCTAGTCTGCCCATTTCCCTACCTATTGGATAAGCTATAGATCCTAGTTAACCGACAGCCTACTTCTTCCTACCCCCTTCTCGAATTGGCTTATGTCTGTCATATGTATTCTTGAATTCCCCCACTGTTTCTGGCCCCATGATCCCCTCAGGAAGGTTGTTCCATGCATTCACCACATTTTCTGTGAAAAAATACTTCCTCAATCTTCCCCTCGGCCATCCCACTTCTATTTGCAATTGTGCCCTTGTTCTTGCACATCTCTTTTCTGAAAGATGCTACCATTTTGGACTTTGTTGTTTCCTTTGAGGCATGTTACGATGATAATTTTGTACCTGTACAGTACTTTTTACAGCATTTACTTTTGCTTACCCATTTTTCCTGTGATTCTGTCATCCTATGATGCATCTTTTCCACATTTTGAGTTTGTTTTGGCTTTTTTAAATTTAATATAATTAAAAGAATACTCCATTTAATATGGCCATACCCAGATTTTCATCAGTATTCCCAGCTTTTTTTGAACAGCACTTTCCATTTGACTACAGTGAACTAGCATGCAATAGACAGTGTTCCCTGAACTTATCTGACAATGGGTGCTCAAAATTAACTGATAACGCTAAGGACACCTGGGCACAGCCGTAATTAGAGGGAACATAAACAATATAGTTTACATGGTTTAATATAATTGTAAATTTTGGCACGTGTGAAGTCTGTTTTATCATCCAAGTGTTGTGTTTTGTTTTGTTTTGTTTTTGTTTTGAAATAGTCATTTGTTCCTTTATGTAGGGCCCGATATCAATGAAACCTTTTCCCTGCCCAATATTCATTTTTTAACCGGTTCCAGAACCTAGTGACATTAGTTGAGCAAAAGACTACAATGAAGCAGAACCATGTGACATCTGCTGAGATGGCATCCCTGTGTTCTGTTTCATTATACAATGGCAAGAAAGAATGCTGGCCCCTGATTGACCAGATTAGGACTCGACCTGGGATGTTATCCCAGCATAACATCCCGACTCTAGTCCCAGTACAGACATGACTGCATCAAGTCTCCCAATATCACTACATGCTACAGTAACGTCCACCCGGCAATAAAACTGTCCATCAGTGTCTGACTCCACTTGGTGAAACCACACACAGGAAAACCTGCTGGCATTGTCCCAAAATCACTCCCAACATGGTCCTCCACACAGTATTACCCCAAGCAAGAAAAAACATTCAAATAGAAAAAGTCATCCTCTTAGATTTTGCAGGTGGCTCTAGCGTCAGCCTTTTGACGTTGCCATGCTCCATCCAGGTAGAACAAGCGGTCAGTTCCTCAAATGGCCACATTAAAAATTTAAATAAATCTCACCAACAGCACAGAAACCTAACAACAAATTTAAAAAAGAGTGTCTTCAACCAAGGCACACTGATTGATAAACACGGGAAACCGGAAGTGAGCACTGTAGCAACTTCTCCCTCTCACGACTCAAGTATACAAAAAAAAATCTTCATCCAGTGCAAACAACCATCACATCTACCACAGAAAGGTAATGGATGAAGGGGTGGAGGTGTGTGTGTATGTGGGGGTGAGGGAGTGCATCAAGCAAAGCAGCACCAGCACCCTCTGGTCAAACAATAGAGCAGCACTATTTTTTTATATGTGTACCTACTCAGTAAAAAATGACTAAAAAACATTTAAACACATTTTGTATGTATCTTTTTATTTCATTTTATGAAGGCACCATTGTATAATAGGAATAATGCCCTCCAAGGTGGGTGTAATGCTGGGATAACATCCATTCTCAGGTGTTGGATGCCCTAGGCCTACTGCCTCGGGCCCAAACACCCAAGGTGCGATATTATGTAAGCAATAATACCTGACAGGGCGGGCAGTATTGTGCTATACCAGACTGCCCAGGGGTCTAATGAGGCCCGACGCTGCAGGTGGAGGGCCTTATAGCCGATGGAAGGTCCAGCATAGCACAAAACCGCCCACCCTGGATGGTATTATTGCACTTAGAAAATGAGCATTGTCAAAAAAATAAGTTTAATAAGAAAAATCTTAATAAAAAAATGTATTTAAAGTAAGATTTTTAATTAAATAGTTCCTCCTCCTGCATTTTTGGAGGTGATTGCCATGGTTACAGGTACAGGTGGCAATAGTTTGTTCGCTAGTCGTCACTAGAAGGAGCTCTTAAGTATTACAGTGATGACTCAGTGTGTGCCCTGCTTCATGTCTTTATTTTCCTTTGCTCAACTTTGTTTTATGGGTTCCCTGTCCTCGCTGCCTGCTCTGAGGACCAGGACTAACTTATTATCATTTTTTTATTTTTACGGTTCCGGTCCTCATTGTCTGCTCTGAGGACCCGGGGCAAAGCTGAACCTGTGTTGGGAGGCGTGGAGTCAGCCAGAAGGTGGTGCAGGTGCGTATCCAGAAAAACTGCAAACAGAACAGAACATCCAGGAAACATTAGGTAGTTTTAAATAAGTTTAACTTAATTCAGTTTGCTGTCGAGGAGCAGGGATGTTCAGTAGGTTTCACTCTGCCAGACTATCTGTATCACGCCCGAACTCTTGTCAGCAGTCTGTTTTGTGACCGCCGCTTCTATCCCTATTCCCTCTTCTGTCTTGGCGTGATTTATTTCTTTTTTTTCAATTAAGTTCCATTGGTTTTTAGTAACCAGGCTGGATTTTGGTGTGGGTTACATTTTTTGAAAAAAATAAATGGATGTGGAGTTGTGGGAGAGTTCTGTGTAGCAGAGGCAGGGGCCATGGTCCATTTTTCATCTCGCTTAGTGAAGGTAAAAAAATGGCGTCAGGTGGAGTTGCAAAATACTGGCAGTGTGATTTACGTAATGAGGTCGATTGGCATAGGTACTTGTTTTAGGTGGGCATCTGTTGTCTGATAGATGCCCACCTAGACAAGTCTCTCACCCAAACAGAAGCCTCAAATATTTTTACCTATTTTCTAACCCAGCATAACACCTACCTTGTTGGGCATTATTCCTTTATTATAGTCTTTAGCTCAACTGATGTCATTGGGTTCTGGAACTGTTAAGTCATTCCAAAATGAATATTGGTTCCTATTCACAAAAGCTTGGAAACAGCGTGCAAATGTGACGTAATGTGGGTGCACAGCTACACACCCCAAAAGACTGAAAAAATATGCAGCATTCACAAAGGCACACACAATTGGAGCTGAGGCAGAGCCATGGCAAATTGTTGCACATAGTGCTGCTTGCAGGGGCAGTGGAGCATCCCAAACATGTGCATCCCTGCACAATGACTGCCCATATATGAGCATGTGCATCACCCTATTCGGGCACAAGGAAGTGAATATCATGATGGAGAAGCATGCAACAGTGGGACACAAAGACAGAGGTGCTGCACTGCTGCCAAACACACCCCTGCAAGAAGCTGCATGCCCAAGGGGCCAAGGGCCATGGAGGACGGACATTGTGGAGTACCACCAAGGCCCAGTCCAGCAATTTCATGGGCTTCCAAGTGGCAACCATGGTCTGAGACAGCTGAAACAACTATGGGGTGCTGTATGTAGTGGAGTCCCTGAAGACCCTGGCAAAGGTCAAGGCTAGAATATGGCTTGATATCTGGGCCGCTGTCAATGCAGCCACCCCAGAGACATGGACACTTGTGGCAATCAAGAACAAGTGACATGACCTCTGGTCAGCTGTGAAGCGAATGTTTGGTGCCATGGAATGGGCACAGCACAGCAGAGGTGGGGGACCATCCATGCAGGTGCCAACACTGTCGCCTATTGAGATGATGGTGGCCAACACCCTTCCGGAGGTCAGCCTACATGGGGAGAGGGAGGGCATTGACACCATGCTGGGTATGGGGCACAGTGCAGGGACACAGCATGCGAGGTAAATGACTAAACACGGCATAACCAACAGTCCTATCTTGCACCCTGCAGATCAGGAGACCATGGACAGCACCCATGTGTGGCCAGCAACCACTGTGGTGGAGTATACGTGAGGGGACACAGACACGGACAGTGCAGGTATGTGGTCCCCATTATGCTGGCTGAATGCCTGCCAATTCACCTGTAAGTAAACAGACAATGTTTTCATTTCCACAGGTACAGTGCAGGGGACACAGTACATGGTGCTGGAGGTGGCACCATGGAAGATCCAGACTATGAGATCATGCTGGGACATGAAAGGCCTCACAGGACATGACCCAGACACCTGACAGCAGCCAGGAAATTCTCCCTGCCCCAAACCAACCCCACAGCCACCACATAGCTGGCCATCCAGTGCCATGGGAGAGGGATCCAAGGAGCAGCCAACATAGCCCTACACACCCGTCATGTAGGACAATACCCATCCCACACATCACCTAGGGACATAGGGGCCAACATGCCACTCCACGATGTATACAGACAGTGGGATGAGAGGCCTCAGCACGCCTGACCTGCTGGGCACGCAGGAAAGCACCTGATCTATTGAGACTATCCCAAACTGTGGCAGCTGGAATGGGACTGTCTGCACAAGAAACTTGCTGTGCAGGTGCCTGAATGGAGTGTGTGCGCCTACAAATGAAGGAACTGAAGGACGCAAACCATCTGCTATGGGCAACAAACCAGGTCTCCCCACAGGAGCTTGAGTGCAGCTGGACACACACATAGGGCATGCATGCCACCACTAACATCAGCTGATCCTATGGCACAGAAGAGTGACCCATCAGCTGTAACCCACAGCCCCACGCGGACACATGACGGGCACTGACACTGAGGCATCCTCCAGCCCAACAGGGACACAGGAGTTGGCGGCAAGCTCCGCATTCCAGGGGTCAGAGGCCACCTGCATGCAAGGAGACCTGGAGAACACACAGGGGCAATGGGCCTGGGGCCATCGGGGGACTGTAGGCCACATGGGGGGCAAGTCAAAGGTACAGCCACGCCGTCTGGGCACATGCTCCTCTGCAAATCTGGGGGAACTGCCAGGAGGCTGTAATGCACCCCACACACAATGCACAGTGGCACCGATGCACCTGCATCTGCCCTTGACACAGCCCCACCACATCCCTACACACACACACACACACACACACACACACACACACCCACCCCACCCAGATTGCACTGTCGCTCGGCCCCCCAGGACAGGGGCCACACACACATGAATCCTACCCTTAGGGCTGGGGCCATACACATATACCCTCCACCCAGGCCAGAGGCCATGCCTCTGAACTCTGCCCTCCAGGGCAGTAGGGCCAACACTTGCCACCACATACCTGGGCCACTGCTGCAAGTACCCACCCTTCACAGCCCACAATAGTTGAAGCATGATGCAATGCCCCCCTGACATGTACAGTCCCATGCAGCACACATGGGACAGGACACCTGTTCCCTCCATATGGGCACTCAGATGTATAAGACTCATCAAAGTGCCACTATGGTGTTCAACCAGTCACCTGAATGACTCATGCATGAGTGCATGGTGTGCCACCCAGCCAGACAGCGTCTGAGGACAAGGGTGCTGCAGATCATCCCTCCCTGTTGCCCTGTGGAACAGCACCCTGGTGATTGGGAATGGATAGCCATTTGCGCACAGCCATGTTGTTTAGCATGGCACATTCAGTAATCACCCTGCAGGCCTTCCCAGGGGCTAAAATCATTGTGCCACTGGCATGGTCCAGGCAATGGAACCACATCTTCAGCACCCCAATGGTCCTCTCAACAACAGCACGTGTCCTCCTGTGCACCTCATTTTATTCCTCCTCCTCACTGCTGTGCAGACTCAAGAGTGACATCATAAGGTATGGTCAGAGTAGGTATCTGCTGTCACCTACACATTGGGTACAGAATGGATGTGTCAGTGTCCCATGGCAGTGTGCACAGCTGTGTCACATATGTGACACATTCATACTCACCCAGCCGCCACCAATTGACACCCTCATGTACCATGAGGTGATCACTTAGCCTGGATCTGTCAAACACATATGTATCATGGGTCGACCCAGGGTACTTGGCACACACTTTGGTGATAATGTCATCTGTATCACATACAATATGCCAGTTGATACTGTAGAAACCCTTTTTGTTCCTGTATGCCTCCTCATCCATGGCAGGTGCTATGATGGCCAGATGGGTACAATCTATAGCACCCACTTCATTGGGCATGCCTTGTCTCCTTTGTGGCACAGATGTTTGTGTCAACCATGGGGAACTGTATGTGGTCATGCACTTGCTGGAGTAAGGTGTCCATGAAGTGGTGCAGGGTCCTTGACATAGATGACTGACTACACTTGTGACATCCCCGTGACCATCTGGAAGGAGCCCATGGCATAGTGTGAAAGGGCACATAGGACTTTCGTTTCCATGGATATGGCATGTAACCTATGTGTTGGGGCTGTCAACTGCTCCTGGAGCATATGCCAGAGACACGAGACTGTGTCATGATCCAGGTAGTACTGGTCAATGTACTGTCCTCATGGAGCTCAACCACAGTTGTGTAGGGCCTGAATAACCTGGGCCTATGTTGTCTCCTAGGATCACTTTCCATCTTTTTCTCACCCTCCCACAGGAGGACATTCATGAGTAGCCAGGGCACATCCTTCAGACCCCTGAGATCACTGTAACTCTCACTCCAAATGCTATTACTCACTATACACTGCACCATGTATCGTGTGGGCAGCTTCCACCACAACAACAGGTCCCCTTTAAGTGGACCATGAGCCAACACACCTGCAGGATCACACATATCATTGGCCATCAGCACCCTGCATACCATTCTGCATCTCAACATGGTGGCTACAAGTGCTCTGCACTGTGGGGTTGTGTTCGCACCTGAGGTCAGGCAGGTGTCCGCATGCACATATCCGATGCCCCTCGGGGACCCTCTGGGAGGTAACAGAGCCCAGGGAGGTGAGTGGATGTGTTCTTACTATACTGTGTGCTGCTATTCTGTCCATGTTCCACAGGTCCTGGACATGTGGAGTACCTGTGGTGTGTATATCTCTTACCTGTTGCATGCCCATCTGCAGTGCATGACTTGTGCTTTCCACCATGGTTGCCCAAATGTGCTGGGTTTAACTATCGCAAGTCGACATCTACTATGCCAAAATCCCCGACAGCAACAGACACAATGCTGAGTGTCAGCATTGTACTGTCGGGATGTTGGCATATTTATTTAGGTGCTCCACTCCCCACACCCGGTCTCTAGATATATAACTCTGAGTATGAGTTGTCGAGGAGGAGACACATCAGGAAATGCACCGCCGGTGTCTGTGGGGACCATCACAGCGACCCGATGCTTTTCATCAAATTCTGTCACTGTGATGGTCTGCTGTGGTGGTATCAATGTGCGATCGGCATACCATGTGCTGTGCCCTGTGTCTTGCCTACTGGTGGTGTCCATGTGTGTCTAGGGTGTTTTGAGCTATGCTGCTAATCTTTGGCTCTGCTTTGTATCTCTGCAGGACTTCCAAGGGCAGCCAGATGTCATTTTCCTGGAGCAGTTGGTATAGCTGGACAGGGCTGCATCGGTCGTGGTGGTGCTGCAGTGGCACAAGCCCCTCAGCCTTCCATACCACCTATCCTGGAGGGTGAGCATTGGTAATGCCCACTACAAAGACAAGGAGGGGAATATGTGGACCATCGCTGAGCCATCCAAGGTATGGTGTGCCAGCAAATGAGGTGTGTGTATGTGTCTGCTGTTTTCAGTGTCATCCCACCATGTCTCCATCACTCATGGCTGTCTTCTCACCTTTCTCTTCCAGGGTACTGGGGACCACTGCAATGCCTGGTGTAGCACCACTGTGGATACACTGACACCACCCATCCAAGCTCCAGGGAGACTACGAGGATGAAGAGGACTGCGGGGCACTGTGCACTGTGATTCTGTCAGCCTGTGTATACCCTGTGCTGTTCATTGTGGCTTTGTCATCATTAAAGATGTTTGTTCTCCATACACTGGTGTCCTCATCATTTCCAGCAGTGGTGTGTGTCTGCCATCTGGATTTGTGGGGCATTATACATCTTTGCTGGCAGCCCACTGCACCTGGCGCTGCCAGGGGGTTGTGCTGTAGGGAGGGTGCACTGGCCCTGCATCCATCACTGTGGCCTATGCCATGGTCATGTCATTGGTATGGTGGTCCCTACAGTAGTGTGCTTTTCAGGCCATAGGGTGTGTTTGTGTTTTGGCACCTGTCATGTGAGGTGTCAGCATGCACTGGCTCTGTCCTGGGTCCCACATGGTCTATATCCTGTGTTGGTGGGAGGGTACCAGTGAGAGCACCTGTATCCATGGTTTCCCATCTTTCACCCTATACTGCATTTCAGGGGCACTGCACAGACCCATGGGTGTGGTGGGGGATGGCCAACCACACCCATGAGTGCTGGCACCTCTGTGTGGCCATCACACAGTGTCCACAGTGCCCTCTGTGGTAATCCCTGATGTTTTCTAATGGGTGGTGTGCCATTCTGTGGGTGTCATCTTCCATGTCAGTCTATTCCACTATAGTGTTGTGCCCAATGTCTTGCACAGCCCCTGGTGCCAGTGTATGCCATGTCCACCACTGGGCAGCCTGTGGGGTTGTTGCCTGAGTTCTACGTGCTATGGAATGTCCTCACAGTGGCATCTGGCAGTTGCTGTGCCCATGGGACTGTGCATGCCTGCCATGCCCTGATGCACCTTGTGTGCATGTGTTACATGCCTGGGGTTTATGGATGCCTCCACCCCACATATTGTTGTGTTTCCTTGTCCATGCACCTGAGTGATGTGGTGCTGGTTGTGCATGTGCATACAGTACTGCTCACTGACTGCTAGGCAGCCATCCCCCCAGGCACGTGCAAACTATGTGGCACATAGCTATGCATCTGCCCTCACTGCACAAGGCACAGTGTTATTCATCTATTATTGGCAATTAATACAGACCATTCTAAAAGAAAGGCTGGTAAACTATCTGGAGTAAACGGTCTCCAGGACTATAGCCGCGACCAGCACCAGAAGCCCGGACACACATTCTGTCAAGCTGCTTGCCCTTGAACAGGGCTGCTACAGCTCCCCCGGTTGGCTTGCACCTCCACAGCTCCCGGCCAGCACCAGAAGCCTGGACACAAATTCTATCAAGCTGCTTGCCCTTGAACAGAGCTGCTACAGCTCCCCTGGTAAGCTGACGCCTCCGCTGCCACTGACCAGCACCAGATGCCCAGACACAAATTCTATGAAGGTACAGCTGCAGCGCCAGCCAATCGGAACTTGGGTGCCCTTTCAAAGCCCATTCTGATTGGACAAATCCACTCTGTCTTTTCCCTGCCACCTGGTGCATTTAGTCTGCTCACATTCAGAAGCACTGTGTGAAATAGAGAACTGTGCCTGTAACTGTTTAAATTGTGCATCTCCAATCAAGTGATACCGCTCCCTCTGTCTATTTTTCTTTTGTTCCTGCTTTCCTCTCCAACTCCACTCTCTGCCCTTGGCACCTAAATTTCCAAATCCCTTTGTCTTGCAAATTTTGATCTGCCTGCTTTTCGTCTGCCCTGTATTTAAACTCTCTCTCTCTCTTCTCTCCCCCAGCTGCTTGCCCTTGAACAGGGCTGCTACAGCTCCTTCTGTCAGCCGGCACCTCCGCAGCCACCAACCAGCACCAGAAGCCCGGACACAAATTCTATCAACGTATGGCTGCAGCACTAGCCAATTGGAACCCAGATGCCTTTTCAAAGACCATTCTGATTGGCCAAATCCACTCTGTCTTTCCCCGCCTGGCACTTTAGACTGCTCACATTCAAAAGTACTGTGTAAAATAGAGAACTGGGTCTGTAACTGTTTAAACTGTGCATCTCCAACCAAGTGATACAGCTCCTTTCTGTCTATTTTTGACCCCCACCTCCCCTCCCTCACCACTCTTTAAATACACTATCTACCCACCCTATTCCTGTTACCTCTCCCACTGGGTGCCTAATATCCTCCTCCCATTGGCCTCATAAACTTATTTCTCTCTCATTGGCTGCCAAATTCCCTTCTCCCATTAGCGTCTTAACTTATCCAGATGCTATCTTATTCCTGGCTGCCGCTCCTGCTCCTCTCATCTCTTCCACTTGAGCTGCCTGAACTAGTAGCAAATGCTGATTTCTTCCTATCTGAGCCATGTCCCTCTGCCCGGGCACCTGTTTCTTCTAACCCCCTTACTCTTCTGCCTCCCTCCCCTTCTGTCTACTATGCCACCCTCTTCTACTAATCCTCTATCACCTACCCTACCTGTCCGCAATAGACCCCCCCACCTCTCCAACTCGGTGACCTCCTCCCCACACACCAAAAAGTGGTCTCACTCCACCCCTCATCCCTGCCCCTTTTTTTTCAACCCCTCTCATGTCTGGATAATTTTTCAACTAATTACCACTCAACCTGCCTCTCATGCTTGTCCTCATTTGTTACCAAGGCTCTCCTCATGGTGCTTGCACTTGACAGCACACTACATAACAATTGCCCTCCTGTTCCTTCCAGCGGGGGACATACACCCAAACTCTGGCCCCTATCTACCACTACACTATCAAACTCAGCGGCCCCCTCCCCACCTACACCCCTTACCACAAATCTCCCTGGCGGCCCTCTCCCCTGAGGCTTGCACCTCCTGCACCTAAACATAAGAAACCTAGCCCTCAAAACTGACTCAATACAGGTACTCACAGCTCACTGTGTCCCTGACATCATCACTCTCTCAGAAACGTGGCTAAATAAAAATATCTGTGATTCCCCCATCACTATCCCTGGCTATTCCATGGTCCACCAGGACAGAGCCACCAGAAGTGGTGGTGTGGCCATATACCTAATCTCAGAACTGCACTACTCAGTAGTCCTAGCTAAGACTGAGCCAAATGCCTATGAACTGCTTTTGGTACAATTGACTCTTCCCTTTTCTCTCCCAATCTACATTGCTGGTACATACTGCCAGCCTGGCACCCCAGCCTCCTCCTTCTGTGACCTACTTGCACTAAACTCGCCCTAACCCAAACAGGGGAACTATGCATTATGGGTGATTTCAACCACAATTGGCTAGCACCAGCTCATAATAAAATGTGGGTAGAAATCTCTGCACTAAATCTTACCCAAATCATCTCCAGACCCACCGCCTCAACCTCAGATCTGGCAACCACTCGTTGATAGACTGGGCCTGACTACCCACCCTCATCGTGTTATCGGCTGGACTACTCCTGATGCCCTGAGTGACCACCATATTATATATCTAGTCCACAAAATTCTTGCCCCAAATTCCCTAAGTTTCTAGTTCAATGATCCTACAAATCCCTCAACCTTGCCCCCTTACTAGATGACCTAGCCATCACAAACTGGGTCCCTCACATATAAACTGCTCCATTGATGATGCCTCCTACTCTTCCAAACCACATTCCTCAATATCTGGGATACTCATGCCCCACTATGTCGCACAAAGGCATGCGAACCACCTGCCATGGATCACCCAAGAACTTACAGAATGTCAAATGCCCACGACAAAGCATGGAGAACTCATAAACCTTCACATCTCCCATGACCTCTCCACATACTGCATGCTGTGAAACAAATGCACCAAACAACTCGACTAGATAAAGCAGATTACTTCACCTCCTCCCTGCAATCAAACTTAAATAGTCCTTCCAAATTCTGGAAGGTCATTCATTCCCTCTTCTCACCTCCAGACACCAGCCCCACTCTCTCTGAATGTAAACAACACCCTTCTCTGTGATCCCCACACAGTTGCTGCCAAGTTCAACATATATTTCTCGACATGTGTGCTCCTGTCCTCTCTTCCCTGATAACCCATGCACCCCAGGGTCCAACCACAGGAACTAAGAAAACACTTGGGCCTTGTACCTTCTCCTTCAAAGACATCTCACCAGCTGAAGCCCTAGATGCTCTGCTTACTCTCAACCAATCGAAGGCAAAATCTCCCAATGGACTGGATCCCAAACTTCTCTACCTTCTTCCCCTGCTGTAGCAACCAGCTTGCAAACCTCCTAAACCAATCTTTTACACCTCAGCTGTCCCCTAACATGGAAATATGCCATCGTCATTCCCTCCCAAAGGGTGCCCCACCTCCATTTCTAACTACTGCCCTATCTCTCTCCTCCCAAGTCTTGCAAAACTTCAAGAACACCTTGTACTCACACAACTTACCTCCTTTCTCACAGACTCAAATTTCCTTATGCCTTTCCAGTCATGATTCAGGAAGGGGCACTCCACAGCCTCCTCTCTGTTAAGGCTCACTGACACCATCCTCTCTGGAATGGACAGAGCGCAGTTTACCTCGACCATCTTCATTGACTTTGCTAAAGCATTCGACACGGTCTCCAACCCCCTACTGTTATCTTGCCTCTCTGAATCAGACCTCTCTGATTCTGCCACCAACAGAGTTCAGAGCCTACCTCACAGGCAGAACGCAATCAGTTAAAATAGCAGATGCCTTATAATCCCCCCTCCCCATAACTACCGGAGTTCCTCAGGGGTCAGTACTCAGACCCATTCTCTTTTCCATTCTTATTAATGTCCTGCCTCAAACCTGCTCATTTGCATCTATCCAAATGTATGCAGATGACAATGTCCTGCTCTCCACCAGATCTTCACCGGAAGAGGTTGCAACTACCCTTCAGGCTGTTTTCAAAAAAGTTCAGCACTGGTTTTGCTCTCACCAGCTCTCCCTCAATGCAAAAAAAAATGTTACTATGACCTTCGGCACGAGGCAACTCCTGTCCAGGCTCCACTCCCTCCCCTCCTATCACACCATGGATTGGACAACTCTAGATGACATAAATACCTTTTGTTACTTGGGGATCTGGCTCGACTCCACATCTATCCTTCTCTGACCACACCGACGCCTTACTGACAAAACTGCATCCTATTCTCGGTGCCCTTTACAGGAATTGTAGTAGCCTTCCACTAGCCGTGAGGCATGATCTAATCAGAAGATGATACTTCTTCCTTTGACTACTGCGACATAATCTACGTGCCACTCTTAAGTCTACTCTATCCAAACTGGACCCCCTCTACAACACTTTCTGCCATTTTGCTCTCAAGGTCCTTCCTGCACCCATCACTGTTTACTCTACCACTCCTTGGTTTCACAGCCCTCGAAAATTGTAACACTGCACGGGCGCTAAATTTGTCTCAAAATTCTGGCTTGGTGCCCTCCATCCTATCTTACAGCCATCCTATCCTCACCCCACCCCACCTCCCTTAGATCCTTTGACTCCCGCCAACTATTAATCCCTCGGCTGAGGACCTCCACCGGCCAAGCAGCTTTCTCATACCGCTTCCCTTTACTCTGGAATAAGCTTCCCCTTCAAATCCACCTCTCCTCCTCTGCCCACTCCCTATCTACTGCCCTGGCAAATTACCTCATGGTAAATTGTTCCTGCACATGATACCTGCTCGTATGCACCTGCATCCTCCCATCCTCCCCTCCCGATTGCCTGACCAGTGGCACCTAGCTTATGCTTTGGATGCTAGCTTATTGCACCAAGTTCTGCACTTATTGTTTCATCCTCTGTCCTATCATTTGTTCCCTTTTGTTTTCCTCATATTAAGTGCATCAATGTTTTTACCTAGATGGTATTGTGCCTATGGCAACCTATGTAAGTCGTACTGAATGTAATCCTCATCCCACTGTATAACTATGTTAATTGTATCTCTTGATAACCTGTGTGTTATCCTGTCCCCTGATCCCCTCTCCCCCCAGGTCTCACTGGGAGATGAGCAGCTTGTTGCTCAGCATGCCTTTCCTGGTGAAACATTTCAATAAATAAATAAAAATAAAAATAGGCAGCATGGGTTTGTCAAGGGGAGATCCTGTCAGACGAACATGATGGAATTTTTCAACTGGGTCACAAGGTCATTAGATAAGGACCAGGCAGTGGATGTACTATATCTGGACTTCAGTAAAGCCTTTGACTCTGTGCCACATGGAAGGTTGCTTAACAAACTGAGTAACCTGGGAATCGGGGACAAGCTGTTGAGGTGGGTCAGGAGCTGACTGCAGGAAAGGAAACAAACAGTGATGGTAGGGGGTGAACTATCCAAGCCTAGACTTGTAACCAGTGGGGTACCACAGGGATCAGTACTTGGTCCAGTGTTATTCAGCATCTTTATTGGTGGCATAGCAGTAGTGGCAGGGGCACTGTGGAGCACACCTAATGAAAAGACTTGCTTGGAGACAGCTCTGCACATACCTGAGTCTAAACTTAATAAAACAACTATTTTCTGCCAGAAAATTGAAATTCAAAGGTCAGCACTGCAATCCTTGTGACAAGCTGCACAGTTTTATACTTTTTGAGGATGGGGCAATCCAATAAAGGCCCTGCAGTGGACCAAAACTCAACCTCCAGAAATGCTACAAACAAAAGCAGCAACAAAATCTCTATCGGGAAGGACCCTGCAGCAATCCATGCAGGTTATTAATGCAAAGGTGGAGTCGATCCTCTCCAGATTTGTGGAGCAAGATGCCAAAGTAGAAGCGGTCACCAAACTGGCTACGGCAGTGGAATCTAGTGACAAAGGCACTGGCAACTATGGGTAAATTAATGCAGGAGACTGCCCAGCTGAGGTACCATCTGGAGGCACTTGAAACTCACAGAGGGCCTCTAATGTCCACATGGTAGGCTTGCCAGAGAACTGTGAGAGAAAGAATCTTTTGAATTTCCTAAAAGGATGGTTACCGGGAGCTTTAAATCTGGAATCAGATCAAATGACTGACAACTTTCTTAAGGTTTATCAAATTTCCCCCAGGACTGCTGAAAACCACAGCATTTTGCCTCGGACAGTCCTTTTGGTAACCTCTGGTCCTGCCACACAAGACTGTATTTTGCAGGCAGCAAGGGATGCAGAGTCCTTAAATTTCCAAGGAATGACAGTTCACCTCTTCCTGGACCTGTCATACTCCACAAGAACCAGAAGGAAAAAATTTGATGGAGTCCGAGTGAGACTTTGCAGTTATGGGGTGGTCCGGTCACTGCTAATGCCAGCCAGGCTGAGGATTCAATATGGCCGACATATGTTTCAATACACCGACCCAGAAGAAGCCGGGAAGGAAGCCAAGGCTATCTCAAAGGAGTTCGATCGATCCAGAACCCAAAAGCGATCAGATTAAGAAGATGTCACATGAACTGCATATTGCCTGGTCAGGACCCTCTGCCTGCTAGGGAAGTCTATGTTTAAATCTCTTAGCAGCTAAATGTTACTCTGTAAGTGTTACTCTTCTAAAGTTGAATGGCTTAATCTCTTTAAAAACTGGTCATCTTTCAGACTTCATAAGATTTCAAATTTTCTACTTTGGTCAACAGATGTTATTTACTAAAGTTCTGCTGATGTTATTACTAATGCAGACTGAGTATTGCAGTGTCTAGTTGATTTTGCCTCTCTCTTCTGTAATGGTGGATGCCATGTGTAGGGATAATATGCAATTAATGTACAGAACATGAATCAGAGTTTAACTAGTGACTGCAGGGTTTTTTTATCTCTGTATTGTCTCAGGTTGAGTACGAACTGTTATATTCTGAATAGTGGCACTATGTTGGGGCAAATATATCTGGAAAGTAGGTCATATCAACACTGGCTGTTGCGTTACTCTGTTTGGAATGGCTTTTACAATCGAACTGACCACCCAAAGACTTGTAGGGTACAGCATTTCATGGACTACATCTTGGGCAATTAACTAATGGAATTCCCCTACATTCAAAATCAAGATTGCTTAAACTAATAATTTCTGATGAATTGGATGTATTGTTGGGTTGTAAAATGTGTTATCTGGCATGAGTAAATTATATGAAATTGTTTTTATTGTAAAAACAATAAAATTAAAAAAGACATAGCATAAGGGGTCAAAAGTAAGATCTGCCTTTTTACAGAGGACACTAAAATCTGTGGGAGGGTGGACATAGAGGAAGGGAGACAGGAACTCATGGAGGATTTGGCCAGACTAGATAAATGATCTGGAACCTGGCAGTTTGGGTTCAATGCCAAAAAGTGCAAGGTCATGCATCTGGGAGCTAGGTACCCAGGGGACAGCTACTGGCTGGGAGGTGTACAGGTGTCCAACTCAAAGGAGGAAAAGGATCTAGGGTGACATGAAACACTTTACACAGTGTTGTAAAGCAACAGCCAAAGCAAATAAAATGCTGGGATGCATCTCCAGAGGAATCACTTCTAGGAGGAGGAGTCATTCTACCCTTGTACATGTCATTGGTTAGACCAGACTTGGAATACTGTGTGCACTTCTGGTGCCCGTATTTGCAGAAGGACATCAGACTAATTGAGTGGGTTCAACATAGGGTGATCAAATGATCCAGGGCAAGGAGACAAACCATATGATGTGAGGTCAAGGGAGCTCAATATGTATTCCTTAGAGGACAGAAGGAAAGGGGCATAAGATAGAAACCTTCAAGTATCTAAAAGGTATAAACACGGTTCAGTGGAGGACATTTTCAACTTAAAAGGAGGGACCTCTAAGGGCCACAGTCTGAAACATGTGTGGGGTAGATTTAAAAAGGAAATGAGAAGGCACTTTTTCATGGAAAGGGCGATGTCAAAGTGGAATGAACTGCCTGAGGAGGCGATATCACTAAAAACAGTTGGAAAATTTAAAGGGGGAGTGGGGCAGGGAAAAAATGAGAGTGGCAACAGGAGGATGGAAGTGGATGGGGATGGGGGGAGGTTCACTCTGGGGGCAAGAGGGGAGTGGGGTAGCTCCAGTTAAACAGACTGAGCTGCACACTCGAGCAGACTAAATAGACCACTAAGGCCTTTTTCTGCTGGTAATTTTCGTATGTTTGCATGTTCATATGAATGCCACCATGGCATAGCATGCATGGTATACTGTCATATACCATTGCACAATTCATATACACAATGTGCATCTGCATCTGGGCCCTTGTGGATAGGCCCCATTGAGAGGAAAAGGATTGCATTGATATGGGGCCCTAAATAAGGGAAAAAGAGAACCATTTCAAAACAAAAACACAAAACATTACATTAGGGTGATACAATAGACTTTACCCTGCACAAATTAACAGGGAATAATGGATGGGGTGATGTACATTATGAGGTTTTTTTGCACAACTGAGGTGAGTCATTTCACATAAACCACTTGTGCAAAGCACATACGGTTTGTGATAGTATTGTACACTGGGGGTGTGAAAAAAAACAAATGTAACATCCCCTTCTTTATTTTGTGTAATTGCTGGTTGATTTAGTGATGTGTGTTAAAAAAGGCAATTTCCTTTATGTGGCATTTTGTTTCCATGACTGTAAGATGGCAGCAGCTTTCATTCATTTTGACTGGCTGACACCGCCATAATAACTGGGTTCCATTTATAATAACTGGCCAGATATTACATTGTTAGAAAGCAATGTAAGTCCAGTCAATAAATGGGCTCACCAGTAATTGTAATTATATTAAAATTGTTAACACCATTGTCTAGGGTTCCTTTAAAGGAGCTTATCTTTTATTTCAAATCTAAAAGCAATCATGACAAAGCAGACTAAAAGTGGGGAAAGGGACATCTCACAAGATACGAGAATGAGCACTCTAAATTGGCATAGAAAGGTAAACCTACAACGTTGTCTCTGTAACAAGCATTGAAGATGAGAAGGAAGGAAGGAAGGAAGGAAGGAAGAAAGAAAGAAAGAAAAAGAAAGAAAGAAAGAAAGAAAGAAAGAAAGAAAGAAAGAAAGAAAGAAAGAAAGAAGAAAGACAATATATTTGAATGTTCATAGAATAAAAATTATTTCTTTTACTGAGTCATATAGTAAAAGAAGTAGTCAGTGAGGTTAATAAACTACTTCTAGAAAAAGTCCTGTAGCCCATTAAAGAGTTGCATATGCTTACAACACTGTCTGCTAGATGCTCCAGCCTGTTAATTCAATGTTTTATTCAATGGGGACACTTAATTACCTGTTTGTAAACCCCTACTTCAGATAGAAGACATGAGGAATCTGAGAGCACTTTGTCAAGATAAACTCCTGATTCAAGAGGGCTGACTAGAGATCTCAAAAATAAGTGAGAGTCACTCATGAAACTCTCTGTGGATAAAAGAATTTGACTGTTCTCTCTTGTAATATATAATTATCAATGATATAAATGCTACTGCTAGGACCTGCTTAATGGCCAGTGAACTTTGGAGCATTTCAATACAACATTCAGGCAGTGTTCAGATGAAGAGGATGCAGGAATCATAATTGATTATTGAAAGAAGGTACCGTGCCTGGTAGAAGTGGTTGAGAATCAGCCTCGAGGGGACAGTAAATGTGACAAGAATCATTTTGCCTTACTATGCTGCCTCTTATAAACAGCTTATATATTAGGAACTGTAGTTTACCCGCTGACGTGATTGCCTTTTCCCCAGTGAAAGTGAATAGCAATCTAAAGTGTTTTAAATGTCATTGTGCAGTCAAGCAGAATATGTTCTATAGCAGGTGTCCCAGTTGTGGAACTATTTGGAGCACACTGAATTTCCAGTTTGTAGGCACTGTTGTTTTTTCAGCTTGTGATGAGATTTTCAGTAACAATGTCCCAAAGACAAACATAATGGGACACAAGTAATGGGCAGAGGTATATACATCGTGGGCCTGCAGTATAACCCTAGGGGTTAGAGCAACAAGCTGTGAATGAACCAGGTACTGTATATCCAGCAGACATGGATTTGATTCCCACAACATCCACTTGCATACTATGTGACACTTAATAAGTTACATTATCTCTTGTTGCTCCCAGGATCCATAGGGTTACCACCTGTCCACTTTTGCAGGACTGTCCTGATTTGGACAGCTGTGTCCTGCAAAAACCTGAAAAATACTACATGTCCTGACATTACAGTAGAAAAAATGTTTTGGGGACTTTCCTCTAAATGTTACAAACAACTATAATACCTTAATTAAAATACCTTAATATGATAACATACACTAGAAACAACTAAAAAACTACAACTCTTAGTCTTAATTCTGATTATTTAGAGAAACAAGTATGTTGCATTGGTCACGAGTTACACATTGTCCTCACGAAAAATCAGGTTTCAATAAGAAATGTCCCACTTTGGGCTTCATAAAAGGGGGTAACCCTAAGGATGCACCTGGAAATTATATCCAGTTCAATGTGCTTTTCCTGGACAAAACAAATGTTAAAAAGCATTCCTTCATGTTCCCATTAAAACCACTTTGTGTGTAACAGGGGGTCATTGCCTATATCCTGAACTTTACTTGTATTTTTTTTTTGAAATAGCAATATTTGACCTCTTAATTAGTGGTGCACAAAGGTACCAACATTCACTCCACACAAAAAATTGCGAAATGTGGCAAATTCACAAAGCTAATTTCTGCAATTGGCATTGTTAATCGCCAGGCAATTTGGCCAAATTTGCATGAAGAATCAATGTGAATTACCAGTTTGTGGGAGAATCCCAACACAAATTGCATGCTACACCTTCTTCAACCCAAAATGATATATTTAATACCTACTCTCACCCCACTGCAGGCACCCCAATTGCAAGCTCTATAGCTGCCATTCTGGTTTTATAAAGAATCTTCTGTCAACTACCTTAGCATGCAAATGGTACCATCAAGTGTGATCTTTTACTGCAACCAGTTCTATCATTACAGCTGGACGAGTAAAATCTGATCTTCTTATTGATGACTGTAAAAATGACTACGACAATGACTGTAGAAAATGACTACGACAATGACTGTAGAAAATGACTATGACAATAATAGTTGAGCTCACAGTGCAGACTAGTCAAACCAAACAATAGTCCCAACCCTCCCCCCACCCATTTGCCAAACGCGACTCCCCCCACCCACAGGGTAAGTCACTTATCAGTCATCACATCATCACATCAAGTACCCCCAGTCATATATCCAATTCCTCTCTGGTCCCTTCCCCCCTTCTCCCACCAACACCTGCAAAATCAACCTGCAGTAAATAAAACAGCCCCCTTACCCCAATACAGAGCACCTGCTCTGTTCAGTGTCCATCTCATAATGCAAATGAATGAATAGTGAAATATTTGCTCCTAGTAAAATCTGACTGGCTGAAAACATCCTAACACATTTATAACACTTAGCTCAGTTTAAAGCTGGCAGATTACGCATGCATGAAATATTAAATGCATGCATCATTTTTGGTGTGCAATTCACAGAACTTGTGACAAGAAGATAGGCCACATTTTCTGTGGTCTGTCTAGCTTGCTGCAAGTACTGCAAGTGAGGCTGAATCATGGTGCATCTGACTGAAACTTCAGCCCAATATCTCTCAAAAGATATGGAGAATTATGCATAGGAGGCTGTGTGTCATGAATAATTTTTACACACCCTCAGTGTGTGATAACCCACAAACCTCAAGAGTGCAATTCCAGAGATTTATGTGGTCATCACAAACCGATGGTGTGTAAAAAAAAGCGTTATAACACACAGCTGCTTTTTTTTAATAATTGTTTCGGGGATGTGAGCACAAAAATCAAATTTTCAATAGGGAAAGTGAAGTGTGATTGCTCAAAATGCCTTAATAACTGGGTGTGATGTCATACCCAGTTATTACAGAATTTGATCACATTGATAATCAGTGTGATAAGGGGCGGTCCCAGTTATTATAAGACAATACAGAATTTGATTGATTTATTTGAAAAATACAATCACAAACTTTAAGGGAGAAACAAAATATTGAGAAGGTTGTAACTATTTTATCACTGGAAAAAAATTGAGTGAGACAGGCACATCTCTCATGAAAACTATTGTACTGTACGTGTAATTTCTTTAGAACAGCTTAAAATGTCACTTGTGAGAAAGGTGTAGTTGAGGTCAGAAAGATTGTTGATCCAACCTGATTCAGGACAAATTAATGTTTAGGTGAGAGATGAAGATCTGGAAGCCAAGATTCTCTTTGAAAGTAAAAATTAGATCATCTTGCAATTACAATCATAGATTGAAATGAGATATGGAACACTAGAAATTGGACAGTGACTCAGACATGTCAAGAAAATTCATGTATGACTATAAGTCCGCATTTGGAAAAAAGCAGTGGATGGAGGAAGGAAAACAAATTAATCAAATGATTATTGCTGCAGCAATATGTTTAATGTATTACATGATAGTCAGGCATGAAGTGATAGTACCACAAGTGGTCAAATGGCATTAGTGGAAAAAAATGTAATGAAAAAAGAATGCTTTAAACATTTTATCCTGGAATCTGGCAAAACAAAAAGGAATTACCAGGTAAGAATGTTACAGCAGTTATGAAAACTGTAAATGTAATCGCTTACCAACAAACATGGCAGTAAGGGAATGACATAGAACTAAGGTTCCATTACTTTTCAGATGGATGCTATAAAAGTACTTGGTTCCAGACAGACTGGGAGACTCATACTCTTGTGCAAAATAAATAAAAAGCCTGAATTATGAAAAAAGTGGCATCAAGAAATGAAAATATATTATCTGCCATAAAAATGGACTGATCAAATTTAAAATATTAATGGTTAACATATATATTCCTTAGGCTGGCCGGTGGCTCAGAGGGTTGATGTGCTGGATGCCACACCTCGTGCCACGCCTGCGACCTGGGTTTGGGAACAAGCCTGGGTTATCGAAGGTCAGCAGGGGGAGGAAAAGGATGTGAAAGGCTGCCAGCTGGCAGCTCTCCACCTTGGGAGGGAGTATCTCATCTCCTTGGAGCATGGTCGCCCCCTGGTGGAGGGTGGAGTGGCTGCATCACTCCGAGAAGTGCCGGCGCTAGGCCGAGGAGGGGCACAAGAGGCAGGTACTGGAGCTGCAGTGCACATGTGCACCTCCATGTGCATTCATCACCCTCTTCTGGGGTCTTGGGATTAGGGCACCTAGGGGAGAAAATGGAGGAAAAGATGGGGCCACCCAAGACTGAAGCCTCCGGGCCAGGCTCTTGGATTCTGCCAGGGTGTGCAAGGTGCTACAAGCCCCCAAAAGACCCTGAGTTCTGGTAGGTTGGCTGATGACCGGGCGACCCTCCGAGGAGGATAAATACAATTGTAAAAAAAAAAAAAAACAACATATATATTCCTTGAACGGCAATGACATATTAAAAAGAATCTATATGGTTCAATATAGCAATTGTTAACTACTGTACTATGATTTACTGGACTTAAAGATAGGGAAAATTATAATTGGAATTACCAGTTAAATTTCATAATAAATAAAATAAATTACACTTGACCACGACCCTATAGTTAGGGTTAAATCTTCACTTCTGTGTTAAACTGAATATTTAGCACTTTAATAACTTCACAACCATTCAAGCAATTTGCATATAATTTGGCAAGCCTCATCAGGGACTAAAGATATCTTGATGTGGCAAGTTTTGTTCTAGTCAGATGTGTGGGTGAGGAGAAACGGAGTATCACAAAATGCTCAAATTACAGGTTTTTGTCAAATTTTTTGTCACTGCATTGTGCAAAAACTGTGTGGAATTTAGGTCTGACATTTTAATGTTTATAGGTCTTGGGTCAACAGTGGTGCCTTTTGAAGGTTGGTAAAAAAATATTAATCCATTCAAAAGTTATTAAATTTAAAAATGTCCCATTATTTCCTATGGGAAAAGTTAGATGTGAAGCTCAAAATAGGATTCTTGACAGCAAATGTACAATCCTCTTTCACAAACGAGAAATTCCATTCTGCAAATGTGGAAACCTAGTTTGTGCTGCTCTGTCTTGTTTTCTGTTAGTGAGGCAGACAAACTTAAATTATAAAAATGATACAGGGGTTTGGTAAACACCAACAGTTGTGTTTACCTAATCGAGGCCCAAGGAATTGGATTCTGGCTTAGTTTTTTATTAGTTTGTGAGAAATGCTTTTTTCATTGTGGAAATCCTGATTTGCAAATGTGGAAAACTTTTACTATGAAACAGGATTCTTTTTCGCAATTTGTGAGAAAAGATTTCTTTTACACAGTTGTGCAAAGGAAGCATGGAAAAGGATTTTTTTTGCAATTTTCAAAAATAAATTTTATATGGCTCTTTCTTTGTCACTTCATAGCAAAGAAATGGTTTGGAATTTAGGGCAGAAATTTTCAGGGAACAAGGTCTTGTCCCACAGATGTGCCTTCTCCATGTTTGATGAAAATATATTAATTTGGCCTGGAGTTCCGTGGATATAAATTTTGCTGGATTTCCCATAGGATAACATTGTAATGGGAGGTTTATAGAGTTGTTTCTTTGTCACTATGCTGTTAAGAAATGGTTTGTAATGTTCCTTTTAAATTTCCAGAGTACAAGGGGCGTGTGTCACCAATGTGCCTTTTTGGTGGTTTCGAGAAAATATATTAATTTGTTGTCAAGTTACTCAACTTCCCAATTTTGCTGTATTTTCTATAGGATAAGATTGCAATGTGAGGTGTTTTGTGATGATGCACACTACAGGATGGCAACCCAGAGGGCCCTGCACTCCCACAGGGAAATAAGGACACCACTACTCTATCAGAAAAATTATGCATGGATGGGAGTGCACAGCCAAGAGGGCTCTGCGCTCACACATGTATATATGGATGCCATTATGGACTGATGGTAGTGCAAGGTCCAGAGGGCCCTATGTTCCCACAGGGAAATAAGGATACAATTACAAGCTCTCTACACTTATGGATGGATGGGAGGGCCCTGGGCCCTGTGCTTCCACAAGCAAATAAAGCTAAGATAATACTTTCTCAAAAGGTAAAGAAATTCTTTGCAAAACAACTTCATTAATGCATCAGTTGGGTTACAACAGCAAAGTTTGAAGCCTTAATTGTTAGTGTATCCCTAATCCTGACACCCCAACCCACCCTCCATGCACCAACATGCATTAGGGGTGCCTTGGGTTATCAGCCCTAATCCCACCCATTCTCATATACTGTACCCATCTTTAGCATATTTACCCATGGAATGGGTGAGCATTAGGGCTGAAAACCTCAAGACACACTCCCAGTGCCTGTTGGTGCATGGAGGGTGGGTTGGGGTGTTAGGATTGGATACCCTAATGCCACATTTCCAAACTTTTGTAGCCTTATTTGCTTGTGGGAGCACATGGCCCATGGCCCTCCCATCCATCTGTAAGTGTAGAGAGCTTATAACTGTATCCTTATTTCCCTGTGGGAGAGTAGGTCCCTGGACCTTGCACTCCCATCAGTCTATAATGGCATCCACATATACATGTGTGAATGCAGTGCCCTCTGGGCCCTGTGCTCCCATCCATGCATAATTTTTCCAATAGAGAAGTGGTGTCCTTATTTCCCTGTGGGAGTGCAGGGCCCTCTGGGCTACCATCCTGTAGTGTACAGCATCACAAAACAACTCAAGTTGCAATCTTATCCTATAGAAAACACAGCAAAATTGGGAAGTTGAGTAACTTGACAACAAAATAATATATTTTCTCGAAACCACCAGTACTTTTCTGTGCCCTATTCCACAATGAGAGTTGGCTGGCTACCACCATTCTGATTCTTGAATGAGCTATACACAGCTCCCTCAATAGTGTCCTAACAAACGTCAACGCCCCCCAACCAGAGAGTAATCTCCTTACACTGAATTCAAGTAATAGTTTAGATGCATCCCTGCCACTCTGAGCATTTGTCATCACTGGCTGCTCTCATCCGCAGTCAGGTAGTGATCACGGTGCTGGCAGCCCCACTTCTCAGAGCTCACAATGATCTGCTCATCTTCCCCCTTCCTGTCTTCCCCTAACCTGAATATACCTGTACCCTGCTGGAATGGCCACTTCAGTCCCTCTCTGGCATTCAATCTTCTCACCTGCTCCCTACATCAAAAACTGGTGAGCTCACTACCCTTCTGCATCATGATTGCAGTTAGCACAGTCTAGTGTTATTTTACATAATAATAATAAGCATGATCTTCTAGTAAGCCAGGCTGATAGCAGCAGGGCACAAGGGTATAAATAGGCTTTCCTTCCCATATGTGATCTAAGCCACCTATGATTGAGGCATTATTAAATGACATGCATAATGATGTGCACACCGATTTAATAGTGCCTAATCAAAGGTAGCCTAGATCTTTAAGGATAGGAAAGACCATCTTTCCCTGTTCCCCACTGCTATCAGTCTGACTTACAATAGTAGCCAGAGACATTGCCAGCTATTTCCTGAAATTTCTGTGATATTTCTAGAGAAATCTCCTGGTTTCTGTATTTCCACAGTAGGGGCAACAGAGGGAAAACTCTATAGAAATTCCATTAAATATCTCGAAATAGCTTGCAACCACATCCATCGTGGGTAAGCTAATGGAAACTATCCTGAAGGAGAGGCTGCTGGCCCTCCTAGAGGCCAAAGGACTACAGGACAGCAGACAGCATGGCTTCATACATGGCAGATCCTGCCAAACCAACCTGGTCAAGTTCTATGACTGGGTAACTAGGCAACTGGACAGGGGCCATGCAGTAGATGTCCTGTATCTGGACTTCAGTAAGGCATTCGACTCAGTGCCACATGGAAGGCTGGGAAAGAAGTTAGTAGGCACAGGGGCGGGTGCAAAGCTGGTGAGATGGGTAGGAAACTGGCTGCAGGGAAGGCAACAGAGGGTGGTGGTGGGTGGGGAGCTCTCACACCCAAGGGCAGTGATGAGCGGTGTTCCACAGGGCTCAGTGTTGGGACCAGTGTTGTTTGGGATATTCATTGCAGACATATCATGGGGCATCAAGAGCAAGATCAGTCTGTTTGCTGATGATACCAAGGTAGGCGCGGTGATGGATGACCTAGGGGGATGGCAGAGGTTGCAGGATGATCTGGCAAAGCTTGAAACCTGGTCAGACACCTGGCAACTGGGCTTTAATGCCAAAAAGTGCAAGGGATGAAGAACCCAAGGAGGAGTTACCAGCTAGGGGGAGTGCAGCTAGCTCAGACAGAGGAGGAGAAGGATCTGGGTGTGCTCTTAACAGGGTCAATGAACAACTCGGCACAATGTAGGAAGGCAGCTGCAAAGGCCAACAAAATGCTGGTTGTATTGCAAGGGGTATATCCTCGAGGAGGGAGGAGGTGATTCTGCCACTGTATAGGTCATTAGTTAGACCACATCTGAGTACTGAGTGCAGTACTGGTGTCCATATCTGAAGAGAGGACTTAAGTTACTAGAGGGGTGCAGTGCAGAGTGACAAAGATGATCAAGGGGCTGGGGACTTATCATACGAGAGGAGGTTGAAGGAGTTGAGCGTGTATTCACTGGAGGAGAGGAGAGATGGGGTGACATGATTGAAACCTTTAAATACATGAAAGGAATAAACAAGATGGGTACAGAAGGGCTGTTCAAAAGTAAGGAGGAGGGCCAACAGGGGCCATGATATGAGACTGGAGTGAGGAAGGTTCAGGAGGGAGATGAGGAGACACTTTTTTACAGAGAGGGTGGTGGCTTGGTGGAATGCGCTACTTGCTGAAGTGGTATGCAGTAGAACAGTGAACTGCTTCAGATGAGGATGGGACAGGACAAGAGGGAGGGTTAATGAAGGGGAAGGGTGCAAGGGAGAGGCAGCTGCAGAATAAGGGGTGCTAGCTGCACATTCGAGCAGACTTGATAGACCTCTAGGCCTTTATCTGCTGGCAAATTTCATATGTTCGTATGCAACGTCTGTGGCTACTACTGTATTGGAAAGATCTGTTTATTTTTGATATGTCAAAAAAACACGGGGACTGTACTACCTGCATTCATGATGCAGAAGGGGGATGAGCACACCAATTTTTGGTGTGGGGAGAAGGACTGAAGAATGAATACCAGAGGAGGAGGACTGAGAAGGCCATTCCTGCAAGGTACTGTTATATTCAGGGAAGGGGGAAGACAGAAGGGGAGAAATATGAGCAGATCACTGTGAGAAATAAGATGTGGGGCTGTCAGCACCATGAACACTACCTGACCCCATTGTCCTGGCCAACATTCCCCTTCCCATAAAACCAGTTCATGCAATTGTCCAAGGCTGTGTGGGTATTAATGTGTGAAATGGCTGCCACTACACATTCAGTTACTTCACTACCAGTCTAGCATTACCTGTAAAGCACTTTGGGATACTATGTGTATGAAAAGCACTATATAACTGCTGATTCTTCCTCTTATTATTATTATTTCCCATGGAAAAAGAAGACAAGACAAACATATTTTTGATTTCTGAGAAAGTATGAATTCTGACATTGGACTATACAAGAACTTTGCTACAAACAAGTGGTGGATCTAGGGGGTGGTGAAGGGTGCAGCCGCACCCCCCCCCCATTGTAACTTACTTACCACTGCTGCATTTCACTTTTTTGAAGAAGTCTGATTTATTGATTGTACAAATGTTTACATTCAAAACTATGGATTACATTAGTAGGTTCTGTCAGAAACGTACTAAAAAACAATGATAACAGACAATGTAAAGGTTTAATACAAATGCTAAAAAGTTAATTTGGAGGTGCAGAGGGTAATTAAGGACACCAAGGAGGGGAGATTTTTTTCATCTCGGAAACCCTGGATGGAGAGCAGATTACCTTAAGTTGGTGTATGCCCGGTGCGACCACCAATTCTATGCCTCTTGCTGGATTTACTGGTCGGCAGCAAGTCCCAGGGCTAAGAATGGGGAGATTTGAATTGGACAATGGATTCGAAAATGAACCATTCTGAAGGAAAGGAGGATTTCAGGGGATGCAACAATGGCAAGAGGAATGACAGAGCTGGATTTGGTAGATGTATGTAAGTGGTAACCCGGGAGTAAGGGAGTATACATTTTGTGAACCCCACAAAACATGGACATGGATAGGATTACATCTACGCCATGAGGGAAATGGTATGCATGGGTGTGGGAGACACGGCACAGCCCCATACACATTTCGGACCATGCAATGGTGGTAATGAAAATACAAGGAGAGTGAAACAGAGAACCTCCCCACATGGAAATTCCCCACCTATATGGCTCAGCATGAGGAATTTAGAAAGCATCTGGAGGACAGTTGGGATTTGTTTATGGCAACAAATGATAAAGAAGGGGTCTCGAAAAACATACTATGGGAAACAAGCAAGGTGTTTATGAGGAGAGCAATTATTGAATATGTATCTCGGATAAAGATGAAACGGTGTGCACAAAGAAGGGAGCTGGAAAGTAAATTAAAGGAGTTAGAAAGGAGGGTGGCTCATGGAGAAAAGGGGGAGGCCGTCCGAATGCTGGACATGGTGATGGAGGCTCTGAATGTGCATTTCAGATCAGAAGCTGGGAGAGTTTGCCTATTTAATAAAAGATACATATTTGAATGGGGAAATAAACCAGGGCCAATGGTGGTTAATCTTATGATGGGAGGTAGGCGGATGAATAGAATTTTGGGGGTGAGAGATGATCAGGGTACCCTGCAGAGTAAAGATAAGGAGATACAGAAGGCATTTTGGGCCTTTTTTCAAAGATTATATCAGGCAGGTGATATGGGAACAAAAGAAAATATGTTAGAATTCCTAGGGAAAATAAAAGTTCTGAAAGCCACGCAGATGCAGAGGGAAAAGTTGGAGAAACCAATAATGGTGGGGGAGGTGTTGAAAGCTATCCAAAAATTGCAGAAGGGGAAAGCTAGTGGAACGGATGGGTATCCGGTGGAGTACTACAAATTGATGGGGGCCTGAGCTGCGTGGGTGCTGTGTAGAGTGTTCCAACAGAATGGGGAGATGAAAGAGGTTAGCTTGCCAGATATGTGTTATGATACTGTCATATACCTCATACCAAAGGAGGGAAGGATCCACAACTATACACCTCGTATCGACCGATATCACTGTTAAATTGTGATTTGAAGATAATGGCTAAAGTGTTGGCCAGCAGATTGGAGGAGATACTCCTGGGGATGGTTCACTCGGACCAAACGGGGTTTATTAAAGGAAGACAGCCAAATCATAATGTGAGATGGCTGCTTAATATACTTTGGAGAGTGAACAGGGGAAAGGAAGATATAGGGATCCTTTCAATGGAAGCGGAAAAGCATTCGATAGGGTGGAATGGAATTACCTGTTTGAAATATTGGGGAGGTTTGGTCTGGGTGAACCATTCCTGGGATGGATAAAGGTGATGTATAGAAGGCCCAGGGCGCAGGTGGTAGTAAATGGCAGTAGGTCGGAGAGTTTTAATTTGGAGAGAGGCACGAGGCAGGGCTGCCTGCTCTCCTCCTTATTGTTTGCGCTTGCGATAGAGCCTCTGGCTGTAGCAATCAGAGAATGCAGGAGCATACGGGGGGGTGGGGAGGTAGGTCACAACATAAATTGGCAGTATTCACGGATGATATACTGTTGTTTATGAAGGACCCTAGGTGATCGGTTCCCCCACTTCTATCATTGGTAGAGGAGTTTGGGAAATTTTCAGATCACAAAATTAATCTGGGAAAGTCAGAAGTAATGTGGTTTAAGGGAGCTGGAGAAGAGGTAAGACAGTGGGGACTCAAAGTGGTGAGGATGAGTCTGACATAATTAAGGGTCCAGGTAGGTAGATCCTTGGGGTCTCTATATAATTTAAACTATGCCAAATTGATAAAAATTATCGAGGTGGATCTAAGAAGGTGGATGCGGCTACCTGTATCATGGCTGGGCAGAATTAATATAATGAAAATGAATGTGCTGCCAGGATTTTGTACTTTTTACAAATGCTACATCTTGGTCTGTCTAGGGAGGATGTACACAGATAGGAGAAGGTCTTCACTGCCTTTATTTGGAAAAAGGAAGCACCTGAGGGTTAGTTTGGGGAGGCTAAAGGCAGATAGTGAGAAAGAGGGCTTAAATTTCCCAGATTTGGGAAACTATTTTTTGCCATGCAGCAAAGATATGTAGCGGACTGGGTACATAAGCCCAAGGTTGCCAGTTGGGTTGAATTAGAACAGGGATGACCCAGAGTAAAATAACAGCATATCTCCATAGTAAAGGGCTAAGGGCATATAGGATAGGAAAAGTTAACCCTCTAGCAGTGCATGTACTATTGGCCTGGAAGGTGTTAAGGAGGAAAGGATGGACACAAGAAAGGAGACACTATTAATGCCTGTGGTGAAATCCCTACTTCTTGCCAGGGTTGGAAGACATAGGCTATGGAAATGGGAACAAAAGGAATAAAAGTCTTGGGCACCTATTAGTGGGAGGCGGTTCTGCTCATTACAGGAATTGCAGGAGGTGGTAGGAGGCAGTAAGAGAGAGAAAGGTTCAGTGTATCTTCAAACTAGGAATATATGGAAGTCTGGGAAAGGAAAATAAAGGGTTGTATGAGGCGAACCCAGTGGAGTAATGATCTATACGAGCTCAAAATCAAGAAAAAGGTTTATAGGTTGGGTGGTGAAGAGAGAAGGTTATACTTCTGATAGGAAGGTAAGAACTAAAATAATGTGAAAAGGACCTTGGTAGGGACATAATGGACAAAATTGGAAGTTACTGCTCCCAATGCATTCTGGGATTATGGTATGCAATAAATATAAGGAAGCATTTTAAATTCATTCACAAAGTGTATCACCTACCAGTGATTGTGCATACAGAACAATCTGATATCACCTTTATGTGGAAGGTGTAGTTAGGAAGGGGACATATATGCACTGTTTCTAGGGAGTGCCAATACTGCAGAAATATTGGAAGGAGGTGGTGTCCAGAGTGGGAAAGATTGCTGGGAGGGAGTTGCCAATGGACTCTCTGGGATGTTTATTTGGGGTGGAAGATGGGGAGGAGGAGGGATGGATGTTACTACTAGGTGGATCAGGGTACTGTATGTTCTGGCTCATCATGGGATCCAGAATACTTGGTCTCTAGAATTTGCACCGACAGTCAAGGGTGGTGGAGGATGGTGTTGCACATTGTGGCTTGAGAGGCTAACCATGTGATGGAGGAAGGGATGAAGGATTTACAAGGCATTGGGCCCTTTATGGTCTCCTTGTCAGAGGAAGAGAGTTGGATAGTATGGGAAGGTACAGTAGGTTGAGAAAGAGCAGGATGAAGAGAGATGGTATATAGAAAATAGAAGTAAGGAGTAAAAAAGGGGAGCAATGGAAACACTTAAAGAAGATTAAAAGGGCAGATAAAAATGAATGAAAGAAAGGCTGGAGGAAATATAAGAATGAGAAAAGGTTTGGATGTATAAAGCATGAGTATACTGGTTGCACTTTCACTCTAATTTAACTTCATTTAATTTCATTTAGTTTAACTTGAATGAAACATAGTTTGTAATGAAGTGAAAAGATTGATTACTATAATGTATGATGGTAGTAGAATGAATAAATTGTGTATTTGATTGTATGTTGAAGTTTGTTGAAAAAGCAAATAAAAATATTATACAAATAAATGCTAAAAAAGTGCATCTTGTGTAAGCATACAACCCCAGCACCACCATTGTAACATCCTGGATCCACCATAACCAGCAGACCACCAGGTTATTTAAGATTTGTACTGCATTGTGGTTTGCCAAAGAAAAGTTGGTTGGATTAAACACAATTTCAACATGTTAAAGTAAACAAAAAGAACAGAACTGTAGCCTAACATGTGTATTGATCACAATAATGCAATGGTTTTGACCATTTTGGTGAAACAATTCTAAATAAAGGGAAAGAAGAACTAGTGAGCAATTCAGAGAGCTGTATACAGTAGCTCTCAGACTCTGGCTTCAATGATGTCATCACTTAACATATTTGGCGGCCATTTTAGGAAGCAGGTAAGGCAGTTTTTTTGAAACTGGATGGCTGATTTTACATTTTTCAAATGCTTTGGAACCACATTTCGTTAACTTATATAAATGTAGTTTCAGCATTAATGTATTCAGCAGCCTTTCCTTTAGTCTCATATGAAGTAAGATTTTTGAATAGTTTGTTGTCAAAATGTTGTTTAGGTGTCCTGTAAGATTATATTATTTTTTAGCTTAATTTTTTTTATAGATTCTGGGAAAAACTGATTTCTCCATTTTGAGCAGGGAGGTTTTCAGTTTGGACAGACCTGAGCATTCATCCAGTTGAGGAGGTTCTGGAAGCTGTTCTGGATCCAGATCTAGAACCTGGAATGAAGAAAGATGTAAATCAAACAGTAGAACAATCGGTACCAGTAACAGCAATAAGAAAACTGTTATCTTAGATTTGGACCCAGAAGTTATTTCAAGTCCTGAACCAGTAGAATACTCCTCAAATCCTTTTATAGAGAATCCCAGCCCCACATATATCAGGGACAAAATATAACTCACAACAAATTAGTCAACACAAAGAAACAAACTCTGGCCAGAGCCGATAGGACTGCAGCTGAGGAATTTGGGTTAAAAATATTGAGCATTTTTTTTTAGTATTTTTACACCAAATTTTAAACAAAGCCTTGTTATGATCCTGCTTCATGAAGAAGGGCAAAGAAAATGTTCAGCTCCTGGCCTAAAGGTGATTTTGCTCAGGGACTGTGACATCAGCTTTCAGGATACAAAAATACATTTTGGCAGGAGTATAAAAATAACAGCTGTCACAGTCATGAGGTTCTCTAAAGAAATTACTATGTTGAAAATGTGGAGTAAAAATATTGAATATTACCAAAGTTATGGGCCTGTGTTTGCAAAAATCAACATAGTCTCATAACTTTTCAGTATTTTTACATAATATTGAAATCATAGCCTTCTTATGACCTCACCTCATAAATAAGATCAGAGAAAATGTTTAACTCCTGTCCAAAAGTTGTTTTCATGCAGGGACCTGAAAAGAAAGTTAGAACACAAAAAGTTAATATGTATTTTTTCCTGATTTTAGCATGTAGTTTTCCTTTAATTGAGCTATACCTAAAACTGCCTCATTTTTTTTGCAAGTTAAAAACTCCGCTATAGCATTTTATGGGTCTTTTCTTTCTGTGTTAAGTTTCAGGGCTTAATTTATGATCATTTGCAAACTGAGAAACTTGTTTTGCTGTTATCCCCTCCCTCACTCATCCAGAGGTGTCAATTAATTTATATGTTAACCATGCTGGTTGATCTTGCTTCCCTAATAGTATGAATGTGAAACTAAACTTGTGTTTTTGCATGATTGATAAAGTGACATGTCCAGTAGGCATTTCTTTGGGATGAAGCGTATCCTTTTACCTGTGTGGAGTAATTTACTTGGCACCAGCTCTTAAGACCTCAGCTGTTGACATCAATTTTAAGATAATATTAAATATAAAGTCTATGGTTCCAGTAACACAATACCATAAAAAAGTATTGCTCATTGGCAGATAATAAAGGGCAACATATTATCATTTGTAATGGTTTACATTAAAAGGATCAAGGGATATAACAACAAATGATGACAAGCAAGATGGCTAAATGAGGATGTGAAAAAGTGACTCAACAACAACAAGAACAACAAAAAAGCTAAACATACACTAAAATATATGAAAAGAAAAGCCATGACGTAAACACATGGTCAGAATATTAAACATTTTAAAAGAAACATAAATGCAAAATAACCATTTCAAAAAGAAAATGGAACTCAAATGCAAAAGATGCAGACAAAAGCAACAGCAAGCAATTGTGCAGTTATATCAATAGCCTAAACAAAATATATACAAGTATATATTAAAGGGGGAAAAAATCCAGTGGATATAGTGAAACAGTGTAATAAATATTTGTGTTCCTTATTCAAACAGAATTACAACTCAGTCCCCTGCACCTGTACATTACCAGGAATGCCAAAATAATTAATATAAATACAGACAACATACTACAAAACATTCAGAATAAGAACATCAGAGTCCAAAGTTTCCACCAAAATGCTGAAATTAAGTAATGGAATAATTCAAAATATGTTATTTAAATTAATAAATACAGGTTCCAGGTAAAAATTCTAGAATCACTACTTAAAGATTTAAGTTAGCCACATGTCTAACAGTGATTTCAGTACAGAGAGCAGCAGAGATTCACAAAGTTATAATCGTGTACCCTAAATGTGATCTGTCTCTATGAAAACATGATCCAATTCTTGGTCAACAATGCCTCATAGACATAATTTCTGTTACACCTTTGCAATACATCTGCCACTGTACCCCATTTAGCAGTCATCGAAAAATTTCTTCCCTGGTTATTCATCCATGTATTATAAACAGTGGAACCCAAACCAGCCAAACCATATGAATATTCATCACTGTAAGTCTTACTTATGTATTATGTAGACTATGATACTTGACACTTGTAGGGTAAGTTAGTGCATCTGGACTTATTTGCTGCATATGCATCTCAATTGCTAAGGGGTCCTGACCATATTCACCCTTCCTCAAGCCAAGCTAGCTACAGTTGTCTAGCACTAACATTGATGGGAAGATTATGCCATTAGCCAGCATCTCTTTAAATATTTTAAAGTTAATATTAGCTGGTATTAACAATGAAACCTGAAGAAATCAACAGCTTCTGTGTATCTATGTTAGTAAATAGCTGGTACATGTGCATTATACATTCATGTTGACATCAGTTTAAATATGTTAAATATAAAACCTATGGTACCAGTAACACAGTGCCATAAACAACTACTGCTCAAATATTCAAAATCCATGGAATCAACCTATTGTCAGTTTAAATCAAATATATTTATATCTATAGCAGTTAGGACCATAAAGAAAAAGAGAAAAAGAGAAACACAGAAGAAAAAGTGTGCATAAAATAAGCCAAAGCAATTATACTTGTGAAAGGATGAAAGCTCAAGTAAAATATACGTCCTAAATATAGACGACACTAGAAAAGGATAAAAAGGAACAGAAAGGATCCTAGATGCAGTAGAAAAGAACAAAACAACCAAAAGTCAAAGAAACTGATTGTCATAAAATTTAAAACAACAAAACAGTGAGTGATACAATTTAAAACAAAACAGTGAATGATATTTGGCAAATTATAAAGGGCAACATATTATCATTTGCAATAGTTTACATTAAAAGGATCAAGGAATATAACAACATAGAGAATACTGATGGGCAACTATGCAGAACCAGTGTGTTCTGCCACAGAGGGCTTCTGATTCCCTCTGACCTTGAGAGCAAAGCTTGAGAGGTCCATGGGAATCAGAACCCCAAGGTGGCAAAACACACTGGTTGTGCATAGAGTTGCTCATCCTGTATTTTTTATAGTGTATAGTACTGTGTGAAAAATGTGTTTTGTGAGTTCTTTTGCTTTCAAAATGAAACTGGCTCATGCAGTCTCTAGATGTTCTAGAATGCTGTTCTACCACAGTAGGGTAGAACAGCATTCCATGATCTTGGAACTGTGGTAGAGCAGCTTTTGAAAGGGATGGAATTCTATACAGAACAACACTCCACTATACACTATAAATGACTACAAGCAAGATAGCTAAATGAAGATGTGAAGAAAGTTATTCAACAACAACAACATCAATAAAAACAAAATGCTAAACATGCAATAAAATATCTGAAAACAAAGGCCATGACATAACCACATGGTCAGGATATTACATATTTTAAAAGAAACATAAAAGCAAAGTAACCATTTTAAAGGAAAATGGAACTCAAATGCAATAGATGCAGACAACAGTAAGCAATTCTGCAGTTACATAAATAAGGGGCTATTTAACATTATAGCAAATGGCACTCTTGGAAGATTGTCTGGGACAAGATGCAATAAAAGGAACTTGAATAGCAGCCCAAGGGGCCATAAAACAACCACGAAAGTTAGAAAAAAAACTCCTCTCACAGCCAGAACTAAAAAAATCACTGAAATGAAGTTGGAACACAAAACATTAATAATACTTTGATGTGCTTATGCAACTGGATGAGATAATGCTTGTGTAACTTGATTTGCTTTGTGGCTTTCTGCTTCTCTAGCCATGTGATATACCACCCTATAGGGGTACGATGCAAGGAACCCTAGAGGAGGGTTCCCTCCCTACAGGTGCCTGGAATGAATGCATCGGCTAAAGGTAGGTTGGGAAGAAGCCCACGGGAAAGAGAGATGAGCCACTGGAGGAGGAGGGGTGGATGGTGGGCAATGAGAAAGAATCCTGGTGAGGCCCAGGATGTTTGTGACCTTTTCAACTCAATGGGGGAGTGACGTTGTTGCTCCACCCATTGAAGCATGGGCTTAAAGCCTCCCATTCGATGTGCTTATGCAACTGGATGAGATAATGCTTATGTAACTTGATTTGCTTTGTGGCTATCCACCTCTCTATCCGAGGGATTTACCACCCTGTAGGGGTACAATGCAAGGAACTCTAGAGGAGAGTTCCCCCCCTACAGATGCCTGGAATAAATGTGTCAGCTAGAGGTAGGTTAGGAAGAAGCCCAAAAAGAATACCTAAGGTGTCAAGCTTTGAAGATGATGAATGAATTCTGTGAAGAGAATGGCTAACTTCCTAAGGAGAGAAGGGAAAGCTGGGCCACCATCCACCTCCATCCAACAGCAGAACCTAACTAACCAACTAACATGAAGAAAGCGCTAACTAACTAATATTATGACCATTGGCAAAGAGGAGAGGAAACACCCCCTTTGAGGAGGAAACCTCTGGGGATCCAAGGCCTAGATGGCCTTCCCTCCAGGGTGATGATATTTGATTCGAGGATGTAAGTTGGTAAAGAGAATGGTTCATAGATGAGGGATCTAAGTAGTGAAAAGTAATGAAACAGACATGTGCAGGGAAGATGATCACAACAGGAGATTCCCTGAAAGAAAACATCATAAAATATGGAACATGAGGCTGTGCATGTCTTGAAGGAATGGAGGCAAGGATGAATACAGATGATGATGATTGCCACAAGAGGGTGGCAGAATGATGTGGTAGCATGAGATCAAATGAGAGGTGTGCTTGATTGAACGGTATGCCTGATTGAGCAAGGTGAGGATGTAGACACAGAGGCTGATGAGGTAGGATTATGAAATGAGAACGATTAGACTCTAATGTTGTGGGCGATGAATATCATAGGATTCAATAGATTGATGCAGTAATAATGCTCCTTGAAAAGGGACATATTCCGAGGCCAATAAGACATACCTGGAATCAGAGAGTATGTGGATTATATGGGTGATATGCTTGATAGAGCAATATGACTAAGTAGACTCCTTGAAGGAGGTAGATTCAGAATGAATAGAGAGTTGTGAATAAGGAGGCTTCTCAAAAGGAGGTAGATTCAGAAAGGAATGAGAAAGGAACTTGAATGATGGCGGAGAGCCTCGACCCTGCCCTTAACAAGGGGCAAGGGACAGGAAGGCATGGCTGTTGAGAGGTGGTAGAGTTGAATTGCGGAAACAGTGATGGATGAGGAATGAGGCCATGAGTGGAGTGAACCCCTGATAACTGGCACTAGAAAAAGTATGCCTGGAACTTGCTTATGCCAAGGAAAGTAAAATAGGAATGGATGAGGTATGAAGATGGATTGAAGCCATGGAGGCTGGAGCAGAAAATCAAAGTAAGTATGAGAGGCTGAAGGATGGTAAGGATGCAATGGGTTAGCAAAAGGACCCAGCCTGTAGGAAGAAAACTGCAATAGGGTGAGTCTGAGGAGGTCAGACAGAGTCGCCAGAGCATAATACAATGGAGGCTGGTAAGCAGACCAGGTTGAGTCAACGAGGTATGGTAGGATAGGGAAACCCAAAAAAGAAAAGCCCAGGCATAGATGAGAAGGCAAAGGGAAGGACACGGATCGAGCATTCAATGCGAAGGAGAAGACCCATATGGAGATATGCTAATAGGAGAGGGAAAGAATTCCAAAGAAGGACAGAGTAAATAAGGATCGAGAGGTAGCAGGGATCCAAGGAGGGCATGCTCAAGGAGTTGATGAGAGATAGTAGATAAGAGAAGCAAGGATGGGAGGGAGGAAATCCATGTAGGAGTCAGAGGAACTAGAGGCATCTGGATGAGCTGATGATGATATTCCAGAGTTGCTGATGAGGAGGCAAAGAATACTGCAAATCGGCTTGGTGGAGCTAAGCGCGTGATTGCACGATGCAAGTGAGTAGAAACTGAGGTTGAAGAGGCATGCTTGATTACGCGATGGAAATGTTTAAACTCTGAATGATGAGACTCTGAGGTTGTAGTCAATGAGGTAGTATGGAATTCAGTGATAGGAATGGTAAAGTAAGTGGTGTAAATAGACAAGCTTTGAGGTAATGCTGAATGAATAAAGACTGGTTTTATGAACTCGATATGACTGGAGTTATGAACTCTACACGTACGGAAGGATGGCTGCAGTTGATAGGTGGTATAGGGGTTATGATATGGACTCCCAAAAGAAATATTGACAGAAGGCCACAGATGGAGTGAATCCTGAAGAGCCTGCACAAGATTGGAATAAGAGGAGATGGAAATGAACAAGAAATAACTTGAATAAAGGTATCATACTCCATAGAGTGACACGAACCAAGATGCTCCTCGAAAGGAGGCATACTCCGAGGATAAGAAGGCGTGACAAGAACCAGAGGGAATGCAAATCAGAAGGTGAGTATAGGACGTCAATCAAGGGGAGACAAATCAGAAGAGAAACAATGAGGAGGGAAGCTAGGAGTAGAGAGAATCCATGATGGGCAGAACTAGAAAAAACGATAGGCTGAGGAAAGAAACAGGAATGGATGAGGTATGATGAGGGAGTGACACTAGGAAGGCAGGTACTGGAAAGCGAGGTGGGAAAGGACAAAGGAGGGTAGGGAGGTTGATTGGGTAGCAGAGGACCCAGCCAGTACGGGATAAGAACTGCATGGGGGTGAGACAGAGAAGGCGGTATATAATCTGAGATAGGTAGGGCCATACGGAGCAAAGGAAGAGCGCAGACGTGGCAGCGAACCACGTCTAAACATACAGAGAGAGGGAATGAATTAGATGAGCAGGTCGAGGCCAGGTATCATGTAGCTGAGGGGCTAATTGAGTTGAAGGATCTCCGATGAAGGGATTGATGATGGACGACATGGAGCAAGTAGACACTGGGAAGGAGGAAGGCTCCACGAAGGGGTAGGAGGGCGAGCTGGATGAGGTGACACGTGGCCTAGTGTGAAGGATGGTTGGATGGAGTCAGCCAAGGAGGGCCCAAGGATATGAAATGCAGAGCAAACAAACAAATAAATCGCAGCATGAGGAGATAGAAGCCATGACTGGAATGAAACCTGGATGGCTGAGTTTGTCAAGAGTGCTGAGGAGAGGGAGCAGCATGAGGGCACCCAGAAGCAGGAGCGGGCAATGGAGAAATTGAGGAAAGAAAGGACAAGACTCAGAGGCATTTGAAGAATATGAGCACGGGATGACCAAGTCGATTGGCTGCTTAGGGGACAAGAGCCATATGAAAATATTGGAGAAAGACAAAGTAGTAAGCCTAGTAAAGAGATGGGTGAGGAGACAGATGATCAAAAGGTCCAAATACTACAAGGAATAGACAGGGGAAGCATACATACCTGTAGAAGCTGGGGAATGCAAGCAGAACTATGGGGCATTTCCTCAAGTGGGGGGAGGCTAAACATCAGAAGCACTAAGATACACAGAGGGCAACAATCAGCATGTGGAGCAGTCCACTGTGGGAGAGAGCGGAAACTAGTAAGGGTTGACAGTCAGTGCAGAATCATACATATTCCCAAGGGAGACTAGCACTGAGGAGGACATGGAAGGATGCAGTTGGTAGCAGTAAATAGAGAAACCTTGAAAGAAGGATGAGCGAACGATTGGAGTTATGAACAGAATGTTGCTAGGAGCGTAGATAGAGCTGAATTGAGGTGACTGAGGAAGATGAATACAGATGATGAGGATTGCTGCAAGAACACAGTAGGTAGAGGAGGCAGCATGGGACCCAATGGGAGATGGCTCAAGAAAATGTTGATGGCAGGCTGGATGGAGACAGCTGAGGCATGCAAATTGAGCAGATGAAATATATGAACAGATCGAGGGAAGGTATCGGGGACCAGCATGTCCTTGACTGGATATCGAATCGATCTGAGGTAGCACAGAGATGAGGCAGCATAGGAGCCATGATAGGCATGCCTAAAAAATTATCAAAAGTAGGCCACGATGGGAAAGAGACCCTGATGTTGAGGTCGATGAAGAAGCACAGGATGCAATAATGATGCAAGCAAGGAGGCATACTCTGAAGCTAAAAAGGCACATCTGGAATCAGAGGGTATGTGAACTAGATGGGAAGGGCGAGGGGTTAGCAGAGGACCTACAGAGAGTGAGACCAGTCGAGGTAACATGGACAGGGAGCAGAAAATTTGGAAAAGCATGCCAAAAGAATGTTGATTGCTGGCCAATGGAGGTAGCCAGGGCAGGTTCTCTCTCTCTCTCTCGCTCACTCTCTGTCTCTCTCCTTCCAGCTGGCAGGGGCACCGGAGCACCGACAAATGGCAGAGGTGGAGAGTTCGAAAGCCAAAAAGAAAGAGGAACAGAGCAAGTGTGGGGTGCAAGGACATAGCAGATCAAAGCAGATTAGCAAAGGACAGGGCAGAGACAGCATGAATAAGCGGGGAAAAATAACAGGACTCACCGATGTTGCTACGATAAACAAAGGAAACTGAATTTTTTTTTAACATCAAAACCTTCAATGCTGAGACCTAAACAGCTTCCAGTTAGTGAACAGGAAATGCATAGTTTCACCTGGAAAATACTTGAAACCCAGAGGACATAAACCAGGGCCTGCACTGAATTTCACGTACTACTGTACTGAAGAAGCCAGTGAATGCCTTGAATCAGACCCTGTGTTTTGGGAAATCAGTACCTGTAACAAAGTTTAAGGAACAGTCAATATTAAAATATAAAGATATATATATATATATATATATATATATATATATATATATATATATATATATATATAAATGCCCACTACTGATGTAGGATAGTGCAATGTTTTCTATGTATTGTGGAAAATTGATGTTTCATTCAGCCTGCATTTTACACTCAGACAGTTACCTTTATACTGCGATACCATAAATGTAGCTACACTATCTGGAACTGTCAGGGCTCTTATTTTATAAAAAAAAAATGCATTAATTGATTTCATATCATGTGGTCATCAAATTGCTCTGAAAACTATGCAATATGTGAAATTGAAATGATCAAAATACAAGAATAGTTACCATTGCTTTAAAAGATTGTGAATAAAAGGCAAAAAACTACTATAATGAAAAAATGAATAGCCATGCCTCACCGTCACATATGCATGGGTATATGGACTGGTTATTGCCTGTTAACATTAGAATGACATCGGGAGTTAGATTTGAGCCAGGCAAGGCAAACCGGGAAAGTAAATATCACCATGCCAACACCGATGCACTGCAGGGAGAGGACAGCAAAGGCAGCTACCAGCTCGAATGGAGCTGGAATATATATTGTATGCCCCATAAGAAATACAACCCCAAGACCAGACATTCACCAACTGTAGAGCTGCCAACTGAAGGCTGCGGATGCTCCCTTAGCAGAGCAATCGTCAGGAGACACGGAAGAGCGACGAGGAGCTGAAATGATGGCAGGGCAGCCAAGGCGTCCAAATGAGTGAAGCAGCCAGAAACAAGCGAGGATCAGAAGAGGAGACATAGCACCTAGCCCACAAGCAGACCAGGGGGGCTGGAGATGGAATGAGCAGGCGGAAAGGGTCCCACTGGAGACATTCATCTGAGGGGGAAGACTGAGTCAGGGAAATCAAAATCGTCGATAAAGGATGATGCAGAGCGAGGAGAGAGGGATGCAACAAGCACCGGAGAAGGGGACCAGGTGAGTCAGCGGACTCAGAAGCGAGAAGCAGGGGCAGATCACAGACAGGTAATACAATGCAGGAAAAACAAAACAGTGACAAAATATTTCTCTGCACAGCAAAGCGTCCCCACATGAGTGAAAGACAGCAAGTGAGCCAGCAGCATCCGGGTGGAGGGGGAACAGATGAATGTCATGAAGAAGGCAGCTGAGCCAGAGATAAGCACAGGGAAAGGAGGACAAAACCATCGGAGGCAATGAGAAAGAATGCCAAGGGCCAGGATGTTTGTAAATCTTTTCAACTCGAAAGTGGAATAATGTCTCCGCCCATCGAACCACAGGTTTAAAGTTCTCCCAATATCTTTCCATATTTTAACATGTAGTTTTCCTTTAATTGAACTGTCCCTGATACTGCCTCTTTTTTTTCCTTTTTGCAAGCTGAAACCTTCTCTTTAGTGTTTTATGGTCATTTTCTTTCTGTGTTACATTTCAGTGCTTAATTTACAACCATTTGTAAACTGAGAAACTTGTTTTGCTGGTATCCCCTCCCCCACTTATCCAGAGGGTCATGCCTGAAAATAGGCAGGATATGTTGCCTAGCGCACTTACCTGGTTACCAAAAGCAAATAAATAAATACATTTATTTGCAAACCATGCTGGTTGATCTTACTTGCCTCCCTCGTAGTAAAAATGTGAAACTAAACTTGTGTTATTTTAAATGACTGATAAAGTGACATGTCCAGTTTGTATCTCTTGGGGATGCAGCTGTATACCTGTGTGGAGTAATTCTCTTGGCATCAACTCTTAATACCTCAGTTGTAAGATACATTACGCATGTAAGCATGGGTGAAACAAGGAATTTTATACTTGTACTCTAGATGAGAGATGATGGAACTGTTGCCTATGGGGAAAGACTCAGGGAGTTAAATATGTATTCTCTAGTGGAAAGGAGGGAAAGGGGAGACATGATAGAAGCAAATACCTCAAAGGTATCAGTAAGGTAGAGGAAGGTTCAATTCTGCTGATAAAGAGAAGTACAAGGACAAGCGGGGCATGATATGTAGCTAGAAGGGGGAAAACTTAGAGGGGATACGAGAAAATGCTTCTTTACAGATAGGATGGTGGACACCTGGAACAGCCTACCAGCAGAGGTAATGGGTACCAAAATGGTAACTGGTTTCAAACATGCATGGGATACACATAAGGGGACCTTGGTAACAGGGCTGGAGCATGGGGGCGGGGTTTAAGGCTGGAGATCAGTTATGGTCCATGACATAACTGCGTGGTCAGAATATTAAATATTTTAAAAGAAACATAAACACAAAAGTAAACATTTCAAAAAGAAAATGGGACTTAAATGTAATAGATGCAGACACAAGCAACATCAAGCAATCGTGCAGTTATGTCAATAGCCTAAACAAGCAAACTATATATATATATATATATATATATATATATATATATTTTAAAGAGGAAACAGTAAAAAATCCAGTGGAGTTAGCAAAGCAATGTAATGAATATCTGTGTTCCTTATTCAAACAGAATCACAAAGTCAGTCCCCTGCCCCTGTACACTACCAGGAATGTCAACAGAAGTAATATAAATACAGATAACATGATACAAAAAATTTAGAATAAGAACATCAGAGTGCAAAGTTTCCACTAAAATGCTGAAATTAAATATTGGGATAATCCATAATCAAGCACCCTCTCAAAATATATATTTGCTTAAATTAATAAATACAGGTTCTGGGTAAAATTCTAGAATTATTACTTAAAGATTTAAGTTAGCCACATGTCTAACAGTGATTTCAGTACAGAGAGCAGCAGTGATTCACAAAGTTATAATCATGTACTGTACCTAAATGTAATCTGTCTCTGTGAAAACATGATCTCATTCTTGGCCAACAATAAATCGTAGACATAATTTCTGTCATACCTTTGCAAAACACCTACCACTGTACCACATTTGACAGTCATTGAAAAATGTCTCCCTAGTTATTCATCCATGTATTATAAACAGTAGAACCCAAACCAGCCAAACCATATGAAGATTCATCACTGTAAGTGTTCTGTATTATGCAGACTGTGATACTTACAGTAACAGTTGAAGGATAAGTTAGTGCATCTAGACTTATTTGCTGCATATGCATCTCAATTGCTAAGGGGTCCTGACCATATTCACCCTTCCTCAAGCCAAGCTACCTACTGTATGTCTAGCAGTAACACTGATGGGAAGATTATGCCATATTTTCAACAAGAAGTTAACATTTTAAAAAGACAGTGATGTAGACTGAGAAGCAACTTGTGCAGGTGAATCTTCATGCTAGCCTAGATATGTCCAAGTTGTGTTAAGTAAGCCTAACCAGTGGGAGCAGAAGGGGAGAGGGATACAAATCTAAAATAGAACTGTTTAATCCATTTGTGATTTAATGTTACATGATGGAAATGCAGCTTCCAGAACTGAACACCATATTCCAAGTGAAGCCTCACCAGTGATCCACACAGCAGCATCACCACCTCCTTCCTTCTGCTGGTGATACCTCTCCCTATGCACCCCAGCATTCACAGGCTCTCCCACAGCCTTGGTACATTGTTTTACATCTTTAGGAATCCAATATGATTACCTCAAAATCCCTTTCCTGTTTGGTGACCATCAGTCACCCCCAGAATCTCTCCTGGGTTCCTGCAACCCAAATGCATGATTTTGCACTTTTTTGCATCAGATCTCAGCTCAAGATTTCGTACCATTCCTCCAGTTTTCCTAGGTCCCACTTCATTTTTTTCACTCTTTCTGGAGTGTCTATCCTGTTACAGATCTTAGTGTCACTTACAAACAGGCACACTTTCCCCTCCAGCCCCTCCATAACTTCATTTGTGAAGACATAAAATAAGACTGGGCCCAGGACTGATCCCTATGGCACCCTGCTGGTCACACTCCTTTCCTTAGATTGAACATCATTTACCATAACTCTCCTTCTTCTATCATTCAACCAGTTCCTAACCCAGTTTACCACCTTGTGACCCACTCCCAGGCTGCCCAGCTTGTTCACAAGTCATATATGGAATGGTATCATAGGCCTTACTAAATGCAATTCATGTTTATGTTTAAGTCCATGAAACACCCTTATCAAGTTAATGGGATTTGCAGCCATAGTGGCTCTGCCAGAATTTCTTTTGAAAGCAATAGATCTGCAGGGTTCCGCCCACTGCAGTCCTTAAAAACCAACAGGAAAATAGAGAGAACCAGAAGAGGTTGAAGAGAAAGGGGAAGCATTAAGACCAAAGAGGCAATTATGGGGCAACATGACAAAAACATACTGATCAACCAAACAACTTTGATTCTTACTGAAGCTCAAATTAAAGTTTTGGAAAGAGGTCTCTCATTTTCTCCCTCTTTACCAGCGACCTATTTAAAATCAAAACTGATATTTTCAAACTTTTAAGGAACATAAAGCTAAAGTATTTTTTTCAGTTCCAAGGGTATCATGAGCTTCATTAGACCAGAGGCTGTTCAACATTCTCCAACAGGCCTGCAACCAACATTATTGGAGTTTGAGGACTAAGAAGATTTAGTTACTACAAACCGGAACAATGAACTGGGTTTGGACTCTGGGCACCTTCAGTAGGTATAATTAATTATTTATATCTTGACAAACTATTGGGCAGTCACACAGATGCACCTGAGATTACAAATTCAATAATCATTACAAGGAGAACAGGTAGATTTAAATCTGTGTTTACCTCAAATATTAAAGAGCTGCTGATGCCTCAAAGAAAACTTTGAAAAATGTAGTTATTAGCCGTCCCAGTGGTGCTGAGGGCTGAGGTGCTGGACGCCTTACCTCGTGCTATGCCGGTGACCAGTGTTCATGAGTGAGCACAGGCTGCCGGGGATCAGCAGGGGGAGAGAAGAAGGATCAAGTGCCTGAGAACTGCTCTTCTTCTCCAAGGAGGGGGGGACACCAGCTCTCGGTGCAAGACTGGCCCCTAGTGGAGGCTGGTGTCTGGTGCACTGAGGCTCAGGAAGAACAGTAGATGTGGCAGACGCTCGAAGGAGCGCATGCAGTAGCGTGTGTGCTTGCTCCTTGTGGTGTCATTGCATACTGCAAGTTGGAAGTAAAACAAAAATGGAGAGAAAATTGCAGACACTGGTGGGCAGAATGATCCAATCCCCGCAGGTGCCGCCTCTATGATGGGCAGTAACCCTCAGTTCCAGATTTGTGTGAGACGGTGAGTAGGGGGGGTTCCCGCCGCCCTGCCATGGGGAGCACAGCAGTGGGGGCAAGCCGAGAGGTAAGCTGCAAGCGGAGGACAGGGCTGGGGGATCAGAGAGAAATAGCCACCAGAGCCAGGAGAAAACATGAGTAGTTGCAAAACAAAAACAACATAGTAATTAGTTACAATTCAGCTTGCATTCCAAATATATTCTATAGATTTCTTCTCCCCATCTTTTATAATAGAGGAAATTTGCAGGAATACATGATCTTTATCTGTTAGAGTTAATCTGGCTCTATAGCTTACTCCCTGCTTCATATCATAATCCTCTGTTGTTACATCACAATCTGTTGCCATAGGAGTAACTGTGATAGACACATAGAAACATAGAAACATAGAATTTGATGGCAGATAAGGACCGCTCGGCCAACCTAGTCTGCCCATTTTCCTACCTAACAGATAAGCTGCAGATCCTAGTTAACCAACAGCTTACTTCCTCCTACCCCCACTAGGACTGCCTTATGTCTGTCCCATGCATTCTTGAATTCCCCACTGTTCTTGACTCCACAACCTCCTCAGGGAGGCTGTTCCATGCATCCACAACCCTCTCTGTGAAAAAATACTTCCTCACATTACCTCTGAGCCATCTCCCCCTCTATCTTCAAATTGTGCCCCCTTGTTCTTGCACATCTCTTTTTCTGAAAGATGCTACCCTCTTGGACTTTATTGATTCCCTTGAGGTACTTAAAAGTTTCTATCATGTTCCCCCTCTCCCTCCTTTCCTTGAGGGTATGCATATTAAGCTCCATTAGTCTCTCTTAACATGTCTTCTGGTGCAGACCCTGCACCATTTTAGTTGCCCTCATCTGGACAGCCTCCATCCTGTCTATGTCCTTGAGGAGATGGGGTCTCCAGAACTGCATGCAGTACTCCAAATGGGGTCTCACCTAGAGATGGGCAAAGTGGCCCCAATTCGCTCCTTGAAGTGGAACGCGAAGTGAAAGACAATTCACGGAGTGCTCTGCAACGCGACGCGGAGTACTTTGCTTTATTAATGGGTAATGCGAAGTCCATTGAAAACAATGACTTCACGTTACTCTGCCTTCCCACACCATTACTCCACTAATCCTTAAGGCGAAGTACATTGAAAACAATGTACTTTGCCTTGTTTTTAAGCTCCAAAGGTGAATTTTGCAGTGATTCATGGGATTTCAGGTCACATGGGCTCTAGATTGTTCTGTACAGCCTCAGTTTCAGGTAGTGTGTGTAGGAAGCTGTAGGAGAAAATCTGCTCTGAAAGCTCTCTGTGATTCAAACCTTCTAAAAGTTGTTTAAAAAGCCTTTCTGAGTCATTTTGTTTTGCTGAAACTTTAGTTCTTCGATTATAGGAAACCCTCCTGTGCTCATATCATCGAGCATTTATTGTTTGTGTGTATATTTTGAATGTTAATGTACAACATTCGGTCTGTGTACTGAGAGACAGTGGAAGTGTGCTTTGGGGAGGGGCGTATCTGTGGTGTAGCTAGATTAACTTGGAGAAAAGACAGTGCTTTCTGTTTTGGTAATATTTTTCCTGTATAACTGTGTTAATGTACACACAGTGATATTTTCAATAATTTTTGTCATTTTTTGGCTGATTGTTGTGGTGCAGCAGTGCATAATTTTAGTTTGTTTAAAATATGTGGTTATATTACTGAAGTTTTCAATTTGCTACACATTACTTAGTGTGTGTGTGAGTATATGTGTGACGCGTGTCATCAAATCAGACACCTTTTATTGTGCCACATAATTTTAGCAATGTGAACCTGCTATCCACTGAAGCTATGTAATTTTTGTACTTCTTTGTGATATCTTTACTGGTACTCATACTAGTGACTCTTAATGCAGCAGTGCAGTACACTGCCCCCACCGTGGCCCGCCCCAACCGTAAGATATTCTTTTCCAGATTTGAATTTCTGATGGTGAGCACTGGTTAGTTGTTATGCCTTTGCATCTGCATCTCTTCAGTGCGCAACGCAATCTTAATCTGTCTGTACACTTGCATCTCTTTAGGGCCCAATTTCCATCTCTAACTTAAGTCATAGTAGTTCCTTTGGCTTCCCTTCAGAGTACTGGACAGGTGTGGTGCATAATTCAGCATGAAAATTGTACTCATTAATATGCGTTTTTAAGTCAGGACCATCATCAGGAGTCACTCGTGATGCAAATCATGTTCTTCATCATCACGGTCACAAATGCAGTCACAAATTACCATTTACAATCATGTCACGAATCACAACAGTAATTTTTTTTACTAGTTACTTGGATGTATTGTAAGCCTGTTTTGTAGTATCTCTCCAGGCTTCACCACCCCACCATTGTACTCATTAATAAGAGTATTTAAGTCAAGGAGTTGGACAGTGTCTGCAGCATATACACAGACTGGAAAGAAAACTGCACCCATGCAGTTTAGCACAGTTTACTTCCACTGCTCAGAATACATACGGAAGACAACAACAAAAGGGCATAATTACATACAAGGGTCAGGGATGGTGGAGGAATACATTTTATACCACAGCAAGGAAGGTGCGTGGGGGCACATGGTGTGAGGGAAAAAAAAACTAATGTGGGATCCCATGGTGATCCAGCAGCAGTTCCAGCATGGACATAATTTGCAACTGATGTCTCTCTATGTTAGAAAAATAAAATTTACAGAAAGAACAAATTAAAAAAATAGTACAGACAGAAAAGACAAAGAAATGTAGCTTTTAAAAAAGCTGTTGGGTCTAAATCAAAGTTTAAATCTCCTCGTTCTGATGTCAAAGTATCAGCAGTCACAAAACAAATGTAGCTTTTAAAAAAGCTGTTGGGTCTAAATCAAAGTTTAAATCTCTTCGTTCTGATGTCAAAGTATCAGCAGTCACAAAACACACACCTCTCTCTCTCCATCTGCACAGGAAAAAGTAAATGTGTCTGCTTGTATGATTCACTTTCTTCCTACCTAGCTAAAGAGCATGTGACTTACAGTACTGTAAGCCATGTGATGTGTTGGGGGGGCTGCCAAATCTAGAACACCAAGTGGATCACTTAGAATCATAATGAGGGAATCTGAAGTCCATTAAAAACAATGACTTTGCCTTACTTCATGCCATTCTGCCTTAACGTGAGTGGTAATGACAAGGCCAAGTGAATACTTAGATTGCGCACTCCACGTAGTGGGTGGCAATGGAAGTGCCCACTTCGCATTCACTTCACCGTGGAATTTAAATTTGCTGCATCTCTAGTCTCACCAACTGTCTGTACAGAGGGATGACAACTTGATGTTTTCTGCTGGTGATGCCGCTCCCTATACTTCCCAGTATGCCCCAGCCTTCCTTACTGCCTTCTCACATTGCTTGCCCACCTTTAGGTCATCTGATATGACTAACCCCAGGTTTCTTTCCATTTTTGTTGTTGTTAGTATCTCACCCCACCATTGTGTACTCTTCTCCTTGGTTTTAGTTTCCCAGGTGCTCTACTTTGCATGTCTTTGTGTTGAATCTAAGCTGCGATACATTTGACCATTCCTCCAACCTTGCCAAGTCCCTTCTCATCCTTTCCACCCCACCTTGTATATCAACCATGTTGCAGACCTTTGTGTCGTCTGCAAAGAGACATACTTTTCCTTCCAGTCCCTCCACATTGTCACTTATAAAGACATTAAAGAGGATCAGTCCCAGTACTTAATCCTACGCTACCCAGCTAGTAACCCCCCTTTCTTCAGAGTGTACTCTGTTTACTATTACCTTACCTGTTGTCCAGCCAATTTGTTACCCAGGCTACCGCCTTGGGACCCACTCCAAGGCTGGCTAACTTGCATATTAATCTTTTGTGTGGGACTGTGTCAAATGCCTTGCTAAATTCTAGGTAGGCCATGTCTGCAGCCCCTCCCTGGTCTACTACTTTGATCACCCAGTCAAAGAAATCTATTAGATTCATCTCACATGACTTTCCCACTGTGAATCCATGCTGCCTTGGGTCCTGTGCCCTGCTGGCCTCTAGGTACTCAACAGTTCTTTCCTTCAGAAGTGATTCTATTATTTTCCCTGCCACTGAGGTCAAACTAACAGATCTGCAGTTTCCTGCCTCTGCCTTGCTCCCACTTTTCTGAAGTGGAATCACGTCCACCCTCCTCCAGTCCTCAGGTACCACCCCATCCTCTCATGATTTGTTAAAGAGGGTAGTCAGTGGTGTCACTAGTTCTACCCTTAGCTCTTTTAGAAGGACCTCATGGTCCACCTTGTCAAATGCTGGACAGAGATCAAGGAGGACTAAGATGGAATGACTCTTCTGATCTCTCGCTATCAGGAGATCATTAAATACCTGAAACAATGCTGCCTCAGTACTATGCCTCTTCCTGAAACCAGACTGAAGAGGATCATAGATATCATGGGTGGTAAGATGATCCTCAAACTGCAACGTGACTGCCTTCTCAATAACCTTGCCCACAAAAGGTAGGTTAGAGACAGGCCTGTAGTTGGCAAGACAGTCGGAGTCATCAGAACATTTTTTCAGAAGGGGGAATACCACTGCCTCCTTCAGGGTGTCCAGAAACACTTCAGTCTCTAGTGAACACCCAACAATCTCAGCCAGGAACAGTCTGATGACCTCTACACACCCCACCAGGAGGCTCATTGGACCTGGGTCCAAACTACAGTTAGTCGGTCACAAGCCCTGGGCAATCTTCACAACATCCATGATTGCCAACTGGTCAAAGTCAGTCCAGACAGACTGGGTGGCTGTAATCTCCCACCAATCATGGCTCTGTCCATTTGAGTGATCTGTGTTGATCTCCGACCTGATGTTGGCAACCTTATCCGAGAAAAATCAAGTGAACACATCACACTTCTTCTGTGAAAAAGCTCCCCAATTCTGGATACAGGCTGGCTTGCACAGTCTGTCCACAGTATGGAAGAGCTGAGCCTGTCGATTTCATGCTGCTGCAATCTCCCTGGACAGGAACTCTGCCTTCTTACGGGAGACATCAATCTAAGTTTGTCATCAATTAGTACAGATTTCTGCCAGCATCTCTCCAACCTTCTCCCCACTCTCCTCAACTCCCTCAAGATCCCATCAAACCAAGGGGACTGAGGGTCAATGAGTGAGGGGCAAACCCAGACATGAGCTATGAAATCCAGAGCAGTCACTACAGCCTTATTATGGACTAGCAGTAACCCCTCTGGATCCATGCTACCACTCAGACTCCCTGATAGGTCCAAAACCACCATAAGACCTTCAGGGGTCAAACCCTGCAAGGGCAGTATTGGACCATCTCCATAGGGGCAGGTCTATTGGGGGGCTGTGGAACTGAACCCAATAGTGTGGTGATCCAACCATTTGACTGGTTCCATCACCATGTCAGAGATCTCCAACCCCAGCAGAAACACCACATTCAATGAATGAACTTGTGAGTGGGTCGCAGAGGTAATCACCTGTGTAAAGCCCAATTACATCATCAGTTGGAGGGAGTCCTGTCCAAAATGCGAGAGTTCATCATCAACCCAGACATTGAAATCAACCAGAACCAACCACCTGGGTGACTCCAACACCATCTCGACAATGAAGTCCATGACATCCTGTAGGAAATCCTTCTCGCTCCCTGGTGGACGGTATATGAGAAGTATCCTACAATCCACGCCTGTGCAGATACATTCAAAGGATCTAGTGACTCTAAATGGCACATCTACAAGGGCCAATTTCAACTTAAAACATATAGTTAACCCCCCCCACCCTTACGATCCAACCTCAGACAGTGTATCACCAAGCACCCCCCATCTGGAACAGCTGACTCCAGAATGGTACCCGCATTCTCATCCAGCCAGATCTTGGTAATGCATACCAGGTCAGATGTTCCAACAAGGTCAGTGATAACCGCTGTCTTGTTTCTAATTGACCTGACGTTGCATAACACCACTCAAGTTGGATGAACAGCCAAGATGGCAGAGATAGAAGAGCACTGGGCACTCACATTACAGATTCACATGATTCCAGTCCATCAATACTTCAGTTTACAGCCTTGGAAAGTGTTAAACCTCTGCAGAAAGGTGGAGAGTGAAAAGACCTCTGTGAAAGGAAACGCGTTGGATTGTTTCTTTAAACACCATCTCATCAATGAACCTTAATGAAGAAGGCATTTTTCCCTGTATCTAAACAATTAAACTGAAAAATAATATTGTTGCTGTAGAGAAATGTAAAGGGAGCACGCACCCCTGCCAATAAGGATACAAATACAAACATTTTAGTTCATGAAGAAGCCCCAGGATGTGAGATGAAACAAAAGACCTACTGATGTTGCTTTGTGACGGAAGGTTGAATAAACTGCATGCTTGTATGAACTAACAAGTTTATATGTGTATCCTTATTGGCAGGGATGAGTGCTCCCTTTACATTTCTCTACATCAACCAACATTAGTGTGCTGCACCACCATCCCAGTGCTCACCACTACTTGATATTAAAAAACAATATCATCTTAAGAATTGTACCTGCTTAGTGACCATACATTTGATCACCTGTGTCTGTCTACTTTCCTTGTCCTGTTATGTACAGTATCTGTTACATTACTCAGTGCCTTTTTGTATTTTTGTAGCTTAACACAGGATTCAGTCCAAAACTGCAGTCCAGTTCTGCATTAGCCCTTTCAATTGAGACAGACCAAGAAGGACACTCATGCAGTGCTTTAGGGTGGCTTTAATGATTAATTGTAAAAAGTATGATCCACTGGGATCTTTACAGTTCTTTCCTCTGTTTTTACTATTGATACTTGGATTTATGTAACTCTCAGCTTGGAATTTCATCTCTCCTCCTGTCTCACATTCACTCTCCCTCATTACAGTACCTTCCCTAGCACATTGCAAACACTTTTCTTAGCACCTTTTCCTCCTTTTTTTGTTAGGGAATTTGTCTTTTACTGGTATTGTCAAAAATGTCTAAAAGTGAATAAGTGGTTGAAACATTTATATATTTTTGTCATATGGATGTAACCAATCAAATTTAAGTGGTACTATATTTTCAAGAGCTAGCATATATTAGGTTGAGTGGCCTGTGATCTGACACAAACCCCTGATGAAAGCTTAATTGTTTTGCCGAAGCACTGGGGAATACAGATTCTCAAGGCCATTGTCTATTGAGTGTAACTTGCTACAATAAAAAGCTAATTCAGCATTAATTTCAACTGGTGTTCCTGAGTGCAGGATTTGTGTCTTTATTGATTATGGGTTGCTTAACTGTTCTTGCACCATGTTGGTTTCTGTGATGCATTGCTTCTTTTGTACCTTAAAATTATCTATGTGACATGTCAAATATAAGACCCCATAAGGAAGTAGTTAAACAAGTAAAGATTGTAATAACAGACATGGAATACTTCTTGGCCACATGGCCTAAGCAATAGCTGTGATGCCAAAAACTCCCCTGCAAGTAAGAGATGTGCAGTGCCATTTAAAAAGGTACTGGCACCAGAAAATAATCCACTTAGACCTAAAATAGAAGGGTTTACCACTGGTGGTGAAAAGCAAGCACTGGCAGGTTCCTCACCTTTGCAGCAGTTACTAAATTCATGTGTGGCTGAAAAATGCTTCATCTCCAGCCTGAAATGTCATCCTAAATAAAATCTAAATACATAGAATTGAGAATGATATCAATCTGGGTTGGCCTTCTTGTCAGCTGAACCCTGGCATCAATAGGTACCAAAACCCAGTTTAAAACTGGGAAATCACATTTGAAAAAGGTACTCCATTCAAGTGAATGGTACGCACACACACTTCACACCCCTGTACTTTACCTATAAAGATGTCACAAAATGTCAGAGCACAGCAGTGGATCAGAGTCAGGAAGTGGAAAGGGATTGTGCAGCCAGCCCCTCAGGGGCAAATTACGATTCCCTTCCTTGGGGGCTATATAAAACATGTGACAACAGCCTGGAGGAACTCCTGATGAGGTAAGGGAGCTCCCTGTTTTATGTTTTTTTTAACTGAAAAATATCATGAAAGGTGCTCTTTAAAGGCTTTTACTACTTCGAGCAGAGGCTTTTCAGTGTGCAACTACTGTATAATAAATGGCGGTTTGTTTATGTGGCTTAAAAGCGTGCAAGGGGAAAGTGTTTTTGGTACTTGGATGGGTTTGATTGACAGCTATGCCATAATAACCAGCCAGTCATTATAACGAAAGCCGGGTTATTATGGTGTTTGAAAGTTCTGCCATCCCAGTTATTAAGTAACAGTAGAAAGTTTTGCATCCCAGTCATCAGGTAACATAACCAGTAATTACATATGCAAGACCCCTACCCAAATATCGCATTCCCTGAGAATTTATACATTAGAATAGTGTGTTCTATTCCTCCCCAACTGCCCATATACTATGTAATGGCATGTTATCTTCATCATTCCCTCTTCATCTTGGCACCAGGAGGGCTGTCCCCTTTCCACATTTTTATTTAATCTCTTTTTAGAACCCCTGATTCGTAAGCATAATTCCTCTCTTCAGGTTTCTGACATTTCTGTTGGTAATGTTGATTATAAATTATCCATATATGCAGATGATATTCTACTCCATGTATCTTCCCCTGCCACTTCTCTGCCTGTGGCCCTACAGATTATTTCTCTTATGCCCCTTAATAGTGCAACCTTTAGGGCATATGTTGAGCACCTAGGCCTTATCTGGAGAAAGGACAAATGTAAATACTTGGGTATTTATCTTAGTACTTCTCCCCTTAAGATGAAGCAATTTAATTGTAACGCCACTATGTCTCATCTTAAAGTAGATCTGGACCGTTGGTCTATGTTACCTCTTTCCCTGTTGGGCTAGTTCAATATTATCAAAATTAATGTTTTGCCCCATTTATTGTAACCTCTTCAGATGTATAATTTGGTTCTTCCTCAGTCCTGGTTTGCCCAGGTACACAGGCTCCTTGCTTTATTTCTATGGCAAGTTAAGGCAGTCTATCTGGCTTTCTCCAAACTAATGAGAGCTAAGCAAGATGGAGGCCTACAAGCCCCTAACTTTTTCTTATATTATTTGGCCTTGAATCTCACCAGGCTTTCTTACTGGTTGCGGTCACCTGAGAGCAGTTCCCATACACCATATGTTCCACAATGGATGGACACAGAACATTCTTTGAGCTCTAATCATGTGGTGGATATTTGGACACTTCTTTATCTTTCAAAGGGGAAATTGCCCCACCCATTATGGGACAAACCCCTTGGGGCATCCTTCCAGATTCATTTTCAGCTTTGTTCCCTAACTAAGATCTGTCCATACAGGGATACTTCCAAGTCTTTGTTTGGGAACCCTTCTCTGCGGATAGCTGGATGGATGCTCTCTAAGCGATTTTGGCCTGATATAGGAGTGGATAAAGTTGCTGATCTCACTCTTAATCAGAAATAGTTGTCATTCCAAGAGGCTTGTGCTTTATAACATTGGCCTACCACCTCTTGTTTTCAATTTTTTCAATGATCACATATGCTTATGAAGCTTTTCAGTATAGCGCCGTGGCTTAATCCTCTTAGTACTTCCATTTTCCCACCTCTTCTTTCAGACCCTCATGCCCACCTTATATCTTATTACTATAGATCCCTACAGGAATGTCTGGTTGCTAATGATGGCCCCCGAGTTCATGGGTGGGACCAGGCACTTCCAGCTATGACATCCCCTAGAAACTGGTCACTCATCTGGAGACATTTGTATAAGTTGAAAAAATGGAATTGATACCATTTTATGTAATTCAAGATTATTCACAACCTTTACTACACTCCGGTTAAGTTGCATAAGATAAGTCGATTACCCAATGATCTTTGCTCCAGATGTGGTCAGGAACCTGGTACCCTACTCCATATATTATGGACTTGTCAGAAGGTTGTTCCATTTTGGAATTCAATCCCTTCTCGTCTGGACCCGTTGTTGAGGCTTTGTGATGCTTTTCTTCCTGAAATATGTATTTTGGGCAACTATATGAATTTCTTGATTGGCAACCAGAAGAAACATATGGCTTTGATCTCAGCATGTGCAAAGAAGGCTATTCATTGGCATTGGCTGGATCAAGATACTCTCCCCCCACTTCCTGGAATGGTATAAGGAGATCCTGTTTGCGTTACAGGCTGAGCACCTGAAAGCACATTTGTCAGACAAACTGTCTCGATATAAGCATATTTGGGAACCTCTATATGTGTTGTTAACTGTGTAATTGGGTATTTTGTTGTCTTTTATAATTTTTTTCAGACTGGTGCATCTTGGGCCAAGGTTCCTGACTGGCATTTCCTTGAAGCTTTAGTTAATTCCTCTGGTGGCTGGGTGGAATGGGAGTCGGGTTGGTGGTGGTGGGGGGAGGTTAGATATAATTTATAGGGCTGGATATTCAAACTGCGCCCAAAAAGTGCGCAATAGCAAGAGCAAGCACAAGTCCATTGCGTCCATGTGCAATAGGCGCGATATTCAAAACAGGAGCAAGCCAAATTGCACAAACAGCCAACATCTGAATATCGCACAACTTGCGCCATAGTGCAACTAGGAAGGGGAAGCTGAGCAGATACGATGCGCTATAGCGCAACAAGGGCTGCCCAGCTGAGCAGCCCAGAGGCACCATAGCACAAGCAGGGAGCACCCCAGCAGCAGAGCAATGGAACTGCACAACCAGGGAGGTAGGTAGGGGCCCACCACCCATGCCACAGATGGGCACAGGAACACACTGCAGAACTGACAATTCACCCCCACACCCCAAGCACAGCACAACCGGTGGAGGGATGGAATATCCACCAGCCCATGGGGACAAGCAAATAAAGCACAGCTGGGCCATGGTGCCCCATCACGCCCACTGGCAAGCTAAGACTGCCACACAAGGAGGGCGGACCACCCATGGCACAGCCCCTCTGCACAGCACACCCTGCAGCGTGACCCCAAGACACTCCCATGAGCAGTGACCACCACTGCAGGAATCCCCATGCATACCCCCCACTGTCACACTGCAACCTCGTGTACCACAGAACCATACAAGCCAGACCCACCATGAGCACCCAGCAGTAGGTGGCAGCACACGGCAATGCAACAACGGCAGACACAGTGCCAACACGACAATTCCCCTGAGGCACAGCTGAGAGACCGAACATGTGTTGCCACAAGAGGTACCCCACACGGCAAAAGGGCGTGCCCCTGACACCACCACCATTGATACAGCACCCTGCACAGTAGACAAGTGTCACAGCGCGACCCACCACAAGCCACAGCAGCCAGCACAGACACCCACAGTGGTGCGTGGAAGCATGCAGCACACCGGATGCAACACAGTGCAGGGGCAAACACACACCCATACCCTCAGGGACACTAACACAGGGACGCAGTAGTGTGGCAACCAAGCCCCCAGTGTGGGCCCAAATAAACTGTGCACACACAGCCTGCAGTCCACCATGGCACAGGGGTGACACCCACCCTGTGCATGAACTGTGGCCCTGTACGCCACCAGCATATGCCTGGATTACAAGTCACAGACAGTGGTGCACAGCCCCTGCAACACACACAAGCCACAGCATGGAGGTGGGACAGCAACTGTGGAGGCCACAGTGTCACCCGAGGCAAACATGCACCACACCAGTGACAGGAGGCAACCCAGCATTGTGACGGTCACAGTGGATGACCTGCAGGGACAGCCACTACTGACAAGGCAGCAGACCTCGCAGGCCACAGACATGCAAGGGTGTCAGCTGCACAGGCCAAAGACAGGTTGACAGGGGCACAAAGGACACAGAGCAGGCACCATGGACCACTGCACACAGTAATGCAATGCACAGAAAACAACACACACCACAGATACCGACTGATAGCCACTTCCACACCAGAGACACTTCCCCACACACACACACACATACCCATGACTGAACCACCCCAGATGCCATGCACACCACTGCAACTGAGCACCTATAGCCAGCTGCAAATTAGAGACCTCCACAGTATTCATATCAAAATAACTATATTCAAAAGCCGGCCCGCCGGCGCGGTGAAGTAGAACTGCTTGCGTGCCAGTAACCCAGGTTCGAGGAGCGGTCTCGGGCAGCTGGAGGGCCGGCTGGGGGAGGTTGAGTGTAGCAGCTGCTCTCCTCCTCCGGGTGGGATGGGGATGCAAGTCCTGCTGCAATACTGCCACCTGGGTGACCACAGGTGGAGGTGCAGTGAGACTGCACGCAATAGGAAGGGAGGATGTCTGCTGGGGCGAACATCAGGCACGTCATAACGTGCTTCGCCTCTAGGCTTCCCCAGCGTGCGGACATCCTGAGGGCAGGGAAAGAAAACCAGGAAATACCCCACAAAACTCCTAGTAGATGGAGCTCCTGGCCACGATCCCCAATGCCTCTGCCGGCGCCAGTACCAGCATCCCCCGATGAAACATAGACAGGTCGGGGTGTAAGGGCCCCACCCCATACCCGCCTGGGGGGTATAGCCAAGGCTCCATGGGGGGATGGACTGCACTGGACATCGGTCAGTAGGAGCGGGGGCGAATCAGGCCATTGGAGACTCCAGAAGGGGTAGGAGCTCAGTGGTGAAAGAGGGGGTATACAAAAGAAATATAAAAAAAAAAAAAAAATAACTATATTCAAAAAATATAACAGCACCAACAACTATTTACACATATTTACAAACATGGGGTGGAAGGACAGGAACAAGGTGGGGGTGGGTAAGGGGCAGGGGTGAACAAATGGGAGAGGGAAGGCGGGGTGTGAGGGTCGGTCAAAGAGGGGAGGTTGTTCTTGGTCACTGGCGACCAGCCTGCTCCTCCGCTGCCTGGGGCCATTCCCGGGGTTGCCTCCTCCTCCTCACCCCATGCCAATGGAGATCCCACAGGATGGCAAGGGATTCTGCCGCCACATGCACCAGATCCTGGATGGACTGCTCGATCCTCAGGAGTATCCGCACACCTAGGACAAGAGATCAGAGTCAATGGGTGTGACTGTCCATCCCCCTGCAGCCCACCCATTATGCATGGCATACAGCCATGTGCCATGCTCCTGTGATGGTGTGCACCCACTCACAGTGACCGTGTCCACAAGACATGCCCAACCAGGCAGCAACAGCCATGTGTACCACGCACACACACCGCCCGCACCCCAGCACAGCACAACCAAGGCACAGAGCAGTAACGGTGGGCTGGCGCGGTGGGCAGGCAGTGCCACAGCCATGTGCCCAGTGCACACCTGGACCACCATTGATGCACTCCCAGACATGCAGTGCCACTGGACAGTGCTGACTGTCACATGTCGCGTGCATGGCAGTGGTGTCCATGGATGGTGGCCATGCCCTGCTCCCCACCCTGTCATACAGCATGCACTAGCAATCATGGTGTCATGGCACTCACCCTCATTGGGTTGTTGCTGGCATTGGGGTTGGTCCCTGACAAGCCCCCGTGCAGCGTCCACCACCCTCTGCTGCTGCTCTGTGACCCTCCTCCACTCTGCCATGCCTGTGGGAGACGAAAGGAGAGAAACACATCAGTACAAACCCAAAGCATATTCCCCCTGCCTCAATGTGTGTGCCCACCCACGCGGCCAGACCCATCCATCCCATACCCTGTAAACACTGCCACAGCCAACCCTAGACCGTCCCTCCCCTATGTGCTGGACACATAAGACAGTGTTACCCATATGGACCATACAGGTGTGTACACGTGTCACCCACCTGGACGAGGCACCACGCCCCTCCTGGCACGTGACCACAGACGTGCCAGTCACTCCAGCTCCCTCCATCTCAGGTCCCCATACCGGTGCCTGCACTGCTTGGCCATCCTCCTGTGGCCAGTGGCCACCTCCAGGTCATTGGCCACCTCTTGCCAGACCTGGGTCCAAGCCCTGTCCAGTGGCACCTCGGCAAACAGTGGGCCATAGTGTGGCTCCACAATGGCCACAAGGTTGGCCAGCTCAAGGGCACTCCACTGAGGGGCTCTCCTGCGTGCCATCTCTAGTGCTATAGTAGGCAATATGGTGCTCTGCAGCACAGCAACCCCACGTGGAAGTGCTGCGCAATACATCGCCACCATTCCCTATCGTGCTGTCACCGAACAACACGATAGAGCTGCAGACATGCCAGACATATCGCGCCAAGGGAGCAAAGGTCAGGCACAGGGTCATGGGTCTCTGGCGCAAGGCCACGCACAGTGCTATCAGAAGTCTATGCGTCTAGCGTGATTGGTTGCCTGTGTGCCATCACCACAGTGAACTATTGCACAGTTGTGCCACAGCGCCATGTAGTGACCCTCACCGTAGCGCCACTGGCACAATGGTGGCCGTGCCCTGAATTGCCTACCGCTCACAGCACATCATCAGCATGGCAGATGCCTGCGTAAGCTACTTGGGCATGCACAGTGGTGTGTACTACGCAGCCACAGAACTGCATCATTGGCTCAGCATGTTCAGCACAATTGCGCAAAACGCAACAGCGCGATATTCAGCCATCATATGCAAATCATCCGATCAGCCATTCAATGGTGCAGCAGCGCAATTTGCATCTCATTAAAGTTGCTCCACACCTAATTTGCATGGATTGCGCTATTAAAATGTGACACTGTTCTGCAGTGGCCATATTCGGTTACTGCAGTTGATAGGTGAGTTGCATGCTGTGTGTTGTTCTGGACTATGGTCTCAGGGACTTGCTTTGTACTGCACAGTCACAGGTAACCACTGTCACCCATACAGGCTGTATAATGACCAAGCGTGGACTGGGTGAGGAGGACAATGGTGGGCGGAAGAGGAGGCCCAATTTTACTAAGGCCGAGATGGAGGCACTCTTCAAGGCCTACCTGGATCAGGAGCCACTGCTCAGTGGACGGAGGGGCACCCCTCAGACCCGTGCTGATGCATGGAGGTGGCACATGCTGGTCAACCGCACAGCAGCCACCAGCGCTCTGTGCAGGAGTGTAAGAAAAAGATGGGTACTGACAGGAGGAGGGTGAAGGAGAAGGTGGCTGCCATCAGGGCGGCATGTACTGCAACGGGGGGGGCCAGCCGGAGGTGGTGCAGCTGACTCTGGCAGAGGACAGACTCACTGCAAGCATGCAGTGCAGTGCCATTGAGGGCATTCCAGGAGGTGGCTTCCAGACAGGTGGTAGCCCATCACTGCATGGTACGTCATGGTCTGTGGGGGCGGAAGATAGATCACATGCACTAACATGTCCTTACTTTCTTTTACAGATCCTGCATGTCTGCAGGGGTCAGCGGTGGAGGGCCTGTCCACTGCGGACAGCCATCTGGAGTTGGAGGACCATCCACCTCCGCAGGTAGCCGGCGTGCATTGCAACAGTGGGTCCGCCTGGCTGTCAACACTGATGTCATTGAGACAGGTGTGGGGAAGGCCCTTCCTGTGTCTCAACGGTCTGGCGTCCAAGCATGCCAGCATGCTGTGGCTGTGGCTGTGGCTGTGGCACAGACCTGCACCATTGATGATGCAATGACCATTATGGGCAGTGACATGTGTGTGTCATGGAATGGACACACAGCAGGCCAGCACACGCTCATGGACCTGGCTGGTTCCGACGTGTGTGCCAGCAGGTCAGCACAGTCCCAGGCTGCGCCTGTCAGCACCAGTGGGGCAGCGCCGGTGGCTGGTCAGGTCAGTGGCACTGTTGCGACCACAGCGGCGGAACAGCTGATTCCTTGGGCACAGCAGGTGGAGGGGCAGCAGCAGCAGTCACCCACCAGGACTGGGGGTACAGTGTTCAGTGGTGGCGTCTGTGCACTGCCTGTGGACTTGCCCATACCTGGTCCTGGTGAGCAGCGCCCACCCTCAAGGGTGCTGAACATCAGGCCCTTCCATACCCTGAGGGACAGGTTGCCGAGGTGGCAGATGACCTCTTTGATGAGCACACCCGCCTGCTGCAGGCATCAGTACAGCAGCAGATGCAGCTTGCAACGTCCGTGGAGGCACTGTGTGTGGCTCTGGAACAGGTTGAGGAGCGACACAGCAGGGACACCGATAGGATCCTGTCATGGACTGACCATTTGCGGGGAGGATGTGACCGCTGCCATTGACAGGCTAACACAGGCGTTGGTCGCTGTCGTGGCCACAATGGGCACACAGTCAGGTGCCCATGTGTCGCTCACACCGTGCAGTTCGCTATCCACTCCCCATTCCCGGCATTGTTCGACACCCACCCTGTCGACGCCGGGTTCAGCTGTGGGCATCTCAAGCACTCCTGGTGCAGGTTTGTTCGGTGTGCTGCAGACACCTGTGCGGGCACAGTCACGTTCACGCAGTGGAGCCCCTGGTGGACCACCGGTGCCACCCCATGAGGCCCGTGCTCAGCCTGCCAGTGCTGCTGGGTCTCAGCGGGGCCGCCCATGAATCCGAGGCGGATGTGGCACTGTGCCGCAGGACTGACCTGTCTCCCAGTGCGGGCCCTGTCTGGTGCTGCCCTGTGTGCATTGTGTGTTTTGGTGGGTAGTGCACCGGTGGGTGCCCAGCCCTACACGCAGACACACAGTCCACCTGCACACCCTCCCGACTGCTGTCCACAGGTGTGTGTGCATGATGATGCCTGCATTGTGCTGTACACCAAAGTGCGATGGTGCCCAGCATCTGACACACGCACATAGACAGTCAGTGGACATGGTGGCCTATGGACATGTGTGTTGCTAGTGTCTGTGTTACGGCTCTGTTTACCTGACCCCTGTGCACTGTGTGCCTATTGTGTGTGTGTGTGTGTGTGTCCGTCCATGTGGCTTGTTACTGTTCACCCCTCCCTGGTTGTATGTGTGTGCTTCTGTGCCCTGCCACGTCCCTTGCCATCATGCACCCTGGTGTGTTTCTGTGTGTGTACGTGGGTTCTGCCCTAGCCACTGGTGGTTGCACATGGCCTCATGACTTACCTGTGTTGGCTGAAGTGCTCCTCTGTGATGGTGTTCCGGTGCAGCTGAGCCAGCCGGATCAGTTGGGGGTCCCGTCATCCAAGGGGGGGCTGCCCATCCCCATCATCACCGGCGTCACCGTTGTCCCCATCACTGTCCCCCTCTTTGACCTGTATGGCTATCCCACAGTCTTTGGCCATGTTGTGCAGGATACAACAGGCCAGGAATATCCCACAGGCCTTTGAGGGGCTATACTGTAGGGCACCGCCAGAGGTGTCCAGGCAATGGAAACGCACCTTCAGCATCCCAAACAATCGCTCAATGATATTGCATGTGGTGGCATGTGCCTCATTGAAGCATTGCTGCGATGGGGTCGTGGGCCACCGGTAGGGTGTGAGCAGCCAGGGATGGAGTGGGTATCCACTGTCACCTGTGTGGAGATAGTGGAGGTTAGTGTCTTGTTCAGGCTCAGCCTGCCCCTAATCCTGTGTGCCACACCCATGGCACCTGTGGCTTAGACCCCCTTGCCCACGATTTGTCAGTTCTACATGCATACTCACCCACTAGATGTCCTGTGGGGATGTCCCCACTCTCGAATCAATGGCACAGTGCCGACTGGTACCATATGAAGGAATCATGTGCTCCCCCAGGGTGCGTGGCACAGACATTGATGATGCGCCCACTGGCATCACACACCACCTGGCAGTTGACACTGGCATATCCCTTCCGATTCATGTAGGCGGACACATCGGGGCCAGGTGGAGTGCGAATGGCCACATGGGTGCAGTCTATCACCCCTAGCACGCCAGGCATACGTGCTACCCTGTGGAACTCCTGTATGTTTGCTGAGCGCTCCGCCGCGGTGCTGGGGAAATGGATGTATTCCGCAGCATGTGGCAGCAGTGAGTGAGGATGCGTGACGTGGTCAACTGTGTTATGCCTGTGGTGTCCCCTGTTGATCTCTGGAAGGTACCCGTGGCAAGCAAGCACATGCAGGCTGTTACCTTTGTCTCCACTGACAGAGCATGACTCCGTCATGTGGGTGCCTGCATCACATCACTGCACAGCTCACAGATCCGCCTCAGTATTGACCTGTTCAGGTGGTACCGGCCCACAATCTCGACATCTGAGTACAGCTCAAAGCTGATGCGGGCTCGGTACTGCCTGTTGGGGGCGTGACTGATCGGGCCCTTCCACGGCCAGTCCCCTGCAGCATGCCTTCTCACCCCCTCATTACAGCTTCCATGTGGAAGGTGGCACTGTCCATGTCCCTGCTTGTCCCTCCCCCAGCTGTTGTTGCTTTGTTCCCCCACTGTCCTGACGGCTACCTCCACTGCACCGGGTACACCTACAGCCTCTGCTCTCTGTGGCCCACACACCTTCCTTGCCCCTATTCTGTCGTCTTGTTTCCTGGCCTGCCCTCTTTCTCCTCTTGCTCTGTCTCTCTCCTGCTTCATGTGGCTTCCTGTAGTGTTCTTGCACCTCTTCCTTGCTCCTTTATTTTGGCTCATTTCGCTATGGTGCAACTTCCACCTGTTCTACCGTTGCGCATTGCGCAAGTCTTTGAACATCGCACTGTGCACTTTATGCATGGTTCCACCCCCTTCAGTTGCACATGCCTTCATTATCATTGCGCTGTTACTCAGCATGTTTTCAGTGGCACAACTGCCTCCTGCTGAATATCACAGAATGCCGCATTTTCTGACTTGTGCTGGCACAACCCTATTGCGCATTGCGCAACCCTTTTGAATATCCGGCCCATATTGTTTGTTGTTTTATGCAAATGTCAGAGACAGTGGACTTTTCTAATTAGTTTTTTCACTGATCTCCTTTGTATCTTGTTATGTTGTTTTTGAGTCTATGTCTATGTGCATGAGGTCTTTTTCAACTGGTTCTCTGTGTTCTTTAATAAAGCATATTCAATTTAAAAAAAAATATGTAAGCTCCCCTTGCAGGAGGGGCGTATGCTCCCTTTAGGAACCCCTTTCCCTTCTCCCCCAGAGCTAGGGAATTTTATAAGTGTTCTGGGGAGTTAATCCCTTCTGGATGCCTCAAGGTGGCAGCAGAGGGCAAGTTAGGGACAGTATATAAAGCTGGAGGCAGGAAGTTTGGTGCCTTTTCCAGCCCAGGCACTAGGCCTATGGCTGGAGGGGGGCGGCTGGAGGAGCAGAGTGGTCAGGTAAGAAGGGAGCTTAGCAGTCCGGGTAGGCCAGTAGGGGGACCCCCCCAAAAAAACTTGGCAGACAGGGATGGCCTCTGCCATGACGTTGCGTCAAGGAGCCGGTAAGGAAGCTCTGAGTGGAGGATGGGCAGCCAGGTACCTGCATCATTGGGACAGGGAGGTTCAGGTGGTAGGAGGATGCCAGGTTAGGCAGGAACCCATGTGATCCCACTGGAAGAGTGTCTTAGACTGCCAGGGCTATGGAGGCGGTGGCAGGGTCCCCACAGGGGGGAGGCCAGTGGCAGTGGTTCTTCCTCACACCCCAAGTGGCAGGGTGGCCTGAGAGCAGAGGGAGCCAGGGGACTCTTCACCCATATAAAAGGACCTGCATCGAGGGACAGGTCCTGGGGCACCAGCATTATAGGGCTAGGTGGGTCACAGGTCTTCAGACAGGCCTTGGGGGTGTCCCTGGCAGGAGCTTAAGGAAAGCCCAGGATGTGTTGGCAGGGATGTAGGCCAAAGGCTGGGGACCATCACCATTTGGTCATCTGGGAGATCGTAGAGGACTTTCTGGGCACCATCTGTGGAGGGTTATGCTGCTCAGGGGCCTGGGTGGTGGCAGAGCTCAGGGCCTTCCTTGTGGCAGGGTAGCCCAGAAGATGCAGCTCAGACACTGGAGTGGGGCCGGGTTTGAGGGCCGCTGCAACAGAAGGGGGAGAGAGAGAGTGTACATGGTGGTGGGGACTGGTGCAGGTAGTGCTTGGAGAACTGGCAGGTTCAGAGTCCATGTGGGAGGAGAGTGTATGAGTGTATGGGTTACAGGGCCTGGGTCTGAGAAAAAAAAACCCTGGTACTCCTTGAGATTTGGGCCAAGGTCCAAGGGCCAGGTGGGAGAAGCAGCATGCTTCTCTGCTCCGGAGATAGGGCAACCGGCCAAGATTGAGGAGAAGGGTAACCCTGAGTGAAAATGAGAGAGAATTTGGCTTACCAGTGCCAGTGAGCCAGGAGCCTGTAGGTTCTTCAAGTAAGAGGTTTCTTGGGTAAATCATCCAAGAAGTCAGACTTGAAAATGCCCTGCTTGCACTGCCTGTAAACCAATGATGCTGCTCGAAAAGTCCAGTTTGAGTGAACTGTAAAAAGTTTGGGTAGCCCCATGGAGCTGCTTTACTTATTTAATAAAGAATAGGATCCCCACACTCCTGGAATCATTTGGGTTGCAGGTGCTAAAATAAAGGAGTTGGTTGGGAAAGAAACTTAGCAGTGATTCTTTCTTTATTTAAATTGGAAGGGGGGGGTTAAATAAAATGGAAATCCCCTGGTGTCTAATTTATTTCATGAGTTTGTACATCCAAAAGGTGTTCCATCATGCTGCACCGGGATCGAGGGCTCAGAGGCTCAGAAGAGGCAGGAGGTTACAGACCGGAAGTCCTGATCTGGTGGCCAGATGTTTCAGGGTGAATCCAGTATGAGGTGAGATTGAGACTAGTGCACAGGGTGAAGAAGCCGTCGAGAGGTAGGATAGCCATTTTCCTATCTTTATGTTGTGGTGCACTATCTCAGAGTATTTACACTTGTGTAATCCTCTCCCATACCCCCAAACCACCTGCAATGATGATTTATGCCCCTAGACAAGGGGGAGAAGGGGCAGTTACACATATAAAATAATGTATCTGGAAGTGTGTGTAAACAGGATTTTATGCACATTGAGGGTGTGCATAAAATCCAACTTAGCACACTTCCCCATGTTTTGTTTTTTATAATAAATGGTGCCTTTATTTATTTTGCCTTAATTATTTAATAAAGAGAACGTGCATAGAATGTCAATAAGAAAGACGTCTATTAGTAATGAACTTATAGATGAGAACCTTCACTTTTGTATACTGTTTAAACAAGTAAAACCTTTGAAATTGTCCAATTTAAGTATTTACAGCTTCCCATGTCACCCCCCAGTCCCATTAGGCTGAAATCAGCAGCTTGAAAAACTCAGTGAAACTATTTAAAACCAATGCATTGAGTAACAGGCTTAAGAACTTTGCAAAGAAGAGCAGTCCTTTCAGTAGCAATGAAGCAGTTTCTTTGATGTTGTGCTTCGTGTTTTTGTTCCTCAAGTGTGATTGCTGTTCAGTAGGTTCTCTGATGGCTCTGAGAGGTACTGTACAACGCGAGCTGACAGCACAAGCTGACAGGCAAAAGTGAGCGTGAGAGGTGTTAGCGTGAAGTGACAGCGTGCATTGAAATAGAGAGCAGTTTTTTGTTTCATTGATTTTAGAATTTTGGGATGTCACCCTTAATCGAGGTGCATTATACATGGCGATTATACACACCTGTGTATAATACAGTTTTGCTGTCACTGTGTATGGTATATAAACATCACTAATTATTTATTATAATACAATTAATATATTCCGCCTATACTGGGATTTAAAAACAATTACAAGATTCTTGATCTGTATAGAGAAATGTAAAAATAAGTAATAACTGATAGTCATACAAATACAGTGGTGATCAGTGTCATTGTCCTTCTTGTCTAATTGTGTTGCAACACTGTTGTCATAATACCCTGTGTGATGACTAGACATAGAAAACATATAGCCGAAGAAACCTGACACTGACCACCACTGTATGTAAAGCTTTGTAAACATTAAGTTTATTTGTTTAATTTGTTTAATTAGTATTTCGGAAAGACCTTTGAGCGTGAGCTCTTTTACAAAGGTTCCACGTCAGGGTGGACAATAAGACAATACACATATTAAGTGGTTACAGAGGCCTGATCATTAGGCATTAAAGAGTGATTACATGACAATTAGACAAATAGAAGAAAAAACCTGAGCAATTGTAATTGAATACTAAACTATTTCTAATCGGTTGCCCTAGGTAGGACACCTCTGGAAACCTCCAGATCCGTTGATAGACTATGGCAGAACAATTGCATAGGGTTTAATCGAGAGGTAGGGTGACAGTGAAACAAGGGGACTGGGTTTGAAACCAACCGAGAGAGTGAGAGAAGTGGGGGGATAGTGAAACGGGGGGGCTGTGATGGGGGAGCAGCTCCAGGGGGCTATGGTGCGTGTGTGTGTGTGTGTGTGGGGGTGGTTTGGGAGGGGCAGTACCAAGTGCATTTAAAGAGGACTGATAGCTTACTTAAGCCCTTGGCTAGGCTGGAATGGAGGCAGGGTTCTCTAGGTAGCCCTGCTGGGTGTTACATTGGGGGTAGGCCTGTCTATCAAGTGGGGCCTGAGAAGCAGGTGCATTTTGAGTTAGACATTAGGTGCTGTTTGAGGCCTACTTTGAATTGAGACAAGCTGTTGTTTGTTTGTAATTTCATCGGGAGTTCATTTATCCAGAGGAGGGCCCAAAAGGAGAAAGCACGCTGCCCTAGTTAGGTTCGGCGGACTGGTATAGGCAGTGCTCCATTCTTCCTCCCTCTGGTCATGTGTGTTGAGAGAGAAGCCTCGAGCAGGTTTCCTATACAGTGTGGTGTTTTTCCTAGGAGTGCCATTTTTCCCAGGAGGCAAATTTGGTATTTGATCCTGTCTTTTAGGTTAAGCCAGTTTGTACGCTCATACAGGGTGCAAGTATGAGTGTAGTGATCTGCACACAGGGTGAGGCAGCATGCCTTATTGAGTGCAATTTGGACCCTTTTGAGCACCGTATCAGTAGCAGCTCCACAGACCACCAGCCCGTAGTCTATCATGGAGAGTATGGAGCTGGAGACTGAGATTCGGAATGCTTCCGGGGTGAGGGATTTCTTATGCCTATAGAGGACCCCGATCTTTGCATTTACCACTTTGATAAGGGAGTCCACATGGTACGTATAAGTGAGAGAGTCATCAAAGGTGACTACAAGGTACTTGAACAAGTGCACCTGCTCATTCCGCTCACCAGCCTTGTTGGTGATTACTAGGGGAGCATGCTTGTGTTTGTTGTAGGGGCTGGACTGTAGCATGGCCTTGGTTTTCTTGTAATTTAGTAGCAGCTTTTGCCTACTGAACCAGTCCTCGAGTTTATTGAAAGAGTTCTGTAGTTCGGTTTGTAGGGCAACCTGAGAGGTGCTGCTGCTCAGCAGCACGACATCGTCTGCATACAGAATAAGTTTGGTGTCACAGGCTGTGGGTAGGTCATTTACAAAGAGGCTGAAAAGCAGGGACCCTAGAATTGATCCTTGAGGGACTCCTAGGAGTACATCTCTGGAGCTAGATAACATCTGCCCAATTTTGACTCACTGGCTCCTGTGTGTTAGGTAGTCACTGAACCAATTCACGGCGTTTGGTGCCACACCCAGTCTTTGGAGCTGGAGTACTAGTAATAGGTGGTTGACGGTGTCAAAGGCTTTGGTGAGGTCAATGAAGATGGACCCCACCAATTTGCCTTCATCCAGTGCCTTGTGCACATAGTCAGTGTATTCCAGCAGTGGCGTGGTGGTACTGTGTTTTTGCCTGAAGCCATGTTTGTTTGGGCAGAGCAGATTGTACTTATTGAGGTACTCTGTGAGTTGACTTGCCGCGATTGTTTCCAAAGCTTTGGATAGTGGGGAGAGGATAGATATTGGCCTGTAGTTTGACACCAGTGTCTTGTCACCATTCTTATGCACTGTAGTTACCAGGGCTTGCTTCCATACCTCTGGAAATTGAGCTAGGGCCAAGGATTTATTAAATAGCATTGTTATCGGCATGATAAGAACATCAAGGGTGAGAGATAGTAACTTCATGTCTAGCCCGTCACTCCCCAATCTGGTTTTGCCTAGGACTTTCCTGACCATTGTTAGGGCCTCCTTCACCATCACCTTCTTAAAGTAGAAGGCTGGGTGGCTAGTTATGAGCAGGTTGGTGCAACCTTGGTCCTCCACGGGCAGAAGGTAGTCTGGAGGCAGCACTGAGGACAGGTCTGTAAAGGCCTGGTTAAAGGCATCAGCAATGGCTGGCAGATCTGAGGAGGATGAGTTATTAATGTTGAGCATCTTAGGGTGCTGCTTTTGATCTTTGTCAAGGATGTTCTTGATGTTGTCCCAAAACCTCTTTCCATCTCCCCATGAGTTGTTAAGCTGGGTCTTATGGAAATTGGCTTTTGCGAGCCTGATAAGTTTGGTGCACTGTTTTCTATCTGTTTTGTAGCACTGTAGGTCATGCTTGCTGCCTGAGTTTAAGGCTTTTTCCCCAGAGGCAGTCCCTCTCCTTTAGGAGGGAGAGGAGCTTGGCATCATTCCAGCCGTTAACCTCCCCCCGAATTTTCCATTTTGCACGTGGTGCATAGATATCACAGATGGAATTGAAGCCCTCAGTGAAAAAACTAAAGGCCTGGTCCAGCATAGGTGCCTTGTTGATGGTGGACCAGTTGTAGGCAAACAGGGCCAATTTTAGGGATCCAAGTTTGCCTTTCCGCAGAACCCTGCTGTCGATGAGGTGGGATGGGCTTTTGGCAAGTTTAGTGGTCCATATAAAGGAGATTGGGGAGTGGTCACTTAGCACGTCCTGGAGAACCCTGAGTTCGGAGAATCGAGTCGGTGAGCTAGGTAAGACCCAGTCAATGAGGGGGTGCTGGTACCAGCCTTGCAGTTCTGCCGGGTGGGGTGAGTTAGGAGTTACATGAGATTGTGGGAGGTGATTAGGTCTCTGGAGGGTGTTGCCTTCTTACATAACCAGTTAATATTAAAGTCACAGGTCAAGCTGAGTTCTGAGCCCTTTCTGAGTGCACTAAACTCTTCCATAACAAGAGGAAGGCCTTCTTTGGCTTTCTTGGGGGGCAGGTAGGTTGTGGCGATGGTAAAGGTCTTGCCTTTTAGGCCGACTTGCATTTTTACCACTAGTAGCTCATAATCCTCCACAACTTTGGAGATGGGGAGGACGGAGCAACTCAGTGAGTTTCTGGCATATAGGAGGCAGCTGCCACCTTTCCTGCCTATTCTATCAAGTTGAAATGCTTGGAATCCTTCGATGGCCACCTCACCATCTTTGATCCTACCCGACAGCCAGGTTTCAGTTAGGCGGAGTATATCAGGGGCATGGATGGTCATCCAAGCCTGGAGCTGGTCAAATTTGGCAGTTAGGCTGCAAATGTTTAGCAATGCTATCTTTAGGCCGTTCACTGTATGGACCTCCCCCCCCCCGCTCCTCAGGGTTGTTGGTCCAGGGCTTAGGTGAACATTGCCAGAGAGCAGCAGTAGCAGAATGAAAACCTTTCTGGCAGATACGGTGATGTTTATCTTCCCTCGTGGCTTCTGTCACCTGTGCTTCAGGTGGGGGAGGTGTCTATATGCCTGTGTTAAATTATGGGGAAAGCTAACCATTAAGGTTACAGTTTGGAAGGTTGGTTTGGCAATAACTGTGTATGGGAGGTGCGGGAGGATAAAGAGCCTATCGTTACTGGAAGTGGTAGTGGCCATGTGTATGCTTTTCTTCCATCTTGCACCCAGTGAGGATTCAGAGTGGGGAGGTAGGGGTCTGAATTCGTATATGGTACCAGCAATGCCAAAAGAGGTAGTGAGGAGTAGTAGTAGGTGGTTGCACCCCATGGGAGTTTGTTTGGTGTTGCTGGCCTGCTTAACTGCTAGCTAGTTTATAGTTGAAAGGGTATATAGTCGAATTAGGGTGAGGTCCCTAACAATAGAGCAGGTGGAGCAGTAATTGAGAGGAGTTAGATGGAGTGGCTGGAGAAAACGTTGAGAGCAAGTGTGTGATCCTGTGGGTGAGACTGCTTTAAAAAGGGGCGGTGAGAAAGTGGGTCAAGTCAGGTATTGAAGACAGGGAGGCAAATAGCATGAAAATGTACAGCAGTGGAGTGACCTATCAGCTGCAAGGTGGAGGAAAGGCGGAGTAAGGTCTATTTAATACTGTGAGGCAGTGGGGAGGGTGGGAGAAAAAATTCAGTCCAGAGCACAGCATAGAAAGAGATTTCCCTGAGATCAGGAAGCGCCAGGCATTGGAAAATCAGCCAAGGAGCAAAGCTGCCAATCAGTGCCTGGCTCCTCCACTGGGCATCCAGTCAAAACAGCGGCATTCAAAACCACACATTTCGGAGGTCCAGTGTGTACCTGAATCTGTCCGGGGGTCAGTCGGGTGGTCTGTTAGCTGAGGCCTGCTTGGAGATAGCCAGGGCCACAGGAGCAGCTTGGGAAGCCCGCAGATGGGCTGTCTGTGGAACAAGAAGGGAAACACAGAGGATTAAATACAGCTATAGTACAATAGCAAGCTCAGTGGGAGCAGGCAATGGGGTAGAACAAAGCATGAGGTAAAGAGGTGGTAAATGCAGGGCAATTATTTAGAGCTAGAAGAGGAGTTAATGGGGGGGTCTGTGCTTTGGCACTGGGATGTCTGAGGAGGACAGCAGCAGCAGGGGTGTGTGAGGGAAGGGTTTGTAGGTAAGACAGAGAAGAAAGTATGGTGTTTAGAGAGACAACATTACAAGTGGGGCAGAGAAATTAATAATTGGCAGAATGACCAGTGTGGTGAAGGGGCAGGGTTTGTCAGTAGGGCAGAAATGGAAAACTGCAGCAGTCTTGCTCAGTAGCTAGGTACAGCAGTCAAACATCAGCTACTATACAATACAGTTTGTCCAGCACTAGATTGCACAGTACTAAGTATCACCGAGAGACTAGACTAATGGCTTGTAATAGACTAGCTAAGCTGGCAGATAAAGTAAGACCAACTGATGCATAACATATGTAAATTACATTAACAAAAATTCAGTCCACAACACAGCACAGAAAGAGATTTCTCTGAGATCAGGAAGTGCCAGGTGTTGGAAAATCAGTCAAGGAGAAAAGCTGCCAATCAATGCCTGACTCCTCCACTGGGCGTCCATTCAAAACAACGGCATTCAAAACCACGAGTTTCAGAGGTCCGGTACGTACCTGAATCTGTTCAGGGGTCAGTCGGGTGGTCTATTAGCTGTGGCTTGCTCAGACAGAGCCAGGACTATAGGAGCAGCTTGGGAAGCCCGCAGATGGGCTGTCTGAATCTGTCCAGGGGTCAGTCGGGTGGTCTGTTAGCTGTGGCCTGCTCGGAGAGAGAAATATAGATGTATTGATCTGTAATATGCATGAAACTGATGTTATTATGAATCAGGGTGTAATTGCGGTTCAGACTCATGGCTCCCCCAAGGGTATGTACACACTGCTATCATGATATGCATTCTGTGCCATCAGTACCTATGGCTATTATTTCAAGATGACTTGCAAGTGGCTGATGCCACAGTGCTCTGGTTAGGGAGAGCATGGTGTATCACAGACGAAGATCCCACTGTGTCAGTGGATGACTCTGTCCTTGATCTGGGCTGGGTCATTGAGGACTGGCTGAAATTAGATAACTGGTTAGTCCTGTGGCCTGGGTCACAGCTCCATGCACCAGGACCCCAGCAAGGGGGATGTAGCAGGCACTGATGTTTTAACAGCCACACTGTTGGGGTGTGGAGTAGGTATGGGCTCATGGTGTGTGTCACCCCAGTACCAAGGCTAACACTAAAATCATTATTGTTATGCCCCGTTGTAATGAGATTAGTGCCTTGGTGGGATGCTTCACAAAAACTAGACAAAACATTCAAAGGGCTCCTAAAGCTCAGTAGCTAGGCTCACTATAGTAAGCTATCTATATTTTCATATGAACTTTAATGTGTCTGTGTCTAGCTTGAAGTGTACACACTGTGCACTATCTTATTCTGGCCTAGTAGTGTGAAGTAGTCATCATGGTTTTGGGCCTGTATACACACATTATGTGGGCTGCAGCATATGTGGGGGTATAGGGATACAGCCCTTCTTGTGCAGAGTATACCAGGATGAGTATATAATTACTGGTGACTCCCTTTATCAACCTGCTTTCAGGTTCTCCAAAACGCCGTAATAACTCGAAATCGAGTTATTACGGCATTCCTTAAAACTTCCTCTCACTAGCAGTGTCATTCTGTGTAGCCTGCCACATTATTGGCCCTTACTTCCTCTGTGGGCGGGCCGAAAATTTAAAAAAACATGGCAGCTAAAATTTCCCTTCGCGATGGGCAGACCAGTCCCTGAAGTAATCCTAGACCAGCTGCAGTAAGTAATTTGCATCAATCACTGTTTCTTGTTAATCCTGCCTTTTGGGGAAAACAATTTAAAAAAAGCTATCTGGTTGATCCTGCCATTGTCGCGCTTCGGTCGAGGCTTCTCCTGACCCAGCGTGCTCTGAAACATCCGTTGCTGCGCTTCCGTCAGGGCTTCTACCCAACGCCAAGCACTCAAATGTCACTGCTTCCTCGCAGTCAGCAGTATTATTTTTCTTAATAAAAAAAGTTTCCCTAGTACACTGTGTGTGTGTGTGTGTGTGTGTGTGTGTGTGTGTGTGTCTGTAAATCGGGGACAGAGTGAGACACTGAGCAAACTCTGCACCAGTTATTATAAAAAATAAAAAAATAAGCAACTGTGTTTCTGGATTTTTTTTTCACACACTCTCGGGGTGTGATGACCTCATAAACCTCTCGAACTTCGCTCTCGAGGTTTATGGGTCATCACACCCCTCGTGTGTGTAAAAAAAAATCCATAACACACAGTTGCCTATCTAGTATTCTCTATATAGTGTATGGTGGAACTTTGTTTTAGCTTGATTTCCAGCTCTAGTGAAATGCTGTTCTACCACAGTGTAAAGGTAATGGAACGCTGTTCAACCCTTCTGTGGTAGAACAGCGATCCATTAGATTTGGAAATCGCATGAGCCACACAGTTTTGAAAGTTGCTGTGGCAACACAAATCACAGGATCAACCAGATAACAGGTGGCAGTGATGGCACAACTCACTTCTGTAAGATCAACAAGATAAGAAGACATATGCAGGATCAACCAGATATGTTTTCTTATGTTTAATAATAAATGCAAGATCAACCAGATAATTAAAAATAACTCAAATAACTCACTAAATAGCAGTTGGGTCCTCTCGCTAAATGACAAATGTAGTCACCATGTTTTTTTTCTTGAAAATCCTGCCCACTCACACTCGACAACCAATAGACATGTGTGCCACTAACCTGGGTATGTTTGTTACCTAGCAACCACACAGCTCACCCTGAAAACCATCCCTAACTCCAGGAATGAGACAGGACAGGTACAGTTTCTTTTAATATGTAAAAAAAAAAAAAAAAAAGTGCTTCAAACTGCTTTCAAATTACTTATGGAGGCACCATACACCATTGGAAATTTTGGAAGAGCAACCCTATGCCGAACCAGTGTGTTTGCCACCTCGGGTTCTGATTCCCATGGATCTCGTGAGCTTCACTCTCGAGGTCACAGGAAATCGGAACCCCTCTGTGGCAGAACACACTGGCTCAGCATGATTTCCCATCCAGTATTATCTATGTATCTACTATGCACAGTCTTACAATTCAAGCTTTTCCTTTTTAGCTTAGTATGCACATTGATGTTCAACCCTTCAGAATGTAACTGCAACCCTCAGACAGTGTAGCATCAGGCCTAGTGTTCTGCATGTGAAAATACTTATCTCTTGCTATGTATGAGCAGCCATATAAGCAAAATGGGCAAATGTTTGGGAATTCACATGTCTACTGGTGTGCAGGCAGGACGTGGGAACGACTCTGCACTCCTTGTCCACACAACCCATAATGTATTCTGTGGCTATGATTCTAGCAGAACTCTATGGCTTTGCTGCATACATTTGGCCTGAGCTCTTTAACAACAGCGTGCATGCATGCATCTTATGGAGGAGTGTGTTCCACATCATTTATGATGTTGGGTAGACTGATTGGCCATATCATGCCATATGAGGTGGCTGTGGGAATTGTATATGATGTCACTACTCTTTTTGAAAATACCTATTTTTTTAAATGATATACTGCAAAATAAAAAAACAGAAATCAACAAAGCATTGTAAAATTTAAAAATTCTTGACTTTATCAAGCATAATGGAGAAATTAAATTAGCTAACTTAATCAGGGGACTTTTTTAGCGTAGCTATCAGTAGTGACTACTATCACTGTCCTGGAAACATGCCCGGGCTGTGCACAAAATAGTACCTTTACACTACTAAAGAAACCTTAGCATAATAAAATCTAGATAGACATGCACACTTAAAGCAGCAGTGCACTGAAAATGGGGAAAAAATCCGACCCTACCTTTTTTTTACTTTAAAAGAATTCAGACATCTGTCAGTTTTATTTGGTGGTGCAGTTTTCCAATTCCATCAAAATGTAAGGATTTTATGAATGTCTTAGTATAGTTTTTTCGCAAGAAAAAAAGATGGCAGACAATTTGCATAGACATAACATTGTATACTTGGCAAGGGTTAGGATAAAAAAAAAGACTCACAGTAGGCAGCATAGGAGGTGCCTAGACAAGTATATTTGACAGGTATGCAAATATTATTCCTAATTGTAGCTAAAGCTAAATTTTTTGGAAAAGCATTTTTCATTGCACTGCTGCTTTAAAAGGAGCTGTATGAGATACAGGAATTATTGATGCACACGCACTGTTTATTTGCTGTGTAATATGATGATTAATCATAATTACATACCTGCTTAAACTATTCATGCATGGTCAACTCTGTAACCTACAAGGGTAATTAAAGCTGAAGAGGATAAAAGGCTTCTTCTGACTATAGTGGCACTGGAGAGCTAATAAGTCCTTTGGCAACAGTAGATATACCAAATAAGGTTGGTCTGTAAACCAGACATTAAAATACTTTTCTTTCTCAGATTATTACCCTAAAAATATCTGTTAGCCAAGGCTTTTAAGATGGTTTCACCTCTTTGTCACTATCCCCTGCCTCACCTCTTTAACTTCCATCTGCTTTCATCTTTCCTCTCTTAAGGAGACATGCCGTGGTTAAGTTTTGTTTGAACCTTGGCTGATAGCCTTTTCATGTGAGACATATAATATATAGCACACATTGTTCATGTTAGGGTGGCAGTGATTTCACTCAGCAGACATATTTCATTTTGTTATACTGTCAGGCATAAGTACATCCAGACTCCTGAATCCTTGCTTGAAGAATGATCAGGTATACTTCCATTTTTAGTGAAAGAATTTTCTTTAACTTTTTCCTCATCAGTGAAACTAGCAACCGATTGTCACCAGAGCAATATACAGCTCATTTTTTGGGGGGCATAACACTCATTAGCTTGATTTGCTAACAGAGGATGTCTCATCCTTAGCATGGTTACACTCACCAGCTGTATTACTTTGGAAACACTGAGAATGTGCAGTACTGGCAAGTTTGACAATGTGTGGCAATTCATTTTCTTCATCTTTTTTTGTTTTTCTCTTCACAGCATGACCACATAACCTTCTAAGTCATCCAATAGATTTACATCTGCCACCCTGAGGGACCTAAACTTCACACCAAATACCTTGACATGCTCAGCTCAGCTCCAAACCACACAGGCTGCAACTGAGCTGTCCCTCAGCCTTCTCCATCACTGACATCTCTAATCAAAGCAGCCTCCTCAGTGCCTATTACTTGCTAATACTACCCCCGGGCCAGGTTACTTTCTTCATTTCTGTCTGAATTAGCTTTCATAGACCCAGGTCAAGGGTAAAATGTTGCTTTTGTGAATGGTACTCCAAATTGACAACTGGTTGACTACACTGAAGGCAGACTGACAGATCAATTGGGCCAAAGTTCATTTAGTTGACAGACACTACTCAGACCTTTTTGGCAGTAATCTTCTTGTCTTCAGTATCAAAGTACAGCTGTATAGTGCACTCAATAAAGATGATACATAGGAGTGTACACCTGACAGATGAAGTTCAGGTAATTCAGATCTTATTACGTAACTGTCAAAGTCAATGTTGTCTTGGCCATTAGCTGTCATAAATATTTAAGATAGAAATAGACAGCCAGCTAAAGCCAAGTATAGAGCTACCCTTATAAGGAATGTTAAAGACTGTAAGTTTCCATTCTTCTTTGGAAATAAATCCAGTTAAGAAAAGAAATTAAATGAAAATATCACAGGATCACTTTTACAGTACATGGTAGTAACTTGGCTGGAAACATGTCAGGGTCATTGGCTCTCATGACAGAAAGAGACTTGTATAGAAAGCATCAAGAAGAAAAACAGAATTAATTAACTGTGCAGTGCTCTGAGTATATCTGTAAGCTGCATGCTTCTTTCTCATGACATACACCATTAGCATTGAAGAATATACCTCGATAAATGTTAAATCCATCTGAAGCACACCCTCCCCAGCAGCCCTTTCCTCACTCCTACATAATTACCATGCCCTACCTGTTCTTTTCCCTAATTCTCCATCCCTCCAAGCCCAGGCCATTTCCTCCTCTCAAGCTAACCTATTAAATCCTCCTTTCCTCTAGGTACTCTAACTCTCACCACACAACAATACCTCTCTTTACCTCTACAACCCGACAATCTACTCCCAATACACTTTACCCAGTTCTATATCTTGTTCTGTTGTTTTTTTTAGCAACTCTATTTAAAACTGTTTTTAGCAACCCTGCTTAAACCTATTTATTCTTAGCCAACATTTTTTCTGTTAGCAACCCTGTTTTGTTTATCTGCTGCAAGTCAGTATATTCAGCAACTTTTGTGTTTTTTGACTGCCAGGCTAGAAACATTGAAACTGTACTTCATGAAATTCCAAGGCAGGGCCTTTACCTAATCCTGTGTTCCCCAGCTTTTCTCATTAAATTTTTTTGCTTAAGCCCTGCCCCTTACCTTGCGCCCCACTTATATTTATTATTTTTATTTTAAATCTTCTCTCCCACCTTCTCCTTGCTGCTACAGATCCCCCATCCCCGCTCCCATCCCTGCCAGTGCATAGAATAATCCCTTTTCACCAGATGCTTAGCCACCACTAGCTTAGCTAAACGGCAATTAAATATAACTGCCCTCTTGTTATTATTTAAATACTGGCACTAGAGCTAAGCATTTGGGACCTTCCCCCTCTCTCTCTTTTCCCAATCTCTTTTCTTGTATACCACCCCTTACTCCAGCTTCCCCTGCCCAGTGTTAGCCTTTTATGTAGGTAGGCTATAACCCTTCCTTCCTCTCCTCCCAGGTAGCACCCTGAATGGTATGTAGGCTCTAACCTTTCCTTCTTTTATTCCAGGTAGCATCCTGAATGGGTGCTGAAAAGCTGCCTCCCGGCTTGCAGACCGGCCACTGTTTTCAGCTGACTGCACCCTCAGCCCTACCCACTCCTTGGCTTCTCCCCAGGAAACACAGGTATGGCTCCTAACTTCAATTGTGGCAATACCATTGGCTGCTTCGTCTCTCAAGCCACTCCTTGATTGGCCTACTGCTTTCCAGCTGTACGCCTATTGGCTGCAGTGCCTCCCTGGACCAGCCACAGCTTCTAGTGCTGACTCCTCAGCTCTGAGACCCACAGCAAAGGGTCTGTTCAATGGGATTCAGCTGTGGCTTTCAGGCCTGGCCCCCCGGAACTAGGCTTCTGCAACAGGTGTCTTTGCTGGATTTTTCGGCCCAACCACCCACCTCTGCCCTGGCCTCCTTTAAATGCGCATAGACTCAGCTTTTTCTACCTGCCATCATTTCATTGGTTGCCCCCTCAGACTCTCCAAGTGCTAACCAACAGCTAAGCCTGAATTTGTGCGTAAAGTGCCAGCTCACCAAAACAGACTAAACCCCTATTCCTAGTATACCAATTCCTTAATAGCAGTGCTTCTGATCATCCAGTTCAGTGTGACGTATCAATAATTGGCCATCTGACCACCCAAATCTGTGTGTCATATCCTTATTTGATCAATCAGATTACCACATCCCCCCATCATGTGTACACTATTATTCTTAGGCTTCTTCACTCTAGGGAATCTGCACTATCACTCTATATCGCCAGTGTCTTCAACTAGGCCTGCATATCCTGCTGCATTCCCAGTCACATTAGCATCCTATATTTATACCACATTGCCTAGCCGCTCCACCACCTACACTAGTAACACCACTGAGGACAATCCGCCTACCGCAATGGCACCCCTCCTCCCAGCTCCAAACCCATTGATCATGTCAATAAGGGTGGCTATTTATTCATCCTTACCATATTATAATTTCTCCATTATCCTACCTCAACAATACCGCCTTCCCAGTCCAGGCATAGTAAACACAGACTCTGTAAGGTCCTACTTGGGGCCCTCAAAAAGTTACTCCTCCTTATGCATTTTTGCTCAGGGAATGTTGAACCAACCCAGGGCCCCCACTCCCTATTCCCACCCCATCGGATACCCAGCACCTAAAAGGTATAACCTTCATACACCTCAGTGTGCGTAGTCTCCTACAAAAACTGGATTCAGTCCAGGCATGGATCTCTTATACAGACCCACATGTACTGGTTGTCTCAGAAACTTGGCTAAAGAGCTCCACTCCTAACCATGTAATCAACCTCCCCAATTACAACGTCTTCTGGGTGGATAGGCCCATCAGAGGTGGGGGTTAGCTATCTCAAAACTACTCGAAAAAATAATAAATACCCAGCTAAGAGAACATTTAGACTCAGTTCAGATATTAAACCCCATCCAATCAGGTGTCAGACAAAACCACAGTATGATCTCCATCTTAGCCAAGGTAACCAATGATTGGCACCTGGCACGTGATTCCAAACACTACATCAGTGTCTTATTTCTCAACCTGAGTAAGGCCTTTGACTCAGTCAACCATGGTCTGCTGTTGACCACTCTCCGAGACATTGGCACAGATGTGTTTGCTGTCAATTGGTTCACATGCTACCTAAAGAGCAGAAACAAAAAATTAAGGCACAAGGAGACCTGTCCCCACTTAAGACTCTACACAGAGGTGTCCCCCAAGGATCAATCTTGGGACCATTACTTTTCACAATCTACATTAACAGTATCGACACAGGCATCTGTCGAGCACATGTACAGTTGTTGGCCAATAATACCGTTATTTACGTAGCCGAACCTACTCTTGAGCTTGCTTGTAATGCATTGCAATGGGAATTTGATTTACTTCATCATAATATCTTGAGCCTTAAGCTCCTGCTGAATGCAAAAAAAAAAACAAAGGCCATGACCCTGTAACCCAACCTCATTTGGATAAATCCTCACCATTGGGTACTCAGTCACAAATAACATCTCTCCTAGGTGAGCTCATTGAAGCTGTAATAATATTCAAATATCTCGGCTTTTGGCTAGATCATAAACTTTCTTACATGGTCAACATTGAGGAACTGTGCAAGAAGCTAAAACAACAGCTAGGTCTGTTCTTTTGAATCAAGCACCTCCTAACACAGGAAGCCAAGCTAAGACTAGTGCAATCCACATTTCTTCCCCTTTTGGATTATGCAGACATACTATACAAACATGACCCCCACTCAGCTCTGGTAAATCTTGACACATTGTATAATAGGGCCCTAAGATTTATCACCGGAGCCCCCTTCAGAATGCACCATTGTGCTCTATATGCTATGCTGGGCTAGCAGTCCTTAACAATCAGAAGACTCAGAAATGTGGCCACCTGGACCTTCAGAGCCCTATCTGGCATGCTACCATTGAATATCTCTAGCCTTCTAACATATTCCACAGGAACCTATTCATTTAGGAGGCATTCCTTTCTGCGTCAAGACATCCCCCACTACAGAACTCACTTCAGGGCCTCTTCACTAAGCCACTACCTACCCACTCTATGGAATAATCTACAGAAATCCTTGAAACTCTCATCCCCCATTAAAATGTCTTCCTTTAAATCACTTATAAGACAACATTTATAAGTTCTGTCCTGTTCTGTCCTGCCATGATGTTCACGTTGCCAGGCCCCTAAGCACCTTCAAATAAAATTGTCGACACTCGGTCCAACATTCCAATCCATCCATATATACCCACACCCCTCCTGTCCTTCTTTTCTCCCACCTTCTCCCCAGGTCTCTTCCCCTTATCCTGCTCAACATCCCTATTCTCATCATTCCTAATTATGATTGTTCCCTCAGTACCTATGTCTAACTGAATGTCACCATCGAAGGTATGTTATCACCACCATTGCTCTACTGTCACTGTTATTATATCGGTCAAATACATTGTAAACTCCATGCTTGCTTATCCTTTATGTATCATTACCTAGCATCTCAGACTCTTGTATTTTGTAGATATTGTACATACTTCACATAATCCTGTATTATTTAAGAATGTATGTAATGTGTCTTTATTATTTCTTTTTCTCGTCTCCACATTGTGTACTTATGTTGTTATTGCCATTATTGAACTATCCAGGCCCACTTTGTAAATGAGTTCTTCTCAACAGTGTTCCACCTGGTTAAATAAAGTTGATTGATTGATAGATTGATTGACGATTAATTGATTGATTGATTGTCCCTGGAACCTCCCTGTTCATTATTCAGCATTTCCTCCATTCTCTACTATCAATGCTGTTTTTCTTCCATCTCAGTCTACTATCAGTTGTTGGGGTGTTTATTCACAATGTGTACTTGTATCCTATGGATATTGCTACAGTATGGCTACCATCCCATATTGTGACAGTATGTTACTGTAACCTGCATTTCATTTATTCTATGGTGTTCTTTTTTTCCTAATGTGTATCTCATGCAACTATTGTATCCTGTTTTCCTAATGCTGTATATACTGCTACTATTGTAAACTGTTATCAACCTTCCCCAGAACACATCTGGAAATGAGCTATATTGCTCAGTATGCCTTCCTGGTGAAACCGTTAAATAGATAAATAAAAATCCAATAAGCAGAAGTGTCTGCTTCAACTGGTATAGGGTATTAAGTCATAAAGCTATGAGTTGAAGTTATCTATCACAGATACGCATAGTGCAATTAGGCATGAGACAATCTTTTTCAAAATTGGGAAAGATAATGTTTAGTTGCCTTGATGGGATACCAATAATTCTTATTTATGTATTTATTTATATTTATTTATTTGTTTTTGTTTGCTTAATAACTTGGTGGGTGTACAGATCCCAGGGACTGTTTTCAGACATGATCCAGGCTATTAAGAGTGTACATCACAGATAATAGAACAAGCTCTGGCAGAGCCACTACGACTGTGAATGCATTAAGTAGATTAGGATCTTTCATGGGCTTAAACATAAACATTTATTTATTTAAACAATATCAGATTTATGAACCTTTGAGTCAGAGACTCATTTACAATGGCACCTTGTCGAAAATAATACAAAGACAGCACAGTTAACAAGTCAAAAATTAATGGCTCGGAGAGCAGACAGTTATAACAATCATTCACTGGAGATACATGGGCAGCAGTAGATAAACAGATTACATAGTTTAGGCACACAAGCACCACATCAAGAAGACTGAAGCAGTTCAAACAATATACAATAACTAAAGCAAATAGACATCAGGAGTCAAAGGGAAGCCCAGAGTGTTCACATGAAGACTGTTGCATACACTAAGTGAATCAAAGTACAGTACATTGAGAAAGGGCATATTTAATCAATAAGGCATGACATGGTGTGTGTTATCATGTAATGACATCACTCCTGGGATGGGTTGAAGCATGAGGTGAAGCTGAATGCTTCCACCACCCCAGGAGTGATGTTATTGCATGATAACACATACCCTGGAGTGCTTTATTTCAATTATACAATGGCTTGTTGTTATATACAGAATAAAAAATTAATTTTAAAGGATGTTTTTGTTAGTGTGGAAAAATATTTCTTAAGAGAAAATGCAAGGAATGATCCAAATCCAAAACTATGGTGATGTTATTGTGTAATAACATCACTGTTTCAATGGTTCGGCAGCCAATCAGCTTCTTACATTTTTCCTTGTGATTGTATAATTAAAAATAATGTCACCATCTTTATTACAGTTACCTATATGTTTTGCATTTTATTATATGCACTGTTATAGCAATCAACTTTACAGAACCAGGCCGTCATATACATGAAGGTACTGTACCCTAACTGAAACACTGCTGAGACAACTGTATGTTGTGACAAGGTGGAAGATAAACACAATGTTGAGACAAGTTTTTGAAGACATTTGATGTGTTTAATTGTTTTTTTAGAGACTGATATACAGTTCACTCACAAAATTCATATAATATAAAAGTGCATATGTCCAAATGCCAATGTAAATTCGACACATTTCATTACAAGCTGTTCTCTTTAAGGAAGATATTACTATATAAGGCCTAAATATGGGCATCAGGTGAATGTAATCTGGGGCAGGTGTGTTATTGAGGGTATTGCATAGTTTATCTTTTATTGCTGCTCCACTGGATCAGCAATGTTTGCACAAGCTGTGCCCAGTCCAGATTTTACAGCTCTGGCCTGAGTCTGGCAATCTGGGTTTTACCAATACCCCACTGCATGTGGCTTAGTGATATACTGTACAGATGGATACAAAGTCTAACCGATTGAAGGTTGAAGTTTTAGAAAATCATCATGTTTAAAATACCAAGACTCACTCTCTCCCCCCTCACAATTAATCCTCTACCAAAGTTATGCTTAAATGCTGGTGCTTCTACATCCATACCACTAAGCATTTAATGCCAACATGCCACTTCTACTGTTATGAGCTCCCCCATCCATGAAGTCCCATTCCACTTGTGGCAACCCTCCACCCCCAAGGCCAGGTAATTTTCCAGGGAGCAGCTATTTATACCATATCAACTACATTACTGCTAAACTCCTTCAATGTAAAAATGTTATTAAGAAATGTTTGTTGTAATATATCCATAATTAGGAGAAATGAATTTGTAAAAGAAACCAAAATCCCCATTTATCAGTTCATTGAATCACAATAAAGCATGTTATGAACTTATCAGATTCTATGTGTAACCTACAGTAAGTCAAACAGAAATTAGACACACAAATGCCTACGTATTTGCAAGTGAAGCAAATGTGGTTACTATCATTCAGCTGTAAACACCTATAGTCAAAAATTGCAAGTTAAGAAGATTCAGTAGAATATAAACAGTAGCCCAGCCCAGAACTGCCTGACTGAGAATGAAGTTGGTGTATTATTTGGAAAAAGGCAAGTCTGGGACTATTGCTATGCAATGTCCTGCAAAGAAGCACACTGACTACTCTTAGGATGGTGATGTCAAATGGCTTAATGAGGTGTTGTGAAGGGCCTTGGGGAACTTTTTATGCAGAAGGTTCTGACTGCTAGAAGATAATGAGTTAACTTTCTGTGGGCTCCATTAATCTCTCAAGTCACAGGAAAAATAGTGCTCTAAAACTTCCTATACACACACACACACACACACACACACACACACACACACACACAGGCAGCATAGTAATGAGGCTTAAGCGGAGGAATCTATTTTTAACACACTATTATGTTGTTTGGTAGCAAAGATGAAATCATCCCTTTTCTGAATACAATATTTTATTGCTGCTCCACTGAATCAGCAATATTTGCACAAGCTGTGTCCAGTGCAGATTTTACAGCACTGGTCCTGGTCTGGTGATCTGGGTTTTACCCATACCACACTGCATGTGGCTTAGTGATATACTGTACAGATGGCTGCAGAGTCTACCCCATTGAAGACTGAAGTTTCAGAAAACCATTATGCTAAAAATATCAAGACTCACTCCCTCCCTCACCCCCCCAGTCACAATTAATCCTCTACCAAAGTCATGCTTAAATACTGGTGCCTCTACATCCATGCCACTAAGCTTTTAATGCCAACATGCTTCTTCTGCTGCTGTGAGTTCCCCATCTGTGAAGTCCTATTCTGCTTGTGGCAGCCCCCCTCCCCCAAACAAGATAATTTTCCAGGCAGCAGCTCTTTACACCATATCAAATAAATTACTGCTAAACTCTCTGTTTAAAACATTTGTGGCAGCCCCCCAAACCAGATAATTTTCCACGTAGCAGCTCTTTACACCATATCAACTAAATTACTGCTAAACACTTTATTTAAAAACATTTTGTTGAGAAGTTTTTGTTTTAATACATCCATGGTCATGAAAAATGAATTTGTAAAAGAAACCAAAATCACCATTTATCAGTTCATTGAATCACAATACAGCATGTTATGAATTTTTCAGATTCTTTGTGTAACCTACAGTAAGTCAAACAGAAATTAGACACACAAATGCCTACCTATTTGCAAGTGAAGCAAATGTGGTTATTATCATTCAGTTGTAAACATCTATAGTCACAAGCTGCAAGTTAAGAAGATTCAGTAGAATATAAACAGTAGCCCAGAACTGCCTGCCTGAGAATGAAGTTGGTATATTATTTGGAAAAAGGCAAGGCTGGGTCTCTTGCTATGCAATGTCCTGCAAAGTAGCACACTGACTGCTCTTAGAATGGTGGTGTCCAATGGCTTAATGAGGTGCTGTGAGGTGCCTAGGGGAACTTGTTATGCAGAAAGTTCCAGGAAGTGTTTAACCCACTCTACTTCTAATAGCTTTCTATGATGTCTGTACTACCCATTGGTAATCTGACACAGAATAACTCCCAGAAGATAATGAGTTATCTTTCTGTGGGCTCAATTAACTCCTCATGCCAGAGGAAAAATAGTGCTCTAAAGCTTCCTACACACACAGGCAGTGTAGTAATGAGGCTTCAGTGGAGGAATCTATTTTTAACATGTTATCATGTTGTTTAGTAGGAAAGATGACATCAGCCCTTTTCTGAATGCAATGCTCCTGTTGACTCCCCCAACAGTTGTAAAAACTGGAATAACAGGTTCCAAGGAGTATAAACTCACCAGGAATGTTAGAAAAAACTACCCCTCCCCATTCATTCACAGGTGTCAATGAATGTATTTGTTTCTTCTTGCTTTCCTCATGGTAAAAATGTGAAACTACATTTGTGTTATTTTAAATCAGTGATAAATAGCTTGTCCAGGGGGATGGCAGCTCTGATAGTTGTTCCAGTCTTTCTTTTCACTGACATAAACTGAGCCAGGAAAAAAGTAAGTAGGAAAAAAAACAGCATTTTGTTTCTACAAGTAGTTGTTAATTGCAGCTGGTATTTTTAACATGTGCAAGTCAACTACACTTCTCAAACTTAAAAAGAAAAATACACTTAATCACAGACTGTGTCTACAAGTACTGTGCCCATGAATAAAATAATTTGAACCCATCCACCAAAAATGTGCCCTCACATGAACCTGCATGATTTATCTGTAAAGACAATTAAAATGTATTTCTAAATGCATTACTAACACCAATGCTTTCAAGGTTTTGAAACTACTAAAAACACAAACTATAGATAGATAGATAGATAGATAGATAGATAGATAGATAGATAGATAGAATATGGTAAACAGATATTGTTAATCCCAAAAGCTGAACTTTATTTTTAGTACATAAATGTTTAAGAAATACCTAAAAGCTGTTTATTTTCCTTGGAAGCTGAATCCTTGGAAGCTGTAGTTTCAGACACTTTTGAGACACCAGGTGACTCTGATAATCATTTGTTCCAAGGATTTTTAAGTCAGTTTGAAGGAATTTTTTTTTTATTTTTGATGTATCTTCTGTTCTTATAGTCCTTAACAAAATGCAGGGATTCCACAGACTTGTTCTGTTCCTTGGTCCAGATCCCAAACTAGTGAGTCTTCTTTCAACATGATAGATCCACGTCATGCTTATCCCTCTGTACAGACAGTTGGTGAGACCCCATCTGGAGTACTGTGTGCAGTTCTGGAGACCCCATCTCCACAAAGACATAGACAGCATGGAGGCTGTCCAGGGAAGGGTAACCAAAATGGTGCAGGGTCTGAACCAGAAGACATACGAAGAAAGACTAAATGAGCTTAATATGTATACCCTTGAGGAAAGAAGGGAGAGAGGGGACATGATAGAAACTTTCAAGTACCTCAAGGGAATCAACAAAGTCCAAGAGGGTAGCATCTTTCAGAAAAAGAGATGTGCAAGAGCAAGGGGAAACAATTTGAAGATAGAGGGGGGATGGCTCAGAGGTAATGTGAGTAAGTGTTTTTTCATGGGGAGGGTTGTGGATGCATGGAACAGCCTCCCTGAGGAGGTTGTGGAGTCAAGAACAGTGGACAAACTCAAGAATGCATGGGACAGACATAAGGCAGTCCTAGTGGGGAGTAGGAGGAAGTAAGCTGTTGGTTAACTAAAATCTGCAGCTTATCTGTTAGGTAGGAAAATGGGCAGACTAGGTGGGCCAAGCGGTCCTTATCTGCCATCAAATTCTATGTTTCTATGTTTCATGCCCCTCCCACATGAATAAAAAAAAGGTGGGGTGGATCTTTAGGAGATTCTTGGGTGGAAGTGGGTTGGATCTTACTTCCCCCCAAAAAAACAATGCTGCCTCCCACTACTCAGGTTCCAGTTCTTGTACCACCTATTTAAGAAAGAAAATAGTACCCTGCAGCCATTGACTAACATGAAAGCATATTTATTTGAGGGCAGAAAACATTTCTTGGAGGAGGATAAGGCGGAGGAGACTATTTACACCTTCAGTCAGTTCCACAGACAGAAAACATGACATCACTCCTTTTGTACATGCAGTACTCCTGTTGGCTCCACCCACAGTCGTAAAAATCACATGCATGTCAAGATACATTGGATTGCTACAATACAGTTAATTGACACATTTGGAGTATAAAGGCAGATCAACACATACTGTACATCAGTTCAGTAGAGGGGGACTAAACACTATGTCATAAGAGTGTATTAAAGCTACAAATAATGACACTGTACACAATTTACAAAGTATACAGAGAAGCACATTCCAAGAATACGAGAAAGAAAACAGCAGAGTTGGCTACAGATAGAGTAAAAACAAAAGCAACATTAGCTAATATTATTGCCCTAAAGTAGTACCTTCTGCCTAGACTCCATTACCATGCCTGTCCCAAAGCCTTCGGGAGAAAAAGGGACTTTCACTAATGTGTATGTAGCTAAGAAATGCCATATGCAGTCCCAACCAGAAAAAAAGCCAAGAAAAAAAAGGAAAAAGTGAAGAGAGAGACCCTTGTTGCAAGTGTTCATGCTTCATGCATCATGCAACTGGAAATGGGTACATGCCATCCCCTTCCTGGGCATGCAGTGGTGTTAGTAACTGGCCCCTAATAAGGACTCTAGCATCTACAGTATATAACTAAGCTTACTTTCCCATATTACATCTGACCAGTCCTGGATGAAACCCTCTCTTCCTCAGGCAGTAGGATATGTTGTTGCTCTGTGCCTTCACTACTCATAGCCCTGATCAAGGTGCCTATGCTCTCAAAAAAGGCTTCCCAACCTCAGACTTTGGCTAAGGTCTGCATATATGTCACTGTACAAGAGACAGCTATTAACGTAGGAACATCTGCTGATCTTGAACACGTGAGAATTTGCCTCTTAGCCTCCATTGCCAAGCAGCAATGTAAGGGGTTATGTTGTGACCAGGCCAACAGAGGGGATCCACAATCCCCCAATATCCAAAAAGTAGGGACACTGGTACTGGTCCTCTCAGAATCAATCAATCAATCAATCAATAATCCATCTTTATTTTAACAGGCGAAACACCATTGAGATGAACTCATTTACAAGGCGGACCTGGGCAGGTCAATGAACAACAGTAATATACAGAGACAGTGTAGCTAATAACATAGAGAATAATGGATGGGGAAGTGTGTGCTATGAGAATTTAATTCACACCCGAGGTGTGGGATGCTACATAAACCCCGAGGGCGAAGCCCGAGGGGTTTATCAAAGCATCCCACACCTAGGTTGTGAATTAAATTCTCATATGCACACACTTCCCATCTGTTATTTTATATAATTTGCTGGTGACCAATTTTTTGCAAATCAGTGCTGTGATCCCTCCCCCCAACAGTCTCTGTCCCCCACACACACACACACTCACACTCTCTCTCTCTCCACACACACACACACCTCACTTCACTCTCTCCACACACACACACACACACACACACACACACTCACTCATTCTTCTCACACACACACACACTCCCCCAATCATTCAGTGGCACCTTTACTCAAGTTCTCTGGGGCACCCAATAGCAGCTCTCACTCTAAATTCCCAGCTGAGCTGTGCTAAGCTCCACCATCCCTATGTCTCTTGCCTCACAGCACCCACCTGCTCACTCTGCTCCAAGTTTATTTATTTTTTTTTACAATTTAAAACTAAAATTATGATCGTGATTAGGATCGCAGCTTACCTGGTGTCAGGCAGACACAGACTCATTAAGCCGCCATGTTGTTTGTTGCCCAAAGCTAACGAAGCTGCAGGATCAACCAGATACTTAAAAAATGGTAGGGTCACTAAAATACATTAAAAAAATTTGGGAGGTAAGGATTTACCATGGGGCTCCTCACTAAGTTACGGAGCAGCCAAGTTTTCGGAAGTGTTAGCCCGCCCACTCACAAAACGGGAGCCAATGAGGGAGCGCCCCCTTTTTATAGATGGAGCACATGAATGCCGTAATAACCGACTGGTTATTACGGCAAATATCAACTCAATAAGCCCATTTAAAAAATTGGTCACCAGTAATTATAATACAGTTAGATACAGATAACAAGAATGTGTAGCTAAAACTTAATTCAAAGATCTTGAATGTACAACCATGATCTATATACATATGTATAATTAACATCAACAGAACAGGTTTAAAAAAGTAATACGTAAGGAAAGATGAAAGCCCTTGGTGGAAAGCAACTAGAAAAGATTATTTGTGTAGTAGTGAAGACAGCACAAGCATATCAGTACGTAGAAGAGTGTAACGAATGGTAAGAGGGTAATTACTGTTCGATTAGAACTAGATCCGGAAGACACTTCGGTTCGCCTTCCTCACATGCAGCCATGAGTAAATCCTGCTCCTTTTAGGGTAAGCATCAGATTAATTGTCTACATTCGAACCTCAGGGCCCCCTCCCCGACTGACAGTAAAGTGCAGTGTGATCAAATGCCTGCAAGAGGAATAAAAAAGCCCTTACTAGAGTACCTGAAGCCAGTACAGCAATTGGAATCACAGGGATCATGGGCCACAAGTTGCACCAGCCCAGTTCCAATGGCGTCAGGCTTCCACAGTGAAGACAGCAAGGAGGAGGGGGGTAAGAAATTCACCATTACTTCCAAGTGGCTCTTCTTTGAATTAGTCAACATAAATAGCACAATGTCTATCCTGCAAAAGGCAATAGCCAAATACTCAAAGGGGATTCAGGAGATAAACCAGTGATCCACAGAACTGGAGCAGAGTTTGACTGAGACAGCGGCAGCAGTCGATCAGCACGAGGAGGTGCTCCATCATCTACTCAAATGGGAACGGGAGCTCTCGGAGAAAATTGATGACCAGGAGTTGAGAGCACGTCAAAACAACCTTTGCCTATATGGCCTACCGGAGGACACTGAAACTGGCCCTATGGAGACTTTTTTAGAATGTTTCTTGAAAGAGCTGCTGGATCTCTCACCCAAAATGGTGCTTAACATAGTGAGAGCACACAGGGCACTGGTTAAGAAGCCCTCAGACCCTAAGGCAAATCCAAGGTCCATTGTAATGAAGTTTATGGACTACAGGGTTAAAACAGCAGTCCTGCAAAAGGCTTGGGCCAAAAAAGAAATAATTTTCGGAGACAGACATCTTTATTTTGACCATGATTTCACACTGCTTACGCAGCAAAAACACAGAACCCTGCTGGCTATTTAAAAACACCTGGGAACACAGGGCATCAAGATGCATGTAATTGCCCCAGTGCAGCTGAAGTTATTTCTTAAAGAGGGGCCAGCATTCTTCAGAACACTCAATGAGGCCAGATCGACCCTTCAAAAGCTAGGAGTCCCACCAGAATTGCTTACCAGGCCAGAGGAGGCCCCTCATGCAAGCGTCATCCATTCCAGCCCGTGGAAGAAAGCAGCAAGTTCTAACAAACGTAAAAGAGGGAATAGAGCATCGAGGAACTCATCAACCAGCGAAGACAGAGACCTTGGCCTCTCCTCATCCAAGACCTGAGACTTTTCCTTTTCTTCTCGAACTGGTAAAAAGTTTTCCTATTTACAAAATAAAACTCTGAGGATTGGGACTCTTTTTCCCAGGAAACACGGGAAGGGGCATCCAATGGTGGAGGAGGGTGAAATGATAACCCCAAGCCCCTCCACCTGACCATGGGAACTGGGGATATTGGGACTTCCTTGCAGGTACCATCTGAAGTGTTGGCTGTTGGGGGACTGGATATTGGGCATTGACTCATGTGCCCAGCACTTGGGGAGCTGGGGAGGCTTACTACAGGCTGGGACCCTCACCCAAAATAATTGGAGAGTGACCCACCTCCCTTCCACCTGGAGGCTACACTGCAGCTCCCTTCACCCTTGACCTCATAAGGACCGAGAAACAACACACGATGGTTCTAAACTTTCCCTTAGAGGTTCAGAGAGGGGGTTCGGAGCTTTGCTGAAATGCTGGGGAGATGGTTGACCAGCCAGGCCTCTGACTTCCTCCCACTTCACAGGACATGGCCTTGTACATTGGGGATGAGGTGCAGGGCTCCCTACAGAACAGGAGGCATGGTCAAACAATTATTATTAACAGGGAAGGACGGGGAGCTCACAGCTAACTATGCTAAGGTGGAACCTAGTGGATTAGTGGGGAAAGGCTATAAATGATATGGGGAAGGGGTAGATGTGTGGAGGAGGGAAGTGGGGCTTGTGAATGAAGGGGCTGGTGGCTCCCTCAGGCCTGGCTGCCTCCCCACTCAGTGCTGGTTTACCTACCCACAGGGAGAAGGAGTGACCGAACAAAGGGCCTGAGAACTGACACTACCCAGAGTTACCTATCATATGTGGGGAGGATGAAGGCAGCTCGAAAGTGCATGTATCACACATGGTCCCATGGCAGGGGACCTCACCCTACTCCCTGTGGCCCATCAATGGGGGAAGCAGGGTGTAAGTTATGCCTGCCACTGAATCAAAGATTTAGTTGTGCAAAGTTATTCTGTTTAGTTACTGTTTGACAATGTTTGAAAGCACTGTCGGTACTTACAAGAAGTAGAAAGCAGCGATTTCATAAACTAAAATGACTGAGGGGAAGATAATTACCTACAATGTTTGGGGACTGAACAATGTTGTGAAGAGAACTAAGGTCCTAAATGAACTGAAAAAACAGAGAACAGAGGTGGCATTTCTGCAAGAGACCAACTTATCACCGACTGAAACCAATAAGTTAAAAAGAGGGTGGGTTGACCAGGTATTCCACTCATCTTGACAGGCACAGCCCCACAAGACAGGGGTGGCAATCCTGATCCACAAGAATTGCCCCTGGAAGTAACTGATGCGCACTCAGACCCATTGGGCAGATTCATAGCACTCAGAAGAACCTACATGAATGTCCCCTGCTCTCTGTTAAACATCTACTCCCCAAATCTAGAAAGGGAGAGAGTGGAATTTTTTAAGCAGATTGTAACACGTTTGCACCCCTTGCCCCGGGGAGCTCTTCATGGTGGGAGGTGACATTAACACCATCTTGAATCCGGCCCTGGACAAATCAGGCACTAACCGGGCATGTAAGGGCCCCTCTGCAAAGTGCCTGGGTGGCCTTGGCAAAGAACTGGGCCTGACAGAGGCCTGGAGATTTCTCCATCCTCACGTCAGGGATTATATCTGCTGGTCCACCCCACACCAAGCTTACTCAAGGCTGGACTTCTTCCTGGTATCCTCACAGTGGATGCACACTTTGGTCTTGGCTGAGATACACCAACGATCCATATTGGATCATAGCTCAGTATCAATAACAATGTCCCTCTCCCCTTCCCCAAAATCTTCAGCTTGGAGACTTAATGTCTCACTGCTGAACCAAGAGGAATGCAAACAAGTGGTTAAGGCCTGTCTTTGGGAATACAGAGAGACAAATGACCCCAGTGCTTACTGAACAGCTATATGGTGGGATGGGTTTAAAGCAGTGCTCACTGGGAAAATTATAACTTTCGCAGCAAGGGTGAAAAGAAAGAGGATTAGAGAACAAGCAGCACTAGAGGCCAGTATATATAACTTAGAGGCAGAGCATAAAATTACTCTGAACGAGGAGGTGAGGAGGGACCTGGAGAGACAGAGATAAACTGAATAAACTACTAGATGACAAAATCGAAGGTGCCCTACGTTACTTTAGGCAGAGGTTTTACGAAGCAGGCAGCAGGATGGGGAAACTACTGGCCTAGCAGTTATGGAAGGAGGAGGTGGTGGGAAAGGTAGTGCTAAAAATCAGGCGAGGCACAAATGACAAAACCCCAGACTCTGACCCGCTGAAGACAGTCCAGCATTTCCAGATATTTTATAAAAATCTGTATGGGGAGGAGAGGGTAGAGGGCTTCACAAAGAAGGTTGAGGCCTTCCTTGGAAGGCTACCATCCCACAGCTGGAGGAGCCCAGATGGAGAGCATGGAATCTCCCATCTTGACACAAGAAATAGCAGGGGTAATAAAACATTTAAAGGGGGGAAGGTACTGGGCCGGACGGATACCTGGCGGAGTTCTACTAGACCTTCCAGGGAGAGCTGGCCCCAATACTGGAAAAGGTATGCAGGGCGGTCCAGGAGAGAGAAGGGGCCCTGCCGTCATGGCAGCATGCTCAAATCTCGGTCATTCATAAGGAGGGAAAGGATGCTACCTTGTGTGGCTCTTACTGTCCGATTTCTTTCCTGAATATCAACTAAAAAATTTTCACTTCAGTACTAGTAGGGAGACTTCAGGAGGTGGACCAGACTGGATTCATCAGGGGATGGCTGATCTATGATGATGTCAGATGCCTTGTGAATCTGGTCAAATGGCAACAAAAGCATAGGATCCCTTCCCTGGTGATATTCATGGATGCCAAAAAGGTCTTTGATCAGGTGAACTGGGGCTTCCTAACCAAGACCCTTGAGGCGATGGGGCTAGGGACAAAATTTAAGGATAGTATAAAGGCCATATATGCCACCCCACAAGTGACAGAGCTGGTCAATGGGATCTCGTCGCCCAGATTCTTCCTTCAGTGGGGCACCAGGCAAGGTTGTCCCCCCTCCCCCCTAATCTTTGCCATGTGTATAGAACCCCTGGCCATAGCAGTGAGAGAACATAGGGAAATTGAGGGAATAAAAGTTGGAAACAGGGAGCACAAAATCTCCCTGTACGCCGACGATAGCCTCTTTTACCTCACCTCACCCCAGAGGTCAATACCGGTGTTGGTGGACCTCCTGGATGAGTATGGTCAGATATCTGGATATGAAATAAATGCAGAAAAGTCAGAAATGCTGAGGATCAGAGGAGGCAGGCTTGAGGGAGAAGCAAATTTCCCATTTAAGTGGGCCCCCAATAATGTAGTGAGGTATCTAGGAGTAAGAATCTCTCCCTAGAGAAACCTGCTGTTTAAGTTAAACTATACCAGACTCTGGTCCGAGATTCAAACTGATATTGCTAGATGGGGCTCCCTCCCACTGACACTGGAGGTTAGAATAGGCATCTGCAAGATGAATATTCTCCCCAGACTGCTGTTCCTGTTTCAGGCCCTCCTGATAGCCATTCCAACCTCCTTTTGGCATTAGTTAACAAAGAGTTGTTGAAATTTATCTGGAACAAGAGGAAACACAGAGTGGCGGCCAAGATGCTGTCTCTCCCGAGAGAGAGGGGTGGACTGGCATTACCCAATCTGAAGAAATACTATCTAGCTGCACAGTTAGCTCTGGTGCTGACATGGATAAAACAGGGGGAGCACTCGGGATGGAGAGAAAAAGAGGTGGTCCAGTCAGGCCCCATCCCCCAATTCGAGCTACCCCATGCCACCCTCATGGCGCGGGTGTGGGCAGGGATAGGAAGCCCCTTTGTTATGTACACGCTGAGGATTATAGGGAAGGTGAGGCTCATCTCGGGTACTCCCAACATGGTGAGCCCCTTGGCATCATAAATAGGAGATCCAGGCTTCTCCCCAGCATCAACTGACCCAGCCTTTCGCAGATGGAATCACTGCAAACTGACCAGGTTTGGGGCTCTGATCCAGAACAGTAATATAATAGCCTTCTGGGACATACAAACTAAATTTGCCCTATCTAATACAGACTTCCACTGATACCTTCAGATTTGCCACTACATGCTAGTAAAGCAAATAATCCCCAAAGCGGTTAGGGACATGACCGCCCTAGAGAACTTTTTATACTGGGGAGCCACTCTTAAGGAACCAAAGGAGACTGTATCAATGGCCTACAAAGCCCTGCTGGGACAAGGGGAAGAATGGCTGGAGTCTTTGAGACAGAAGTGGCAGACGGAGTCAGGATGCGGCCTGCCAAGAGAGGGCTGGCTCAAAGACTGGGAGAGGGGCTGGAGAGTCATGGCATCCCCCAGCTGGAGGGAATTTAGGGGAAATGCTGGATGAGGTTATTCCACACTCCCACAATCACTCAGTACTTCACCTCTGCCAACTCAGCCTTGTGCTGGAGAGGGTGTGGCCAAGTGGACACCCACTCCCATATATTCTGGGACTGACTCAAGATAAGGATTTACTGGGAGGCCGTGAGGGCCGAGCTCTCCAGACTGTGGGAAGTACAACTGCCAATGGACTTCAACTTCTGGGTCCTTGGACAAGTAAGATACTTGCTAAAGAACCCCCACTCCCCAAGACTGCACAGAATTCTAGGCCTGGTAGTCCTTAAGGAGATCACGTCCATTTGGTTAAATATTACCCCTCCGCCCTTTGGCTCCTGGGTGAAAAGAGTGGAGAGTGTGGAAAGAATGGAAGCCCTCATAGTGAAACTCAGGCTGCAATCAGATAAACACGTAAAAAATGGGAAAAATGGATAGTTCACAGGACCACAAGAGTTGTCAGCCCCTAGGACAAGGTACGGATTATCCCCCATAAGGAGAGACCCCCTCCCCAGACTTGGGTGTGACGGCGGACCATCTAACAGTCAGAAGCTGAAATAAAAGTAAGAGATTATCCCACCAGTAGGAAATTAAGAAAAGGACAGATAACAGTGTGTAGTTTTGACAAGTTTTGCTTTATTTATACTTGTAAATAGTTTTCAAATCTTCATCTGTTAAAAGATTAGTCTTTGGAGATATCAGGTAGAAGAGACATTCTGAAGGTAACCTAGAAGGAACCATACAGAAAGTGATTAATACAGTGAAAGGCATGAAACATGCAATTTTACACAAATATCTGTAAGCGGGTCTTGGCCACAGCATTCAACAACAGCTGAACTAATGAAATGCTTACTTTTATATTTTTACTACAGCTTTGATTTGACTGTTACATGCCATGGAATCGATTGCTTACTGTAATAAGGAATATAGTTGGTAGCACTGATGCATGTCAAATGTTATATATGGAGACACTCTGTAATGACTTCCTAAGGGAACGAATGTACACTTATCCACATTAAAGATGAGTTTCAAAAAAAAAAAAAAGAACCAGATTCAGGATTGGGGAGTCATCAGCGGAAGCGCTTATGTGTCTCCTTGAAGGTGCGACAAAGTTTTGAAGAAGGATAGCTTCACAGGGGTTGCAAGTTTCAGGGACTTTTGAGTATTAGTCCATAGAACTGGAAGGGTGTGGCTTATTGCAGATATACAAGAATGTGATCTAACCTTGGGGATGATGAGAAAAATATAAGAGACTTTTCAGAAGCCAGGAGCAAAAGTCAATTATCTCTCTTCAAAAGGAATGAATCAGTGAACATGTCCACAAAATGTGGGCAATTGTTCCTTGGTCCTGCTGGCATCACCAGCATCTATTCTAGGTTTGCACGCCCATATGGACTAGCTTTGCGGAGCATAATGCCAATGAGCCAAATTTTCTTCTAAATGAACTGGTCACAGGGGTTAGGAGATCCATCATGGGTTGCTGTCCAGCACCTCTCCAGCACTCAGGGAGAAGCAGAGCTGAAAGTCCTGTGCCCTTTTACTTCTTTGTGGATCCCAATCCTGGAGGTGGAGTTCTAACAAATGTTTATAGATCCATCTCCGTTGTACCTTACAGTTCCACAACCATGAATTAAGAGTAACTACCATACTGGGACCTGTGTCCACCATGTGCCTGGGTGACAGTGAATGTAGAGCATGTTAGAAATTTAAGTATTTTCAGTGATCTTTACTGGGTGTAGCAAATTCCTTGCTTAATTGTTGAAAAGTCATTACAGCACTAGACCTGTTATACATCATGTGAGCTAAATGGATGACTTCCTGCACCACTCATTCCTTCCAGTATACTGGCTTGCTGGCTATAGTAATGCTGAAATTATTCCAGAGAGGTTCATGTTCCCCCAAATGCACATCAGTCCAGTGACTTAAATGGGCAAGTTTGTTCAATACATTTTTTGAGAGAACTTGTTCACTCCTGTGAGGTACTTGTAGGTTTCAATCATTTCCCTTTTCACTCTCCTCTCTTCTAGGGAGTACATGTTGAGTTCCAGCAGTCTTTTCTCATATGGCTTCTCATGCAACCTCCTCACCATTTTGGTTGCCCTACTCTGTTCTGCCTCCACCCTTTCAATGCCCTTGAAGAGGTGTGGCTTCCACAACAGGACACAGTACTCCTGGTGGATCTCACCAGTGAGTGATACAATGGCAGCACCACCTCCTTCCTCCTGCTAGACATTCCTCTCCAGTACACCCCAGCATCCTGCTAGCCTTTCCCACTGCTTTGTCACACTGCCCAGTTACCTTGAGGTCATCAGATATACAGTGAAGCTCACCAGGATTAAACCCAATTGTGCAGCCCCACACCTCTATATTCTCCGACATTGGGGTGCCCAAACCCAGGTCAGCATTGATCCCCCAGTACTTGGCACACTGGGAGCCCACCCCAGTGTGCCAAAATTCATAAATAGTTTACCTGTAAAAAGAAAACAGACCCACATTGTCTTTTTTTTAAACCTGAAAGAAAGAAAACGGTCCCTCGCTGTTCCGCTGGCCCACCTCCCCAACCCACACCTCCTCTGCACACATCCTCATCCATACTTACCTACAGAGATTCAGAGCAGCGATCTTCAGTGGACCGGACACGCCTGCACTCTTCAAAGCCGACTGCAAACTGAAGAAAATCACGGTAAGCCCTATAATGACAATCAATGGGGGTTCCAACTTAGGTTGAGAGCTCGGCCACTTTTTGGAGTTTTGGTCCCAAATTTTCAACATAGGGTTCTTGGGATCCCACCTCATGAATACAGTCACTGTCATTTTGTTTCTCATTCCCAAAAGGTGATTTCACGGTCGCTGTGCGGAATCACCTTTTGGGGCCAATTGACGAAATGACAGCACTGTTGCTGATGAGCTGGGGTCCCAAAAAGCCCTTGTTGCAAATTTGTTAAAAAACTCCCCAAAATGACTGCATTATGAGCATCCATTGTGCAGTTTCTATGCACGCTCATAATGTCATCCATTTTTAAGATTTTCACTCCAAATTTCCAACATTGCCATTTTTTCACACCCCCTTATGAACAGCTGTTATTCTTTGCATCCTTCCCGAAATATGTTTTTGCATCTGTGGTGCAGAATGGTGCAGTCACTGTGCAGAATCAACTTTCAGGACAGATTAATGAAATTACAGTGCCACTGTTCATGAGAGGAGGTCCCAAAAATGCTGTGCTGAAAAGTTAGTGAAAACATTCAAAAATGACTGCGTTAACAGGCATGTGTTTACAGTTTCTATACTGCAGCTAGTAACTTTGCACTTTCATATTTTTCATGAGATTTTCAACATTGCCATTTCTTCACACCTTCTCATGAAAGTACAGCTGTCATTTTTCACATCCTGCCCAAGATGTGTTTTCTCAACCTGTGGCACCAATGCACACTCGCTGTGCAAAATCACCTTTGGGATTGAGTAACAAAATGATATTGCCACTGTTCATGAGGTGGGGTCCCAAAAAGCCCATGTTGAAATTTGAGTAAAAAATACCAACAAACACCAAGGGCGTTAGGGTTTCCAACCATAATGCCCAATTCTGTACAGACAGATGTCTAATGAAGTAAACCAGTGCTGAAAGAACATAAGAAATTTTTGATGAGAGTGATGCCTTAAAATGCAAGGCAGAGGAATATACACAGAAAAATATATGAGGCATGAACAACAGCAATACCAACAGCAAACTTTCAACATTGACAAATGCTTGTTTTTCTTTCTCATGTCTTTTGCAAGTCTTGCTCTTTTTCCTCTGCATCCCCATAAAAATAAGAAAAACACCAAAAAAAGTAAAAAAATATATATATAGATATTTTCTGTCCTGTTTCTCATCTATTATATAGCCTCTTGTTCTTTTTTCTTGTCCAGTGGTTTTCTCTCTGATATGTTATGTTTTATGGAATATTTATGCTCCTTCCATTTCCCCTCTGTCTTATATGGTTGAATACCCTTACCCTGACTGAGTCTGACCTGCATGCCCCCCCCCAAATACTATGCTCGTAAACTGTGTACCTTTTTGCTTGTTTTATGTTACTCCTTCTTTATTTGTTTCCTCCTATCCACAAATGTCAAGTATTGTAATTTGTTCATATGAACAAACATTTTTTACCAAAGCTATGTGATGTTTTTGTCTGTTGTGTGTGCTAAGGGCTGGTGGCAGTTGCTTTGGCTTTGTGCAGCATCAGACCGAATACGTACACAGCAGTCATATAAATAGTTACATAAGCACCTTTATTGCGAAGTTAAACATTAATATGTTTTATTCTGCTGAACAACATGTTCCCCTGACCTTGCCACCTTCACAAATGTTGACTTTGTATCCCTCCCATCTTCCAGTCATGATAATGTATTATTAGTGCCTCACCACCACCACCACACGGCCATGGCCCGGGTGACCCGGTCCAAAATGTGCAGTTTGGCCACAGTTTAACACAGCCTCTTGCTGCCATACTGTGCAGAGCAGGCATGGTAAAAGGAGAAATATGACAGGAGAAAAGTTTGATAAAATTGAGACATAAATCTGGTCTGAGTCATCATATGAAGTGGTGCCCCCCCACCACCACCACCCAGAGATGACATAGTTTCTTTCAGTCCTGTTTGCCACATACTTCAGCCAGAATCTCAGTGCTGATCATGCCAAATAGGGCCTACAAGTCCAGAAATGTTTCCCCAAAAATGTGACATTAAATTCAGATAGAAATCAGGTCTCAGCCATGTTGTTATATGGCGCCCAAGCCACCAACCAAACCAAAGCATGATCTTTGGTCCACTGTTTACAAGTCATCTCGTACTGAATCTTTGTTCTGCAAGTGCAGGACAGGCTGTACATGTCCAGAAATGTGACAGCAAAAATGGTAGATAAAACTGAGACAGAAATATGGTCTGGTGTCAGTCCTGATGTTAAATACTGTGCCACCACCTCATGGATCTGAAAAGGGGTGCCATGAAGTGAAATTAATTTGTCCTGCAAAATGCTGCTGCTATTCACAATTGTTTCTTCCTGCTGCTGCTTTTTCAGCTGATTGAGATAGACATGTAGTAGAATTATAATTTCCTTATGCTGCTGCCTGATTGGCTGTGTTGACTGACTCTGTGGTTGTAACTTGCCTGGCGGTAGGGAGTGAATGACATTTTGTGGCATTGTAGCTTGCTGCCTGCTGCTGTGTCTGACAATTAATTGCCAAAGTGCCACATGAGTATTGTTTTGGATGGTTGATGGTGGATCATCTTCACAGAGTCCATACTGCTGCTGTTGCTGTCTTTTTTTTTTTCCTGTGGAAGATAAGGGTGTTGGTGGGTTGGTATTGTGGCATCGTGAGTTCTAATGTTTGTACTGCTTTTATATTATTTTTCAGTGTGCTGTGGATGACATCATCATGCCAGGCCGGGATTGGGATTAGGGATGTTGGAACGCACCACATTTCCAATCCCAAGGCAGACGGTATTTAATTTTTCATTACTAGTGGGGTACTTATGTTACTACCATCTGGATGTCTGAGTTTGATAGTAATTATGTTCTTTTTTGCTTTTGTCAACATCAGGAATTCCAGTGAAGTTAACTCTCGTTCTTGCTGCCACTGCTGCAGCTCAACCAGATCTGGGGATTTATTTAACTGTGCAATGGTTCCACTTTCACAGCCCTGAGGTAAATATTTCTTCATTTGTTTTATGGTCTTTTGTTGGGGGACTGGGAGGATGTTGGTGGGGGGTTGGAACTTTTTACAATGCTCAAAATTTGCTCTTCTTTTTATCTTATTTCCAGGTACGCAGTACTGTTAGGGGAAGGGGAATGCCTGCTGCTGAGCTTCATCGTGGTCTGGAATCATGTGCACCGCCCAGCATGTTCCTTCTGGGGGTGATTTCTGCAGTTTAATGATATCACGGGGTATGGTAAGTACAACATTTTTTTCTATGCTTGTTCTAATTTGCTTGCTAAAACCAGGTATGCAGATTGCTGAGTATTCGTCATTTTTCCTTATCTTTAGTCTTGCTTAGGTCATTATCCTCTGTTGAGGTTTCATCCTATCTCTATGTGATCACTACATCAATCCAGGCCCTGAAGGAGCTGTATTGCAATTTGTGTGCAAGACAGAGGGTGTTGCTTGAACTGCCACGTTGGCCACTGGTGTCCATATCATTAACAAGTAAGCACCACCCACATCCAGGGAGGAACTATATGGAAATTGATGGTTGAGATGGTGTTTAGTGAATAATTAGGTGGAGCGGGCTAATGTATTGTGTAATCATTTGTGGTGGCAGAGCTGCAGTAATCATTAAAATTTGGAATCCAAACTGAGGGCAGCATACACCTCCCCCTGCCGCTCTCTCGACCCCCCACCAGGAACCATCACAGTTTCGCACAAGAACTTTAACCTGGTAGTATAGCATAAGTAACCTTTTGGGGTAATTGGATGTTGTATGTGTTGTTGCCTTTTCATGATTACTTTGTAATTAATGACTAGCATCATTAAAGATGGCCACCATTCACCATTTCTCAAAATTTGTTCAGCTTGTGGTGTTAACGGTTGAATGAGCATGTTACAGTCATATGCAACTTGTACTAGGAGCCAGGGTTCTTCAACATATCATGAATAGTAAGTGGCAGAAAATATTTTTGGGTCACATGGAGTGCATGGGTGTGTAGGGTGGTGGGAAGGAGGAGGGGAGACAGTGTGGCATATGCCATCATGGGCACTTTTAAGGACATCAAGACAACATATCTTGCTGTGAGATGTGGTTAATAGTCAAAATGAAAAGTAATGTGTATCTTGATATTTTTTGCTGTGAAACATTATAACTGTAATCATGCAAAATCGTTATGGTTTATGGATATGTATTGCTGCTGCTTTATATAGACTGGGGGACTGGGGACCAAACAACGTTTTGCAGCAAAGGGTGGTCAAATGAAAGTGATTCACACTTCAGCAGATAACACATAACCATAACCAATACAATGGTACATAGCTAAAAATAAGTTATAACACTATACTGAGCTGAAAGTGGTTTTGGGGGGGAGTAGCCTTTGCGTAAAGTCAGTCTTTTTCCACTTCCACATCATCCAAGAAGCACCCCTCACACTTTTCAAGACTGGAGTTGTCACCAGGTGGGAATTCTCTCACCATTGCTGCTTCGCCCACCTCGCTGCTGGTGGATGCTTTAGTCAAGGGATTGTCATCACCCTCATCACCGAGACACAGTTCCTGTGGCAACACCACTGGCATCACTGTGTTGTGAGGAATGTGCCTTTCATTCATTTTGATGAATTTTAGTATGGACACATTCTTGGGTGACAAATTGGTCCTATGGTCACTCACAATGGCTCCAGTTGCACTAAACACTCGTTTCACACTAACACTGGATGGTGGGCAGTGCAGATATTTCACAGCAACCGATCTTAGTGCTGGCCAGTCAGTCATTTTGCTGCTCCAGTACAGCAGTAGCTCATCAGTAATGGCAAGGTGCTTTGGGTCCCCCATGTAGGCTTCCACCATTCAGTTTGCTGCCCTGAGTCCAGCTGCCTCATCTGTTTCCTCCTCCTTTTCCTCCATATCTTCCACTCCCACCTGAAAGAGAACATCCCAAATGGGACTGCTTGCTGTTTTCTGCTCTGCCTTGCCCATTTTCTCTGATTGGGTTGCCTGTGAGCCGCTGGTGGTGATAGTAACACCTGTTTTCACTGCAATGCATGCCTTTTTCATGTGTGCAGCATGTACCATTCTAATGAGGTTTTCTGTCAACTTTTGTACTCGCTGATGACCTCCTTCAATTATAGAAGGCAGGCAACGTTTGTAGCGTGGATCCAGCATGGTGCCAATTGCAAAGTCAGCTGACTGTAAAATGCTGGATACATGGGTATTTGTGTCCAGCATGTGGAGCATGTGATCCATTACATCACAACTGCCATGATCCCCAGTTGCCCCATCTGGTGTTGCACATTAACTAGTGTCAGCTTCAGCATACATATGAGTGGCATGCATTGACTTATACAAGCAGTGTTCCCTCTCACTGCCAGTGTAGCATGCTCAAATGGATGGAGAATGCATATTAGCCCATCCATTTGGCACCACTGCTCTGTTGTTAGACTGATGGACACTCCAGCACTGTCATTGATGGTGCACAGCAGGTATTCTGACACAGCCTTATACTGTTCATACAGCTGCTCAAGCATGTACAGTGTAGAGTTCCACCTGGTCACAACACCAAGCTTCATCCAGTGCTGAGGCAGATGGTTATTGTACTGTAGCTCATGTAGATTGTCATGGGCCTTTGCAGAATGGGCGAAGTGAACACAGATGCAATGTGCGACAGTAACTGTTTCCTTAATGCCCGCATGGTTGAGAAACTGCTGTACAGCAAGATTATGGCAGTGTACCAAGCAGGGCACCCTAAAAAAAACACAATCACTAATGCACTTCACTAGACTGGAGCCGTTATCACTTGATATGCATCCTGTTATGAGTGACTGTGTGTGAAGCCACCCATCAATCTCTGACAGCAGAACATTAAGCATTTTCTCACCTGTGTGAGAACCAGTAACACTTGTCATACTCAGGGTTGCATGCTTCTGAATACCAGGTGTGTTGCTACCACCACGATTTTGATTTCTGCAGGATTTACCAGGCCCCAAATCAAGTACCACCCCAGGCAACTGTGCCCAGTGTGCTGTTATGCATAGATACAAGCTTGCTGATTTCTGTCCACTGGTCTACATATCCATGCTAAGATGGATATATTCTGATGCACTATGCTTCAATGCATGTCTAATGGAATCAGCCACTCTACTGTTCAGCTCTGGCATGGCACACTTATAAAAATAGGTTTGCAATGGAACCTGCCATTTGGGACAGGCACGGACCATCAACATACGGAAACCAGCATTCTCCACAAACGAGAATGGCAGCAGATCGATGGCCAGCATTTCAGCAGTGGCAGCATTTATCTCTCATGCAGCAGCATTATTGGGGGGGTACTTTGTGTGCTGCTCAAGGATGGTCTTCAGAGTGGGCTGCATCTTTTGGGCTGTTCGACCAGAACACTGTGCTTGTGGCAGCAATGATGTTCTTTTGGGGAAACACTTGACTGACTCTTGGGGCTTTGTAGACCACATGAAACCCGTTATTTTGGCTGCTTGTGGGTGTGGTGGTGTGCTTTTCAGACTCAAGGGACTGGGACTGGCACCTCCACTGCTATGCCCACTACTCAAGAGGTAAAAGAATTGCTCACCCTCCTCCTCCACCACCAACCTACTCTGCCCTCCCTCCTCCTGCTCTTGCTCTACTACATTTAACTTGCCAAGGGAGATGCCAGTAACAGCTCTGGCATCCTTCTGGTGTTGCTGCCATCTCAGCGGGTCCTTGTTTTTCAGGTGAGCGTGTTGGCCACTGGTGCCTATGTGGCTCCCCCCCCCCGACTAACACATGCTTGACAAAGTTGGCATATCGCTATGGTCTCATCAGCAGGATCTAGCACATAAAATTCCCAAATTAGGGACTTTTGACCTCTGGACTTCAGATGCTTCTGGGACTGGGATAATTCATAAACAGGTGCAGAAGTGTGTGTTTTTGGGCTGCTCTCATCACTTTTATAAACTACTTTTGGGAAGGGAGGTTACTTGACTGCTTGGAGGTTTGCTTATAGGCTTGGTGACTGACCTACGGGCTGTGCATGTAAATGACCTACGTCACCCTTGAGCTTTTTTAACTCAGGCTCCCATGTGGGATCATCCTAGTCATTATCATCACCACCAATAGCGATGATGTCCTTGTCCTCCTCCTCCTCCTCCCTATCACTATCTTCTTGCAGCATGGCACCTTTTTCTTTCTCTACAACAATCTCAGGAGCTGACTATCCCTGTCTCCAGGATTATCAGACTCTGGTTGAACACTATCATCACCAACTCCTGCAAGAACAGGGACAGTCACACCGACAGACTTATCACTCTCCTCCTGGACCACTGTTCCTGTGCTGGTGTCAGTACCTCCCTATCTCCTCTTCTCACTGTCATCATCCCCCACCAGCATGGATGCAACAGTTTGAGCCTTAAAAAAGTAAGACACAGGTATGCCAGTGCTTTCAACAACTCCTTTGCTGGTACCTGCCACACCACCAGAGCCCACAGCAGAAGACACTGATGCAGACATACGTGTGCTTTCACTGCTATGGGGAGTGGGACCTGGAACTGAAGTTGTACTCTGTTCAGCAGACTTCTTAGCTCCCTCATCCCCCCTGTTATGTTTCCCCCCTGTACTGGGCTGTCTCTCAGCAGGCATTTTTGCTGGCTGCTGCTTCAAAGCTTTGACTTTCTCTGGGAGTATATCAAGAAAGGATGTTTTACTAACTGTGTCAATAACACCTCACACGTCACACCTGCAGTACTGGCTTCCTTACAAGTCCAAACACTATCAGGACAAGTAGCAGCACTTAGAGAACAATTAATACCATATATGGTAGGTAGCCTATTCTAATAAAACCAAAAAGGTAACTTTTTTCTTTCCCCAAACAGAATTTAAAGCAACACACACAGGGGAAAAAGGGCACAACTGACCGACTTTAAATACAGATCACCTGCAACTGGACAACTAAAGTACTGCAATGTGTTATTACTTAGTTAATACCACACATTTTTTTCATTATATAAAGGCAGAGACAACCATAAAACATTGATGAAGGCGAGTACCACAATATGGTAGTGGTCTGGATGGGAGGGATCAGCCAGCAATCTCTTGAAAACTACTATATTAATATCTAGTTTTTTATACTACGCACGTCAGGTGTTAAACAAACAATGCTGTAACAGAGAAAGGGTAAGGTAAGTCAACTAAAAGAGGAACATCTCTCAATGTGCAGAGGCAAACTACAGCAATAAAATACAGGGGAGCAATTCAACAAAGCAGTGAAACTGTAAATGGACAAGTTCAAGTGATCAAGTAAAAGTACTTAAGTTTCCATACAAAAAATATAGAACTGTTGATTTTCACAGTTTAAGTGACACAAGTTAACACTCCAGCAAACAAAACTAACCACAAACAAATAAAAATAAAATAACGGATCAGCTCTGTGTATTTAAAACTTTAGAATTCACAATCACAACTAAAAGCGGAAGAATGGTATATAAAACACAGGCTAATAGCGACAGGAACTCTCAGACAAGACAGAGCAACTTTTCAGAGAAATAACATTGTCAAGATATAACAAAATTAGTAAGAAATAACAGTAAAAAATTACTCACAATTTGTGAGTAATCTGTTTGTAAAAGGCTAAAAAATAGCCTGCACTGGTTTACACTCCTACCCTACCCCACTCAACTCCTTCAAAGACACAGGCAAAAGTAAAACATATTAAAGAAGAAGAAGAAGAATCAGCATTTATATAGCGCTTTTCATACACAGTGTATCCCAAAGCACTTTACAAGCAATGCTAGACTGGTAGTGAAGTGACTGAATGCGAGGTGGCAGCCATATCACACATCATCACCCACACATAGCCTGGATAATTGCATGAACCAGTTTATGGGAAGGCGAATGTTGGCCAGGACACCGGGAATATTCCCTACTCTTTGCGAAGAGTGCCCTGGGTTCTTTTACTTCTACCTGGACACCCACCAGGACAACACCTGGATGGGCAGAAGAGACCTTGGTTTTAACATCTCATCTGAAGGACGGCACACCCCAGCAGTACAGCACCCCCTCCAATACTGCACTCAGATGCTAGCAATTTTTAGGTGCAAGTCCAATCCCGGGGTGGGATGAGAACCCATGACCTTCTGGTCCAGAGGCGGATGAGCTACCAACTGAGCCACGCTGACACCCTACTAAGTATTATGCAAAAATCCTCAAAATTAGAAAATGTTTTCTGGCAGCACTAGGGAAAGACTATATATTTTGGAGCAATTAGCTCTCAAAAACAAGTTTTGAAGAGGTTTTAAAAGGGTTTACTGGCTCTGATGCACCACAACAGACTGCTCTCTGACTCAACAGGCAGCAGAATGAGCTGTAAATAAGCTGCACATGATATTTGACCTATTTACCCACAGCACATTGCAAATTTCACTTTTGGAGCAAAATTTTGCAGGCGAAATCAAAAGTTACACCGTCAAAATTGGTGAAATGTTAAGCATTAATGGTCGAAATTGGACGAACATAGCATTTTATGTGAAATTTTGCTATTACACAAAATTGGAACACCAGGTGAAATTTTGTTTCTCCTAGGCGAAAAATTTCACGTAATTGTGGAATTACACAAAATATTTAGCCAGTCGAAATATTTCAATTTTGCACAACACTAATTACCTTCCTCAGAAGTTTATAAAGTGGTACGGTCAATTTATCTCTGTTTTTGAAGTCCCAGATCTCTGCCCCATAAAGCATTTACGATAAATATTTTGCTTTAATTGCATCAATCAGAGGTCTTACTGAAAGCTCCCCATAAACTGAATTATATTTTTCAAGAATGAAGACCAATTTCTTCATGGATTCAATGATTCTGGTAACATGTTTTGTCCAGGATCTATTTGAAGTAAAGGTTAGGACCAGATATACGTACCTCTTAGTAAGTTCTAATTTATGGTTGTCAATTGCCCAGTAGCCTTTGTTTTTTTGTTTTATGGTTTTGCTACCAAAAATTATTGATTGATTGATTGATTGAATTTTGTTGACCAGGTAGGCCCACTGAGACTAGAAGTCCCTTTTTCAGGGTCAACCAGGAGAGAGGGAGGAAATACAAGTGGTAATGAACTGAAATTGAACCAGATTAAGCCGTTGGTGGTATTTTAGTGAATGGAGGAACTTTGGCTAAGACACCGGGAAAATTCCCTTACTCTGCACCAGGGGTCTCACTCCTGTGCAGGATGATGGAGGAACTCAGTCCAGAATTAGAGAACGACAGTGGAGGATGCATAGCAAAAGCTACTACAGGTGCTGTAGACACCGAAATGGATTTTCAAGAGAACAGCGCTCAGGAGATATATGAAGATGCCAGTGTGGATATAGTAATGGATGTGATGAACACAATCGAAACAGAAAACATTTTACAACAAGAAAAATCCTTGCTTCAGAGCCAGTTGATCAAAGTAGAGAAAAAACTCCATGAAGCTAAAACAAGGCAAGAGGATGAAAGAAAACATTAAAGATTACTGGAAAACTCACCAGGAACACAGGGTGCAGTGTCTACAGAAGTTTTTGTATTTAGCTCAAATTCCAGTACCCCAGATCAAACCCCAGCTCTTCCAAGAATAAAACCCACCCAGCTACCTTCAGCTGAACCAGGAAAATGGTCACTTGAAAACGCTTTGCTAGGAGCAGGGTGGATATGGACACAAAATGGCAACTGGGTACAGTACCTGGTCCTAACGGTTCCAATCTTGGGAGTGGAACACAATGCAGTGGAGGACAGCTCCGATGAGATAACAGTTCTGGTCCAGGATGATGGTTCTAGTACTTCAACAAATGGAGATGCAGCAGGTACTCCATTCGAGTCTGCACCTTAAGTTTTTTTTTCGATGCTCAGCCTGATATGGTAAAAGACCAAAATGAAAAGATATTACCACCTCCAGGTAGTGAGGGAAGGACAAATACAGAACCAGACCAAAATATACCTGCTGATAAAGAAAAAACCCCTACATATGCTAGTTTGTTCTGCAAACCAGTGGAACTAGTTAAATGGGGAAATGCAGTTCATTTCAGATATTTGGGAGGCATGGAAACACCACCTGATCATTTTTTTGTTGGTAAATGCCTGATAAAACAATCACTAGTATTCTCACTGGCAGATGTTTATGCCCCTATACATGCTCAGGGAGAATTTACATTTGATATTATTTTTCGTACCTCTGCTCTTTTAGAAAGGTTCTGGAGTAAGTACATGACCCTGAAAATGAATTCCCTTTGAACACCGTTTCAAGTTATTCCAATGACTAAACAATCGTTCTGAATAATCACTGTACTCTTTTGAAATGAAGGGGTTAACATTATAGACATTCTTTACTGGTTAGAGGAAACAATGTACTTTGCAAGACACACCAGAACTGATTTTGGATGGGGAAGGGTTCTGGAATGGAGGGTGGATGATTAAAGTTAAACTAAACCATGTGGCAAATGATTTGCAACATCTGTCGAATTGTTTCTATATTGGCAGAGACAAGGGTTTTATTTTTTACACTGGACAAATCCTCCACTGTTTCAAATGTGGTTCCCCTAGACACATCAGCCCAAATTGTGAAATCCTCAAATGTACACAATGTGGAGAGATGGGCCATTCTAGTTTCCACTGCACTAATGTCCAGAAGTGTAATTTATATGATGAAGATGGCCATTCCTTTACTAACTGCTCCTGGGCTTCCCATAACATGGAAAATGCAGACTATGGGATCCAAGGCAGCCTCAGGTTTCTGTGCTCAATACCTGGTCAATACCATGCATGTAAGACAGCATGGTATTAACCACGCTGTAGTCAGCACCTGTGTTTACAGTGACAGGGGTAGAACATCAGTAGGGGAATACCGCTACCCCTGTTGCTGCATACAGAACTGGAGGGTGAAGAAGTTACCATGTAATGGGTGCCTGGTCGAGCCGCTCCCGTGGAAGAGTGGTTAGGGCAACAGCACATGGCGCAGTCAGGAGACCTGGGACCGTGGTTCGGTTCTCCCCCCAGGTTTCCCCTGCTACAATTTTTTGGCACAATTTAAAAAAAGTACCCCCTCCCGAGTTTCCTCCCCATCCCTGAGCTCCCCTAGAGTTATTTAAGTTCCAGGGGCTGTAAGAAGCCCCCCCCCCACGCAGGTGGTGTGGGGGGTGATGTCCCTCACAAAACAGCATGTAGACCCATTGTTTTAAATGGGCACTGTTCACGGAACAGGTCAGTGTTTTGCCTGAATCTGTTTTTGTCTGGCGCTGTTTTGCTGTGGCATTTTTAGCTGCGATGTTGTGACGTGCGGCGGAATGACCCCTTGCTCCTAGGCCACCACCAGAACAACACGCTCAGTATACTCTGGAAGCTTTGTGTGCTGGAATCCTTTCCCAGCAGGACAATGTTCCTACAGGAGTTCTACAGCAAGCACAATTTATTATACTAGAGTCAACATCTGATTTGATGGTCATGGTTGCCCCCCTCCCAGTGACAGGGTTACCTGAGTTTCAAACTGTACAAAAAATGGAAAGGGAAGGGGAAAACTAAAGCATACAGCAGCTGAACTACCATCTGACCCCCTACCAACTCATAATCCCTTTTCAGTCCTATAGGGGAGGGATTCGGAGGTAGAACTTGATTGGAACAGTGCTTCCTTGCCCTCCTATCAGGTTGATGCACTGTCAGACACATAAAAATGGATTGAGGTGAAAGGTAAATCAAGCAGAAGACAGATGGGAACCAGAGCCAGTTCAAGGAAAGTGCCATGAGATGGTTCCTTAACTAAGCTCTGGCTCATATTAGACATTATGAACTGTTGGTTGCCTCAAATAGTATTCTGTCAGAACGTAAAAGATGGGGCAACATATGGTTTATTTATGGATTGTGCCTTTGATGTGGTATTTTTTCAGGATACTAGATTGTCCTCTATGCATGATATTTCCACTGCTAGTGATGCATGGATGTGGAGTCTGAGATTTTGGTCAGGGGGAGAAGAAACTTGTAGTGGGGTAGGTATTTGCTTTATGGACCAAAACATAAAAGTTACACATATGGTAGACATTGACTCAAGGAGGGCACTATTGTTGGATGTTCGTCTTCAGGGATTTGATTTTTGCCTAATTAACATTTATGCTCCCCAGACAAAGGCTGGGTGCATTAAATTAATGAAACTGACTGAACCATACCTATTCACTTTAAAATAATTCATTTTTGGGGGTGATTTCAACAGCATTTTCTTTCTGACAGGGGGCTTAAAACTTCAAAAATATATTGTGCTACTTCCTTTCTAAATCAGCTCCTTCTCCAGACAGGATTAGTGGATGTTTTTGCACACATCGATGAACCAGCTCCACATACTTATTTCAGAGGTATGATCTCAACCCGAATTGATTATTTGTTTATTTCACCTACTCTGCCAGTTAGAAACAGAAGTGCAATTCCAGTAGCATTCTCAGATCATGTGCTATTGAGCCTGTCTATTGCAAATTATGCAGGAACTTCGAAAGGGTCAGGATACTGGAGGCTTAATTTAAGTTTACTGGATGATTCTGTTATCGCGCAAGGATTTTAGTACTTTCTAGAAGCTAGAAAATCAGTACTTTTCTTATATGACTCACTAGATGAATGATGGGAGGATAGTAAAAAAATACATTAGGGAATATTTTAAAACTATGTGGAAAATAAATAGGAAAGTAAAAAGAGAAACATATTTCGAGTTACGTACACAGTTATATCTTTACAGACATAACAAGAAGAGAAAAAATATTTCGTCTAAGGAACAAATAATGGAGATAAAGGTGGAAATGCTTAAAATCAAGTAAAACAGGATGAAATCATTGGAAACAGAATAGAGGTATGGTAAAATGGGGAAACGAGGACAGATTAACCCTTTTGAAAATTGTTCCAAACAAAAACATACGAAAGTAATACACCATTTAAAAACTGCTGAGGGGTGAGTGGTGGATACTAATAAGGGAATTCTCATATAAATAGAACAGTATGTCTTACATATGTTAAGGAAGGATTGCCTGTCTGACTCAGATATAAATGAGTGGATAAGCTCTTGTGAGGTACCACAATTTCTTGAATACTTCAGGGATTCTTTTACTAAGCAGATTACTTTACAAGAACTGACGTCAGTAATTTATATTCTTAAACATGAAACAGCGCTAGGACCTGATGGTCTGCCCAATGAATTATATCAAAATATTTTTGCAGAATTATCAACAGAATTGGTACAGATATTTAACCATTTCCTACAGGTTGATATCCTTTCTAAAAGTATTTACTAGGGGTTAATCATTTCTTATACAAATCCGGTGATAAGGAGCTACATACCAATTGGAGAACTATTATGCTGCTTAACGCAGATTGTAAACTACTTACAAAATGTCTTATTGATATAATGGCATTGGTTCTGGATAGTATTATTCATCCTTCCCAATGTTGTGTGGTCCCTGGATGAAAGATACTAGATGGCCTACTATTAATTAGGGAGATTATGGGGAAAGGTAACAACAAAGAATTAAGTGGCTTTTTAGTGAGCCTAGACCAGTCAAAGGCATTTGATAGGGTAGATCACTCATATTTATGGAAGTGCATGCAGACGTATGGCTTTCCAAGTAAATTTATAAAAATGGGTTCAGTTACGCTATAGAAAGGCAGTAGTGACAACCTATGTAAATGGTTGGCTTGGTAATTAAAGTGTTCTAACTAGAGGAGTGAGGCAGGGATGCCCCTTAAGTCACTTACGGCATATTTTAACTCTAGATCCTCTCTTACACAGCATAAATAATAAGGAGTCTATTCAGGGTGTCTCAGTGCACAGTGAAGACATAGAGGATAATGCCTGATGTATGGGTGATAACCATGATGTAATCACCTCGAGTGGTTGCTAGGGCATCAGTAAACTTCGAGAGTGCAGCTCGAGAGGTTTATCATTGCCCTAGGAACCATGAGAGAGAGAGATGATTACACCATGGTTATCACCTGTACATGAGGCATTGTCATTTATAATGTATGGGACTCGACATGAGAAGTTACACCCAACCCCCCCAAACAGAGGTAATTTAACTTTACCTTATTAATGAATCTGCACTACGGCCACGTGATTGTGTAGGAAAACTATTTATTAGGATACACGGACTGAACAACAGCGGGCCAAAATAGCACCAAAGTTAAACTCTCTATCAGACATAGCGATTGCTAGACTCAGTAACAGTAAACTGAGACAATTGGAATGTTATTTGAAAACTGTACTGAGACTAACAATCACATTCTGGGTGTGTAGAATACTAAAACTGGCATTCCGTTTTGTAAACTCACTGCTATGACACAGATGAGAGAGGTTTATAAGGTTCTGACATTACAACAGTGGGATTACAAGGTTGTAAACAGCTTATTTTTAGTGGATAATAAGGGCTATCCATACATTATATGGAAATTAAGACAGTGGCTTACACAGATGACATGTGCCTTACTTTGGCAGATGTTCCTTTTGGTGGGACAAATCTTATAGACATTTGCAAAAGTAACAGGGTCAGAAATTAATTATAACAAAAGCAAGTGCCTTCCGATAGGGGAGATAAATATGGATCAGACAGCATTTATGAATATCCCTATCCTAACCGGGCTTCATAAAATTCTAGGAATATATTTTGGGCAGGGAGATATGAGCTTCTATAACTGGGATATATTACTGAAGGAGGCGCAAGCCAAAATAAAAAGATGCAATTCCTGGCACATGTCAAAATTAAAATAGGTTTACATGGTAAAAACATTTCTATTAATTATGTTCCTACATTTGTGTGCAGTATTCCCTCCAGCCAAGCAACCAGAAACAACAAGTTATAGCTGCCTTTTTTAGTGTATCTGGGGAAGTCAATTAAATCTGATTAGGAGAGGGATTACTTATTTACCCATTACAAACGGTGGATTAAATATGATTAATCCTTTAGTTTTTTTGTTTGCATATTCATTCATTCTAATCTGAAACCCTTACTGCAGAAGTCAAACAAAATATGGGTGCCCTGGGTGTTGGATAGGGTTCAACACTGGTTAAATTCTTGGGTAATTGCTTTTGACTATTCCTAAACAGGTTGTAAATTTGATCTAATTTCGAATGTTTCAACTCACCTTTTTTATTGATTACCACAGATATTTTATTTTTAGGGATGTTACCGGTGGGTTGGAAAAAATATGACCAGGGTACGATACATTTAATTTTACCTTTAATTAAATACCATATTTGGCATACAAGGTGTCAGTTCACCTTACAAATGAAAGAAATTTCAGCATAACAACTATTTTGGAGCACATAGAAAGCACTTACTGAGTTCAAACAAAAAGAAAAGTAGAAATGTTTGATACAGATATATAAAAAAATGGTGGAGATAAATGAATTGGATTGATACTGTGTAACTTTCATAATAGGGGCACAGAGACATTGTAATAAGAATTAGTAATAGTGCATGCATCAATAGCCTGGTTGTAAATTTGATCTAATTTCGAATGTTTCAAATTTTTCTATTTTGATAGGGGTTGGAAAGAGGGTTTGTTGCAATTTCATTTGAGTTTCAATTTTCTAGTACTTGATTATATATTTGTGACGTGAAATTAATGGGATCCTATTCTTTAGTGGTGTGTAGTCTAAATAAAAAACTTCTATACTCTGTGGGGGGGGGAAGTAGGTTGGCAGACATTGCTTCTTATTCTGTTTTCCTTTATAATTTGAATTTTTTTTTAAAATGATAGCAATATGCTGTATTATGGCTGAGTTTGGAAGGGTTATATCCACATATTTGGTATAATGACGATAATACTATTTTGATTTATAATATTTGATTTAAGTTATGATTTGTTTCTCATTTGGTTCTTATGGAAAGAGAATGTATTTGTATCAGGATTTGCTTGTGATGTCATAATAAAACATTCTCCTACTCTATCCAGTAGGGGGAGCTGCTGGCCATCTGTCAAGATGGCGCGACCCTGCTGGTGTTCCAGGAGGTATGCTGCAGCCCTTTTTCCTTTGTCTTGGGATATGGCACAAATGTGCACTCTGATTTTGTGCCTCTGGCCATGACCCTGCTTATTCTACCTTCAGTTTTGTTTCCTACAGACTTTTCTACAACTGCGCTGCTTAGTCGAACTGCCGCAGGACCCACTGGCATTATGCCTAAAGTTGCAGCATACCTGATGGATGAACCCTCATCTTGTTTCTGGAATGACTGCCCAGAGTGTTTGTTTGTTGCTGATGGTCGACTCTGGATCCTCTGACCTGCCGATGGATACAACTGCTCCTGCTTCTTGTGTGGAATCACCATTGATGGGTTTTCACCCTCTTGTACTGGCTTACTCCCTCCCTTGGATCTTACAGCACAGCCCCTGCCTGTTCCGAGTTCTACTTATGGGACCAATGCACAGTTGCTGAATGGCACTCCATGTCCACCTTTACAGAGTCCAAACTGTTTGAATACTGCTTGTGCTACTGGCATTCTGGTAAGTATAGCTTCCAACAGCCCCTTTCATTGTTGCAACTCTGTTGTGGTGGATAGTATGGATTTTTCAATGCAGCCTGCTGATGGACTTGCTTCTTTGCCACATACTTCTCCCTTCCCCCAGTGCAGCACCTGAGATTGGAATTACAAGACATGTAATCGGTGGGGGGCAGGATGGAGTCCTGGCCTCACACCACAGTTCAAGAGTTGATTACCCATAGCCTGATGAATTCGGGGGATCACATAAACAGTAGTACTGCAGCTCTGCAGGGGGTGGTGGGGATTCCCCACTTGTCACTACGAAGCCTCCTGAAGTTATTGCTTGGTCTCCCCTTACAGGGGAGTGCCCAGGTGTCATATGTGCATCTCAGGACACTCCAGGGATTCTTGATGTGGTCACCACTCAACTTCCTTTGCCAGTAATACCACCTCTTCCTCTGCAATCTGCTGGGACTTCAGATGGTCATGGAGGGCCTTTTGTACCTGCTCCTTTTGCTCCTGCTACAGTTTCTCCAGACTAAGTATACTTCATTGAAGTACTCAGAGCTCTGATTGCCATTCCAAGTGATACCCTTGACCAGATGGACCACTCGTATGGTGACAGTGATGTTCCAGAATGAAGGGGTTGATGTGTCGAATGTCACTTATTGGCTGAAATGAAGATGTGAGGTGTTGGAGAGTCCTGGCATGATACTGGACAAGTATGGGATTTGGACTGGGTGGGTAGAAATATAGGGTTCAGCTTTGGAACACTGATTCTGGTCTTACGCACCTCCCAAATAGCTTATTTTTGGGTCATAACCGTTGTGTGTGTTTTTATTCCGGGCAGCCTAAGGCATGTTTTAAATGTGGCTCGCTTTTCCATCGCAGCAGTGTGTGTGATCAAAGGCTTTGTAGCCTCTGCTTAGAACATGACCACATAGCAGCTCAATGCACCAACAAACTGAAATGCAACCTCTGTCACACAGCAGGTCACTCATTTTTATGGTTGTCCCTGGGCAGGCCCACCTGATCCCCTCTTACACATCAGGGATGGATTGATTTTAGAGTTCCCTGCTCTGATACCCTCTGATGCCTTGCCATGTATGATGCTTCCCATGGAATCTGTTTTGCTGCCTGTGACAACTGTAACACCTTCTGGCCCATTATTGGATTTGGCCTCTATACCTTCTGTCTCATCAAATTCCATTCCTGCTCCTCTTTCCATGACTGTGGTTACTTTGGTACCTTCAAACCTCCTTGATGTTTCTTCCATGACTCCACCTTCTATCTTTGCTGAAGTTACTCAGAGGCACTCCTTGTGAAACCGAACACTTCCAGCTGAGTCCCACATAGCTTCCACTAGGGCTCTTCCCCCACTGTAACAGATTCCATCCTCTTGACCCCTCCAAAAACAGGGGTGATACTGATGGTGATATTGATTCTGATACCTCCTCAACTATGTTGCTGGATTTGGCTGGATCTCCGGACACTGAGGACAATATTTCGCATCATGCCCAACCTTGCAAGTGGAAGGATGGTCCCTCCCCTGGTTTGAAGGTTAAATTTATCACAGCTGCTATTTCTACACCCTCCCCCTGACAGCCCCCTTCTGCCCGGCCCACCAGGCTCTGTCCCTTGGAATTACCAGGGCTTACTTATGCCCGGCCCGGGATTGGTACCTGAGGGAAGTCAGCCATCATCCTGCCACCGGGGATTTTTCTCCTTTTTTTTCACCTCTTTTTTGCATCCGCGCACCGTGCAATGGGTGCAGCAGCAGTCTTCACCTCCGTGGAGGCAGACAAGCACCCTGGGCATGGGCAAGTCTCCTAGCTGTGCCATTCACAGCACAGACCCCCCCCCCACCCCGAGGAAGGAGAGCTGTAATGTTAAATCCTTACCTCCCCACTGGACCCTGAGTGACCCTAGTCCGTTCCCGAACCAGGGTCACCGGCGTGGCATGAGGTGTGGCATCCAGTGCCTCAACCCTCAGTACCACTGGGCCAGCCTTGAAGGTTAAATTTAAAAAGAAGCACACTCAGCCACCTTAGCCCAGGCAGCTGAACTCTCGGATGGTTTACCCTTTTCCTTACTTCTGCCCTGTGTATGAAGGTTGCATAACTAAATGTTAACAGCATTTGCAACCTCTTCCATAGGAAGGTGGTTTTGCAAGTACTTACAGGTGTGTGTGCTGATTTAATTTTTTTGCATTCGGTTACGCACGTTGGCTGATATTGTCACTACACAGACTCTGGACTTCTGGTGTCTCTTACTTTTCTTTATGCGCTGATACTGCTCGGGAGTTGCTATACTGTTTATCAGACTTTTCCCATTGTTTCTAGAGTACTTGACGTGTACCCGGGCCGGGCTCTGTTACTTGTTTGCAGTATTAATTCCATTGCTTTCCAGTTAATGGTAATTTATGGCCCTCAATCTAAATTTAAGAGAGTTGCTTTGTTTAAGCTAATGCTTAAACTGCAAATTAACTGCACTTATGTACTTCCTGGACCATTATTTTTGGTGGTGATTTTAACTGCCCTCTTCACCTCCAGGACAGGAGAGCATGGACCACCAAGTTATTTTGTGACTCCCTGTGTCTCAGCGCTATTCTTCCCCTGTTCTGTCTCTTTTCCTTCCCTCTAGTTGCATGCTCCTGACCAGGGTGCTCCTGCATTCCTCAGGCTCAGCAGGGTTCCTTGCTGCTGGCCACACCCTCAGCCAAAGCTGCAGTTTCCCTCGAAAAGGTACGTTGCTTGAATTTGGGCACCCACCTTCTAATTGGCTGCTACTCCTGGGCTCTGCTACACCATTGGCTGCACTGAATTTTTGGCTCTGAACTCAGCCTCCTTCTCTAAAGCTCTGCTAATTTTTGTAACCAATTTCCTAATACTGCTACCTTTAAATCTTACTGCCATTTCATTGTGAAATTTGCCTGTTACTTTACAGTTTGCACTGTTAGCATAGATATTGTGCTCACTGTTAAGTAGGGTGATTACAGCCCTTTTTTAGCTTAAGTGCTACTGCTTCCACATCTCCCTCTTCAAATCCTGCTCTTTTGTCTTCATCCTTTTCTGGCAGTTTTGCCTCCATCTCTGATTACTATCTGATCTGCTGTGGGGTAGTCCAGCCCTGTCTGCTATTTCTCCTCCCTGTCCTTCTTGGCTTTGTTTTTCAGCTCTCCCACCGATTAAACTTGTCACTGCATTACCATCGACTTCTTAATCCCTTGTTCTGTCTCTTTTCCTTCCTTCTAACTGCACGGCCTGACCAGGGTGCTCCTCCATTCCTTCAGCTTGGTGGGGCTCCTTGCTGCCAGCCAGACCCTCAGCAAAAGCCACAAGATTTTACCCCGCCCTCCCCCCACCTTGCCCCCCATCTGAGGAATTTGCTTTATAGCCATGCAAAGTCACCTGACTAGCTGCCGAAATTAACTAAGTGCCTGGTTTCTTATTGGCACTTTATAGCAAGTCTCCACTAGGGGCTTATTGTTCCTGACTCATCTTTCCTCTCTCTGCCACAGTAGTCTGACTCTACCACAGTTTAGATTCTGGTTCACTGCCACCACTCAATTCCCTGTAAATATCACTCTTGGGGATGTTATTGTGCACAATGCACCCCCATCCAGTGAGCCTCTTGTCTTGTCTTCGACCCACTATCACGTGCTATCACGATCACCCACTACTTGCACTATGGCTCTAATATCACTTAGTATTTTCCTTCTGCTTCTCCCTACTTTCAGCTCTCCCCGTCACCACACCCCTCCTCACCCCTCACCCTCTTTCCAGGCTCCTCCCTGGCACACACCGCCCCTCTCCCCGATTCTCACATACACTGGCATCCCCTCTCCACACCTCCATTTATGGGAACACTACCCCTTCTGCTGTTGTGCCTCACTCTTAGGCATTCCCTTGTACTGCACACTATTGCTATCACTCTGTTTCCAGTCCCTCCTTCCTACCGCACCCGCCTTATCATGAGTCGAGCCTACTCATCACCTTAGCTCAAAAACCTAAAACTTCACTTCCTGATTATTTCTCTTCTACTCCTATCTGCAGGAGATGTAAACCCTGACCCTGGGCCTTGCAGCCAAAGCGTTATTGCACCTATACCCTCCACACCTGGTACCACTCCATCAAGCCTTACTGTTCTTCTCCATGGTCTTGAAATCCTCCACTTGAATATACACTGACTTCTGCCAAAAGTGGACCTACTCCAGCCTCTGGTTGCCTCACCTGGCCCATATATAATCATCCTGTCCAAAATCAGGCTTAATAACAACATAGCTGATGCCTCTCTAACCATCCTGGGCTACACTATAACCCACCAAGATTGATCAGGGAGGGGTAGAGGTGTGGCCATCTATGTCATCTCAACAATCCAATTTACCACCACCCTCTCTTCCTCAGTCTCCAAAGCATACAGAGTCCTTGTCCTCCAGCTTTCTCTTCCCTTCTTTATTCCCATCTTCATGGCTGGCACCTGTTGTGTACCTGGCATCCAAGCCACTATAGTGTCTGACCTTATAAGTTCCATAGTAATGCCAGTCTGGCCTAATGCACTCAACGACAAGGGAAACATATATCATGGGTGACTTTAACCTAAAGTGGTCATACCCTACCCTGAACAAAATACATAATGATGTCACTGCTCTTAATCTATCCCAGCTCATCCTCAAACTGACTCGGTTGAACTACAAAATGGGTAGTCGTTCCCTAATTGACTGGGCCCTCACAATGCACCCACATAGGATCTACAAATCCTGGGTATTACCAGATGCCCTAAGTGACCACCAAATGGCCTTTCTGGTGCAAAGAATCCACAAGATTAAGGCGCCCCACAAAACTTTACTGATTTGTTCATACAAGTCCCTCAATCTTGCCCCTCTCCTACATGACCTAGCTCACTCCAACTGGGCCCCCATAGCTACTGCTACCTCTCAAGATGAAGCTGCCAAATAATTTAAACAAAATTTCCTCAATGTTTGGAACCAGCATGCCTCTCTTAGATGGGTCGGGGTCCGTGGTAACCACCTTCCCTGGATCTCCCCTGAACGCATAGCTTGTCAGAGAGCACAGGCACATGCTTTAAACTACACCAAGCCTCCAAGCTCCCCAAAGACTACGAAACATACTGTCATCTTCAAAATAAGTGCACCAAAATCACATGCTTAGCCAAGGCTGACTATTTCAATTCTACCTTTCAAACCAACATTAACAACCCCTCTAAATTTTGGAAAGTCATCCACTCCCTATTCTCCCCTTCGTCTATGCCTCCCTTCCCTATCCTCAATATAAACAACTCCATCATCTCTGACCACCCTAGTGTCGCATCCAAATTTAACACCTACTTTGCTTCATATGCTTCTGTTCTCCTGGCCTCAAATCTGGTTATTAAGCCTATTGCCTATGCTTCCTCTCCATGCTCTAGTTCACAGTCAAATACCTTTGCCTTCTCTAAAATTACTCCTGCTGATCAACCCATCTAAAGGCAGCTCCCTAATTGGCCTGGACCCCAAGCTGCTTTTTCTTTCTGCCATGTCTATCTCCATCCCTCTGGCTGATCTCTTCAACCTCTCCTTTGACTTAACCGCCATCCCATCCAATTGGAAGCATGCCATTGTTCTCCCTCTACCTAAAGGTGGTGACACCTCCTCTCCAGGGAATTACCGCCCCATCTCCCTCCTTCCCACCCTTGCTAAAATGCAAGAACACTTGGTTCTTATCCAACTCACTTCACAGCTCACTAATTCCAACTTTTTCACTCCATTCCAATCTGGCTTTTGGAAACACCATTCCACTACCACCTCTCTGGTGAGGCTTACTGACTCGATCCTCTCAGAGATGGACAGTAGCTATGTTACCTCTGCCATCTTTGTTGACCTTGTCAAGACCTTCAACATGGTTTCCCACATCCTACTACTAAACTCGCTGTCCACTGCTGGCCTGTCTGACACAGCCATTAACTGGTTTAGAGCATACCTGGTAGGCCGGACCCAGTCAGTCAGAACTGCTGACTCCTTATCCCCTCCTCTCCCTATCAACACAGGAGTTCTGCAGGGATCTGTGTTGGGCCCTATCTTGTTCTCCATTTTTCTCAATGACCTCCCATCTGTCTGTACATCTACCTCAATCCAAATGTACACATATGATATGGTCCTATACACCTCCAGCAAGACCCTCTCTGATGTTGCAACCAGACTTCAACTGGACTTCAACAACATCCAGCGCTGGTTCTGCAAACATCAACTTTTTGCCAAGAAGACCGTCTCAATGACCTTCGGCATGAGACAGAGATTCTCTAGGCTCCCCTCCCTTCCCTCCTTCCAAACCCTTGATGAGACAGCTATTGAGGACACCTCTTCATTCAGATATCTGGGAGTTTGGCTTGACCAGCATCTCACCTTCTCTTGCTACATGGACACCATCCTGAAAAAGCTGCATCCCAAGCTAGGTGCTTTATACCAGAACCGGAATTGTCTCCCTCTTCTGGCAAGTCATGAACTGGTATAGAAGATGATCCTACCCATCTTTGATTACTGTGACATAGTCTATAGTGCCACTCCCAAGACCTCCTTAGCCAGATTGGATACGCTTTGTAACTCCTGTCACTTCATTCTGAACTCTCCCTCTCTCACCCCCCCCACTGCTAACTCTACCATGCCTTAGCCTTTCACTCGCTTGAAAACAGACGCCTCCTTCACTGTGCAAAATTTGTCTCTACTGGTTTGGATCATTCACTTCCTACTTCACTTCCTCTCTTAGTCCCTCTTCTCCCTCCTCCTGCTCCCTTAGATCCCACTTAGATCTACCTCAGTAGGCCAGGCTGGCTTCTCGTTCCATCTCCTTAAATTATGGAACTCCCTCCCAACACAGATTTGCCACTCCTCCTCCCCTTCATCTATAGCCTCAGCTCTGCATATATTCTTCTCTGTTAATTGTTCCTGTAACTAACTCGTCTGCAAGATTCAAAGCCCTAAATGTTCTTCCCCTACTTCCCTGTTCTCTGTCCCAGTCTACTCTGCCATGTCGGTGTGGGCACTTTCCATTGCTGCAATTAGCAATAGTCTGAGTGTTCCAGTCTGCTAATGCTACTTTCATGTCTGAATAACTGATGCTTGTTGCCTATGCTGCCATGAGCAGTCCTAATGTTGCACTTAACAAGTGATGTTTCTATTTCAGTATGCAAGCTCTTGTTATAATAATTGATGTCTAATTTGTATTTGTGCATTATCTCTGCTGCTGTAATTTTGTGTGATGTGTGTGTATTTGTATTTCTGTATCTCCCCTTACCCTTTCCCCCAGGATGCACTGTGAGATGAGTAACTTGTTGGTCAGTGTGCCTTTCCTTGTGAAACATTTCAATAAATAAATAAATCTGTACTGAATCCCATCTGGTTGACACATTTAGTACATTGCATGCTACCGGTGGTTTTATGTACCACCGAGCACAATTTGCTATGCATATTGATTATATATTTGTTTCTTGTAGTAGTTCCTTCTTATCAGCTATAACCTGTCCCATGGGATTTACTGATCATTGTCTAGTGAGTCATTCCTTCTCCCTTGACTCATCTCTGCTTCCAGGAAAATCCAGCTGGAGGTTAAATAACACCTTCCTACAGGAGTCTTCCCTTCTGACTTCACTGAGATTGCTTTTGTGGGCTCACACATCAGTTCAGGACCTCTACCCAGACATGTTACTTTGGTGGGATTATACTAAGGTCACCATCGGTCCACTGGCTAGGAGAAGCTCCAGGTCAATAGGCAGATATAACTATCTGTCCTACCTTGATTTGCGTTATGATCTCCTTGAGCTTATCTCCTTACAGGACAAGAAGGAGTTGACCTTTTCAGCTCAGATTCAGTCTGTTAAGGACTGCATGAAGGCTTATCAATATGACAGGGTGAGGATCCTGTCCTTTGAGTGCTCCTATGGTACTCAGAGAAGACATTTGATTGATGATATCTTTCAAAGTTGTTTGTGCAGAGTCCAGAAGCAACATATGACTTCTTTAGTTGACCCAGTTGGGACTGGACATTTTTCCAATACAGGGATGCTTAGAGTGGTCCAGAGCTTTTTGCTTGATTCCATAGGATCGTGTTTCAGAATTGATGGAGCTGCCGTGGTTTTTTTGAATTCCTTGCACCTCCCACGGGTGGCACCCACTAGCTATTCCTCACTTATTCAGCCGGTAACTGAGGATGAAGTTCTTTCATTCATCAGGTCCTTGCATAAGCAAATTTCCCCTGGTACAGATGGTCTGATAGCCAAGTTATATCAGTAGTTGTCATCCATTTTGGCCCCTATTCTGACTTTTGTTTTTGATTCTATTTTGGCTCATGGCTCCCTCTGGTTCGATCACAGAGGTGCTTCAAATTTTTTTGTTCAAATCAGGTTATAGACATTATTTCTCAAACTGGAGACCCAGCTGTCTCTTAAATTCTGATCCAAAAAGTAAAATTCTCTGTAGTCATTTGATATGCTTTTTTCCCACTATCATATTTCCCTTCCAGTCCTGCTCCATCCCTGGCCATAAAGTTCAGGATAATTTGTTGTTGATTAGGGAAGTGATCACCTCTTGTTGTTCTCACCAGGTGGGTCATTCCCTATTTGCTCTGGATCAGACCAAAGCCACGATAAGGTTTACCAAGATTGCTTCTTTCTGGTATTCCAAAAATATGGATTTTCTGAACAGTTCATTAATTACATCCATCTCCTGTACTCTTGTTCTATGATAATCCCCACCATAAATGGATGGACAGGTTCTCAATTACAACTCTTTTGAGGGGTTCAGCAGGGATGTCAGTTGAGCCCCATTCTTTATTTTTAACCTTGGATCCCTTATTAAGGGCTATTGCTCAGGCTCCACAGATCTTTGGCATTCCCCACTCCCTTTTGTCATCATCTGTCAAGCTATCAGTTTATGCAGATGATGTTGTTTTGTTCATCCAAGAAGCCCCCTCTGATGAGAATGCAATTTGACTGATTACTGATATTGCTCTCTTTACAGGGTCAGATATTAATTACTCTAAATTTCAGGTGATACCCATTGTGAAACATGAAGTTATTCTATTCTCCTTTGGAAATATAGAGATTACCTTGGAACCAGTTAAAATTCTAGGTATTTATTTTGGGGGCACAAATGTACCTGACTTGAACTGGAGCCAGGACTTGGATACCAGGGTAGCCAAGGTGGCATTCTGGAAATCCTGGCTATTATCAAAATGAAAGAGGGTTGGCATAGTTAATCTTTTTTGATTCCTGCGTTTCTTTATGTTAGCGCTATTTTCCCCTCCCCCTTCATTTTGAAACATGTCTGTATAGTATATGTTTTGCTATGAGTTTGGGGGGGGTGAGACTCAATCCCATTAAAAGAGATATTCTTTCTCTCACTTATGCAGATGGAGGTCTGAATATGGTGAATATCATCACTTTCTTTTATATTATATTCTTTCATTATAACATTGTCCCCTGGTTCTCCGGTCCTCCTTCTGCTTGGAAGGAATGTACATTGGATTGGATGATGCCCCTCTAAGTAGAATGGAGCAGACCAATGCCCTTTTTCTGGAAGATTGGCTGTTTCCTGTATTTTTAGCCCACTTTTTGAGGTTTATTAAGCAACGTTGCTTGTCCTGGGACTTAATTTGTACTCAGCACAGAAAGGCTTTTTATAAGGCATTGCTTCCAAAAGTTGTAGATATTATGCCAGAGCTGCTACCCACCCTTAAACAACAGGTCTTATTGGACATGAATGATGCCCATTTCCCACCCCATTATTGGGATGTGACATGGCTGTACTGCAATGGCAAGCTCAACGTAAAGGGTAACAACAAACACAAGAGCATCATGGAATGAATTTGTCCCAGAGACTGTTGTCAGGGCACCTTGGAAATCATTCAACACTTGTATTTTAAATGCCCATATAGTCTCCCTTTTTGGTCCTTCTTGGGAACTACCTGAGCAGACCCCTGTTGATACTCCCTCACTTTTGACGCCCTATTTTATGAATCAGTTATGGGTATGTCCTCAAAATATGATCATTCCATGTTGTGGTTGATTTTTTTCCCGTCTTAAAGTTATGATCTAGAGAGTCTGCTGTACATTTGTATTATAGCAGCAGTTATTGGATCATATCTCATTAGTTCGAATGGTGGAATCTGACCTTAGAAGGCAATGTGCCGCTGAACATCTTAAGCTCTCTCCTGCTTTATGGAGTCACCACTGGAATTATTGCCCATGGGCCCTATTTTGATTTCTTCTTCTTTGTCACCATTTTTGTTTTTTTATCACTGGTTTACTTTTTTGAATCTTTTTTGCCTTTTATACTTCAGTCAGGTTGCACCCTTTTTGTTTAAACTCATTTTTTTCCCTGTGTTGTTTCGACAGGATCATTTCTCCTACAGTGCTGCTTTTTGCTTTTGGTTGTTCTTTTAGTGTTTCCACTCCTTCTGTTGTATTGGTTGTCTGTACCATTAATCATTGCTTTCTGTTTCAATAAACAATTTCCCTACTTTTTTCGAGAAGTGCAATGGAATCTTTAATGTCCACCTGAACAACCACCAGAACAGGCAGACAGGACCTTGGTTTAATGTTTCATCTGAAAGACAATCATGACTTATGTTTTTGTGTAATTAATTTTTAATTTTAATTCTTTTACTTTTGTACGTAAGAGTTTGAATCTTTTTAAGGCCTTTTTTTTGATAAAGCTAGCAGAATCAAATCATCAGCATAGGCCAATGCTGGGCAGAAGTAGTCAAGTATTTTTTTGAGAATATGATCCAGAGTTTGCCAGATCTCTCAGGGGCTGATCAAAGTAAAGACAAATCAAGGTGGAGGTGTTTCTATTTTTCCTGTTTTTCTATTTATGGGTTGCTTCCTACTCTGCTCTCAATCCTGGGCATTTGGGGGGACTTTCCTCTTTGTGCATCCTTGTTTTGTTTTATTCTTTTTCTGTCTAATCAATACTAGCTCCTTATCCTGTCACTGATATATATTGGATTTTGATGTGCATTACAGGGGTTGATTGTGTACTGCAACATTATCGCCACTATTTTAATGACTCATGTTTTGTATTTAAATATTAGGTTAGGAATTCTAACAGTTTAACATTTGATTTTGAATTTTTGTGCTATTGGGTCACATGCCCCATTCCCATAAAACATAGAAACATAGAAACATTGACTTTGACGGCAGATAAGGACCACTTGGCCCACCCAGTCTTCCCATTTCCCTACCTACCTACTGGATAAGCTGCAGATTTTAGTTAACCAACAGCCTACTTCCTCCCACCACCCACTATAATTGCCTGTCCCATGCATGTTTGAATTCCACCACTGTTTTAGACCCCACAGCCTCTCCATGAAGGCAGTTCCATGCGTCCACCACTCTTTCCATCAAAGAAATTTCCTCACATTACACCTGAACCATCCCTCCTCTATCTTTAAATTGTGCCCCCTTGTTCTTACACATCTCTTTTTCTGAAAGATGCTACCCTCCTGGACTTTGTTGATTCCCTTGAGGTACTTGAACATTTCTATCATGTCCCCCCGTCCCTTCTTTCATCAAGGGTATACATATTAAGCTCTCTCAGTCTCTCTTCATATGGTTTCTGTTGCAGACTGTGCACCATTTTAGTTGCCCTCCTCTGGACTGCTTCCATCCTGTCTATGTCCTTGCGTATATGAGGTCTCCAAAACTGCACACAGTACTCCAGATGGGGTCTCACCAACTGTCTGTACAGAGGATAACCTCTTCCCTTTTTCTACTTGTGATGCCCCTTCCTATGCACCCCAGTATCCCCCTGGCTCTCCTTACTGAATTCTCACATTGCTTACCCACCTTTAGATCATCTGATATGACTACCCCAGGTCCCTTTCCATTTTTGTTGTTGTTAGTACCTCCCCTGCTATTGTGTACTCTTCTCCTGGGTTTTTGTTTCCCAGGTGCATTACTTTGCACTTCTTTGCATTGAATCTAAGTTGCCATATGTCTGACCATTCCTCCAACCTTGCCAAGTCCCTTCTCATACTTTCTACCCCCTTGTGTATCAACTCTGTTACAGATCTTTGTGTCATCTTCAAAGAGGCATACCTTTCCCTCCAGACCCTCTGCAATGTCACCTATAAAAATGTTAAAGAGGACTGGACCTAGTACTGAGCCCTGAGGTACTCCACTAGTGACCCCCCTTTCTTCGGAATGTGTTCCATTCACTATTACCTTCTGTGACCTGTTGTACAGCCAGTTTGCTACCCAGGCTACAACCCTGGGACCCACTCCCAGGCTGGCTAACTTGATTATCAACCTTTTGTGTGGGACTGTGTCAAATGCCTTGCTAAAGTCTAGGTAGGCCATATCCACAGCCCATCCCTGGTCTATTACTTTGGTCACCCAGTCAAAGAAATCTATTAGATTCATCTGACATGACCTTCCTGCTGTAAATGCATGCTGCTTTTCATCCTGTGCCCCGCTGGCCTCTAGGTACTCAACAATTCCTTCTTTCAGAAGTGATTCCATCATTTTCCCTACCACTGAGGTCAAACTTACAGGTCTGTAGTTTCCTGCTTCTGTCTTTCTCCCATTTTTGTGAAGGGGAATCACATCTGTCCTCCTCCAGTCCTCAGGTACCACCCCATCCTCCCATGATTTGTTAAAAAGTGTGGTCAGTGGTGTCACTAGGTCCTCCCTTAGTTCTTTTAGGATTCTGGGGTGAATCCCGTCAGGCCCCACTGCTTTGTCCACCTTGAGTTTTAGGAGTTCTTTCAGGACTCTTTCTCCTGTAAATGGACTGGTGTCAACCCCCCTACCCAGAGTGCTTCTATTGTCTGGTTTAGGTAACTCCTCCTCATCTTCTTTTGTGAATACTGAGCAAAAGTATTCATTCAGTAACCCTGCCTTTTCACTGTCTCCCTCTGCCCACCTCCCCTCTCCCTTATTAATCTACACTATTCCTCCCTTAACCTTTCTATGCTCCCTAACGTACCTATAAAAAGTTTTATCCCCCTTCTTAACCGAATTGGCTATTTTTTCCTCGGTTTGGGCTTTTGCTATTCTGCCTTCCCCATGTCTTTCTGCTTTAATTGATACAGTTCCATGTCGTGCTCCTTCTGTGATTCCTTATACTTTTTGAATGCAGCCTTTTTCTCCTTAACTTTCCCTGCCACCTCTTTTGAGAACCATAGTGTTTTTTTACTCCGCTTTGTTTTCTTTATCTGTTTAACACAAGGCTTGTTGCCTCTATGATGGCAGTTTGATTTTTCTCCATTGTTCTTCCACCCTCCTTTTGGCCATTTGCTAGTGTATTCCTCAGGTATTCACCCATTTTGCCAAAGTCATCCTTCTAAAGTCCAGTATGCTTGTTTTTGTATGGCTCGCTCCATGGTTGTGCTTATTGTGAAGCACACTGTGCAGTGGTCGCTTGTTCCCAGATGTCTACTGACTTCTAAATTTGTGATCCTCTGTCCATTTGAGAGTACCAGATCTAGTATTGCTCCCTCCCAAGTGGGTTTCAACACTAGCTGTCTAAGGCCTGCCCCCTGCAGGGCATCGAGAATTACCCTGCTCTTGGATGTGGCTGCAGTACATGTCATCCAGTTAACATCTGGCATATTTAGGTCCCCCATCAACAGTATCTCCCCTTTTTCAGCCATTTTGAGATTGTCCTCTATCATTTTCTTGTCCATTTCCTCCCCTTGAGATGGGGGTCTGTATACAACCCCTGTGCGGATTGTGATTCCATTCCCTGTCTCCAAGGTGACCCAGAGTGCCTCTTGTCTTCCCCCTTTACTTTTTAGTTCTGTAGCTTTGATCCCTTCCCTTATGTATAGAGCTACTCCACCTCCTCATTTCCTCTCCCTGTCCCTTCCGTAGACTGTGTACAGAATGTTGACATCCCAGTCATGGTTCTCCATGTACCATGTTTCTGTGACTGCCACAATATCCAATTGTTCATCTTCCATCAAAGCTACTAGCTCAGGAAGCTTGTTTCCCAGACTTCGGGCATTGGTACTCATTGCCCTCCATTTATTGTTGGCTATATCCTTTTTCCCCCCATCCCTGCTCTTTTTGCCCTTGTCTATTTTTCCATTTACCCCTGTCCTGCCCTCTGTTGAGCACTGTACCTCAGTGTTTACCTTACTACCTGTCATGTTTTGTGGGGGGAGGCTTGAAATTTCCTGCCTCTTATGAGCACCTCCCCCCATGGCTAGTTTAAAAGCTTGCCAAGGAAGCATTTAAATCTGTCTCTTAGAATCTTGGTTCCCTTTGTGGACAGATGTAGACCATCATGCCAGTATAGACTTTCATCTCTCCAGGTGTACCCCCAGTCCTGAATGAAGCCAAAGTCCTGTGCTCTGCACCAGTTTTGCAGCCATTCATTAAACTGCATGGTGTGTAGTACCCTAGCCTCACCCCTGCCGTGGACTGGCAGCATCTCTGAGAAGGTAACCATGCTTGCTACCTGTTTGAGGCCCTTCCCCAACTCCACAATTTCATCCTGCACTGCACTGATCCCATGCCTAGCTAGGTCATTTGTCCCAAGGTGGACAATGATATCTAGTTCCCTCTCTTCTGATGCTGCTTCTGCAATCCTGAGGATTTGCTTCTTGTCCCTCCAAGCCATGGCACCAGACAGGCACCTTACTTCCTTCTCCTCTCCTCTCCCTTCCCCAGGTCTACCCCTCTAACAATGGAGTCTCCTATCAGAAGCTGTTTCCTTCCCCTGTGGTGTCCCTTGCCACCCTTCTGTGGGAGCATGCATGGTGCATAAAGAGCATGCATGGTGTTCTCTTGATATACTCTCCTTTTCTCATTTGTGATCTGCCATGGATAGATGGTGCTTCTAGCTCTTAGCACACTCTGTGCTATCAAGAAGGGGAAGATGCAAGTTGAATCTAGCTACAGTTTTAATCTAGAAAACAATTAGGAAACAATTTTCCTTTTTAAACACAATTTATTTATTGGAAATGTTTCACCAGGAAAGGCACATTGAGCAAAAAGTTGCTCGTCTCATGGTGCAACCTGGGGGGAGGGGTTACAGAAGAGGCAGGTATACATACAATAGTTGAATTTAGCAGTAGAGCAATACAGATAATGTACATAGTTGGGTGGGATTACATTTGAACTTGTTACATAAGGAGAACAGTATAGAACATGATCATCATGGACAGGGTATACATATCATGGGTACACGTTGAGGCAAGACATGAATTACATAAGTGCCAGTAACAGAACTAGAGTGCCAGTAACAGAACTTGAGTGCCAGTAACAGAACATGAGCTGAAGCAAGATGCACCAAGTTGACATTAGGAGTTGGAGAGCGAAGATAGTGGGTAGAGGAGGAGTGGACTAGTAAACATTAGGTGTGTAGGGGTGGTTTAGGTGAGGTGGGAGGAAAGGAGAGTGGGGTGAGTAGCTGTGAGTAAGGCTGAAGAGCATAGGTTAATTAGGAAGGAGGGATGGAAGGGAAATATTAGGAGTGAGAAGAGTGAGTATGAGTGAGAGTGTAAGTGCGTAGGGCAGTGTATAAGCCAGACAATAAGGCAAAGGCCAAGCCACTGGTCAGGCACTAAGGGGGGACGGGAGACGAGAAGCTATCGGGGGGAGGTCAGTGGCAGTTGCAATTTGGTGCAAGGAAGTTAGTGAGGGCAGAGGATAGGGAGTGTTGGAATGAAGAATGGCGGATCTGGGCCGGCAGGCCATTCCAGAGTTTAGGGAAGAGGTAAGAGAAGGCCGATTGGCCGGCAGTGGTCCTTCGGTGGGGGATGACTAATAGCCTATTGTCAGTGGACTGGAGGGCGTGGCATAAAGCTTACTTTTGGAAAGTAAGTGACCGCAGTTTAGATTTTATTGGATTCTGTGACTGGTATCTTTTACATTCTTATATAGAGCCATTTAATTTCTCAGATCTGGGGAATAAGCTTTAAGGGAACCTTAAGGGAGTGCCACAGTAAAAAGGGACAGAATGAGAATAGTGCCATGAGACTTCAGTCCATTTTAAGGCAATTGTATTGACTGAGCAATTTATGCTTAATCCTTTTTTTAGCCTAATCTCATAAAAAAAACGTAATCTGCTAATTTAAATGTGCTTATAATTTCCCTACTTTACACTGTTTATTTTTCTTCTCTTTATGTTAAGTGGCCACCACAAACTTACATAAACTAGAAGGCTCCCAGACTGCAAAGCTGATCCAAGCTCAAGCAAGTGAAGGAATAACAGACTGGTTGAATTGGAGAAGGAAATTGTGCATGATCTCTTAGCCTGTGTGCAACAGGTGTTGCATAAGAACTGGCATGTGCTTCTTATTGGGTTAAAGTGATGCTGAAGCAGAAAAAAACTTCAAGAGTGACCTCCCAAGCAGTTTTGAATCAGAAGTCCTACTCATCACTCTTTTAACTCATTACCTCCAGGAAACACCTGTAGTTGGCAGCCATATCATTCCCTTTGTCTCTCACAACAACTTCAGTTGGCAGCTAAAGACTTCCTGTATGCTCTGGACACTTCTCAGGTCATCAGCAATATTTCTCTGTATTACTTGCAAACTGAATTGATTAGAATTGACTGCATAGCACCATTAGAAAGGTACTTTTCTGCTGAACAACATTGCCGCTGATACTTTGTGCATATCATGTATACTTTAGAAGTTATTCACATTTCTTCATGGTATGGTGTATATAGCTGACATTTGTCCCTCAAGCCTCACCTAAGCACCTTGAATAAAATGAGAAAAAATACATTATTTATATTAGAAAAATTGATTTTTAGTACAAAATTACTTTTGTACCTACATATAATGTATGGATGTTTAATTTGGTGTTGATGTGTTACATATTTTCCTACCAGAAATGGTTTATGTTGCCTTTTTTATTGCAAACAAAACACTTTTTTTTGCTATTTCGAGTAGTATAGAAAAAAAAGAAATTGCTTATAATGAAATACATAGCACCGTTAGAAAGATAATTTTGTGCTGAACAACTTTGCCCCTCATACTTTGTGTGTAGTATGTACTGTTCATGAGGCATTTACATTTGTTTGTGGTATGTTGATTATGGCTTGATTGTGCTTAGAAAGGCCCAGGATGCACACAAGTGGTGGACCCCTTAAAGAGCTCCTGTGGAGTGAATGAGTTAAGATATCCAAAAGAACTGATTTGAATTTTACATAATGTTTTAAATTTAATTGAGAAAATTTCTGAGTGATACATGTAATATGTGCCTTTTCACTTAGTGTACTGGCATTTCCTGTGATACAGATTTTGTTAATGTGTGAACTAGCTTTATTAGATTCCGTTTGCAGTCTGCCAAATATCTAACTCTTTTCTGAGTCGTTTATTCATATAATTCTATCTGCGTGCTGCAATTTGTCTATAATAAAGCATCATTGTTATTTTAGGGATTTATACCTATCTAATATCCAATTTGAATCAGAATTATGGTTAGCACATATCTGCAAAGAAAAAAATCAAAGTAATTATTCCCCTTTACTTAGTGAGTCCTTGTAAAATATTAAAAGGAAAAGAACAAAAAATTCTTGTAGAACAAAGCAGACAAAAATGACTTATCATATGATGCTGCTTAATGTATTGGATATAGATAGGACCTCTACGTTTAAATCAAAAACTAGCAGCTCATTGCAAACTCTGTACAATAATATTAAAAGATGAAAGTACTTTAATTTAGAAAAATCTCCCAAGTTGTCTTTCTCACGTATTACATATTACATTAGTATTAAATAAGGATGGAGAAGGAACCACTGCTGATTTTTTTTTTTTTTTTTTGTGCTTTTACCAAAAGAAAATAGTTCCGGGGGACAGAGTTAGCCCCTAATACTCTTGGTCAAAATAAAATCCTGTTGGCTTCAAGGGTCAAGATAAAGGAGGCGCTCCAGGATTTACAACAGACTATTGATGGACTTAAGGAAATTGAAGGAAAATATGAGGAAACATTAAAACTAAATGAACATATGTATAGGTCAAGGAGTAGAGTATTAAAGGGTGTTGAGCAAAATAAAAACTAGAGGCACTTCCCCTCATATCTGAGTGAGGAACTGATTGGTCTGATGAAAGATCAGTATGTCACCAATTTTTTTGTTAATGGAACACCTGGTTATTATCTGAAATGACACTGAGTCCTCTAGAGAGGGCATTGCTATAAATGGGGCAAGATTAGATGATATTTATAGGAAACTTGATTTTTTTGTTCAAATTAAAGAGTCCTCTTTGAGGTCACTGAGTTCTATAAATTTATCATCTGTCAACACCAGACCAGACTTAAGCAATGTTAATATCCCAGAAACTCCTATACTTCAAAAAGGAAAAAAACCTAATAACTCTAAGAACAAAAAAAGAATAAAATAGGAAGATCCAAATAAGCTTCAAACAGGGGTAATTGAATTATATATCTAGGATAAAACTACTGAGGGCAAACGCACAGATTGTGAGAACCTCACACAGGACAAGCAAGTATTATTTAATGAACTTTGGTTACAACTCATCAAATTAGAGTAAGAGGTTGAATTACTTAATAAACTTTGCAGGAGATCTCTATAAAGTTATTACCCCTTTAACAAACTTCAAGGTAATAATGCTACACCTCAAAAAAATGTTCTGCCTCAGAGATGTTAAGAGGAAAAACACAGAATAATATAGGATCTGTATGGGATAAAGTTAATAAGGCTGCAGATATTGGAACAACTGATTTTTGTCAGCAGCAGACTCTGACTAGTACTCTCCCTTTTCTAAGGTTTTCAGGTCCTAACAACTGGCTCAGCTTCTCAGAGGCTGACCTCAAACAGCAACTCATAAAAGTAATTAGGGTGGATATGGATTTGGAAATTCACATTGATGATAAAAGTGAGGTCAGAAACATTGTGGAGGATACTTTGAATATGTTAGATGTGTACTTCTTTTCATAAAAAGGTACTAGTTTTTTTTCTTTTTTGAAGTATAGGAGTTACTGGGATATTAACACTGCTAAAGTCTGGTCTGGTGTTGTCAGATGATAAATTTATGGAACCCAGTGGCCTCAAAGAGGATTCTTTAATTTGAGCAAAAAATGTAACTTTCCTATAAATATCATGTAATCATGCCCCATTTATAGCAATGTCCTCTCTAGTGGACTCTACCATCTTACCTGTCCTCCCTTTTGTCAACCCCCTCCCACCCTCCAGCTATGCACTTCGATTCTCCACATGCAGAATGCTCACCCTCCCACTGAGGGGCACCTTATCTGGTTGCAATGTCTTCTCTTACTTATTCCCCAGCTCCTGGAACTTTCTCCCCCCTCAAACTTCATTCTGCCCATTCTCGGTGATCCCTCACATTCCTCCTTTGAAAACTCACTGTACAATGCTGCAACTGCAACTAATGACCTATATACCTTCCCCTATATAATTCATACTCTTCAACTACAACACACTCCCCATGTATACTCTTCCCTATATCATTCCTATCCCCCTGCCATTCTAGCTTCCCACACCCCTTCCTCAAAGGACACTAATCCCCTGACCTTCCCTTCCCCCTTTTCACCTCTGTCTCTCTCCCCCTAGCCCTACTCCACTTTCCTGTACCAGCTCCTCATCCCCTCTCCTCAGAAAGAACCTTATCCCCTTGCAGGGTTCTATGCATCCTGAAGGGGAGTAGGCTTTGGATTCCCATTCCCTTAATCTTCTCTCAACTCTTCTTTAACTTACACCCTCCACCCTACCCCATCCTCCTATTCATCCCTCTTTGACCACCTCTACCTTCTTCTGCAGCTCCCCCATCCCCTTACAGGGTTCCTGCATCCTGAAGGGGTAAAGGCACTGGCTTCCCTATCCCTCTCCTCCTGATGAACTCCACTTTCTCTGCCAGCTTCCCATTCTCTTATAGGGTTCTCTGCAACCTGAAGAGGTGAAGGCACTGGCTTCCTTAACTTGCCCTATTCTATCCCAAAGTAACAATGCCCATAGTCCCTGTCCCTATATCCATCTCCCCCTTCTCCTCCATCCTTCTCCATTCTTTCTACTGTCAGCCCCCTTGTCCCCTTTCAGGGATCTCAGCACTCTGGGGGGTGACGGCCCTAACTTTCCACCTTCCTCCTCCCTCCCTCCCTCCACTTCCCTAGCATTTTACATTATAGGTCAAACAACTAGTACTTGGCTACTATCTCCCCAATCAACAGCACCTACAGTAGCAAGGGCTACATTCAGCCTCTCCCCATTGTACTAAAAATGGTTTATCACCTGATATAAGTCAAATGTTATAGCCCAAAAAAAAATGTTTTCTGCTCACCTAAAGCCTATGATTTAACTTATGTGCATGCTCATTACCTGGTCTGTAACTGATACGTATTTGTAAACAACTGCTGCTCTGCTCATCATACTCTATGATTTAACTCATGTTCATGCTTCTGCTACCTGGTCTGCATCTGAAATGTATATGATTTTGTACACTGCACTTGTTCTTAATTACCTACTACCCTGGTTTTTACTTGTATTGTGCATGATTTGGCATACTGTGTTCTCCTAAATATTGTATTTCGCCCCTCCTATGTAACCTCACACCCCAAGATGCTTCTGGAAACAACCTGTTTATAGTTCATGTTGCTTTCCTGGTGAGTCTCTTCTAAATAAATAAATACAATGGAGTCTTTTTACAAAAAAATGGGTATGTGCTATTTCTTTTCCAAACTGACATGATTTTAATAAGATAACTACTGTTGATAGTGGTGATTCTGAAACTCTAGTAGTTCTCAGTTTATTTGGTATCCCACAAATGGTAAGAGAGAATAATTTTAGGCTGACTGGCTCATTGTGTAATCTTTTCTGGATTTTTTTACAAATACATTTGGGTAAAGATGGTATCTTGAGTGCTTGGTGTAGAGAATATACCAATCAAATTTATCAACTACTTAAAAACAAATATATGGCAGATAGAATTCTTTAAAACTGCAATATAATAGACTCTATGGGTCTATGCATTGTCGACTATTCTGTAATTTCCCCATTTATGACCTTGACTGATTTGGATCCTAGTGAAAAAACAGGAGCAGCGTGGTACATGTGCAGCTTCACTTCCTTTGTCAAATAAATTCATGGCCTTGGCAGGCTATGAAAACTGGCTCCATTCTCCTACTGAAGCCAAATTAGAGGATGATACATCTACAGATACAGAAAGTATTTTTGACTTAAGAAAAAGGGAGTGCTCCTTATTTATCTCATGGAATATTGTGGGTTATGAGAACAAATTTATTGATTCAGACTGGATACGGTTTGTCTCATTGTGTGATGTGATTTGTCCCCAAGAGACCTGGCACATACATTATAGTAATAGCCTACTGAATGGATATGAGGTATTCCACCAGCCTGGGATTAAGGACTGTAAATTTGGAAGATGCTCTGAGGGTCTGGTTACTTATATTAAAGTTGGATCATTTACAAAAACTCAGAATGATCATATTTCAACTAATTTTATTATTACTCTTTTAGAAAAACAAATACATAAACTTTTTATTATTAACAGTTATGTGCCTCCAGAATGCTCTAAATGTTTCCTGCAAAATGTATGGTAAATTCTTAGAACTCTATTATTAAACATTAATACAAAGTTTCCTGATGGAGATATTTTGATATTGGTTGATATGAATGTGATGGAGATATTTTAATATTAGGTGATATGAATGCCAGAATTAGTGAGTTCTACGGTCTGTCAGATAACTCAGTTTTGGGGTACATCAATATTTTACCAATAATGACCTTTAGAAATTCAAAAAAACAAGAAGCAGAATAAAGCAGGATTAGCCCTGATTGAGATCTTAAAGAAATTCAATTTATATCCTTTAAATGTGGGACTGGAAGGAGTGAGTGAGGGTAAGTATACCTACCGTATATAGAATCAACAGATACCTCACTATTTGACTTAGCTATTTGATCAGGACAGATAACAGTTTCAACTAACTTATCTATTACTACTAGATCAGAGAGTGACCATCTGCCTGTACTTTTGAGAGACTTGGTTATAGAACAAACCATAGAAACAGGTTCATAAGTCCCCTTCACTGACTTTAGAATGAATAAGAGATTTCTCTGGAATTACAATATGGAGGAACAAATTAAGAACATAATTTGGGATTTACTCATTGCAGAGGATTGGGAAATGTTGGAAAAGCAAAGTGTGCATCTGCTTTAGGAGAAGCTTTCTCACCTCTGTGAAATAATAAAAGGGAATTTATATCAATAAGTCATTTGGCAAGGTAGGAATAGAAGAAGGAATGGGTGGTATGATACAGACTGTTTGAGGCATAAAGCTCATTTAAGAGTAATGATTAGAAATTCTAAACACAGCAAGGATAGGAACATTTTTAAAATTTAAATCAAGAATGCAAAAACATATAACTTCTTTCTAAAATGGAAAAATACAGTACTGTCAAACCCAGTGGGAAAAATGCTTAATGTCATAAATGAGAGGGATGTCAAATGTTTCTGGACACTAGTTGCTACAGGCATGAATAATCACAAGGAAAGTGGTGTTTCTGGTCACTTAGTTCAATCTACTGGACATGGAGTGGAGCCTCCCCATGGCAGCAACCGATAGGAGCTAGAACACCTTGGACTCCCTGCAGGGGGAATTCCTTAAACAGCTGGTCATAGAACCCACACAGGAGATGGCACTACTGGACTGGGTTCTCACAAACAGGGAAAGTGTGACAGGGGTTACAGTAGGGGAACACCTGGGGAGCAGTGATCATCGAACAGTGTTGTTTGAAATAATGGATGGGGAGGAACCAAGCTACACAAAGACAAGATTCCTAGACTTTAGGAGGGCAGATTTCAGAAATATTGCAGAATGCCTAGAAGAAGCACTGGTCAGAGTAGGGGAGCAGAAGGGGTAGAGAAACAGTGGGCAACGATCAAAACAGGGATCACATTAGCAACACAACCCTGTGTCAAACAGGTCAGCAAGGGGATGAGGAAGAAGAGACCACTATGGTTTTCTAAGGAGGTAGCAGAAAATGTTAAAACAAAACAATAGCATTTAAGCAATACAAAAAGACACAGGAGCAGGGGGATAGGGAGAAGTGCCAGGAAAAACAAATGGAGGCAGGGGAGGCAGTTAGGGAAGCCAAGGCACAAACCGAAGAATGCATAGCAAACTCAGTGGTAAGAGGGGACAAAACCTTTTACAGGTACATCAGTAAAAAAAGGAAGGCAAGGGGAGGAATTGTGAAACTGAATGGGGAGGATGGGGGTAGTGTAGAGGATGACCACCAGAAATTGGATATACTGAACAAATACTACTGTTCAGGTTTTACAAAGGAGGGGGCAAGAAATGGGCCAGCAATAAGTGATAAGGACAGAAAGGGCAAGGAAATGGACACTGGTCTCTTTCCAAAGGAAAGGGTCCTCTGGGATCTGGAGGCAATAAGAGTTGATAAGGCTAAGGGACCAGATGAGGTGCACCCCAGGATACTGAAAGAGCTAAGAGAAGAGTTGACAGAACCACTGGCTACCCTGTTTAACCTGTCATTGGAAACAGGGGAGGTACCCAAGGACTGAAGGAGAGCTGATGTGGTCCCTCTATACAAAGTGAAAACATGGAGGAAGCAGGGAACTACAGACCAGTCAGCCTGACCTCAATAGTGGGAAAGGTCATGGAAACACTACTAAAAGAAAGAATAGAGGAACACCTGGCTGTCAATGGTCTACAGGACCCAAGGCAACATGGTTTTATGGGAGGGAGATTGCGCCAGACTAACCTCATTGAGTTCTTCAACTGGGTAACCAGGGGAGGTGGATCGAGGAGGGACAGTGGATGTGGCCTACCTAGATTTCAGCAAGGCCTTTGACACCATGCCACATAGAAGACTGTTAAACAAGCAGGGGAGCACGGGGGTGGGAAAGAAGGTAGTGAAGTGGGTGGAGAATTGGCTGGCTAATAGGACCCATATAGTGGTGGCAAATGGCATTCGCTCTGTAGAGGGTAAAGTGACCAGTGGGGTACCACATAGATCAGTGCAGGTCCAGTCCTCTTCAATGTCTTTATCAGTGATATTGCAGAGAGACTGGAAAGGAAAATTTGCCTGTTCACTGATGACACTAAGCTCTGCAACAGGGTGGACAAACCAGGGTGAGTGGATAGAATGAGGGGAGATCTAAGGAAACTGGAGGATTGGCAGCTAGGTTTCAACACAAAAAGAGAGCAAGATAGTGAACATAGGGCACAAAAATCCAGAAGCTATATATCAGTGTGGGGGGGGGGATAGCATGCTCCAATCAAGAAAGGGACATGGGGGTGACCATTTCCGATGACCTCAAGGTAGGTAGGTAGGCAGTGTGACAAGGCAGCAGGAAAGGCAAACAGGATGCCGGGATGCAGAGGCAGGGGGAATCACCAGCAGAAAAAGGGAGGTAATAATTCCACTATACAGGGCATTAGTGAGGCTGCACCTCGAATACTGTGTCCAGTTCTGGAGGCCTTATCTACGTAAGAACATAGATTGGATGGAGGTGGTTCAGAGGAAGGCAACCAAAATGATGCAGGGACTACACTGCAAGCCCTATAAGGATAGGCTGAGGAAATTAAATATGCACTCCCTGGAGGAAAGGAGGAAGGGGGGGGGATATGATTGCAACATTTAAGTACCTCACAGGGAAGAATAGAGTACAGGAGAATACTATATTCCAACGAAAAAGATGCTCAAGGATGAGGGAGCACAAGATGAAACTGGAGGAAGGGAGATCCAGAGGGAACATAAGGAAGTACTTCTTCACATAGAGGGTTGTGGACAAGTAGAACAGCCTGCCAGTGAGGAGGAGGTGGTGGGGGCAGAAATGATTACAGGTTTTAAACATGCTTGGGATAGGCATAGAGGATTGCTGGTAGTCGGTGGGGGGGGGAATACAACCAAATGCCAGTAGTGTATGATAGAGTGCAATTATAAGTAGTAATACAGCACACTAGGTGGGCCAAAGGTCCTTATCTGCCAACAATTTCTATGTTTCTGTGTTTTACCTATATACCAGAAAGTCATTGGGTTAAATTCTTTCTGGATATTTGTTTACAGTTCTGGTGCTGGAAACTGTATGCCCCTCAGTTGTGATGCCAGTGGTTGGAGTGGATTCCCCTTAATTAATAGAAAAGAGGCATACCTGGCAGTAAACTCCCTAAAACTAAATAAGGCCCCAGAACCGGATAAAATTCCAATGGAGATACTGTAGATTTTGTAGTACACCATTATGGTGTAAAACACTGGTGGTGTTCTATAACAAATGCATATTGGAAAATTATGTACAATTCTCCTGGAGGGGAACCAAAATCATTCCAATCCATAAAAAGGGTAATATACCACATCCAACTATGTATGGGCTCATTAGCTTATTGGATGTAAATCTAAAGATATTCTCAAAAATTGTATTGGAAAGGTTGAGGCAGCAAATTGGATATAACTGGCGGATTTAGCGAACTACAACCTGGCTTTAGAAATGGCCACTCCACTATGGATAACTGCCTTACCTTATTGTCATCTAATAGAAAAATATGTGTTTCTGAGTAATCAAAAAACTACATGTCAGCTTCGTGGACTTTTCCTCAGCATTTCATACAATCTCTAGGGTTAAATTATAGTCACTTATGCTAAAATGAGGTATTGAACCTTGGTTGGTGCAAACAATCCACAATCTATATAAAGACATCTTAGCACAGATATGACTTGAAGTGAAAGGCCAGCTCTCCAGTGTAATTCCTATAAATAAGAGTAAGGCAGGGATGTGTCCTTGCTCATTTTCACTGAGGGAAGAAGTAGGCTTCCATTGGCTACTTCAATATTTGCAACCATGGTACCAAGCTGTGCCATCCTGCACTGTTATTTCCAAAATCTGCCAAGGTGCATGAAAGGTAGTTGACAAGCTACTGGTGCAGGCTGTTGGTGATGTTTTACATTGTACCACAGCATCTGGTGAAATACCAGTTCCAATCATGCCTACAGTACATGTCACTTACAGGAAGAGGAAAGCTACATGAAAGACAAATAGACTCTAGAAACCAAACCAAAATCCTATATGAGAGCTATCAGAGCTTACCAATTACATTAGAAAGGAGTAAACTCCAACAGAAATTGGACTCTTCTGGGAGGCATTACATATAGAATAACGTATGGAGTGGTGTGTGTAATGAGAATTTTACACACACCCGAGGTATCAGGTGCCACATAAACCCCAAGAGCGAAGAAGGGGTCAAAATTTAAGTGACAAGATTACACATAGTTTCTATGGGGATAATTCACAGGTAACAGGAAGTTAGTTACCAAAAGAAACATAGAAACATAGATTTTGATGGCAGGTACGGCCCGCTTGGCCCACCTAGTCTGCCCATTCCCCCACCTACTTAAATTGCAGATCCTAAATGATGAGCAGCTTACCCTCTCTTTCCTATCACTAGGGTTGCCTTCTGTCTATCCCATGAATTTCTGAACTCACCAATCATATTAGCCTCTATGACCTCCGCTGTGAGGCTGTTCTATGCATTCCCCACCCTTTCTGTGAAAAAATACTTCCTCGCATTACCCCTGAGTTTCCGCCCTCTGGCCTTATATAGTGACTCCTTGTTCTTGCACATCTCTTTTTTTGAAAGATGCTGCCCTCCTGGACCTTGTTGATTTCCCTGAGGTACTTGAATGTTTCTATCATATCCCCCCTCTTCCTTCTTTCCTCCAGGGTATACATACTGAGGTCTTTCGGTCTTTCCTCATATGTTTTCTGGTGCATTCCTTTCACCATTTTTGTTTCCTTTCTCTGGACCGCCTCCATTCTGTCAATGTCCTTCCAGAGATGTGGTCTCCAGAACTGAACACAGCATTCCAGATGTGGCCTGACCAATTGTCTGTACAGTAGCACCACCAGCCCCTCTGCATTATCATTCTACTTCTTTCCTGGTGCAAAAATACAGCAGAAAGGGGAACAAGGAAAGCAGGAGCAGCTTAGTTAGTGGACCGCCTCCATTCTGTCAATGTCCTTCCAGAGATGTGGTCTCCAGAACTGAACACAGCATTCCAGGTGTGGCCTGACCAATTATCTGTACAGTAGCACCACCAGCCCCTCCGCATTATCATTCTACTTCTTTCCTGGTGCAAAAATACAGCAGAAAGGGGAACAAGAAAAGCAGGAGCAGCTTAGTTAGTGGCCATCCACCCTTCAGACTCAAGTCCCCTTGTAGCAGCACCAGGAAAGAAGTAGAATGATAATGCGGAGGGGCTGGTGGTGCTACTGTACAGACAATGTGAATGAGCTTGCTCAATGGAGTTTTCCTGCAATAAACTTGAAACTTGAAACAATGTCACTAATGAAGACATTGAAGAGGACCGGACACAAAACCGAGCCCTGTGGCACCCCACTTGTCACCTCTTCTCCTGGAATTGAACTCCATTTACCACCACCCTCTGTGTCCTGTTGCTCAGCCAATTTAGTACACATTGTACCACCTTGGGACCTACTCCCAGACTGTGCAACTTGTTTACTAGCCTCCTGTGTGGGACGGTATCAAATGCCTTGCTAAAATCTAGGTAGGCCATGTCCACTGCCCCTCCCTGATCCACCACCCTGGTTACCCAGTCACAGAAATCTATCAGATTTATTTGACAAGATCTCCCTGCTGTGAATCCATGTTGCCTCGGGTCTTGTTCCCCCACTAGCCTCCATGTATGCCACAATCCTTTCCTTTAACATGGACTCTGTGATTTTCCCCACCACTGAGGTTAAGCTGACCAGACTGTAATTTCCAGCCTCCACCTTGCTCCCACTTTTGTGTAGTGGTACCACATTCGCCCTCCTCCAGTCCTTTGGTACCACTCCCTTCTCTAGTGATTTGTTAAATAGGGTTGTCAGTGGTGCCCCTAGTACCTCAATGAGTTTTTTTCAGTATTCTGGGATGCATCCTATCCTGTCCCACTGCATTGTCTACTTTTAGTTTCAAGAGTTCCTTTAGGAGTCTTTCCACCATGAATGGATTGGTGTCCACCTCCCCCCGTGTGTGATTCTACCACCTAATTTTGGTCCCTCCCCTTCCCCTTCATTTGGAAATACTGAGCAGAAGTATTTGTTCAGAATTTCTGCTTTTTCTAGGTCCCCCTTTGCACACTCCCCCCTTTATTCAACCTTACAATCTTTCCATTGGTCTTTTTCCTTTCCCTGATATACCTGAAGAAGGTTTTGTCACCTTCTTTTACTAATTTTGCTATCCTTTCTTCAGTTTGCTCCTTTGCACACCAGACTACCTTCCCCCATCTCCATCTGCTTTGCCTGGTACATTTCCTTGTCTCCCTCCATCTGTGTTTCCTTGTCCTTTCTGAATGCCTTTTTTTTCAGCAACCTTCCCTGCCACTTCTTTTGAAAACCATAGTGTTTTTTTCTTTCTTTCTGCTTTGTTTACTAGCTTTACAGAGAGGCCTGTTGTCTCTGTTATGGCTCCTTTAAGTTTCTTCCACTGTTCCTCCACTCCCCTCTCTCTCCCCATCACCAGGATTCTCCAGAGGTGTTCCCCAATTTTTACAAAGTCTGCCCTCTTGAAGTCCAGGACCTTTACTTTTGAGTGGCTCGACTCTACTACTGTTCTCACCTTAAACCACACTGAATGGTGATAACTGGACCCTAGATGGCTGCCCACTGATAGATCTGTTATTCTGTCATCATTTGTGAGAACCAGGTCTAGTATTGCTCCCTCCTGTGTGGGCTCCTTCCCCAACTGTTTAAGGCACACTCCTTCCAGGGCATCCAAGATGTCTCTGCTCCTGGTAGTGGCTGTTGCATATGTGTTCCAGTTGACATCTGGCATGTTTAGGTCCCCCACCAGCAACACCACCCCTTTTTCTGCCATTTTGATTTCTACTAATACCCTGTCTGTTTCTTCCTCCTGTGCTGGAGGTCTGTAGACAAATCCAGTGCAGATGGTGGCACCATTTCCTGTTTCTAATGTGACCCATAGTGTAGCTTCCCCTTCCTATCTTCCCCCTAACTCCATTGCCTTGATCCCCTCTCTGAAGTAAATAGCCAACCCTCCCCCTTTTTGCCTTCCCTGTCTCTCCTGAAGATTATGTAACCTGGTATGGTAACATCCCAGTCATGGTTTCCTGTGTACCATGTTTCAGTGACTGTGACAATGTCTGGGTCTTCCTCCACCATCAAGGCCGCTAGGTCTGGGATCTTATTTCACATGCTCTGGGCATTTGTACACATGGCTTTCCATGTTTTGATGCCCCAGTCTGTACCAGCCCCCCCCATCCCTATGCCTTCCCTCCATGCCTCCACCGCTGTTACCTCCCTTTGTGTTTTCTTTTGTTGCTTCCATGGCCGTAGTATCAGCCTTTTTGTCTACTCTTCTGTGTGTGTGGGGGTGGTGCTGTTTTTTTCCTGCTTAATTCTGCCATTCCCCCTTGACTAGTTTAACTGTTCCTTTCTCAGCTCTAGTATCTGTCTGTTACATAGAAATATAGAAACATAGACTTTGACAGTAGATAAGGACCGCTTGGCCCACCCAGTCTGCCCATTTCCCTACCTACTGGATAAGCTGCAGATCCCAGTTTTACCAACAGCCTACTTCCTCCTACCTCCCACTAGAATTGCCATAAGTCTGTCTCATGCATTCTTAAATTTCCCCACCATTTTTGACCCCATGACCTCCTCAGGAAGGCAGTTCCATGCATCCACCACCCTCTCCATGAAAAAATACTTCCTAACGTTGCCCCGAGTCATCCCCCTCTATCTTCAAATTGTGCCCCCTTGTTCTTGCACATCTATTTTTCTGAAAGACGCTACCCTCTTGGACTTTGTTGATTCCCTTGAGGTACTTAAAAGTTTCTATCATGTCCCCCCTCCCTCCTTTCCTCGTTGGTACGCTGTACATATTAAGCTCTTTTAGTCTCTCTTTGTTTGGCTTCTGGTGCAGACCCTGCATCATTTTAGTTGCCCTCCTCCAGACTGCCTCAATCCTGTCTATGTCCTTGCAGAGATGGGGTCTCCAGAACTGCATGCAGTAGTCCAGATGGGGTCTCACCAGCTGTCTGTATAGAGGGATAACAACTTCCTGTTTTCTACTGGTGATGCCTCTCCCTATGCATCCCAGTATCCCCCTTCCCCAGCCCTACTTACTGCCTTCTCCCATTGCTTGCCTACCTTTAGGTCATCTGATATGACTACCCACAGGTCCCTTTCCATTTTTATTGTCATTAATATCCAACCCCCATCATGTACTCTTCCCTTGGATTTTTGTTTCCCAAGTGCATTACTTTGCACTTCTTTGTATTGACTCTAAGCTGCTATACCTTTGACCATTCCTCCAACCTTGCCAAGTCCCTTATCATCCTTTCCAACCCCACTGTGTATCAACCCTGTTGCAGATATTTGTGTCATCTGCAAAGAGGCATAATGTACTTTTCTTTCCAGTCCCTCCACAATGTCACCTATAAAGACATTAAAGAGGACCAGTCCCAGTACTGAATCCTGCGGTACCCGCTAGTAACCCCACTTTCTTCAGAGTGGACTCTGTTTACTATTACTGTTTGTCTTCCTTAACCTGTGGGAGGGCAATTGATTCTTTCTTGCTTAATTCCACCCCCCTTGGCTAGTTTTAGTGTTTGCCAATGAAACATTTAAACCTCTCACTAAGGATTTCAGTCCCCCCCCCACAAGAATGCAGGCCATCCCTCCCATACAAGCATGCATCTCTCCAGGTGATCACCCAGTCTCCAATGAGGCCAAATCCCTCAGCTGTTCAGCTATTCATTGAATCCTCTGGTGTGGAATACCCTGGCCTCCCCATGCCATAGACAGGTAGCACTTCTGAGAAAATTATGGTGCATGCCACCTGTCTAAGACCCCTCCCAAATTCTGTGAACTCCCTCTGCACTGCCCTCACCTCACCCCCAGCCAGGTTATTTGTAGTCAGGTGGACAGACATCTAGCTTGCCCTCCCACTTTGCTGCTCCAGCAATCCTTTGGATTTGCTTCTGATCTCTCCAAGTGGTGGTGCTGGGTAGGCACCTGACCTCCCTGTTTCTTGCCCCCTGTGACTACCCCCCTAATAGTAGAATCCCCCACTAGGAGTTGTTCTTTCTCCTCTGGGGTCCTGTGCCATTCCCCAGGGGTCTCCACTGTGGAGGATTCCTGTATCCACATTGTCCACCACTGCAGGTGTCTCATCGAGACAGTCCTGCCCTGCCAGAACAGCATAGGAGTTGTGGATTGGAACCTAAGGTTGGATGTGCCTCTGCCCCCCTCCCTCACTTTTCCTGGGCCCACTTTTGTCCAACTGCCCCTCATTCCTGGCATCCTTTGAGGCAGCGGGTGTGGATTCAGTGGTTCCTGGGTGGGGGAGGAGGCCTTCTGAATTCTAGCCAACTTGGTCTGGAGATGAGCAACCTCCTCCCTCAACCTGGAGAGGTGCCTACAGATGGGACAGCACCATGGTCTCCTGAAAGTCTCCCTGAAAACTGCCACCTCACATCCATTGCATTGCACCACTCCCAACATGACTATTGTTGACTTCCCCCCTTTTGTTTCTCTTCCCCACATTTTTACTCTGCCTTTATGAAGGAGTGCAGTTCTAAAGGTGTCTAACTTGTGGTTTTACTTATTTATTGGTATAATCAGAATTACAATCCTTTGAGTCAAAGACTTGTTTCCAAAGGCTCCTCGTCAAACAGGACACAGACATAGACAGGTACACTGATTAACAGGTAAGCACATAGTTACAGAGTTACATGAGTTTCAAATTTCACAGTCAGGCAGATATTTACAGGATTTTCAAGAGTATATTGTTAAGTGTTTAATTCACAACAGAGAAGTTCAGGTTTGTATCTTATTACAAGGCTAAAAACCAAAGACCAGAGCAGAGCTATATGTCTGCAAGCCGATTTGTTACAGCATTTATTTATTTTACAGGTGGGAAATAACATTGACCTATACAGTGAGGCAGCTAAACAGTAAATAGTGCAACCAGAGATTTGGTAGCTGGGGAGAGGCAGTAATTTGCAGCCCTAGGGGCGTTGTCAAGAAGATTGTAATGTAATGGCAGGCCACCAATAAGGGCTTGTATGGAGAAGGAGCACAGGACTGGTTTTGCACAGCTGCAGTGCTGCACGGTGAGCAGGTGGTTCCTGAGGGCACGTTTTTAAAGGACCTATTTTTGGGGGGTTAATGATGGTGTCTGGAAGGAAGTTGAACCAGGATGGGGCCCTGTAGTAAAAGGATCTCTGAGCAACTGACGTCCTGGCTCTAGGTATCAAGAAGGTGGTCTTACAGGTTCTACATGTGGAGATGGTAGTGGATGCACATTGGAGGGAGGAGGTCAACCTGGGGGGGAGAGACCTAGAAGTATTTTCTTAATCAAGAGAACAGTCCGATAGCGAATCCTCTCCTCAAGGTTGAGCATGTTGGTGGTGGAGTAGAGTGTGCAGATATGGGAACACCTGTCCACACTGGTCAGGAGCCTACAGGCCTTGTTAATAGATAGATGGATTTTATTCAGAGCAGTACTGTCTGCTGCTGCATATATCAGAAGTCCATAGTCAACTAGGGACAGGACTGAGGAGGTAATAGCTGGCCACAGTGCATCAGGGGGAGGCAGTACTTGTGCCGGTAGAGTAAACCTATCCGTGAGTTCATGGCAAAGCAGAGGATGTTGATGTAGGAGTGGAAGGTGAGAGCACAGTCAAAAGTGATGCCCAGGTATTTGTATGAGGCTACTTGCTCTGGAGGGTGTTGCATACTGGGCAGAATCTGGAGTGTGGAGTTTCTGACTTTGCTCTGATGGTGGGCGAAGAGCATGGCTTTCATTTTTTTAGGTTGAGAATTAACCTGTGGTCAGAGAACCATTGCTGTATTTGGGTGAAGGAGTTCTGGAGCGTGGCTTGCAGGGCAGCTGGGTTGTGATGCGATGCCTGGATGACTGCATCATCTGCATAGAGCAGCACCCTTCCAGCACAGGCATTGGGAAGTGCATTAAGGTAGAGACTGAAAATGAGAGAGCCCAGGATGAAGCCCTGGGGGACTCCAGAGTGAACAGGCAGTGTGTTGGACAGCGTGCTATGGATTTTAACAAACTGGGACCTGCAGGACAGATAGCTGTGAAACCAGACTAGGGGCCCAGGAGAGAGGCCTAGCTGGTAGAGGAAATTGAGCAACAGGGGATAGGAGACTGTGTCAAAGGCCTTGGAGAGGTTGATGTACCTGGAGTCTAAGGCAGAGTGGATGAAACTGGAGAATTCTTATAGGGCAGTTGTGGTACTGTGTCCAGCTTGGAATCCATGCTGCTCTTTGCACATTATGTCATGTCTGTCTAGGTGTTCTGTGAGCTGCATCACCATTATTTTTCCAATGCTTTTGATATGGGTGGGAGTATGGACATTGGCCTGTAGTTACTTGGGGAGGAGCAGTCACCACCTTTGAGTATGGGTGTGATGACTGCTGTTTTCCAAGCAAGGGAAAACTGGCCCAGGCATAACAAATGATTAAGAAGATCAGTGAGTGGGAGAAGGACCATGTCCAGTACCAGCCGAAGGAGTCTGGTGTCCAGTTGGTCATTGCACAGGCTGGTGCCATTGAGAGCCTTAGCTAAGTATGGTGGGAATATTGTACGCAGGTAGAAAGGAAGTTGATGGAGGTTGAGAGGTTGGGAGGGTGGAACAGGGTTAAAGAAACCATTGGGGAGGACTGCACTGAGGTCAGAGAACGCAGTGTTCAGGCAGTCCGTGATATTTTGGGGGTCAGAGGGGATGGTGTCATTGATAGTGAGTAGTGGGGGGACTTGCCATTAAGTTCTTTGATGTTATCCCAGAATTTCTGGGCAGTCCCCCAGGAGGAGGAGGCGAGTGAGGTTCAGTAATGTTCAGCTTTGGCCATGCAGGTGGCCCATGTGCATTTATTGCTGTAAGTGTTGTACACTTGTCTGACAGCCTTCTTACCAGACTCAACAGCTCTATGCCAAAGGTTGTCCCTGTGTTTCAGTTGCTGGATAATGGATGAGGTGACCCAAGGTGCATTTTGCTTCTTGGTATGGGTTTTGATGAGGGGGGTATAGTGATCGCAGGCCGTGTTAAAGGAGCTGGTGAAGAAATCTGGCACACTGTCAATGCTTGCAACACTAAAGATGGGGGACCAGTCTATTTGGGCAAGGAACCACTTGAGCTCCTCGAGGTTGCCGGGGCAGAGGCATCGACAGAAGGTAGTCCTAGGCCCGGGTTTGTCGGTGTGGGAAGATGATGTGAACAGGACCAGGGAGTAGTCACTGAGAGAGTCTGGGAGGATTTTTATATCCAGGACTTTGTGGGGGCAGTTCATGATGATGACATCCAGGAGGGTGCTAGTTCCACTAGTGGTTGTGCTTGGTTAGTTGGGTAACAAGTTGGGACATATCCAGGACAGTGAAGGAGTCCCTGGTAAGGGAAGCTGTACTGGCAAGCCAGTTAATGTTTAGGTCCCCAAGCAGGATCTGTTCAGTCTTCTGAGGTAGGCTGGTGAGGTAGTCAGTGAGTGAAAGAATGGCTGGGGTTTGGTTACGGGGAGGAACATAAGCAACAGTAAGGAACATTGGGGCCCTGGCAGGGTCTGGGGTGATTTTGAATGAGAGGGCTTGAGCCCCGTGCTCAAGCTTGGGCACTTGGAGAGCATGACCCATCAGAGTGTCACGCACATAGAATGCACACCCACCCTCGCACTTACCTATTCAGTCCTCCTTGAAAAGTATGTAACCAGGGAGGGTAATGAAGGAGTCCGGGTTGATTCTGAGAGCCAGATTTCTACTAGGGCTAGTTTGTTGGGTTAGTGCTGGATAACCCAGCATTGGAGAGGTGCCGATTTTTTCAGCAGGCTGCAAATGTTCACACAGTTGTAGCCACAGACGTTGCCAGCTATTTTCTGAAATTTATGTGATATTTCTAGAGAAATCTCCTGCTTTCTGCATTACCACAGTAGGGCAGCAGAGAGAAACTCTTTAGAAATTTCACAAAATATCTGTAAATAGCTGGCAATGTCTATGTCTACTACTGTAGATCCAATACATAGGCCAGCTGCTGTTGGTAGTCGAGCAGGATTTGGAGGCATGGGGCCAGGGTTTGGGTGTATGTTCCCAGATAGGAGGAATAGTAGTGCGAATACCATTAGTAAAGCCAGGTGCCATTTGGAGTCAGTAGTGATACGAGAGGGAGTGGGCCTAGTGAGGATGACACAAGGGATGGGCAGGGAATGCAGCATTGGTATGGTGAGGAAGAGGGGTGGGCAGGGGATGTTAGGAGGATCAAGGGGTGGACAGTTGGCTGTGGATGGTGGATGTGAGGGGGAGGTGGGTCTGTCCAGAGTGGCAGGGGGGTTGGGTAAGGATAGTGTAGTTTGGTGGGTAGGTGAGGTCCTGGGGGTGTCCGAGGTGGGGGATGTCCATTGCTAATAGTATCATGGTGACCAGGCTATCTGAGTATGTTAATCTTCCCATAGCATGTGGAGAGGTGTGGCTTTGGCATGGTACAAGAGTAACAACTAGCTTCCCAGATGTGTGTCTTCCACACTGGTGCAGGGACAGGGCTGCAGAATTTGGTGCAGAGGGTGGCCAGTTTAAGCCCCGGCAGTCGAGGGGGGCTTAGTGCCTAGTCTGAGAGCATGTGGGGCTGCTGGTGGGTCCACTGGACATGGGTCCAGGGCTAAAAAAGGGTGTGCAACAGTGACTCCTAGTGGTCTGTAGTGGGAGAGGAGAAGGTGTGGTGAGAGGGGGGAAGCAGGAACTTGGAGTGTGGGGGGGCTGGAACAGTAGTTGAGAGAGAGAGAGGTTAGTGGAGTGTCAGGTCAGATAGAGTGGCCAAAGGAGGAGCAGAGCCTAGAGAGGAGGATAGAGAGGCTAGGCTGTGGGAGCAGTGGATGGGAAACTCTCTTTAGTGGGCAGCTAGGATAAGCTGCAAATGGAAAAGTGGGGACTTAGAATTCAAATGGACAGGAAGTCACATGACAGGGAGAGGTCCATAAATCAAGGGCTGACCTTGGGTGGGAGGGTGGCTGGGGCAGGCAGGGCAGTCAACATGCAGCACTGATGGGCTAGCACCCTGCAGAAATATCTAGGAGGGGGATCTTTACCTCTTGAGCCTCACGGTGCTGTTCCCCCTGCAGTGCTTTCCCTATGGCTGGTGAGCTGCTAAAGTGTAGCTATGTGTAGCTATAAGCTTTACCACCCTCCACCCTGTCCTGAAGCAGGAAAATGAAATCAGTAATCTGGATTCACACATATAAAAGTGGACCAGCTTGGGGAGGGTAGGATGGGGAAGGGGAGGGTGTGCCCAATCCTCTGGAAGAGCTGTCGAAGAAAAACAATTGGCTCCTTCAATGTGAGAAAGAGAGATCAAACTGCAAGACCTGTAAGCACAAAACAAAACTAGTAAAAAAACAGTAACTCTGCTTGGCCAAAAGAAGCATTAATGTTTCTCCTTGTTCTGTCCTTTCAAGCAAACCTAGAAGACAAAAACCTCAGGTAAAGCTAGGTGCTTTCTGTCAGCAAACATTAGTCTTCCACCTCAATACACCAACTAACATAACCTTTAAAATCTTCCCTCTGTTGGAAGGTACTAAGTCTTTGCCAGCTCCACCCACCAATTTGCACACCTAATCCCCTGAAAGAGCTGTTGACAAAAAACAATTAGCTTCTTTAATGTGAGAAAGAGAGATCAAGCTGCAAGACCTGTAAGCAGGCACTTTTAAATGTATCATTTGTATGTTCTGTGATTTTATATGGATGATAATTTTTCAGTATCAAATATAAACCAACTCTTTAAAGCAAGGGGCTTTATAGACTGTAATACAGTATCTGTTATATATCTAGCACTTTGCACATGTAAAAGTATTAATGTGAGAAAAACTAGTCACAAGTTCAAACTGAGAATAGGGGAACACTTGAGAAGTATAAACAAGAAAGATAAAAAAATGCTTTAGCAATGCATGTGTCATCCTCAGTAGGTAATCACAAGTTTAAATTTTACAGAACTGAAAAAATTTATTTGCGCTCCCGGTGTGGAGATATTGATAAACTGTTACTACAGAGAGAAACTTTTTGGCAGTTTTAATTGAAATCATGGATGGGATCAAGCTTGATTGAAAGTTTCCAATTAGGACCATTTTTAAAATGAGTTTTAAAATTAATAATAAAGTTATATATGTCTATTCACTATCTGGTTCTTACATATTAGTCATATTGTATATTTGTAAATAAATTGTTCTGTCTTATCTGTTGTTTTCCCAATTCTCTTCCCTTTTCTCTCCCAATTTTACTATTTGTATTTGTTGGGTCACAAATCCATTGTTATCCATCTGAAGAGCCAATCATAATTGAGTACTGCCTCTTTAAGATAGGGGTTTAAATGATAGTAGGATTTTGAATTTGTTAACCTTGAAAAGGCACTAGTTTGGGGCATGAAATACTGGTGGCAGCAGGAGGTACCACTGCTGCTGTTTTTTTTGTTGTTGTTTTTTTTAAATACATTTTATCTTAATCCAATGTTTGGAGTGTGGACACCCTTTCTTCAGTTAGCCCAGCTTTCTGGAAGTTTTGCAGCATGGTGTTCATGCTGTGGCTCCTGAAGTCTCAACCAATGCCACCTATTTGGACTTTGTCCCTTAGAGAGGATGTTTCAATTAATGGAGCATGCCTCAATGATCTACTTGATTTTCAGAGGAGAAGTCAGGAATGTCAGAAAGAATCCTCAGTCTCCATACTGCCTGAGGACACAAATGAATCCAGTAAAAAAGAGGAAGATCAGAGGATGGGTTTTACAACTACAGAAATCCCTGCAGAAGCAGTACCAAAAGAGGGCAAACAAAACAAAAGAGAAAAAAATAACATATCACACAATGAATTAGGGTCCTAGCCTAATGAGAACAACCAAAGGGTGGATAACTTAAGAAATAGGCAAAATAGCCACATAGGAACAAATAAAAAAAAAGACTGGCACTCAGGCTGTGACAGCAGGTCATGCCTATATACATAAACGACATGTCACTGAACATGTAAAGTCAGTCTGTAGGAAGTAGGGGCAATAAATAGCTGAAGAGCAGTACAAATAATTAATTATTAAACCCTTATGCATTAGGAATTGTATGTTATATGTTCTTCAAGGATTTATTAGGGCTTGAAATCCCATGATGATATCTGTGATGTAATAAAATGGAACAACCTTAAAACGAAGGTCAACCTCTTGATTTTGTTTAAAAATGCAAGAGTGTCCCACTATGTTTGGTGTAAGGTTACAAAATTGCAAAAATACAGCTTGACAGTGGATTATCCTGTTCAAATGAAAACAGAATTAGACATGGAAAACTTAGAAAGTATAATTAAATCTAAGCTTGCCAAAATTTTGACTAACCATCCAAATTTATGCAGACTATTATATGAAACTGAAAATAAGCAGGCTGCACCTGATATAGTGCTGTCAGTTAGGATATGAAAATAAAACAATGTCAAAAATAGGATTTGGCATCTGCTTAGAATGTTTCTGGGACTGGAGTTTTATAGAGAGGATAGCTGATGTTCAAAACATATTTGAAAGTTGGACCCAGGGAGATCAGATTGATTTAACCTTACATAACAGAGTGCTAGCAGAAGCAATGCTAAAGGCAAGGTATAAACTTGATAGTTAAGGAATTCTGATTGTTAATTTGGATCAATTGGACAAAAAAAAAGATGGACAAATACAAACAAGTGACAGCAAAAAAAGGGGGGCAGTTTGAACTGGTGTACAACATAGAGGTCAGCAATAATTTTAAGATATTTGCTGATAAGGATAATTGACTACCAGGCTCAACAGAGGAAAAGGGGAACTGGTCAGGAAGAATGAGATAACAGAAACTACTTATGTAAGGGAAACAGACAGCAGTACAAATGTTTTTGTAAATGAAAACAAAAACAAAGGTTGGCATATTATTATGGAATGTTGCTGGGCGTCCCTCAAAACTGGCAGATGCAGAGTATTCCAAGTTTATTATGATGGCAGACATAATAAATTTGCAAGAAATGTAACATAGTAATGAACAAATGGATATTATAAACATAAGCAGACACCAGTTATTTCATATACCTGCACAAAAGTTAACAAAAATGGGCAGGGGAAGTGGAGGCATAATCACTTATGTCAAAGTAACTATCTAGTAATATACAGTAGGAGTTAAGAAATGATAAACAACATTATATGATCATAGTGATAAAAATCTGGAAGGATTCATTATTTTTTGTCAATACCAATAACCCACCTAAAATCTCATCTATATACAATAAAGACATTCTTAACAAAACAATGCAAGATATCTTTCTGCTCCAGAAACAGTATGAAAATGCTAAGCTTTTACTGGCAGGGGATTTTAACATCAAATGCAGCAACACTGATTCCTATGTACTGTAGATACAGAATTTCAATTTAGGCTTGATACCGTACATTAGTGTAAGGAACAGGGAAATGCTTGATAAAAAATACTGATGACACGGAACAAATGAAATCATGCTAGGGATTTTTAGATTTGTTTATATACAGTATAATGGAAGGTTTCCATCCGATTCAGAGGGAAACAGAAATACAGAAATGCAGAAACTGGTGGCAGATAAGGGCCAATTGGTCCATTCAGTCTGCCTATTTTCATTGTGATTGTTTATGGGAAAATTTAGTTTCATAAACTACAGGGGTACCTCACTAATGGATTAAATAATTGGCTCTCCTTATAACTATTATAAATACAAATATCAAAAAATTATTACAAGAACAGAAAGGGGCCATGTCCCAATTCTAGTCTATAAGAAGCCAACTGGGTATGTATCAAATAGCAAATATGAATCAGCAGAGATAATAAACAATAAGAAAATTAAAGGGGCTAGAATCCCAGAAAGTAAAAAATCCCAGATGATTAACAAACTCAGACAAAAAATAAGTCAAAACAGGAAAGATGAAATTGAACCAGAAGAGCTATAGTCACACTTCTGTTAAAGAGTCATAGAAAAGGAGGAGAGGAACAAATGAGGTTCAATATGAGAATTGGTTCCATAGGGCATGTGAACAAAGAACAATAATCTGGCAATATGGATACAACACACCACAGAAAAAAATCCAACAAGAACAAATCTTCTCAAGTAAAATAGGCTTAGAAAACAAACAAAGGCTCATGTAAGTACTCAAAAAATGGCCCATCAGATATAATTATGGGAAAATATTATAACTATAATAGAAAAGAAAGACAATAAGCAGTTTTGGAAACATGTTGCCAAGGGTACCAATCAATATAGGGATTAAACAGATTCCTGTATTGCACTGGATAAATGGATAGATTACTACAGGAGTATTTTTATGATACACAATATTCCTCAGGTCAAGAAAATTATGAGAAAGTAGAACCATATGTATGGATCATTCAACAAGAAGTCACGGATACAATATCCAGTTTCAAGAATAATACATCCCCAGGCCCAGATGAAATACCCATTGATTTCTATAAAATACATGTAGAATGGTGGTCTGATTCACTGAAGGATTTCCATAATAAAGCTTTTGTGTATGGTTTTACACCACCCAATTACAGCGGCAGTTATAAAGTCCTGATCTACAAAAAAGGGGATAGAGAAAATCTTACAAATTATTGATCAATACGCCTGCTAAACAACATGGCAAAAATATACACACAACAATTCTGTTAAACAGACTTCTGAGCTGGACAGAAGAACAAAAAAAAGCACTTCCTCCTACAAGCAGGCATTAGAAAAGAGATAAGAACCACTACACAAGCTTTCCTACAATCAAACCTGATGGAAAATATTTTATTATAAAAAAAGAACAGAAGCTCTTTATAGCCTTCATAGATTGTTCTGCAGCATCTGATTCCATTATAAGAAGTCATCGATGGGTAAAGCTGAGGGAGCTGGGGATTGATCAAATTCTGCTGGTTTTGATAAAGCAACTTTACAGTAACACATGGACAAAAATCAAATACGTATGGGGATGTAACTGAAAAGATAGAAAACAACATGGGAGTGAGACAATGATGTGTACTCACCCCAACTTTATTCAACATTTATATAAATAAAATTTCACTTGAATTAAACAAGCATGAACATCATACACCAAAAATCTCACAGCACCATGTACCTGCTCTCGCATATGCAGAAGATCAGGCAAGTATTTCTACCACTAGACCAGGATTACTGAGAAATTTATGAAACTTGACATGTGCTTTGAACTAATTTTTTATGTTATGGGGCCCAATTCACAAAGGTCAGCACAAGCTGCACCAAACGCAGCTTGCACCAGCCATCAGAATACCAGGGACCCTGTGCCTGATTCACTATTGGATAGGGTCCTGACGGCAAAGTCATGCAGCTTGTGGCAACCGTGGCCTGCACCAAACAGATGGCACATTGGGAAGGTGTGCCACAAGCCACGGGGAGACCATGTGGCAATAGCACCATGGACAGCAGTACCTGGTGGCTAGCACCCCACAGCCCCAATCCCTCATTGTTAAAATAAGTATTTCCCTGGTGGTCTAGCTGCCCCCCCCCCACCAGCACCAATCCCAATTTAAATATTACGAAATGCCCTGGTGGCTAGCAGTCCCTCCATCCCAGTCCCAACCCCCTTTCTGATGTAATAAAAGTCCCTGATGGTCTAGTGGACTCCCCAAACCTGGAAAGCATTATCCCACCAACCCACTCCCCCCATTCTATCTCAGAGTCAGTGCCTGGTACAGCTCCTCTGCTCACCACAGCCGGGAACCAACTGAACTGTCAATGAGCTTCTGTATACAGTATGTAGCATGTGTACTGTATATAGTAGCTCATTGACAGCTCAGTTGGTGCCCAGTCTTGGTGGTGAGTGGAGGGCTGTGCCAGGTGTTGACTCTAGGATGGGACAGGGGAGTGGGTTAGTGGGGCAATGCCTACTGGGGTGGGGTCCACTAGACCACCATGGACTTTAATTATATCAAAAACAGAGATTGGGGCTGGGATGGGGGGATCACTAGCCACCAGGACATTCCATAATATTTTATTTATTTATTTGGTTTTTGTTAACCGGGTAGATGCACCAGCCAAAAAGATTATTTTCAGGCACGATGACCACAATGAGCACTGGGGCTGGGGGGATCCACTAGACCACCAGAGACTTTGATTTTTATTAAATGGGGATCAGGCTGGGGAGGACTGCAGCACATTGCCACAAATGTCACGCCCTCCTAGAGGACACATCTAAATATCTATAGACCAGCCCCAGGATGGTGTATGGCTACTTAGAATTTTACTCTCTGTGAGGGTTTTGTGAATTCAAAATTGGGGGATATGGCAGCCTGAGTCTGCCACAAGCCCCCTTGGACCGTGCCATAGCCCATTTTGTGGCACAAGGCTGGTACAAGCCCTTTTGGCACATGCATCCTGCGTTTGATGCAGTCCAAACCTCCTACAACATGTGCTCAACTGTAAACCGAGTGTAGAAACATGGGGTTGCTAGCCCCAAAATCTACTAACACAGTTTGAAACTGCAGACCACAAATCTTCAGTATTTAAATCAAGTAGGGGTCTTTTTGGTTCATAGCTTAGTGCTCTAACCTCTGCCCGATATTGCAGACCCTCAATATAGCGTAGAGGTTAGAGCACTAAGCTATGAACCAAAAGGCCCCCACTTGATTTAAATACTGAAGGTTTGTGGTCTGCAGTTTCATTTGCACTTGGAGTGCAGAACTTTCCTGGACTGCGTTTGATGCAGGCAGCCTTTCTGAATAGCTCCTGGGGCATCTTTTGGCGCAAGGTGCCACTAGCATCATTTATGTTTTTATATTGTTACATGTTTTTATGTTATTTTACGTAATGGTAATAAAAGCTTGAGAAAGTTTGAATTCAAGTCCATGTGTCATGATTAGTGTATCCTGGAGATTTCATGCTGTTTGGTTCTGTGGTTTTCTTTAAATCAGCATTTGTAACTTGCTCTAAAGTGGCTGAAAACAATGGAGTTGGCTTAAAACAGTGGAGTTATTTCTGTCTCTCTCAGTCAAGCTTGGAGAGTGATGATATCTTGGAGTAGCTTCAGATTCCCAACCAGAGCACTCTGTAGTGTTACTGGTTTTAATCCCCTGCCTTCTGCTCCACATTTAAGGCTGCTGCACCCTGCAGTGCACTGTCTTCTCTCACACAGTCAGGGATTGTGCACCTTGCTGCCTCCATCCTCTGCCTAAAGAATCAAGACTGCTGCACCCTGCTGCCCACTGCCTGAACATGTGGGGTTGCTGCACCCTGCTGCCCACTGCCTGAACATGTGGGGTTGCTGCACCCTGCTGCCCTCTCTCTCCCCCACCCACACAATCAGGGATGCTGCACCTGTTGCCCCTTGTTCCTGTCTCCACAGTCAGGGATGCTGTGCTCTGCTAAGACTTAGAGTCCCAGGTCCCCTGCCTGCATAGTTGGGGCTACTGCACCATGCTGCCCTACACTTCCCAAACTGTTTGAAATAAAAAAAATATGGGGAAATACTTCCATCTTGTGTTATGGGGTGGAGAAAGAGGGTGCAGGGTGCAGCATCCCTAACTGGACAGGAGACAGGGGAAGCATCAGAGTACAGCAGACCAAACTGTGGGGCATGGTGCACCAGCCATGCTTGTTTGGGACAAGGGACAACAGCAGCAAGATGTACCAAAGGATCTGACTCTGGAGACAGGTGGCAGCACGAAGCAACTGCCTCAGCTATGGAGGCAGGGGACAGAGTGCAGCAAATGCTCTGACTCTTGTGGCGAGTGGAAGCATGGTGCGGCAACCCTAACTGTGGAGGCATGGGGCTCTAGGGCACAGCAGGCCACAGCAACCCCAACTGTGTAGACAGAAGCAGATTGCAGCAGCTCTGGCTGTAGTGACAAGGGATAGAGAACAGCATGATGCAGAAGCCTTGACTGTGTGCAGGACACAGGGGGGCATCAGGGTTCAGCAGCCTTGACTGTGAGACAGCATGCATGTGGTCCAGCAGTTCTGCCCATTTGGGGCAATGGAAATGTGTAGCAGGTGCAACAAAAGCCCCACCTCTGGTGGCCTGGAGCAGCATGATGCTGCATCCACCAACTGTGGAGGAAGGGTATCTGGGATTCTAGGGTGTAGAAGAACACAGCAACCCTGATATGGAGGCAAGGACAGGGGGAAAAAGGGTATATTTGCCATGACTGTGGGGATGGGGTACAGAGGGATGCAGGGCACAGCAACCTCAACTGTTTGCACAAGAGACAGTAGGATGCAGTACCATGCTGTCCCCTGTCTCTGCCACCACAGCCAAGGCTGCTTCACCCTGCTCCTGTCTACACAGTCAAGGCTGCTCTGGCCTGTTGTGCCCTAGATCCATATGCCTCCACAGTTAGGGCTGCTGCACCATGCTGCCATTTGCCACATGAGTGAGGGCATTTGCTGCACCCTGTCCCCTGCTTCCAAAGTTGGGGCAGTTTCTCCCTGCTGCCCCTGCCAGAAGAGTCAGATCCTTTGCTACACCCTGCTGCACATGTCTCTTGTCCCAAACAGGTGTGGCTGCTGCACACTGTCCCACAGTTTGGTCTGCTGTACCCTGATGTCTCCCTTGTCTCCTCCCCCAAACAGTTGGGGCTGCTGTACCCTGTACCCACTTTCCCCCACCCCATAACACAAGATGAAAGTATTTTTCTATTTTTTATTTTGAGCAGTTTGGGAAGTGTGGCAAAGTATCTGACTCTTGTAGGAGGGAGCAGCATAGTGCAATAACCGTACCTGTGGAGACAAGAGGCTATATGGTGCTACAGGGCACAATGGTGCAGGGGACAGAGGACAGCATGGTGCAGAAGTCTTGACTGGGGGGCAGGACACAGGTAGACAACAGGATATAGCAGCCCTGACCTTGGCACAGGGTGCACATGGTGCAGCAGCCCAGACCATTTGAGGCAATGGAAGTACATAACAGTTTTTAGCAGCCCCAACTATGGAGGCAGGGGGTATGGGACAATAGGGGGTAGCACAGTAGCACTGACAGTGGAGACAGGAACAGGGGGAAACAGAATACCATGGCCCTAACTGTAGGGGTGGGGACAGAGGGCAGCAGTGAGCAGCAGCCATGACTATTCAGGCAGGAGACAGCGGTGGCATCAGGGTACAGCAGTCCAAACTGTGAGACAGGGTGCAGCAGCCATGCCTGTCTGGGACAAGGGATGTGGGCAGCAGGGTGTAGCAATGGATCTGACTCTGGTGGCAGGGGACAGCAGGGTGCAACTGCTTCAACTATACAGGCATGCAACAGGGTGCAGCAAATGCCCCGACTCTTGCGGCAAGTGGCAACATTGTGCAGCAGCCCTAACTATGGAGGCATGGGGCTCTAGGGCACAGCAAGCCACAGCAACCCCAACTGTGCAGACAGAAGCAGGGTTCAGCAGCCCTGGCTGTGGTGATAGGCAACAGATGACAGCATGGTGCAGAAGCCTTGACTGCGGAGCAAAACATGGTGGGGGCATCAGGGTACAGCAGCCCTGACTGTGAGATGGGGTGTGCATGGTACAGCAGCCCTGCCCATTTGGGGCAATGGAAGTGGGTATCAGGGTACAGCAAAAGCCCCACTTCTGGTGGCCTAGGGCAGCATTGTGCAACTGCATCAACTGTGGAGGCAGGTACCTGGGACTCTAGGGTGTAGCAGATCACAGCTGCCCTGACTGTGGAGAGAGGAACAGGGGGCAACAGGTGCAGTGTCCCTGCTTAGGGGGGTCGGGGAGAGAGGGCAGCAGTGTGCATCAACTCCAACTGTTCAGGCAAGGAGCAGAAGAGTGAAACAGCCCTGATTCTTTAGGCAGGGGATGGAGGCAGTAGGGTGCACAGTCCCCAGCTGTGTGGGAGAAGACAGTGGGCAGCAGGGTGCAGTAGCCTCAGATGTGGAGCAGAAGGTAGGGGGCTTGTGGGGAAGGGGACAGGTGGCAGAAGAGTGCAGCTGCCTCATCTGTGGGGCAGAAACACATTGCATCGGGATGTCATATAACGTTTCTAGTTATACACATACATGATGTATTTTCACACAGAAACCACCAAAGAACTGAAATTTGTGAGTTTAGACAGTATATGATCTTAAAATACCAGAGTGTGATAGGCACCTGCTTGTGAATCTGATGAAAAAATATATTGTTACATGAATGTATTTATAAAGGCTACATCAATGATAAACTATCTCTATGAATGAACAAAATTTAGATTTATTTTATATTCATAAAAAAAACACTCTCTTTTATAGTTAGAAAAAAATCTTGAGTTTTAATGAGAAAGAAGTGACAGCTGTGATACAGGCAAGCTGATTTCTCACAAAGAAAGATTTCCACTACTTCAATTCAGCATTTAAACTCAAATTATCAAGTTATTATAAGAATATAATGATATATGTTTTAAGCTCATCTATCTAAACACATACTAGAGACTGAATTTGTAAGAAATATGGAGAGCAAACCATTAACTCTACAGAATGATCTGACTGGGAATCTGAAGCAGCAAGCTTCTCCAAGATAATGTCATCACTTTCCAAGCCTGACTGAGAGGGACAGAAATAACTCTACTGTTTTCAGCCACTGTAAAGCAAGTTAACAAATGCTGATTTAAAGAAAACTACAAAACCAAACAGCTTGAAATTTTCAGGAAACACTAATCATGACACAAGGACTTGAATTCAAGTTTTTTCAAGCTTTTATTACCACTATTTAAAAACTGTTGCACATGATCTTTAACAGAATGCTTGGCAGTATGTTAATGTCTCTAATGTTAAAAGCCATCAATGGAAAACTCATAAGTCAGGGACTCTGTGCTGCTGAAGTATGGGGAAACACTGATCTTAATTCATTGGACTCTATACTAAACTTATTATATAAACACATGTTAAAGTTACCTAAATGAACATCTAATTCTTTGATTAGGACTCTACTAAGATAGATAAACATTAAACATATGGATAAAAATGCTGTCACAACCATCGGGTCGATACTATCAGATTGTATTAATGAAAACATGTTCATTCAAAGAAACAATACCGAATTATGGTTAACTAACATCTATAAGTTATTAAGTGCACATAATCTTATTAATCTTAAAATTTTGGCAGATCAAGGTATAAAGATAATTTACTACTATACAAAACCTATCACCAAATTAATACAACAAAAAGTCAAAGAAAATTACTTGAATTCAATTATCAAATTAAGTCTCAAAATAGTAAATAGCACGAAGGAGCATTCATTAAAATATTTGAATTCAATGCAGAATCCAAAATACAGAGACATACTGACCCTCTTCAGGTCTGAGACATTTCCAAGCAATGTCATCAATCTTAGACACAGGAAGGAAGATGTTATAATATCAAGCTGTAGCAGTGGCTTAGTGAAACTGAGGACTTATTGCATTTTGTCCTGCACTGCCCTTTGTACAACCAAATTTGAAAAAAAAAATGTTGGGTAAAATAATAGAAATATTACATGTACCTGTCAGATTTGTATTGGATTTGCTTCGTAATGCAGAAATTATGGACATTTTAGAGAAACTTGCAATATTTCTACCGGAAGTTATAAAAATTAGAAGACTACACGTCTAGATATTTAGCGTTTTATAATTACAGATGCTATACTGCAATACAAAAGAGTGGACAATGTGACTGAATCTTATTTTAAGTCCAGTAAGGACTTCTTAATCTCTTAATAGAGAACAGGGATTACTGGTAACACCATTGCAAGGGGTGTGGGTAGTCAGACTCGAACCTTACAATAACCTGTTTAAACTCAAAAGAATATTACGTCTATTCATGGATGAGTCAGCTAAATCTTTTGGACACATTGCCCACTTGCTTTACATATGATTCTGATGAGCCACTAGCTATGAGTTACCAAATGTATTCTGGATTATGTTCTCATCCTCCTCCACTGATATGATCCTTTTATTTTTGTAATATGCCTGTTGGGGTATGTGGAAGCATTGCTGAATAAATGTTTTGAAATACAGAAATTTTAACAGTGTTATGTTTTATTGTAAATCTATGCAGTTATTTATGTTATTTATGTTGAATTCACTCTCTGCTAATATGTTTTAAATATAAAATCTTCCTTTCGTTTATGATGACTTTTTCTTATACTGTCATTATATGTAATGGGCTTGGCCAAATGGCTGAATAACAAAGTTAATTGGAATGTCCCTTATGGTGCACTGATGTGTGGAAAAAGCATTTCTGGTGGTGACATTGAAGCAGCAGGTGTCCATGTCACCCCCCACCCAGGCAGTGTATCCTATTACCCAGTAGCTATGTGTTACTGAATGTGGGCCTATGAAGGATTACTCATCAGTTAACATTCTGGAATTCTTGCAGGACATGTTGAGTCCATTGACTGAGGGCAACAATTTGCATGTGGGGTTTATTGTGATGAGCAATACCCTAAATATGCTCAAAGCAGTGCATGAGGGGCATTGTGATGCCATCCACTGCTTTGTCAACACACTCAGTCTGCTGGTCACAAGTGTCCTAAAAAATACTTCTGAGGCTCCTCCCTTACCTGAATATATTATCTTGTTTCAACATACTGTAGACTGCTTCCCCTGTCCCTCTCCTCCTATATCAATATGTTATAAATAATTGATACATTTCAAGATGTGTATCCCATCAGTTGGAGTCAAGTCTCATTGATATCAATTATTTCAAAATTATGTATCCCAAAAAGGCTTCTAATGCACACATTTAATTGTTAGCACTCCTTGTATTCATACACGAACAATATCTAATTAATTGACCTGCCCTCTTTATTCTTTTGGAATTGCTAAACAATTTGTCATCCAGTACTGAAAAGCTACTTATTGCATTTTCTTGATTTTTCCAGTTTTTATATATTCTCTTTCTGATCCTGTGGGCATGGTTCCTTTCTTTCATCCACCATGCTCTCACCCAGTTTAAAGACCCACCTCACCATTCTGTCTAGCTTACTTGCCAGAATGACCACTCTTTGCATTTAGATGGAGCTCAACCCTCCTGTATAGACTCCACAATCTTCAACAGATCTCCAGTGGCATAGGAATCTAAACCCTGACCCCTTACACCACATATTAATGTTCACTCTCATGCATTTGGAGTCTACAACAGCTAACCACGGTGGTGGAAAGTTTGCACCAGTCATCCCACTGCCTCAAAATACATACTGACTTTAGTCTGACCCAATCATCTATGCAATAATACTTCTGTGTCATCACCACGCCACTGCCACTTACTATTAGTCTCTCGCCATGCCAGTGCCACTACAGTTTCCTTCTGATCCAACTCTAAAAATCTGACAAGGTAGGTGTGAGGGAATTTTTATATATCCTAAAGCTATATTTGCTATTAAATGCCTTGAAGTTATGCTTGCTTTAAAAGCCATGCTGTAACAAAGTAATAATGAATGTAGTAGACATTTCTGAGTTCATGTTTTGTTCTTTTAAGGGTTATAGAATTTGTACTGAGGTTACTTGAAGTACATTTTGTAAAAAACAGAAAGATAGATAAAACTGAGCAGAACTGGTTGTACCAGCCTGACTAACGGGCTTGGACAAAATATAGAGATAGGAGCATGCCTGGGCATTAAATATAATAATAACAGCATGTAGTGGCATTGAAGATAAGCTGTACGTTGCTATGGTGTGAGTGAAACTCATTGTCTCTCTCAGGTCAGCTTGACCCAGGCATATGTATCAAGCAGTAATGGGAAAGAAATGAATTGCATGTTTTATTTTACATTGCTGAAAACTTGTTATGCTGTCTTATGATTGGCTTATACTGAAATGTTGGTATTTTCAAGATAAGAAGTGCAAAATCTAGCTTATAAAAGCTACTGTAATTGTAATCAGGGAACTTCTCCATTGTAGAAGTCCCACATGCATGTGTGAGATATTTGATCAAATAAAGCGACGTTAAGACAAAACCCAGTGGTGTGGTTTTTGCCCCGTGACGACGGGAGTGGTTGCTCAGGTAATACTTACAGTGAGAGAATTTGCGATCACATAGGGCAGGTAAGTCATAAAACTCTAAGAACAGATAGATAGATAGATAGATAGATAGATAGATAGATAGATAGATAGATAGATAGATAGATAGTTTCCTGTTAATTTGGGCACTTGGTTGACTTTACAGGAATAGCCAGACAATATGACCTGACTGCAGTGCAGCACCTATGGTGTGGATGAGATGAGGGTGCTGTAAGAATGGAGGAAGGTTGTTTTTCCCCATATACTTGTAAAGTGGCACTCTGTGGCACAATATAGCTGTGAGTAGTCATTTCAAACTAGGAATTTGGATTTAGGATTCTTGTTCCAAGTCATATATTGATTCCAAGTTCTTATTGTACTTAGAATTAACTCAGATTAAGATTTTGAAATTCCTAAATTGCAATGAATTCATAAATGAATGAATTCAGCCAGTTCTGAGTAACCTTGATTTTACCCTTCCCCAACAGGCACAATATCTGCACTCTGGCCCCCAGTCCCAAGATTCAGGTTCTCTGTGACTCTTCAGTACTCTTTAATGTCTGCATAATGTCATGTATCAGGACACCACACTGTTTTTGCTGCTACTGCTACTTCCACACTGCTCACTTTATTGGAGTGAGGAAGTCTGTGTACAGCCTTGAAGAATATGAATACTATACACAGAGCAATCCTAACATAGTGCAACAGAGTAAATCCAATGTTTTTGCTGTTAGGTGTGCACACAATGTTTTTAGAATAGGAACATTAATTAGCAATGCCAGTTTCATGAGACAAAATATTATGCCATGAGATATAACGTATTGTCATATTATGACAATTGCAATCAGGTTTTAATATGGAAACCAAAAAAGAAAAACAGTTCAATGCAAGTTAGGTTTCAGTCTATGCAGGCTCATAGTTTCTGTGAAATTATTTAATCATCATCTTGCATTGGATATATGAGGAACTATTCTGCCCAGATAAGATCGTGATTCACAGTAGCTTATGGCTCTTGTTCTGGAACATCTGAATGGGGTAATTGGGCGGGGGGGTGATATTTTGGATTCAGGTTGCTGAGATGAATAAGGACGATGTATGTACCATCATCCTGTTTTTTGGGAGAAAAATGTTACTCATCCCTCTCTGTCAGCATGTTCATTAACAAAATGAAAGAGGAGGACAATAAAACTCTCTCTGATCTTTTGTTGATTTCACTATAGTGAGTGCCTGATCAATTACATCAAGAGATTTTAACTGTAAATTCCAAAGAACAAGTCCTTTCAAATGAAACTGTGGGCAGCCAAGAACAATCAGTTTTATTTTCATTAATAGGTTTATTGTTTCATTCATAAAGCAACTGAGCTTTAGGGCTTTGTGCAGAGACCACTCTATCCCTTTGAAAATAAAAAAACCTATTGTTACCTGCTGGATTCCTTTTCTTATCATGCAAATGCATACACCTGTGACATTTATTTATGCTTATAAATGAATAAACACTATTACTTAAAAGCCTTTTTTTAGTCCTTTGCCTCTTTGTGGAAACCAGCCTACTACGTAGTGATCAAATCTATCCTGCAATATTATTTCTGAAAAAAAGCGTTCACTGGTTTGCTCTTAGATCATACTGAGGCTGCTTTACTTCCCTGTGAATATCTTGTTCAAATGAAAACATAAAATGTCTACTCATACCTCATCTGTGATCACTTTGAAGATATTAAACCCCAAAACAGTGTAATAGACAATTATTAATGAAGTAGCAAGTCATCTCCTAAAGTTAATGTTGATTTATTGCATCCATCACATTGCAAATTATGACATAATTTTTTGCCTGTCAGGATTGTTCATTTCAAAACCATTCGGGGGGTTCCTCAGGGGTCAGTACTAGGATCAGTCCTCTTCAATATTTTTAACTGTGACATAGGTGGAAGTATCAGGGGTAAGATCTGCCTTTCTGCAGATGACACAAAGATCTGCACAATGGTAAACAATGAGGAAGGGAAAAAGGAACAGAGGGAGGACAATTGGCAGGTTGAAGAGCTGGTCCAAGATTTGGCAGCTGAAATTTAACACAAATAAATGTATATTGTGAAAAGGAACTCACAAGTGCTATGCAAAAGGGGAGGAGTAGTGTTAGATAGCACTCCAGAAGAAAAGGATTTAGGGGTGATGCTATCAGAGAGCCTACAAATTCCTACACACTGAAACAGAGCAGTGAGCAAAGCAAACAGAATGATGGGATGCATGGGGGAGGGAGATAATCAGTAAAAGGTGGGAAGTGATCCTCCTGTAAAGTTCACTGGTGTAGCTGCACCTGCAATACTGTGCAAGGTACTGTAGCCCACACCTCAGGAAAGATTGTAACAAGTCTAAGGCAGGACAGCACAATGCAACTAAGATGGTGTGTGGCCTTTGGGATTAGACATACAAAGAGAGGCTGCAGGACTTAAACATGTACACTCTGGAGAAAAGGAGAGAAAGTGATGACATGATCAAGACATACAGGCACCTGCATGGGCTAAATAGAACAGATGCCAAGGAACTATTCTCCTTGAGTTCAAACACAGGGACAAGAGGGAATTCACTAAAGCTGCAGGAGGGAAATTGAAACAGTACATCTGTACTGGAAGCATTTCTTCATAGAAAGGGTGGTGGATCAGTGGAATAAGCTGCCAGAAGAAGTGGTACAGCCCAAGTGAATCAGCAGCTTCAAATATGCATGGGATAGGCAGGTGGGTTTAGTTATAAAAAAGGGGGGACAGTAAAAAAGGAGAGGATTGCCACTAGTGCAAGGCAGAATAGTTAGGTAGGGTGGGCAGACTGAATGAGCCAAGAGCCTTTTTCTGATGTCTATATCCATGTATCTATGCATCTATATTCTAGACACTTGCATAACCATAAGAGGGCCTGTCACACCAACAGTTCTAAAATTTGAAATTTTAAGTTCAGTTGGCATAGTCAGTTTACCACAATGGCAATGCAAAGCAAGTTTATTTACCAACACCCTATCCAGGAGGCTCAGGGTGCCTTACATAACATATTAAAGCATTCTGTAGCAAATACAAAGTTGGAAATAAACATTATTAAAATCTTTACAAAATATTTTTATAAGCTGTTTCAAATAAGTGAGGTGTCATTTGCTTTTTGAAGACATCATCTGATGGTGCAACATGAACATGAATTGTTAGAGAGTTCCACAGCAGCGAGACCACCACCCCAAAAGCTCTGTCTCCTTCTTAGGGTCTTATCCCTGATCAGATTCTTTGCGGTGATAGACATGCAAAGGAGACACAGACTAGTTGCATATTGGTAACAAATCTTGTTTATTATACCAAAAGGAAATCGCAGTTGCCCTAAGCAGTTCTTACCAGAAGACACTGGGAGCTAAGCCAAGTGTTTCCCCAATACCCCAAGGAGTGAAGAAGATCTTCAAGGGGAATAATACAGTACATTATATACCACTGATAGTAGTTATGGTTACCATTAGTAAGAAGCAGTACTTGAAACATAAAATAAGCCCTATTGGTTAAAAGTTAGGTGGCTCCACAGTGTTATCTAGTCTTATACAAGTGCTAAGTCAGCTATATCATAAAACAAAGGATCCATAGAATGTACATGAAAAACACAAGATGTAATGTAGTTATACATAAATTCAGATGATGGCAGCATTGTCTGACAAATAATTATACAAAGACACAGATGTCTTATCCTGCTACATGCTGTTACCAAGCATAAAGAGGCAAAGTAAAATACAAGTTATAATATATTCTGACATTTACTCTTATACGGTAAGTGCCTGTTTTCCATGTATTAGTATAGTATATGTATAATATAGGTTGGCTAAGGTGCACAGTGGGATGCCAGTTAGGGTGTAAGGACCTCACATAATGCCCTGACAACTTCAGCGTGGATTAGGGGACAACCAACAAGCCCACCTTGGCAGAACGAAGAAGGTGGACAGGTGCATACACTACAAGGACAGCAGATCTTTCTGGTAGGCAAACAAACAGACAAAAGGCAACACTCTAAAAAATGTAACTGTGAAAAAAAACTTACAAAATCAAGCCACTCAAGGTGAACAATAAAGACGATCACATAGCAACAGGACGATGATGCATACCTTGTCCTTATTAGGGTGCTGTCTTTTGTCTGTTTGCTTGCTTGTCAATTACTAACAGCACCCGCTCATTCTGTAAGCGCACATTCACTTATGCTTTCTCCATTTTTCTGGTAGCCAGGACCCAAAATGTACAGGCGTTGTATATCAACAAGCCTGTCATGAAGGTGGTGCATGACCACACTGGCAGCCAGTGCAGGTCACACAGAACTGGTGTGATATGCTCTGACTGAGAGGTCTAAGCAACCAGCTGGGCTGCAGCATTCTATATATTGCATAACATTGTATTTTATTTTTCATTTACTGTATGTACCTTATTTCATGGGTCACATCAATATATTGGGCTGGATTCTAGGAGGGTGGTGCATGTTGCTGCCGAACGCAACTTGCACCACCCACACTTGGGACATTGACCCTGTGCCCTATTCTAGTAGGAGCAGGGTCATCACAGCTAAGTCCTGTGACTTGCAACATGCATCCAGATATGCTGAACTGCGGTCACTCCTGGCGAGCATGTCACAAGCTGCAACAGTAGGCCAGCGCAGTCAACCCCCCCACCCATGCCCCGTCCCCTAGTCGCCAGCCACAAATGCAGCAGATACCCAGGTAGCCCTGGTAGTCTAGTGGCCCCCATCCCTGTCATACAGAAGTATACCTATTCCCTGGTAGTCTAGCATCTCCCCCAAACTGTAAAATAATAATTATACTGATCCCCATATCCCTGGTAGTCTAGTGCCCCCCATCACTGGTATACAGAAGTATACCTATTCCCTGGTAGTCTAGCGTCTACCCCAAACTGTAAAATAATAATTATACTGATCCCCATATCCCTGATAGTCTAATGCCCCCCATCACTGTCATACAGAAGTATACCTATTCCCTGGTAGTCTAGCATCTCCCCCAAACTGTAAAATAATAATTATACTGATCCCCATATCCCTGATAGTCTAGTGGCCCCCCGATCAACATAAATAAATACAGTACACCCATTCTCTGGTAGCCCACCTCTCACCACCACAGCCAGCCACCGACTGAGTTCAGTATTAGCGTGTACTGTAAAGATATTAATATCTGATTGCATCTTTTTAGTATGCGCTGATACTGGACTCAGTCAGCAGCTGGCCATGGTGGTGAGAGGTGGGCTGTGCTAGTCGCCGGCTGGGGATGGGTGGAGGGGTGCTGGGTGGGCTGGCATGACTGGGTGGGGGGTGGGGGGCCACTTGACTACCAGGGAATGGGTGTACTGTATATATTTTATGTTGATCTGGGGGCTGCTAGACTACCAGAGTTACAGGGATCACTATAATTATTATTTTACAGTTTGGGGGGCCACTAGACTACCAGGGATGTGGAGATCATTATAATTATTGTTATACAGTTCAGGGAGGCCACTAGACTACCAGGGATGGCTTTTTGCTGCATATGCGGCCGGCTACTCGTGGTTTGGGGTACAGGTGTGGGGATGGCAGTATGTTGGCATGTCTGCAGGCGGGTCTACAGGACCCCCAGGGGAGGCGGCCGTAGGTTACACCAGCTAAATGCTGGTGTAACTTATGATGCCGGTTCTCCTCCTGTGGTTCTTGTAGATTCCCGATGTGGGGACTTTGTGGCTGCCCTTCTAGAATGGGGTACAACTGCTGCTGTAAAACCCCTAGTGCCATGTCGCAGGGGGTTTATGCAGCATAACTGCTGTTCCACACACTTTGTAGAATCACGCATGTCACAACTGCTGGCGTAGGTTGCTACATGTGCCATTCTACTTGGTGCAACTGCTGTTACGCCAGGTGTAACCCTTCTAGAATCTGGCCCATTGTGTCAAAATTGGATGCTAAGCAGAGAGATCAACAGATGCCACCTTCATGATTTAAGTTACACCACCCCCCCCAGTATCCTTTTGCCAACTTAGGTTTTACTTATTTATTATATTTTTTCTGGGTTCATCCCCAGTGGGAGTACCCTGCCTTTAAATGGCACAGAGCCTTTAAATTCACATGCATCAGTTGACTTAGCCTGTGTCTGGTACAGTGCTCCCTCCTTTATCTGCCCCCCCATCCACCATCCTCATTTAATGCCAGTGTGAGCTCTTGTCCATTTTCCTGAAATACTATCTCCCCTTTTAACTACCACCCTCTATTATTCGCCACCTTCTTTCATCCACCTGAGATTTAGGATGTACGGAGGTTGGCAAATAAATAGAGAAGCACTGTATATATAAGGAAGCATTACCTTTATCACCCTGGTCCCTGACACAGACTCATTTGATAAACGGCTAAGCACTGGGGTACTGCTTTGTCCACCTCTCACTTTGTTAGTACCAAATCATACCCCACAACTGCCCTGATTACGAGGGAGATCCCTCATTTTACCTTTCAAAATTGCTCTGTCCCCTCATCTGTCACTCATGCAAAGGTGCTGCCCACACAGAAAATGTGCTGTAAATTCAGACGTTAAATGTGAAATTCATATTATTCTAAAATGCTAAATCAAAACTAAACTTTTTACAAGTAAGCACAATGGTTTCCACAGTCTTCTTCACTTGTATCTCCATGTTTGTGGTGTGGCCCTCATTATAAGGATCAGTGTCCCACATCGTCTCTCATTTTGAGTGTCTGTGTCCTCATTTCAGTCACATAAGGTTGAGATGTATAAGCACCATTTGGAATAAAATATGAGCATTTGATAAATTGGTTCCTCTAGTTTTTGCTCATGAGTATGCTGCTGCTGTGTTGTCTTGTGCTTGGGATGTTTCTGTGGGCAGCACCACCAATCTGGATTGAATGCCAATGTGACTTATTGCTTGTAGCATTCTGGACCAGCTGCAGGTGGCATAACAATCCTCCAGACCCAGGTACATAACAATTTAATACTATTGGCTATTAAATGTTACTGTCTAACATACTGTACTCCCGGTACCTAGAGCTTGCAGAGGGAGGACATCAGCCATATATTAAATGAATTGCTAGTTAAGGCACTGAGTGAACATCACACGGCATTTCATTTTATAAGAAACTGGGGTACATTCTACAACAGAAATGATTTGTACTGCCATGGTGATCTACATCTCAACAAGATGGGGACACATTTAATGGTATTGTTGTCACTTTGCATGTTATTGCTGTTTCAGTCCCTGCTGTATCCCCTTTCACAGATCACACCAGGAAACAAGTTTCAGCTTAGTGTACATATCCTGGGCACCAAATTTTAAATAAATATAGAAGTAGGAATACCACAGACAAACAAATAAACTGACTAAGGAGGGTGAAGGGGTAGAATGGGATGTAATAGTGCTTCCTAACAAACATCTTCAAAATGCCACTAAACATTTAGTCATATCTCTGGCAACAAAAGAACAGTTCAGAAAAAGGGAAGCCCATAAAATCTTTTAACACTTTATTAACAAATGTTCACTGCATTCATAACAAATCAGCCTATTTGGAACATATAATGACAAATAAAAATAATGAAATCTTTGAGGTTGCAGAAACTTGGTGGAATGAAAATACATCACAAACAGGCAACATGCAATGCATGTAGTGGGTAGGATTTTCAAAGAATCCATTCAAGATGTGTTTGCCACTATTTTCAAAATGAAACTGCATCCAAACCTGATAGATTATCTATTAGTTAGCCTAACAGCATCCAAAATTTGGCAAGTCAAGACAGGCAATTTTATTTATAAAGCGCCCTTTCTCATAGGCTCAGAGTGCAGTACATAATTGAAAACTATAAAACAAACATATCCCATAATGATAAAAACATAATAAAATAAATACATCACAGTCATTAAAATACCTAGACTACTATGCATCTGAAAACTTGCTAGCTGGAGAAGGCCTGCTCAAATAGGTAAGTTTTAAGTGATCTTTTGAGGCCTCCACCATGCCAGGAGAATGGATACTCCCAGGAAGAGGGTTCCACAACACTGGAGCTGCTACTGCAAAAGCTCTGTCCCCAGATTGTCTCAACCAGAAGGAGAGAACAATAAGTAGGCCAGCATCAGTGGGATGGAGGGGTCAGGTTGGGAGGTAAGAAACCAGCAGATCTATCAAGTAGTCAGGACCCAATACAGGCAAGGCCTCCTTGTATGTTAACAAGGAGATCTTAAAGGTCATGTGCGACCACAAAGGCAACCAATGCGTCCAAAACTAGACCCAATGCATCCATACTGGATACAGCCCACAGTTCTATCTTTTTTCTGCCACAAATCAAGAATTTTTGTCATAAACAGACACAACTTCTGAAAATAACAGTAGGGCTGTCTGGATGTAAGTGTGCAGGCACAGACGCATGCATAGCATGCATTTGCATCTGCCTCCAACCATTTTGAAAATCTCCCCTTCCCCCAATGTGTTTCAAACTCACAGAAAGAACAGGGGTGGGTGGCACTTCTCATTCATAATAACAATGCACAGAGTTTATAGATATTAAACATACAAGCACTGCAGCTGAAAGCCTATGGGTAAAGCTTACAAATGTGTCAAGCAGACAAAACATGTTAGGGCTCTGTTACAGACCACCTGAATTGTGATGAAATTGTCCTATTACAAGGCAATTCAGTTAACGACTGAGAAAAGGGATTATATCATAATGGGAAATCTTTATTGTCCTAACATTGATTGGAGCTTACTGCAGCAGCAGCCATCTTCATAGATCTCCTAGAGGACCACAATCTGAGACAAGTGGCAGCTGCACCGATAAGCAAGGATAATATCTTTGACCTTGTCATATGTAATATATAATATATAAAATAAATGTCATATGTAACACTGTACAGACCAGAACATTAAGAGATGTGTAGTCAAGAAACTTTGAGTCCAAGTGACAACTCAAAGGTAGAAATAAAATTCAATAGAGATATTCATAAAATCACGGGATTAGCAGAGGAATTTAACTATAAAAATGCAATTTCACTATAGGCTCAAAATCAGTAGCATCAACCTGTAGAGCAATTAGTCTAACAGCGATATTGGTAAAGAAGGTAGGGAACAGTTAAAGAACATCAAGAAGAATAAATTTAAAAAAACGTTTCAAATATGTTTTAATAATTTTTTGTAATTAACAGAAAATTTGTACAATATATGAAGGAAAATAGCCTGGCTGGGGGATTACCCCTTGGAGTTACAACTCTAAGGATGGACATCATATGCAATTACTGTACATTAATAATTATAGTTAGGGTTGTAATTTGTTCACAGTAAAATCTGGCCAATTTCACAGCACATGCACAAGGAAAAACATAAATTTCATGGCTCTTCACGGTAGCAGTGATCATGGCCCCCCCCCCAGCACACACACAAATAATCCAGTGCCGCTAAGCATTTTAAGCAATCCTTTAATTTTCTTTCACTGTTTTTTTCTTTTTAAGGAAACAGTCCATTCGGCATTCCTCATTTTGTGACTGTGACTCGAAGAGTGAGAGAGAGACAGAAGGACAGTCCACATGGAGAGAGCCCCCCAACTCAGCTCCCCATCCTTCCTTCATTCACCTGAACTGCTTCTCACTGAAGCTCATGTTCCAATTATCCCCCTCAAAAAAACCTTTTTTTTTTTAATTTCTTGTAACCAGAAACTGCTTGTGTGTTCTGGAATGGCTGATCCACTGCAATGCTGACAAAGCGAAGAAAAGGAAACTTCTTAGGGGTTTGTCATTCTCCTGCTCTCTCCCCTTAATCTCTTTTTCCAACCCCCACAGTGTGGCAGCCAACTGATGAAATTGCAATCTCCATTCCAGCATGGAGAGGCATCGTGAGTATGCATCTGTCTGCTTCAGATCACACAGGTAGCTGGCACTGATGGCCCTTACAAGAAGGTGATTATAGAAGGACAATAAGAAAAGAAACACTAGTAATTAAAAGCATGACAGTCTGCTTCAGATTACACAGGTAGCTTTGCACCTAGAAAACTGGGGATTTTCAGGGATGGCTACTGACTTCATGGCACTGAAAAAAATTGCAAATTTCACAGTAATCATGAAATCCGTGCCCCCGTGAATTAATTACAGCCTTAATTATAGTCTATCGAATCTACCAATTTCTTAACAGTAATCCTAACATAAAGCAGGGGTGTTTTTTTTTCTTTTCTCAACTTTCTCTTTTACCTCCTGCACTGGTGACCCCTGGACTCTTTCCAGTGTAGCCACTCAATGCAGCCTGATTCCACCTTGCCTGAGGCCCTCCAGCACTGACTCCCGACATGGGCCCATCTCCACTTCTTGTCCCTCAGTCACCTGAACCCCCAGCTCTGTGCCCCCGGGGGCAGGACCACCTACACCTCTGGCGCTCTATCTAGAATCTAATTGAGCAACCAGGCAGAGTTGGAGGGAGTGTCAGTAGTGCATTGGAAAGGCCCAGCATTGAATATGAGGTCTGATCCCTGGACTCACCTTCGCCTGCCTGGTGCCAGGGATTTTCACTTGTTCTGCCAACTGGTGCGGTCATGCAGTGGTGTCAGCACATGGAGGGCACACTCCTGCCCCCTCCCACAGATGTCCACCAACACAGTGCCCCCATTGGTTGTCCCCACCAAGGTGTGTGGTGTCCCCAGCCTCTGCTTGGAGCAGTTACCTGGTGGGGAAGTCCCCAAATCCCAGTCCAGGAGAGGAGAGCAGTCTAATGGATGCTCAGTTCTCTCCTCCCTGCCGACCCCAATGGCCTGAGCTCACTCCCAAACCCAGGTCACTGGTGTGGCATTGTAGGAACAAAACCCTTGATGGTAAAATTGATTTTTAATTATCTTATGTGATTTTATATGGGGTTAATTATGGGAAGTTTTACTATAATTTCGGTTAAGATTACTGTTTGTATAAATTCCCAAAAGCAAAACAAAAGTCTTAGTTGATTAAATCCTAAAAACATTAAAATGGAGGAATGATTCAATTTAAAGTGGAGACAGTTTCAGAGTTAAAAAAAAAGGTTTTCTTTCAAACTGAAGCTTCCCTATTAAAGGCCTCTGTTCTATCCACCAGTGGAGATCCTAACAGAGATACAAGGGGTCTAGCCAATATTGCTGACACCTCATAACTGGCTCAAGAGAAGCATCCCTGTGATCTCAACTGATTTATAGGTATGTTTTGAATCCTAGGCTAGAATGGACAGTACAAAGCTGGGTATCCATGGCTACAATCAGAGAGAAGGTCATGTGACTGGTACTGCCTTGAGCAGCCTCTTAGGAAAATGCTGTTTAAATCTCCATAGACTTTGTAATGAAATAAAAAGTTTTTATTCATAGTTTAAAAATGCAATGTGTTGCTGATCTGAACATTTCACAAATGATAAATAGTATTATAATAATTAAGATCACCAAGTTTCACGCATGCAGGTAGAAGAGATCTGAAGTTATGTATGAAAGTATTTAAAATAGCAGCCTTTATTGATAAAAAGACAACTCTAGTCTCTCATAATAGCTGACATCCTGAGGAGTCTGAAAATATAACTCTTAAGTGTGTAGCCTGTTGCTAAGCGTAAAAAGATCATCTGAAAGTTTATAGTCAATGTTTTTCTGACATTGATTTATTGCTCTTCTTCAGAGAACAAAGGAAATTCACGTGCTTACAAAAATCCAATGCTTTAGAGACATTCTGAAGATATTTTATGAACAAATTTTATATTATTCTGTAGCTTAGAATACTTAGAGATAAACTATCACTTTATTTTAAGAAGTTTCATTAAAATTTTGAAGTTATAACCTTTAATAGTCTAACTTGAGAAATATCAGTCCCATGAATATGGGAAACATACCAAAATGCTCCATTTGATGAGAGAAGTTCAAATATATAAGTTTAAAAGTTATATTTTTTTGCATTACGAAGTTATATAGGAAAAACAGTTTTGAGAATAAAATGAGTTTGGAGTTTGTGGGCAGTCCTTGCAGGGGCATGGCCACTCTCACATTCATCATCTGCAAGGACCAATCAAAATCTGGTGATGACATCACCCAAAGCAGGTTCATATTAGTGAATTCTGCTAGCCACACTTCAGTCTTGGCTAAACACTGTACAGTGAGGAGTTCTGTTATCTTAATTGAGAAGTTTAATGGCTTTATAACTTCTGCTAGGCAGGAAAGCCTTAGACCTCACCTGAATTTGGAATACTGGGACCAGTCTTGATTAATCATTGGCATCCAGAAAGGGGTGCTAAGGATAAGCTTGAAAGCCTATGCAGCATTGCCATGAGGCCCAGATGCAAACTACTTTATTACAAAGGACGCTTTTCACAGTGGAACGGAGTAAGGCCTGTGTTTTCTTTACTGAGCATTTTGACTGCAGTAATATTGCCTGCTAACCTGGACCAGAGACTTGACTTTAAAATTCACAGCCACAGCCAGCTATGCAGTGTTGTGAATACAAGGAGTCTAGTTTCCTAAGGTTAAGTGCAGATGAATTAAACATGAAGAAGTCATTAGAGTTCAGTTATTAAGACAATTTTGCTATCCACAAGAAAGTTCTTTGATACAAGTGTTGTTATGGGACTGTTCAAATCCTGTTGTCTGATGTTTCCTGTTGAATCCTACAAACTGACTTGATAATTAGTGACATTTCAAACTGATGCAAGAGAAAGTTCCAGTTCAGGTTCCAGGGTCCAGGAAAAGTCAAGCTGACTGCTAAAGAGAGACTCTCATTCAAGGCCCGACTCAACCAAGATTTCTAAGTTAAGAGGGGAAGAAGAAACCAATTCTACAACCAGAAATAGAAATATAATTGTAATTACTTTTACTAATTAATTTTTAACTGCTAGTTTTGGCAATTTAAATTGGCTTATCTGGGAAAGTAGCAAGGGAACTTACTTTTAACTACAGAACTTGGGGCACATAGTTTAAAAGGTTTAAACTGAGGAAAATACATTTTGCATGATAAGAATTTTGAAATAAGTCTTATACAGAAATATAATCTGGAACACTAATGTAATGAGTTTGTATGTTCTTATACATGAAGGTTATGCTAAATACTAAGTATACAAAAGCATGATATATAGCTAATGTCATTTATTATGCTGAATATTGCTTATTCATTTGCATTGTTTATCTGCTGAAATTTGTTTTATTGGTTACTTGATTTTCTGAAGTCTTTGCTGTTGTTTACAGTTATTATGCTTGATAGTTATGCTAATTAGGAATATTTATAATTATTGTACAGATGTTAATAAAATATATATTTTTCATATCTTAAGTGGGGTAGAAGTGTTGTTACCATTATCTAGAATCTGAAGAACAGGAATAATATCACATGTGAATTTTATAATTATTCTGAGATATTTATGAAAATATTTTTTGGTAAGGCCCAAGGTGAATCCAAGTGCTACATTATAAAAAGTGATATTATAGCCTTTTTTCCGACAGCATGAGGTGTGGCATCCAGCACCTCAACCCTCAGCACCACCGGGCCGGCTTAAAACAGGGGTGTTGAAGCAGTAAAACCTGTATCTAATCTATATTTATTAAGCAACCAGTAACCTCCATCTCTTTGGCTACAAGGGCCATAAATGGCTTTGAAATCTGTTTGAGTATAAAAATTCAGACTTACATATAGGTGCAAGACAAGAATTCCAGAAAAGCTATCAAGCTGCCAGTTGAGACACTTCAGTTTGTGAGACATGATGGCATGTTGCAGCCTTTTGGGATGTTACTAAATGTAGAGCATAAATATGGGCCCCAGATATCCATATATCTCCATAATGTGCAGTATGTGATTCTGCATGGTGTACCCTTTCTTAACATGCCATCTTCCCTTACCCTTCTATCTGTTCATACACTGAGAAGGGAGCAGGGTACTACCAGTAGCATACTATCACCCATTTTGCAGCTATCAAGGCTCCCTGTAGCCACCTTGTGCTGCCATGTGGGTCTGCATGCCTAGTAACCAAATTTTGGAGGGTGCTCAACATTATCATTAGGGCTGAGAAAGTAAGTTCTAGCTGAAGCATCTCCTGGCAGATCTTCTAGATCTCTGTCCAGTCTTACTGGAGTTCTTTACAGTTCCAGAGTGTATGGGTGATGCTCCCTGGGGCTAACTGTCATCTCCAACATGCATTTGATGGGGCTAGGTCACATTTGTATAGCTTTTGAGGGGTTCTATGCCATCTGTGCAGGATCTTGAATTATGTAAAACAATTTCTGGTATCTTTAACCACTTTACTTAAATGTTCCTGCACTCTTTCCATTCTTGAAGCGTGATCTGTGTGCCTAATTCGGCACCCCACATCACCCTTAACCTATCTGTGGTGTCTCCTTCCAGGATCCAGAGCTCCTTGTAGATACAGTATGTCTAGCCTTCAGGGGTGAAAGGTTTTGGAGCTGTTCATGTAGTGTGTCTAACACATGTGGGCTGGGTAATCTGTAACTAGCTCCCAGGGCTTGTGCAAGTGCATGCCTAAGTTGTAAGTACTTCCAATACTGATGTTTTGCAAAGTGAAACTCAGCCTGCAGCTGTCGAAAGGACTTAAGGTGTCCTTTTAACCAGTCTAGGATATGCCCAACATAGATATACCCTTGACATGTCATTGTGGCAAGGAAACTGGATGTCCTTATATTGCCAAGGTTGGGTTGTTCCAGAAAGGAAAACCCGGAGGGGGCCCTGGTTTCCAGAGGGCCTTCTTTGCATATATCCTCCATGTCCTGGTTGAATACAATAAGGTAGGGTGAGAGCTCAGATGAGCTGGGAGCTTCCCATACATCACTACATGTAGCAGAAAGGTACCTAGAAGGTAGGCTTCTTTGTGGGCCCACTTTGCCTGGGTTACCATCAGCACTAGGGGGCTGGTTTGAAAGAGATGTAGATGTATGTGAGCTGCATGTTTCCATGGAAAGTTCAGGAGGTTGAGACCTCCTTCCACAAGAGGCTTGTACAACAGCAAACCTAAGAGACAGACAACAAGTGAAAGTGAATGGCTCACTCTCCCCGCTCCTTCCTATTATGAGAGGAGTACCACGAGGCTCGATCCTTGGACCACTACTGTTAATGCTATATATCAATACCACTGGGAATTACATCAACAAAGTGAAACTTCATCTGTTCGTGGATGACACAGTGATAGATATAGATATAGATATAGATATAGATATAGATATAGATATAGATATAGATATAGATATAGATATAGATATAGATATATATAGATAGATAGATATATATCCAGACCTTCGGTAGCCAAAGCCCAAATGGAGCTCCAATCTGAATTTGTTCTCCTCCAACTCAGCCTGGCACAATTAAAATGACTCTTGAATGCCAAAAAACCCAGAAGTCATGTACATCTATTCCAACCATCTCACTACTATCTAAAATGCACTAGTATCCCTGCCCCCCATCAAAACTCTCCTTGTCGATGACCTCAAGGGAGTTAACAATTTTAAATACCTAGGTTGTGACAGATCAACGCCTAACATTCTCTGCCCATAGTACTTCTCTTGCAAAAAAACTGCGGCATTGAGCTGGCTTCTTCTACAGAAAAAAAATCCCTTTTTACCACTGAAGCCAGAATATGATTCGTCCAGACAACTTTCATCCTACTCCTTGACTATCCTGACATGGTTTATGGCCAGTGCTCAGACTCCCTGCTGCACCAGCTGGACACACTCTACAATACAGCAATATGATTCATTTCCAATGTGCACCATCCCACACATCACTGCAACCTATATGCCTACTTGGGCTGGACCTCCTTATCTACTAGACACCTCATCCACTCTCTCACCTGGCTCTACAAAGCTCTTCTGTCAGAGCTCCCCCTCCCGTATATCTACTCTCTTTTGGCATACTGCCTGCCTATACTTCTTACGTAGCAATGATTACATTATGCTAGTAGTCCCATGCACCCACTCCCAGTTTGGAGGAATGGCTATAAGCCATGCTCTTCCGGCAGCCTGGAATAAAGCTTAATCTAGCCTCAAACTTCAAAACCTAACCTCCTACACAGTTTCAAAAAGCTGGTCAACAGCAAAATTGGAGACTCCTGTACATGTCACTGACTACGTCTACTCCAATAAGTAACAAACTATTTTCACTAGTTTCCTTCCCATCATCATCACACTTTCATACCTACCCTTCCCCCACTTCCCCCATTTCCCTCATCTATCTTGCCCTCACCTACACACACCCAGCTCCACTCACCTTCCCTTCCCCTTCCTCACTTTATGCCTCTCCGCTCAAACTATGTTTCAGATCAGTTACTGATCCCACAGAGAACACGTCGATGCTGACAAAATCGACAGTTCACTGTAAAGTCTGCCCAGGACCCTGGCAACCCCTCCCCAAAACAACTCTGACTCAGAATTGATAATCTGTAAGTCCAGGGGCTGTGGAGGCTGAGCCCCCTGCATGGGACATTTGTGGGGTGAAGCCCCTCAATAAACAGAAACAGTTCTCCGATGGATTTATGTCAACTGTATGTAGGGTCACATCAGGAAGATTTTGATGCTGTAGCATTGTAGATCCATTTCAGATAACATATCAAATGCCCTCTGTTGCTTCATGGTTTAGTTCTGTTGATACAAATTGTATTGCCTGATTGCCAAATGTTCTTACCATGTATGATCTTCATTGTTCTAACTTTACTTAGAGGATTACTTGTGTATATTTTATTGTTTGTATATATTCTGTATATATTTTATTTTTCTTCATTTATATTTTATGTTACTTTTATATACTGTGTATTTTTGCTGCTTATATCTGTTGTATATATCTGACTGCTCAGGACCTCCTTGTAAATGAGCCTGCCCAATGAAGTATTTTCCTGTCAATACACTTGAACCTAACCTAATATGAATCTGAACCTACCCACCTGGAATCTTACCCACAGAAAAAAATAAAGCATCTGTTTATGCAGTTGGCTAAGCAGGGTTTTTGGGAGCTATAGGGGCAGATTATCCAGCAGGTACAGAATTTTGGGTGCTGTCATCATTTTGTATGCATGCGCCCTCCCCCAATTGGGAGAGATGCAACTGACTCCATCAGGCCAGGTCTCTATGTAGATCTGCCATAAGGTGGGGTGATGTTGAGCTTGCCTAGGTCCTGCAGCTTCCAGGAGAAGTGGACACTGAGGTACTTAATGAGCCTTCAATGTCCTGTATATTCCAGGGAAATCCTGGCTGTAGGCATGCTGTTGTCATCATGGGCAGGATCAAGGACTTAGCCACATTCGCCTTATTGCCTAATAACATGCCATGGGCTTCAAGAAGGGCTAGGTTTGCTGGAACTGATTGTTCTGGTTAGGATAAGGTCAGCAGTATGCATATGCTAGTGCCTTCTGTTCTCCACTGAGAGGAATGCCGCATATCCTCTCATTTAGACTGATTGCTTGCAAGAGCAGCTCTAGAGCAATCACAAAGATGAAAGGAGACAGGGAGATCTCTGTCTGGTGCCCATGCCCAGGGGAAAGGGTAAGGAGTGCATTCCATAGGTGATGACCCTTGCAGATGCTCCCTTGTACAGGGTCAGAATATGGTGATGAAGGAGTCTCCAAAGCCAAAGGTAGCCAGGGCATGAAAAAGATAGCCCCACTCAACCCTGTTAATGGCTTTTCCTGTATCCAGTTAGATAAATACAGCTAGATCTTTAATTTGTGAGACCTTCCACAGGGTAGTAATGAGCCGTCTAGTATTATCTGTATTCCATCAGTGTGGGACAAACCCAACTTGGTCTTTATCTAGTAAGTTAGGAATAATAACTTCTGCAGTCTTGCAGCCTACATTTTTGCATATGCCTTACAGTCAGTGGTAGTCAGGGATATTTGGTGATAGCTTCCGCACATGGCCAGGTCTTTGGCAGGCTTAGGAATTAGAGAGATCATGGTGGTACACATTGATTCAGGAAGTATCCCAGCTTGGCAAGCTTCATTAAGTGCCTCTGCTACTGGTTGAAGCAAGAGGTCCTTAAAGGCACTAAGGAACTCAGGAGGGAGACCATCCTGCTCCGATGCTTTAATTGCTGGAATGGTTCTAAGGGTGGCCTCCAATTCACCCATGGAGAATGGGGCCTCAAGGACCTTTGGGATTCTAAGGAAATAGTGGGAATTTGTAAACGATTAGTAAAGGCCTTGAGGTGTCCTTTGGGGATCTCTCTCTCCAGTGTGTACAGGGTTTGCTAATATTCCACAAAGGCATGGTTGATTTCTGTTGCTCCTGTCTTCAGAGTGCCTACAGAGCCTTGTACTTCCACTATCCTCAACCTCTCCTAAAGTTTATTTAACTGATATGTCAGGAGCCTCCCTGGCTTTTACCCTGATTCCAAAAAAGATTGATGAAGCCTAAAGAGGGCAAACTCTGATTGCTGGTGCAAGAGAAGGTTTATTTTATAATGAGTACTGATAATGTTTGTCAATAAGTCTGGGTGGAGGTTTCAGTTTAGCCCTGTAAGTTTCCCTAAGGTCTTTAAGGGCTTCCAACTGTGCCTCCAAGTCCTTGTGCTTCTGCTGTTTGATATGAACAGCATAGCTATTATATCTACTTCTGATGAATGCTTTTAATGTGTCCTACCTATTTGCTGATGTAGTGTCTTGTGGTCGGTTGAATTCAAGAAACTCTTTAATCTCTCAATGCATCCCTTGGCAAAAGGCAGAGTCCTGCAAGATGGAAGAATTAAATCTCCACGGTTTCTGTGTCGAGGGGTCAGAACCAAACGGTATCCATGTAAACATGACTGGTGCATGATCTGAGATGATTATGACACCTACAGTTGCCCCAGAGACTTCTGGTACCCACTGATGAGAGATCAACCAGAGATCAATTCACGAATACAGTAGGAGTGGTGTGAAGGTGAATAAAAGGTGTAATCCCACCCTCAAGGATGTACCAACTGCCAGATGTCCATGAGACAGAGCTCATCTGCCAAGCTTGTGAGAGCTTGGGAGGACAGTGCCTATGGTCCTGTGGGAGCTGTGCTACTTCCTAATAAATCATCTATCATTGTGTTAAATTCCCCTCCTACCACCAGCTTCCTCCTGAGGTTAGCTTGGTGTGTTTGGGCAAGAGAAGTGTAGAAGGTGGCATCTGTATGATCTGGGCCACACACATTGCACAAAGTAACTGTTAGGCCACCTATTGAGCCCTGAACTATGACATATCTACCCTCTGTGTCTTAAAGTATATGGTCCACCTTAAAGGGAACATTTTTAATGTACCAGTATAGGACCTCCTCTGCTCTTGGAGTTGAATGAGCTGCCAAAAACCTATGAGACCCAGCTCATGTGCAATTTAGCTGTTTTAAAGGGAGTGAGGTGAGTCTCTTGTATAAAGACAATCCCAGCCCCCTTCCTGCGTAGGTGATCTAATACCTTCCTGCATTTAACAGGGGAATTAATGCCTTTGACAACCCAAGTGACCTACTTAATCGGTCCCATGATCATTGGTGCAGCAGAGCAGAGGGCTTTCTCAATGCAGCATGTAAGGCTGAATCTCTATCATCCCTGTTAGTGAAATAAACAGGATAAGGTTGCTGATATTCTGGTGAGCCAGGGCACTAGGAATAGAGGTATATATTGTCCCTTCAACTCTGCCCTGGGCACCTCAATCATCGCCTGTCCCATATTGATAGTATGATATCAACTCTGAAAGTTTGAGAAAAAGTAAGGAGCTAGAACATCCATCAAAAATATTATAACTGGAATACAACAGTAAAAGAACAAGAACAGGAACCATATTCTAAACCTTATACTATGATGCAATTGATTATCTTGTGACTGGGGAAAGAGGCCTAATATGTGCAGGAGGTAGCATCCCCTGGCTAGAGCCCCTGTCTGGTGTCAGTGTGGCTCAGTTGGTAGCACATCCACCTCTGGACCAGGAGGTTATGGGTTCTCATCCCACATCAGTATTGGACTCATACCTAAAACGCTGACATCCAAGTGCAATATTAGGGGGGGTGTTGTACTGCTAGTGTGTGCTATCCTTCAGATGAGACGTTAGACCGAGATCCCTTCTACCCATCCTGGTGCTGTCCTAGTGGGTATCCAGGTAGAAGTAAAAGAACCCAGGGCACTCCTCTCAAAGAGTAGGGGACATTCCCAGTATCCTGGCCAGCATTCTCCTTCCCATGAACTGGATCATGCAATTGTCCAGACTGTGTGGGTGTTGCTATGTGATATGGCTGCCACTACATATTCAGTCACTTCACTATCAGTCTAGCACTACTTGTAAAACATTTTGGGATACATTGCATATGAAAAGTGCTATATAAATGCTGATTCTTTTTCTTCAGTGTGCTCCTACCACTGGAGTAAGTTATTTCATGAGTATGGACTATGTCTGGGCCAACTATTTAAGGAGTTTTTTTCCTTACATTAATCTTGTTGACAGTGGTTCACTTATATCATTTAAATTCAGTCGTATTTAATTTTATTTGTTATATCTTATTACCTGCTACTTCTATGCTATACTTGTTGTAATTTTTACATTGTGTGTTTTATTGTTGAATGCTTAGAGCCACTGAGGATGAGCACTTTAGAAATAAAGTTTTACTTACTTACCCCCACTGAAATGGAGATGTGATCACAGTCCAGAAAGATACATAGTGAGGGAGTGGGTGGGGGGCACCCAGGTGGCTGGTATCTCAAGAGTCTATTCATACTTCCTCGTTGGCGTGCATGGGGAACAGAGTTGGTCCTGTAGAGGAAGTATGAAGTCTTACAAGCAGGCTCGGGGGGGGCCCTAGGGATTCTGACCCTCAGTCCAGTGAAGGCACATAGCAGTATTCTGTGTCAGCACTGAGAGGAAGGGAAAGGGTCCCCATACCATGGGAGCCCAACGTAAGGGTAACAACAGACTCAGGCATTGTTCACTGTGTGCACAGTAAATAAGTAATTTGTTTACCTGTGCTTTCTTGTTGCTAGGCTACCAAACTATGGCTGGGGTTGATGCTGCTACCACCATGGGCTCCTGCACCATCCGACAATCAAGGTTGTTCTGGGGATCAGGGCCTGAAAGCAACTGCAAGGAGAGGAGGGAAGATGTACTTACTGGAGCTTGTAAGTATTGCCAATACTGCGGTCATTACTGTGCCCACCAGCATGCCGAACCATCACCATTGTAGGCTCACAGAGCTGAATTGTCAGCATGGCACCCCTACAAAGTAAAGTAGTCAACCCCATTGATGGTCATGAACGGCAGCTTGATGAGTAGGCATGGAACAGGTAATCCCCCCAGGATGATGCAATGGGCCTGCCAGCTGCGTAAGTGAAGAAGCCACTAGCCTGGTAAGTTACTCATTTGAATAAAGTGTGGGTCAGCAAGTCTGGGTGAAGGAGAGAAGTATGATCTTTCAGTCTTTTTCACTGCAGTTAAAACTACTCCTCCCTCAGCCCCAGTGGTGTCCCTTCTATTGGCAAGCTGTGCATTAAGCGGAGAGTTGTGAGCTGAGATCCTTGCATGGAAGATTCCTTTCTTTGTGTCCATCCTTCATTCCTCTTGCCCAGTATCAAGTAGCTTGTGAGGAAGATCTAAGAGCTGAGGTGAGCCAGGGCAATGGGTTATTAAAGGTGACAGTCTGGTGATTAATGGCAAGGATGTAGGGCAGAAACGTTTGAGCAGTATGCAACCTGCCTAAGGCATAATAAATAAAAAACCTGTATAAAAGGAAAGTTCCATACATTAGCAAGTGTTATAGCAAACTGGTTTGCCAGAGAGAGAAAGAAAAAAAAAATATTAGTAACAGCTTTATAGGAGTAGTCCCTGTTGTACATAGGTCTCTGTTGCTCAGGGGGGAATGAGCCAGGGAAGGTCCCCTCAGGTCCAGTTCTCACCCCTCTCCAATCAGCTCCCTGACATTGAAGACCCCCTACCTTCCTCTAGGTGCTGTAGACACTGTGTTGGTTTTTCTGTGGAGATCAGTAGCGGTACCTCTTCTGGACTGTTGGTTGGCATCACTGTTCTTTTTGGGACAGGCTCCCCCATAGAGTCCAAACTGGCAACCAACCTTCCAGAAACTCTGCTGTGATCTCTGTAGCTTGGCACCTCTGTGGTGGTTCTGTGGCAGTCCCTGCCTCTGCGGTTAGATTTTTTGCCTTTAGAGGTCTGCCATTCCATGCTGTCTGGAGCCGCCTGGCTGTTTTGAGGTATGCTGTCATGAAGGTTCCAACCTTGCTGTGTATCATTCTCTTTACAGGGCTGGACTTCAGGATCCTGCAGGTGAAGAATGTGGCCAGTTCTTTTGAATATACTCAGCCACCTCCTGTGGTGTATGAAATGTTTGAGAAACACCGTTTCTCATAAAATTAAGCTTTGCTGGGAACTGCAGCCTGTATGGGATATTCTTCAATTGTGGGACGTTTTTAGTGCCAAGGAAATCCTTTCTTTTCAGTGCAAGTTCTGTTGAATAGTCCAAGAAGATCAGCATTATGTGCCTCTGTCAGGTTAGGGGACATCCTATTCACCTGCCAGATTAGAGGACCATGGTCTGTGGCCAATGTCAATACCTTTTCCTTACCTGGAAACCTAAGAAATCATGCCAGGATAGGTTGGGGTTTCTCTCCCAGTTTGGCTGTGGGCCTAAAGTGTGGTGAAACCTTTCTATTTTGAGAGAGGGTTTCCAGGAGTGTCTAAGCAGTTGGAGGAGCTCTCTTTGCAGAAATCCCACTACATCCTTGTGCTTGGCTTCTTCTGGGAACCTCAGAAAACTTAAATTGTTCCTGCAGCTATGGTTTTCAGAGCCACCATCTTTTTGAGTTGTTGAATGTGCACCTTGTGGTGTGTGTCCTTGTCATCAATATACTGTATGACAGGAAAGTTTCGGTGTGTCTAGATTTTTGTCACAGCTCATATACTTTTCCTTCCAGGGAGGTCACTGAGGTTTTAAAAGAGGCAATTTCTGTGAGTACTTGTTGGAGCATTGCCTTGATCTCCACTGTGTCTGAGGTAGTGAAGCCTCCCACCATGCCAGCTGCCATTCCCAATGCCCCCCAAGAGCACCACAGAAAATAAGTTATTTCTCAAGCATGGGATCAAATTTCAATCTGCAGTTTTCAGGCTCATTAGATGGGATTTTGTAGCATCCATTGAGCCAGAACTGAGGAGTCCAAAACTGTTTTTCCTGGGTAATTGATCCATTAAAATGCTGGGTGGCACAGAGCTGAAAATTCAAGCTGCCACTCTGGATCATAGCTTGCCCAAATATATTTTATTGAAGTCAAAGAATAATACTTTTGTACATATCAAAAGCTTGGCTTTCATATGGTCTCTGACCGATTTACAACATCCTTAAAAAGTCTTGCTTATATAAAACCTGCTATTTAAGAACAATAAAACAATAGAAAAAGACATAAAAACTGAAGAATACATTTCCAGCTGTGCCACACTGTTATTATTACATTTGTTTCATTTAGTCATTCCTTTAGTGATATGTTGTGTCTTAGACAGAGGTTCATTAGTCTTTCGATCTTAGGGGTACTGATATGCTCTTTGAGTGTTATCTAAATAAACTTCAAAGCTCTCCCAGACATTATTAAAGACCTGTTCCCTTCTCAATGATTGATAAAACCCAACATGGATTTACCAAAAACAAAAATGTCTAACCAATTTGTTAAAATTCTATTAACAACTAAGCAAACAACTGGATTTTGATATACCAGCAAACAGTATATTTTCAGATTACAGCAAATCATTTGATTCTGTACCACATAGCAATTGAATTCACAAATGAAGTTATATGAAGACCTAACAAAATATAATAAATCAGATGAGATACATATCTGGCTAGCTGATCAGTCCCAAGTAGTGTATATAGATGGAACTCTTTCAGAGATGGGTACAAAGACCAGTGGGGTCCTATAGGGTTCCGTTTTGGGACCCTCCCTTTTCCATATACAGGTATATCCTACTTATATGCATAAGAGCATTGGTAGTTTGTTAACCAAATTCACTGACTACAGTTAACTAGGTGGTCCAGAAAACAATTATGAACCTGGTGAAAATCTACAAAGGGACTTGGATAATATTGCTAATTGGACTACTCAAAAGGATGTGAACTATAGCCACAATATGTGTGTTGTATTGCACCTAGTATTGAAAAATTTAAAAATAATTTCAATATAAAGAAGACCCCTTTAAAAGTTGCAAGCTGTGAAAGCTCTAGGTGTCATTAGCAGTGATGATTTTAAACATCATCTTCCATAAAAAAAGCTCAAAAGGCAAACACGATCTTGTATTATTTAGTGAAGAGAAGCAGGAGAGGTCAGAGCAGGCCTGGAGTTCTAGAAGCCAGTGAATTGTCTTCAGGCAGCTAAGTAATTATTACTTATTGTCAGGAATCTGATTAATAGACTGGGTAAGCCAGTTTCTAGTCAAGTGATTTAAAGTTTTTACTTAAATTCAGAGGGGCAAAACGGTTGCAAAGTTGCTTGCTAAGCTTTGAAATCTACGGATTTGAAGTATAGCAACAAAGGTTTTCAGTAATCTGTATCCTAGTGTAGTGACATCAGTAATGTGAGGGTGGAGGGATGGCTAAATACCAGCATTTGGTGATAAACAGGACTTTACGACTTTAGTGATGGAAGTGGTCAGAGCAGGCCAGGAGTTCCAGAAACCAGTGAATTGCCTTTAGACAGGTAAGTAGTTATTGCTTATAGTCAGGAATCTGATTGATAAACTATATAAACCAGTTTTCTAGTCTGATGATTTGAATTTTTATTTTTAAAAAATGGCAACCAGGACAGGAAGTTGTGCGGTCATATCCTGGTCAAGGAGTACAAAGGTACAACCTACAATGCCAAGAAATGCAAAGTTATGCACATTGGAGCCAAGAATCCCAGTATGGAGTACTACCTTGGTGGAATCCAGGCATCTGCATCAGAGTAGGAGAAGGACCTGGGAGTGATAATCATTAATGACCTGAAGCACTCCATGCAGTGCAAGAAAGCAGCAGCAAGGGCAAACAATATGCTGGGATGCATAGCTAGGGGCATCAGAAGTAGGAGAGAGGATGTTATACAACCCTTATACAGGTCACTGGTGAGGCCACATCTACAGTATGGAGTTCAGTACTGGTGCCCACACCTCAAAAAGGACATTTACCTACTGTAGAAGGTCCAGAGGAGGGCTACAAAGATGATAGCAGGTCAGCAGAGTAAGGCATATGAGGAGAGGTTGAGGGCACTGAATATGTACTCCCTGGAGGAAAGGAGAGAGAGAGGGGACATGATTGGGACCTTCAAGTACTTAAAAGGGATAATGAAGGTGGATAAGGAGGATCTCTTTGAGCTGAGTGGCAACCGTAACATGAGGGGGCACAGTCTTAAGCTGGAGAAGGGGAGATTCAGGAGAGAGGCCAGGAAGCACTTCTTCACAGAGAGGGTGGTAGACACTTGAAATACACTGCCAGAAGTGATGGTCTTGTTAATGACAGTGGGCAACTTCAAGAGAGGCTGGGATATGCATAGGGGGAAGGTAAGGACCATGGGTAGGGAAGATGGGAGGACTGGGGAAGGGGGCAGGGACAGTAGCGCAAGCTGTGGACCCTGCAATATGAGCAGACTAGACAGACCAAATGGTCTTCTCCTGCTGGCTTCTTTGTATGTTTGTATATATGTTCATAAACAGCAATGAGTGGAGTGGCTGTGTGTTGTGCCAATTGGTGATGTGCCACAAGGGGCAGGAGACTGTGCCCAAAGGAAAGGCCAAGCTACATGCCTCAGTTCATTTGTAATCTATGAATGGTTAGTTGTCCTAAAACCCTGCCTGGGGTAGGGTGAATATTCAAAATATAGAAGGGGATTTTGGAAGCAGGAGGACATGGAAGCTTACTAAGCAGATAGCTAAACTTAAATATACAACTAGTGATGGGCAAAGTTAGAAAACTTTGCTGCATGGAGAAATTTGTGAAGTTACCTCAATGTGTGAATTTAATCCACAATGAGAAGTTCTAATTTGCATCACAGTTAAAACTTCACAAATGGGGGGTTTGATAATTTCACCTGTGAATTGGGGCCACATGAGAAGTTTGCAATGCTCCATGGGATTGGGGATCACATGGTGCTGCAGTGAACTGTATTGCCATGTGTAAACTGAATTCAGTGCAGTCTTATGCTGAGATTGGTATTAAGTCTGCTCTCAATCTCTGTGCCCAAAAGCCTTTCTAAAATACTAAAAACACACAATCTTTTGAACCAAATCACTGCCAAAAGTGTTCAGTGTGCCTTGTGCTCTAGATTACCAATTATTTTTGGTATTTTTTCAGATTTATTTATTTTAAAGTAGCTGTTTTGTTCCGTCTCTGTATGTAGTGAAACAGTGCTCTGGGGAAGGGGAGATGTGTTAGCTAGCTTGCAACAAGCAAAAGGCAGCCCTGTCTGTGTAAACAGCACTAGTGCTGTTTTACTCAGTGTTTTGTCTTAATTATTTTTTCTGCTTTCTGTGATTTTGTACTTTTTCGTATGTAGAACAGTTTGGTGTGTTTTATTGAATTATTTTTGTCAGTGCGGTTTCATTATATTGATTTCATTTATTTTTTTTAGTTTTTGAAGTTACAGTTTTACATAGAAACATAGAGGTTGACAGCAGATAAGGCTCACCAGGCCCACCTAGTCTGCTCATTTTCTCTGCCTGTTGCGAAACCACAGACCCTACTTGATCTCTGGCTCTGATCTCTTACCTATCATTAGGGTTCCCATATGCCTATCCCATGCATTCTTGAATTCCCCTACCAAATTTGGCCCCACCACCTCCACTGGGAGGCTGTTCCACACATCTACCACCCTTTCTGTGAAGAAGTACTTCCTCACATTGCCCCTTAGCCTAACCCTTCCAGCCTTATGTCATGACCCCTTGTTCTACAACATCTCTTTTTCTGGAAAATGCAACCCTCCTATACCTTATTTATGCCCTTGAGATAGCTGAAGGTCTCTATCATATCCCCCCCTCCCAGTCCTCAAGGGTATACATATTGAAATCCTAATTTCTTTTGCTTAAGTAGTACACGCTTAGTTCTGATTTTGGTTCTAGTTCTGATTTGCCTGATCTGACCCAGCCCAGCAGAACCAGAAAAGTCATCTCACACACCCTACATGAAATATCTTCAGTTCTTGGTTGATGGAAGGCACTTGACATTGCCTCATGCCTCTCAACACACCCAAAGCATGACAATATCTCATGATACCCGCACCCTATTGTATATTATTGCTTAAATCTATACCTTGTGACTTTTAAGCGCTTTGCAACATTGGGCACCTTTTAAGTTTTTATAATGTGTTAGTTCTGGTTATTCCTTATAAATATTAGGAAATCATTTCATTTCATTTAAACATTATTTTGATTATTGACAGCTGTCTGCTTTTTCATATTATAAAATGGAAAGAAAATTTCCAGCAACCTGATTGACTAAAAGGTACATTTTGTCATACATAGATACATGCTGTAGCAGTGACAGTAACATCTTTCTAATAGTCTGTTTTTACATGTCTCCTCTTATTTCCTGAATTCCCTGTCATGCATTGTTTGTGTAAACAAAAAAAAAATTTAAAAATATATATTTTGGTGTTGTTTTTACTGTCTGTGCAGCTACAATTAGTTAGCTAAGTAAAGTGTTGGGTTGGGTTCCAAAATCTACTTATAAAAATGCCCATAAAGAGACACTCTGGTAAAGTTGAAGTTGCTCACAGCGATGATGTTGCCAAGAAAAGCATACTTTCTGTGCTTCAGAAGGGTACTGCATGTAAAACAACTACTTCTGAAGCAGGTTCATCAGGGGTTAGTAGTACTAGTACTTGAAAACGACTAGTTAGTGCAAGTGGTGGGGGCATTAGTGCGTCTAAATTTTTCTCAACCACATCTGTGGCATTAATGCTATTCAGTGCTGGCACTGCTGCTGGTGGAGACAGCGACAACAACAGCAGCCCAAGAACCCCAAAAATGTCTTGCTCTGGAAATGTGGTTGAGGATGATAATGTGGTTGATTTTCCTAAAACTGGTGTGATGAGCTTGAGCATGACTCACAGTCCGATGCAGAAGATCTGATTGTTTCATGAGGGGAATCAGATGCTGAGAAGGAAATAATGGGTAGAGAAAGTGAGGAGTAGGAGGAGGAGGAGGAGGAGGACAGATCTCAGAAGGAGGTTATCAGCCTAGGAGGGGATGGTTATGATAATTTGAACCCTATATGAAATGCTGAAAAAAAAGTAAGGGCCATGCTGCTGAGCCTGCGGTGCTGTGTACACCACAATTTCAGGGAATTACCAAAGTCTCCCAGTCTTCCAGCTGTTGTTGCTGTTAGCACTGTTGAGACAATAATAATAATACCTATTAGCCAGCAGAATTAGGCCTTCTGGCCTATCCAGTCTGCTCATTGTGCAGGGATTTCAGCTTTGGGCAGGCTGGTGTCCCCACTCTCCCCTCCCCTAATAACAGAGCTTGAATCACCTACTGTCACAGCAGTGCATAAATCATGCCCCAAAATACCCATTTCAACCCCTCCAATGTCCCAGTGCCCAGTTTACCGTCACATAAAGACAAGGGCTACAAAATCCCTAGTTTGGGATTTTTACATTCTGGACCCAGCTAATGAAACAGTGGCTATCTTCCAGCTTTGCTTAGTGCATGTTAGCTGTGGGAAAAAAGGATAGTCACATAAACATTACTGGGCAATACACACACCTCAAGTCCATGCACCTGTTACATTGGACTCAGCACCAAAGGGAATCTGGTGCAGGGGGACCTTCTCCCTTATCAACCTCATTGTGCATGGCATCCTGAAATGGCACGGATACAGTCACGGTGGAGTCAAAAAATGATCACAGAGTACTACTACTACAGAATCAGGAGGTGGATTTAGAGGGATTGCGTAGTAGTGAGCAGAGTAGCAGTGGTGGTTGAAGTATTAGCAGCTGGAGTCACCAAAACACATCAGTCCCAGTCCATAAAAGACAAAAAATATTGTCATTCATTCAGCATCTGTGACCCCCCCCCCCACACTGAGTTAAAAGCTACCCCACTAGCCATGCTGCCAGTGTGCACAGTACAGCTGTTTGGTCTCCCGAGCCCAACACCCCAAACGGTGCAGCCTACATTGCATAGCATGTTTAAACAGCATACCAAATACCTACCCAGTCATGCTATTGTATGTGATCTTAATGCAGTAACCACTGAAGTTTTGGCAATTGATCTATTGCCATTCTGTTTTGTGGGGAATGTAGGATTCCAAAGGTTGATGGGGTGGGCCTGTCCAAAAATGATAGATTCCATCATGAACCTACTTCTTCACCTGTGCCATTTCAGAACTTTATAGAACTGTGACACCCACAGAAATACATGCCCTGTAGCATTCACCATACATATGTCCTAGTATGGATATGTGGACCAATGGCCAAACTGCTGGTAGCTCTTATCTATGTATTGCAGCCCATTGGGCACAGGTACCTGGGGTAGTATTTGATGCTGGAATGGAAAAATACTGTATGAAGTCCGACTGCATTGGTAGCAGCATTCCAGGTATTCACTAGCATGCCACACTGGCAATGAGGAGTGTAACAGGCTCGCAGATGGGTCCAAAAATGTTAGAAGTGCTGATGACTGAAATTGATGGATGGCTGAATCCACATTCCCTGAAGCCATGCTTCATCATAAGGAATAATGGCTCTAATGTGGTTAATTGCATTACTGATGGTGGGTTTCTCCAGGTTCCATGCATGGCACACTGTCAATCTAGTAGTACAGGAGTTTCTATCATATCCTGAAATCAAGTCAGTGTTGTCTATACCCTGCTACATCTGTGCCCACTTTGTTCATTCTGGAAATGTCCATGACCATCTTAGCTAGCTGCAGATCAAGAACAAGCTGCCTCAGCAAAGTCTGATGCTGAAGTTGTCACCAGATGAAACTCAACACTCTACATGATCAAGCACTTGTACAGGCAGAGTACACAGCTACCTGTGAGTGCCTGTTGCTGAATACAAGTCATGACAGTTCCACAGCATCAATGTCTCTCACAACAGAGCAATGGTGATTAATAGATGGCCTGATCATGATTCTGAGATATTAGAACATGCCGCACAGGAAGTGAGTGGGAACACTGCCTTATCAGTCAGGCCATCCCACCTCTAAGGGTGCTGTGGCAGACGCTGTTAAATTTATAGCTGGTGCTAGAAGCAGGTGGAGATAGGGGAAGCTGTGCCATAATGGAACACATGTTGCAAGTATTAGACACAATACTCATATTTCCAGCAGTCTGCAAATGTTGGTATTGCCACCATGCTGGACCCATGATATAAAAGGGGAGTGTCATCAATACTTGAAGGTCGGCATGATCAGGTATGAAATATAACCGATCATCTAGTAAGGGGAGGTACCTATGGATTGGAGGTCAGCTCATCTCATCTCACACCTTTATTTAAAAAGGGCAGGAAGCAAAGTGTAGAAAGTTATAGACTGTTTAGTTTACCTCAACAGTTTGCAAAATTCTGGAAGGTATTATTGAGAATACAGTCATAGCACCTATAGGTAATGTTGACGCTGAACAGCATGGTTTCACCCACTGAAGATCCCCTCACTAATCTTGTATGTTTTTATGAGAACGTTAGTAAGTCTGTAGATGAAAAAATCCCCTGTGATGTTGTTTTCATTGACTTTAGTAAGGCATTTGTCACTGTTCATCATGATGCCGTTATTACAAAAACTACTCCAGAGTGGTGTGAATAACAGAATTATAATAACTGGCTGTCATTTTTTCCCATAGGGAAACCGGGTTGTAATTGTATCATTATAACCAGCTGATTATAATGACAAACACACGCCCAGTTTTCCTAGATCAGCGCATGTGCTAGCTACGATCTTCCTCTACTCTGCGCGTCCCCTGCCATCCCACTCCTCAACGCTCTGCAGTTTGCCAATGCCAACAGTAGAAGTCAGCAGTAAGTTCTTCTTTTTTAAACAAATATACAACTGGGCACATAAAATGGCTTTTTTTCAGTCGTAAATAATAATAAAAAAAGTAAACTGCTTTACATCAGAAGCCGAGCCGCTATGGACCATGCTGAAACTCCAACGGTCCGCAGCTCGGCTCCATAGTATTTTGTATAATTGCTGTGATGAAAAAATGACCCCCAGCAGTTATCCAGAATAAAGGATGGGTAGGTGTGTAAAACTCAGATTTTACATACTCCTTAGGGGGTGGGATGCCTTAACAAACCCCTCGAGCTTCGTTCTCAGGGTTTATATGGCATCCCACCCCTTGGGAAGTGTAACATCCTCATTATGACCACCTACCCATCCATTATTCTCCATATAAAGTGGGTCTCAAATTGACTGTAGAACAGAACTCAGAAGGTAGTTCTGAATGGAAATATGTCTCAGGAGGATAATGTGACTATAGGTATTCCTCAGGGCTCAGTTCTGGGCCTGTACATCTTCTATCTATTTATTGCTGATATTACAGTAGGTTTAAATTGCTGGTCTGTCAAGTACTCAGACGATATTAAAATAGGTGGTGCATGTAATAGTGTAGAAAATAGGGCTAGACTGCAATTAGACCTCCAGTTATATCTGACTGGGCTAATAGCTGGGGAATGAGCTTCAACATTGAAAAATGTACTGTTATGCAATTTGGGTTCAACTACATGATACACAAGTATTTTTTCTGTGATAAACAGCTTAGCTGCATGGTGCTTGAGAAGGCTTTAGGTGTCCACATTTCAGATAAATTCTGCTTTACACAACATATTAATAAAACAATTATTAAAGCACATAAATTATATGGACCATAAAAAACAACATAAACTCTAGGGAGGCTAAAGTTTTGCTGGCACTTGATAGATCCTATGTGAGACCACATCTTGATTATTTCTTTCAGTTCTGGTCCCCTTACAAGAGAGGTGAAATTATGCAACTTGAAAAAGTCCAAAAGGGATTTACTAAACTGGTACTTTGGTTAGGTGATAAACATTACAAAGATAAATTAGTTAATTTGAAGTGTATGACCTTGGAACTGAGAAGATATGGGGTAACCTATTATTCGTATAGGACATAATTAATAATCCTTATAACATGGCTATCTAAAATACAATCATTTCATTGGTCAGAACACATCACCTGACCATTGACTAATCCCCGATATACCCACAGTTGCTTTGCCGGTCCACAATAACCTGATTGACAGCAGTGTAAACTGACTTAGAGAAATCACTCCATCATAGACACATTGAAAAAGAGAAGGCGGATTCCGCCTTCAAAGGCAGATTCCGCATTCTTGTAACAAAAAATCCACCTAGTGGACAACTACAAAGACAGCATCTTCTATACACATTATTCATTAGGTGAAAGGACTATTTTAGTAGAAATCCATGTTCAAACACATATATTTTCATATTCCTTTACATAAACCTCTAATATAATGTGGCTCATGTTATAAGAGGATTAACCCACTCCAGGGTATGGGTTTACTGAGCATTAATCCATGCCTGGGTGGTTGAAATCACTCGGTCTACAGCCTCATGATTCCTCCCCCCCCCCCCAGGCTTGGATTAATGCTCAGTAAACCCATACCCTGTCATGGGTTAATCCCTCCTTATTTATTTAACAAAATGGGTCTCACCTTTAAACAAGACATAGTTACGACTAGAGGTCATCCTCTTCAATTGAGTGTTCCAAGGTTTAATAGCATTCAAAAAGAGTTTTTCTATACCCTGAGAGTTATAAGCACATGCAACACTCTCCCTCTTGAGTTAATCCTAAGTAAAAGTAAACAGATTTTCAAATTGCAATCTAGATAACTGGCTTTTAAAAAATACTAAATTATGTTCTTAAGGGTCTTTTGATAGGAGCTGTGTATGGGCATGCTGCCTTTTGCTGCTGATTTTCCCCTTAGTACAAGATGGGTTCATGGGACACAGATGTTATGATCACAGTTATATAAAGCACAACATGACAGTGTCCACAGATCAAGTACTGCTACCACATCAGTTAATTAGACTGAAAAAAGACAGGGCTGGTAACAAGAAAAATTACAATAAATCCACTTAGGGATGCTTTATCCCACATAGGAATTGTAGATATTGTGGAAAAGGAGGAGGAAGTTGATGAGTCAGCAGGATTGTGCGCAGCGCAACACATGGTGGATGCATATTTGGTGGACAGCAGGCACCTTAACATATTGGAACAGCCTCTGCTATACTGGGGTAGCAAGATGACTGATTGGTCAGTACTGACCTCCATAGCAGTGAAATATCTTGGCTGTCTATCCTCAAGTGTCAGTGTGGAGAGGGTATTCAGTTTGGAGGGGCCACTGCGCAGGACATGCATATAAATCTGTGCCCTAGAAATGTTGGCATGCTAACATTAAAATTGATGAAGGGCACATTCCACATAACACAATTACATCTGTGTTCATACCACAGGATGGCAGTGATGATGAAGAAGAACCAGAAGAGCATGGTGGTACTGGCAATGGCAAATTGCCATCCGGTGAGGTAGATAATGCAGTAATGGAGCAAGAATTCCCAAGTGGGGACAACTCCAGTCTGGAAGACTGTGAGGGCTGCTTCCTCAAAGATGACTGTAGTAGCAAATAAATAGAAAAGTGTTAGACCCCTCCTTTCCTCCTTATTTGTTTAATCCTTTCCTTTATGATTGAATTTTGTTTGCCTGTGAATATTTTCCCCAGGTTGTGCCACGATTGTATAAATCCATATAAATCCATCTGATTAACATTATCTTCCCTCTTCTTTGTAATACCTTGCCCCCAGGTACTGTATAAAACCTCTAAGACTATGTCAGCCAGCCAGCCTACCAGACACCCAGCCAACCAACCCAGCAGTCATCCTGCCAGCCATCCTACCAGCCAGCCCAGCAGTCATCCTGCCAGCCTAGCCAACCCATCATCCAGCCTGCCAGCAATCCTGACAGCCATTCTGCAGCAATCCCACCAGCCAGACTGTCAACAATACTTCCACTGCTGCCAGTAATCTCACCAGTAAGGCTGACAGCCATCATGCCTGCAATTCCATCAGCCATCCTGCCAGCAATCTTACCAGCCAGCCTATATATACTGCCAGCCTTTGGGCTGGCAGTATAGCCTAGAGTTTAGAGGAATGAGGTGTGAACGAGCTTGGTACATCCAGCAGACTAGATCTGAGTTTGATTCTCACAACCTCCACTTGCATACTGTGTGACTCTGAGCAAGTCACTTAACCGCCCAGTGCTCCCAGGTTGCCCCTGAAAACAGGCACTCGTGCCTAGTGGGCCTTACCCGGTTACCAAAGACTAAAAAAAAAAAAAAATAGCCATCCTGCCAGGAATCACACCAGCCAACCTGTCAGCCAGCCCACCAGCCAGCCCACCACCAGCTGGCAAGCCAGCTCTCAAGCTGAGTCTCCAGCCATCCAGCAAGCCCATCATAGCAGCAATACCAGAAGTCCAGCAAAGGCCAAGATATGTAGTCTGCTGTGATGGTAAGTATTTTTATTGTTTTTCACAGTCCTGTTCCTCACTGTTGGTGTGCATGATTCTGTCATTGCACAGGAGAGACCTCCACTTTACTTGTAAGACGTTAAAATACTGTACGTTTTTTTCTTTCCTTTTGTCTCCCTCTCACTTCAGACAGCACACCAGAAGCCATAGATTAAAGCTGTGTCTTCCTACACCATCACTTTCTGTAGCACTGTTGTGCCAGTACACGGCATGGCCATCACAAATTTGATGGTAAGTATCTGACATTATTTTTTTTTCTGTTTTTAAGTTTTAATGTTATCTGTTTCTTTTCACAAATAAACAGTGACACAGTGGCCATGCCATGTCAGGTTAAATAATGTCCCATTCTTTCTTCACAGGTGACACGTTTAGAATGAGTGAGACTGGACAATGACTCTATCATGCAGCTACAACGATGGCAAAGTCAGACTAATTTTTTTCTTCACTGGTGACAGGTACAGATTCAGAATGAGTGAGATGACACAATGGATCTATCTTGCAGCCACAGCAGTGGCAAAGTCAGGCTACATGATATTTTCTTCACAGGAGACACATATAGTAACAGTTGGAGAGGACAATGTATGTACTGTCCGTGTGGTTATTCATCCACAGTGGCCACATTAGTAAGGTCTATATAATTTTCCCTTCTATTCTCAGTTCTCCTCCTCTTGTCATACTATGTTCTCATCCAGGAAGCAATACTTCTCATCCTCCACCACTTCTGTCTAGGGACCCTTCATTCCATTTCAAGGCCAGGCAATCACCAATGTGATGATAAGTATCCTTTCAAAAATGTGTTTTCTCTTAATTGTTTAATTTTGTTTTCTTTTCACAAGTGTACTGTATCCCAGCATGGAGTGTATTACAGTCTAAATAATCTTTATTTTGTCTTCACATCAGATCTGTGATCTAGTCTGCCATTACATGAATTCCTCATCCTTCTAAAGCAAGCAAGTCATTGCCATCTTGTAATTTCCACCAGCTTGCAGATGTGGTCATCCTTGCCAGCTAATTCTTGTACCTTGTCCTCCAGCACTGTATGTGGTGTTATTACAGTCAAAATGTCCTCTGTATCAAGCATATATAACAGTCGTCCAACTGATGCTGCTGCCTCATTGTGCAATTTGAAATTGTCACACATAGGGAAAATACCTAAAACAAGAGAAATAGGAGAAGACCACAGTTACATATTGATATATGGCTACAGATATGATTTTAGAAAAAAGAAATTAAAAAAAATACTTACCTTCCATGGTACGAAACGTCCCAAATTAAATAACTATATGTGGAAAAGACCCAAGCAGCATCAGGATTCAATCACCCTAGTGATAAATGCCTGCAAAGAGAGAAACAGTGACAAAAGATGGTTAGAAATACAATGGTATCAAATACTCTGCCACCCCTACAACCCCCAAAAAGAAACAAAATACTTACCTTGGCTGAATTTATGTGTACTGTAGTTTTTGAAAGTTGTGATTAACAATTGTGAATTGTGAATAATGCACAATTAGCACTAAGTGTGTTACAACAAGAGTGTTTTGGGCACTTACTAAGTACCACGTGGAAGCCTGTAACATCCTGTCCTAGTTTTCTAGCACTAAAGGAGAGTTTTGGAATTCACAGATTTATTGTGAATTGTGATTAACATACAATAAACACAAAGCGCATTACAACAACAGTGTTTGGGGCACTTAGACACTGTGAACTACAATGTGGCAGCATGTAGCAGCCTGTCCAGTTTTTGCTGGCACAACAGGAGAGTTCTGGAATTCCCAAATTTAATGTGAATTGTGATTAATGCACAATTAACACAAAGTGTGTTACAACAACAGTGGTTGGGGCACTCGCACGCTGTGAACTACAGTGTGGCAGCATGTAGCATCATGTCCATTTTTTCTGGCACTACAGAAGAGTTCTAGAATTCCCAGATTTAATGTGAATTGTGATTAATGCACAATTAACATAAAGTGCATTACAACAACAGTGTTTGGGGTGCTTACACAACGTGAACTAGTGTGGCAGCATGTATCAACCTGCCCAATTTTTTAGTGCACTCAAGAAAAATTCAGGGAGAAAAGAATTTTGTAAATTGTGATTTAGGCACAGTTAATGCTAAGTGAGTAACACACAACAGTGTTGGGGCACTACAAACACACAGGGCATTGCTATGTAGTGGTACCTGCAGCAGAGTGTGACAGTGTGACATATTTATTCTGGTAGCTGAAAAAAAATAAAGAAAGAGACAGATACAGAGATGGAAGTTATCAAGAAAATATAGGAAGGAAATATAATCTCTTTGGGGGTCTCTTTTTATGGCAGTAGTGGGCAGAGCCCTGCAGACATCTTGCTTCAAAAAGGGACTCGGCATTTCTTCAAAGTATTCTTTCCCACCAAAGAGCATGTTGGACTTGCAGCACAGTCTCCTACACAAGATAATTACATCAGACAACAAAGTCCCTTCTCAAAAAAACAAGAAAAACAACGTGTGTTTCCTTTGCAGTTGCAATACTTCTCCTACTTTGCCAGAGTCACATATCAGTCATTAGTCCAGAATTCCTTTACATAACATCCCAGTTCTGTCTGTAGTCAATAAGAGTTAATAGTGCTATGCTCAATCAGTCACTGCCATGGTCTTCTGGGGCCAGAAGTACTTCAGATATTATGGCCTCCATCTGAAAAAGAAGGAGGCCAGAGCCTTAGGACAAAAATTTGATGTTGCAGTAGGGAGTTTAAACTAGAAAATGAGGGGATGGAGATGGTGCAAGGTAAAAGTGCCAGAGCACAGTCACACCTCCCCCCAAAAAAGCTTCAACCTCAGCAGTGTTAGGACAAATAAACAAAACTACAGACAAAACACGGGAAAAGCAAATCAATATGGAAAGCGTTCAAGAGGGTATCATATCAAGTATGACATGGAAGGCCAAGGGCCAGATTCTACAAGAGAAACACCTAGCATAACAGCACTTGCACCAAATAGAATGGTGCAAGTAGCAACTTAAGCCAGCAGTTGCAACTTGTGGGATTCTACAATGTGGCCTGTGACATGCCGCAGGCCACTTGTGCCAAAGAGCAGTTATGCCAGTACTTACACCATAAACCCCCTGCAACATGGCACTAGGGGGTTTATGGCAGTAGTTGTGCCCTATTCTAGTAGAGCAGCAACAAAGTCTCCAATGTCGGGATTCTATAGGAACCCCTGGAGGAGAACTGGCAACGTAAGTTACACCAGCGTTTAGCTGGTGTAACTGTACATATGTCCTCCGGGGGTTCTGTAGACCCACTGCACCCACTTCAGGAAGTGCCCCCCCATACCCAGAACATACCTGTCGGCACCCCACAGGGCAGCCCACAAACTCCCAGCCCCTGATCCCCCATAGCAAAGGTGCCCAGTTGGGCATCTCGCACCCCCAGAGCCCCCAAACCCTAAATGCCCTGCAGTGCAGCCCACTCACATCATGCCCCCAAACCCCACACCACTAGCAGCCCCACAGGCAGCTCTGTCTCCCCTCCATCCAGTCCCCGACCTGATTGTATTGCCGCAAATGTTTCACACTTAAAGCCCTGAGATCCCTGGTAGTCTAGTGGCCAAACCACCTGTCCCACCCAGCAGTGCCAGTCCATCCACATCCCCCCCACCAATCCCCAGCCAGCGACTGGCACAGCCCACCTCTCACCTCCATGGCCAGCCATGGACTGAGCACTGTATGAGCACTTACTGTATAAAGGCACTCAGAAATGAATGAATACTCATTCATTTCTGAGTGCATCTATACAGTAAGCACTCCTGCAGAGCTCAGTCAGTGGCAGGCCGTGGAGGTGAGAGGTGGGCTATGCCAGTCGCTGGCTGGGGATGGGTGGGAGGGATGTGGGTGGACTGACACTGCTGGGTAGAGGGTGGGGGCCACTAGACTACCAGGGATCTTGGGGTTTTAAGTTTAAACATTTTATGCAATACAATCGGGTCAGGGACTGGATGGGAGGCACAGCTGCCCTGTGGGGCATTAAGAGGACACATACACTTGCGGGGGAGGCTATGACTTGTGACATGCCCCTTGGGTACACCCTTAGGTTGACGTACCTGTCTGCATGTTGCAAGTCATGGGACTTAGCCATGGAGACCCTGCCCTTTCTAGAATAGAGCGCAGGGTCCATGTTGCAATGGCATTTGGCGCAAGTCACCTTTGGTGGCTACTTGCACCAAGCTTCTAGAATCGGGCCCTATGTGTACAAATGCACATAGCCTGGCAAATAAAATGCCTGAACTTGTGGCCACAATAATGGAAAATGACCTGGACTGTGTTGCAGTAACTGAGACCTGGTTTAACAGTAACCATGACTGGGACACTGCAATACCTGGTTTCAGCCTCTTCCTCAAAGACAGACAAGGGAAAAAGGGTGGGTGGGTGAGTGGTTCTATATGTGAGAGATAGCATTAGAGCAACAGAATCACAAGAGAAGCAGGTGGGGGGTGGAGGAACTGTGGGTCACTCTTGAGACAGTTAAAGGGAAGGCCTCAAGTGTAGGAGTGAACTATAGGCTCCCCGCACATGGGAAAATGATAAGATACTAATGGAATCTACCATTGATGCAGCAATCAAGGGCGATGTGATCCTGGTAGTAGACTTCAATTTACCCAAAATAAATTGGAGCTCCTGGACGGCATCATTAGTGCAAGCAAAAGACTTCTTAGCTAGCTTTCAGGCAGCAGGCCTCAAACAACCCACAATGGATTGCATCAACAATGAAGAGCACATAAATTAGATAAGTTGGGCAGTGAATATAATTAATCATGTTTTACTTTTTCTTTTTACATTTATCACTCTCTCTGATCTCTACCACTACAGTTTGTAGTGCTGTCTGTTAATTTGAGCTGCATAATTCACAACCTCACAGTCTCCTCACACTGGAGGTCATGGAGATCAGAGGGGGACAGATATGCTCATCTGTTTTAGAAAAAAAATTCTTACTTGATAGAATTACCATCCTACAATTTAAGTAATGAAAATGTTACTATACAGTTTATATCTGTACTGACATTGACCACAAAATGAGATATTTGCAAAAGTAGTGCAAGAAACAACTACAGTATATTCCACATTTCCATTCCGTCCCATGCATTTACACTCACCCCATGACAAATTGTTCTATAATTGTTTAAAAACTGTTTTCTAAATCCATTTCAGTGAACACTAAGGGGCAAGGTGACAGCATTGGCAACCATAAACATATAAAGAGCTCAAGATTTTCTTTCAAGAACTGCACTAACAGGGTCACTGTCCACACTTGTTAGTACCTTCTCTTTTAAACCATTTTTACAAAACCAGAGTACTCAATATAGTAATAATTTGACTCCATGTCCCTGCTGCATTATCCCCCTCCTCCTTTTTTACTGGCTTCTGTAAACCCTGTTAGTGCAGTTCTTAAAGGAGAAATTTTGCACTCTTACTAGTTTATGATAGCCAATGCTGTCACCTTGCCCCTCAGCGAAGTTCACTGAAGTGGATTTAGAAAATATTTTTTAAAGAATTTTAGAACATTCTTTTGTGGGGTGAATGTATATGCATGTCACAGAATGGAAATGTGTGATATAGCTGTTTCTTGCACTATTTCTGCAAATATTTCATTTGGTGGTTAATATTGGTACAGATATAAATTGTGGAGTGTAACTGGGGTTGCTTAAATTCCAGGATGATAGTTCTATAGAGTGAGAAGTCTTTTTTTTCTGAAACACATGAGCATACCAGTCCCCATCTGACCTCCATGACCTTCCACTGTGATGTTATGAATAATACAGCTCAAACTGACACACAGCTTTACAAACTATAGTGGTAGGGAGCAGAAAAAACATAAGAAGAAAAAGTAAAACATGAGTAATTATATTAACTGCCCAACCTATCTAGTCCATTGCAATTGCTTATGTGTTCATAATTGCTGATGTAGTTAAATTGCAGTTCTGCAAAGAAATAACATTATTAGCTGGCCCCATGGTGTACAAGTCTGAGACACTGGACAACTTACCTCTTGTCATTCCAGAAACCCTGGTTCAGGAACAAGCCTGGGGTTCTGGGGGTTGGCCGGGGAAGAAAAGGATTGAGCGCCTGCTGGGCTGCTCTCCTTTCCCAGGGAGGGAGAACTGCCTCTCCCACTGAAAGACTGCCACCGACTGGAGGTGTGGGGGTAATGCAGGTCTAAGGATGGCAGGGAACGGAGGAAACTGCAGGATTGCGTGGGCTTGCACACGCCTCCACATGCGCATGTCTGGCTTGCATGCCCCAGTGCAGGGACAGGGACAGAAAATGGAAAACTGGAAGCAGAAGTAGGTCCCATGATGCTCCTACCAGGCTTCCATCCTGAGGTGCCACCAAGTCCCATGCCAATCTGGATTGTTGCACTGGGGGGGTGACCATCCCTCCTGTACATATATAAAAAAGAAAAAAAGAGGTTGGAATGGGCAAATCAATCACATGTTGAAAATCGCATCCTGTTATAATACCACTAGTTTGTGAAGGGGGGATACAATCTGGATGGAGGAACTAGAGTCTCGTGGATGTAAGTTTTTGATTAATGTCCAAATGCTTGTGCTGCTCAAAAAACACATTTGGTATGAGTTTGTTATGATACCATCTTTCTTACACTACCATCAATAATAATACTTTACAGTCATATTGGCTCTGGCTACAGCTTGTTTTTTAAGACAGTAGCAACAGTACACAAAGAAACACATATAAAGACAAGGAACAATAAGTGAAACAAGACAGTTAGATAGTAAATATAGATTTTGGGGGGTATTTTTCTTTTTTTGAGGGGAAACAAACAAGTTGGACAGTTGAAAGTAAAGAATAGAAGGAGGGTAGGAAATACTTAAACTGTCAAAGGGAATTTACAAGTTTTAATGCGACAAGCTCAATGAATGCAACTACCACCAGGACCCACACCGCCATGGCAGAGCTCAGCCATCCCTTCCAGCAGCAGCTTCTCCTGATTGGACAGAATAGTTTTTATATCCTGCTCCAACTCTGAGAGCTGGCGATGGAGTTCCCCCACTTCCTCACTTAGGCCGGCAAGTTCTACTGTTGATGTTGCTGTTTGAGGTGCAGGTGCAACTGATGCTGCTGGTTCAGCAGCTTGAAGTGGAACAGGGGGTACAGCTTCTTCAACAGGGTTTGCCCACCACCACACCATGTGACACAAACTTCCCTTACACCCTGTTCCATGCACTGCTGCCAGCACAGACAGACCACCACCACCACCACCACTCACCACTTCCCTCTGTCATTCTTCCCACTTGACCTGGTGATTTATTTTCAGATGTGTTCTTTGGCTTCCAACACCCACATGAGTAGCTGGTTTGCCCCAGCTGACCCGTGCCTTACATAAATTACAAGTGGCAACATTGTGGTAACTATGGTCAGTGGTAAAAAAAGTCTCACACCAGGAAAGACTTAAGGTACTGGCAGCATGGATGGGGAGCTGCTGCCACTGCCACTGGAGGAGCAGAAGAGCCCAAGGATGATGAGTGGGACTCCTCTGCAGGGAACGAGATGGTGCCAGTGGTGGAACAACAATGGGGGTGACAGAGGATTCTTGTGCCTCCATCTCAGAACTAGGAACAGAGGGATGCTGTTCCTCAATACTCCTTTCTTCCTCCTGCTGCTGCTCCTGATGGTCCAGAGCAATACTCATCACCTCCTACTATGGGCGCAGCCCTGTTGAAAGAACGGGTGAGGCTGCTGCTGCTGCATGGTTGGGAGAAGGAGAAGTTAAGGTGCTATTGAAGGTGCTCTTAAAAAAACACAAGACGATAAAGAGATATGGCACTGCCATGGGTGCAAAACACCATGATGATGAGTCTCCATTAATAAATCTGAATCAAAACAAAAAAGAGAGAGACAGAAAAGAGTCAAGACAATTAGAACAAGCATTTGTCAATGCCGAATGTTGTCATGCTGGCATTGGCTTTAGTAGTGCAGTGCGGAACACATTTTGGGCAGGATGTGAAAAATGACAGCTGTACTGTTCATAAAGAGGTGTAAAAAAATGTCAGTGTTGAAAATGTGGCATGTAAATATTGCAAATTTGCGAAGTTACAAGGGTGCGTGGGAAATGCGCAGCGCACGCTTGTAACACTGTCATTTTATGGACTTTCAGCACCAAATTTTCAACATAGGTATTTTAGCACCTCTGCTCAAATACAGTGCCACTGTCATCTCCTCACAATGTCCCAAAAAGTGATTTCGCACAGCGACCATGCTTTTCTGTGCCAGATGTGCGAAAACACATTTCGGGCAGGATATGTAAAATGACAGCTGTACTGTTCATCAAGAGGTGTGGAAAAATGCCAGTGATGAAAATCCAGAATGAAAATATTACAGATGCACAATGTTACGTGCGTGCATGCAAGCTGCACAACACACACTCGTAACACAGTCATTTTAAGGAGTATCGTCACCAAATTTTCATCATAGGCATTTTAGGACCTCTGCTCATGAACAGTGTCACTGTTATTTTTGTGATCTGCCCGAACACTGATTTCCCAAAGCGACCATGCTGTTGTGCGCCGGAAGTGTGAAAACACATTTTGGCCAGGATGTGAAAAATGACAGCTGTGCTGTTCACAAGGAGGTGAAGAGAAATGACAATGTTGAAAATCTGCCATGAAAATGTTGTGAATTTGTGAAGTTATGAGCATGCATAGCAACTGTGCAACGCACACTCATAACACAGTCATTTGTGGAGTGTCGTCACTTAATTTTCAACATAGGCATTTTAGGACCTCTGCTCATGAACAGTGTCACTGTCATTTTCATAATCTGCCTCAAACACTGATTTCCCACAGTGACCGCGCTATTGTGCACCAGAAGTATGATATGAGCTTACCCCCCATAACATTGACAAACGACAAATGGCAAGTACTATTGGTGATTCTAGGAAAGGAGGGCAGGATGGGAGGGGTGGAAGGTGGTTACCCTTAATGCTAGGAGCCTTGGGAGGAAAACTGCAGAGTTACAGGTTCTCATGGCAGAGGGAAAGGTGGACATTGCAGCCATCACAGAAACATGGGCCACCCAATACAATGACTGGGACCTGTCTGTACCAGGGTACAGGTTATTTCATAGGGACAGGGTGATTGGGAAAGGAGGGGAGGGTGGCACTATATGTGAAGGAAGGACTGAAGTGTGTAAGGGAGGAAGGGGAGGAGGGTAGTACAAAGTCACTTTGGATGCAAATCCAGGATTCCAAGAATAGGATTCTTAGAATGGGAGTGGTGTACAAGCCACCATCTCAGATGGAGAAGTTAGACAGGGAACTAGCAGGACAGATCAGGAGGACCTGTGAGAAGGGTAGTGTGGTGATTGTGGGGGACTTCAACATGCCAGGAGTGGACTGGAGCACCCCAACAACCAGGAACAGAAGGAGCAGGTACTGCTGGATGCCTTCAGGACAGCTTCCTGCTGCAAATGGTCAGTGAACCAACCAAGTTGAGAATACCCTTGACCTGTGCTGGCAAATGGGGACTTTGTGAGAGAACTTACAGTGGAGGAACCGAGGACAGGGAGTGACCACCACTCCAGTATGGCTCACATTGGATATGGGCAAGGAAGGAGTGGAATCTGGCACAAGAGTGCTGGACTTCAGGAGGGCCAACTTTGGGAGGATGGGGGAAGTGGTAAAAGAGTACTTGGCCAGAATTCGATCTAGTATGGACACTAACAGAGGTGGGAGCTCATAAAGCTGGGGATATTGGAGGCAATCAAAACCTGCTGCAAAGCCCAGAGCAAGAAGGCTAGGGCTAAGAAACTGAGCTGGTTGAGCAAGGCAGTAATGGAAAAGGTAAGGAGGAAAAGAGCTGCCTTTAGGAAGTACAAGAAAACAGGGAGGGGGGAGGAGTACTTGACAGAATCGAAGGAGGTGACAAGGGCAGTAAGGGGAGCCAAAGCATCTACGGAACTCAGGCTGGCACGAGGCATTAAGAGGGAGGAGACTTCTTTAAGTACATCAGGGAGAAAAGGAGCTGTAAGGACCACATAGTAAGGATTAGGAAGGAAGGGGGTTGGGTGGAAGCAGGGTGCGATAAGGCAGAAGCACTAAATGAGTACTTCTGCTCAGTATTTACTAAAGAGAAGAGGGTTGACACCCAAGGCGGGAGAAATGGCAGAAGCAGGGGGGGCAGTGGTGACAGATGGGGAAATCATGGAGGGCAGAGTTCGAGAGGGTTTGAAGGCACTGAGGGTGGACAAGGCGCCAGGCCCAGATGGCATCCACCCCAGGGTACTGAAGGAGCTGGCAGAGGTCCTTGCAGGACCTTTGGCAGACCTATTTAATGCCTCACTACATTCAGGGTGTGTACCTCAGGACTGGAGGATGGCTCATGTGGTGCCCCTCCACAAGAGTGGCCCCAAGGATGAACCGGGAAACTACAGACCAATGAGCCTCACATCCATCGTGGGTAAGCTAATGGAGACTATCCTGAAGGAGAGGCTGGTGGCCCTCCTAGAGGCCAAAGGACTACAGGACAGCAGACAGCATGGCTTCATATGTGGCAGATCCTGCCAAACCAACCTGGTCGAGTTCTATGACTGGATAACTAGGCAACTGGACAGGGGCCATGCAGTGGATGTCCTGTATCTGGACTTCAGTAAGGCATTCGATTCGGTGCCACATGGAAGGCAGGGAAGGAAGTTAGTAGGCACGGGGCAGGTGCAAAGCTGGTGAGATGGGTAGGAAACTGGCTTCAGGGAAGGCAACAGAGAGTGGTGGTGGGTGGGGAGCTCTCACACCCAAGGGCAGTAACAAGCGATGTTCCACAGGGCTCAGTGCTGGGACCAGTGTTGTTTGGGATATTCATTGCAGACATATCATTGGACATCAAGAGCAAGATTTGTCTGTTTGCTGATGATACCAAGGTAGGCACGGTGGTGGATGACCTAGGGGGATGGCAGGGGTTGCAGGATGATCTGGCAAAGCTTGAAACCTGGTTAGACACCTGGCAACTGGGGTTTAATGCCAAAAAGTGCAAGGTGCTGCATTTTGGGATGAAGAGCCAAGGAGGATTTACCAGCTAGAGTGCAGCTAGCCCAGACAGAGGAGGAGAAGGATCTGGATGTACTCATTACAGGGTCAATGAACAACTCGGCACAATGTAGGAAGGCAGCTGCAAAGGCCAACAAAATGCTGGGTTTGATTGCAAAGGGGTATATCCTCGAGGAGGAGGAGGTGATTCTGCCACTGTATAGGTCATTAGTTAGACCACACCTGGGTACTGCATGTAGTACTGGCCCGTATCTGAAGAGGGACATTAAGTTACTAGAGGGGGTGCAGTGCAGGGTGACAAAGATGATCAAGGTGCTGGGGGACTTATCATACGAGAGGAGGTTGAAGGAGTTGAACATGTACTCACTGGAGGAGAGGAGAGACAGGGGTGACATGAATGAAACCTTTAAATACATGAAAGGAATAAACAAGACGGGTACAGAGGGGCTGTTCAAAGTAAGGGAGGGAAGGGCCACCAGGGGCCATGATATGAGACTGGAGGGAGGAAGGTTCAGAACGGAGATGAGGAGACACTTTTTTACAGAGAGGGTGGTGGCTGGGTGGAATGTGTTACCTGCAGAAGTGGTATGCAGTAGAACAGTGGACTGCTTCAAATGGGGATGGGACAGGACAAGGGGGAGGGTTAATGAAGGGGAAGGGTGGAAGGGAGGGGCAGCTGCAGAATAAGGGGTGAATAAGGGGTGCTAGCTGTACATTCGAGCAGACTTGATAGACCTCTAGGCCTTTATCTGCTGGCAAATTTCGAATTTTCGTAAGTGCGGAAACACATTTCAGCCAGGATGTGAAAAATGACAGCTGTACTGTTCACAAGGAGGTGTAGAAAAATGACAATGTTGAAAATCTGGTGTGAAAATATTGTGAATTCGCATAGCAACTGCACAATGCACGCTCGTAAAACAGCCATTTTTTTAAATTTTTCCACCAAATTTGCAACATAGGCTTTTTGAGAGCCCACCTCATGAACACTGCCATTGTCCTTGCGCTAATCAGTCCCTAAAGGTGATTCCGTGTAGTGACTGTGAAATCACCTTTTGGGACTGAATAACAGTGACATAATTCATGAGGAGGGGACCCAAAAAAACCCATGTTAAAAATCTGGTGCAAAAATTCCCAAAAATGCCTGAGATATGTATCAGAGTTGAAAAAACCCTATTTATTACATTATACAGCTTACCAGCATTTTCTCAGTTCATGGTCAGCTTTGAAGAATGCAGACGTGTTCCCGGTCCACCGAAGATCATCTTGCCGAGCTCCAGAGGTAAGTATGGGATGAGGGGAGGTGTGAGGAGGCACAGTGTGCAGTGGGTGGGTGCGGTTGGTGGGTAGGGAGACTACGAGGGACCGTTTTCCATTTACAGGTGTAAAAAAAAAACGCAGACAGTTTTCTTCTGTTACAGGTGTTCTTTTTGGGATACAGCAGCCGACGGGGACAGGCACCCTGTCAGCAAATGGAGTGGGGGACAGATGCGATAGGATTGGGCACCCCTGCTGGCAAACAACAAAAGTAGGAGGGGCATGAGCCAAGGGGTTGGGCACCTTGGCAGAACAAAAGGAGGGGCAATTATGCCAGCGGGAGTGGCTCCCGTTAGCACATAGATGATGGGCAGGTAAGCTGACTGGGGATTGGGCACCCCTAAGTTGGCAGTTTAGCAGCCACTGTGCCGCCATGTTTGTAGCATGTAGGAAGGTCCGCTGTGTGTGATGAGCTTTGCTCGCATTGCAGCGGACCTTTCCTTAGATGTGCTTGCCACATTAACTATGCATGGTGTGGCGCCAGCATGCTGGCTGATTGGGGAATGAGGGACTCACCTATTGGTGCATGCCCTGCATTCGCCCAACAACGACCGCACCTCCAAATCTCCTCTGCCACAAGATGTTGGCTGTGCAAGCGTGCCAACATAAAAGTAAATGTAAAATGTGTGTATAGGTTACACAACCAGTTTGGGTTTGTGGATCCTGGAGCAATCCGGGTTAGTGTATGTATGTCTTGTCTAAAAAAAAACGGACACCTAATAAAGAATATTAAAAAAAAAAATGTAACAAATAGGTATAAAAACAGATTTAAAGTAAAGATTAACTATTAAAATAGAGTTCACTAAAGTACAATAAAGTAAAGACAAAAAGATGAAGAAATTGTTGCTAACAGTGTCTGAAACATAAAAGTGTATTTTCTTTATGGTGCAGAAGAGGTTCCTTCCACTATCTCAGTCTGACTAGAAATGAGAAACAGGAAGCAAGTCAGGCAGTTACTGTACAGAGAATGAACCATCTGACTCACAGGAGCTCTTGCATGTGACCTTTAGACAAGATGTTTACCAAAAGCCTCATTTTTATAAAACTTCGCCTTGGCAACACCAGAGAAGTTACATGGTGACTTCACAAGGCAAAGTTGGAAATTAGTTTTTAACATGGGCCAAAAACTCTCAAATTTATCCATGAGGGCAGTTTTTTGCAATTTGTCTGAACTTTGTGGGCAAATTAAAACCTCACAACATTTCAATCTACAGCCACATCCTGATCGTCCTCTTCCCAAGAAGTCTACTGGCCCTGGAGATGGAGGGTGGTGAGGAGGTGAAGGGGGATTACAACATGGCATACAGGTTGTGAAAATAATTTTTCAACTGGTAACTGCAAATCATTTTGCAACAGCCACAGTGCAAAGTTGGGCTAACTGTAGACTAGTTGAAAAGTGACCCTACAAGGTGGGTTCAGTAAAAAACTTAGATTTATTTAGCATTGTTTAAAAATGAAATGGCAGCATCGCTCACCTACATCTATCCAACGTTTTGCATGATGTACACTTTCTCAGGGCATGGGCACTATCCCAGAAGAGCCCTGCTAAATCCTAGGCTCTTACAAGTAAATACTACCATAATTAGAGATATGTTAGAAATCTTCCTTTTAAAAATATTTCTTATAAACAAGCGACCATTACAATAGACTCCTGTAATTATACATCAATACACATAGGGGTAATGTGGTAGGGGGTTTGAACCTGTTCTTCCTCTGCTGTATATAGGCTGCTGGTTACCTGACTAGTAATATTTCTGCAATGGAAGAACACCATCCTTGGTATGCTGTTTATTACTGGGTGCGATGTTTCCTCAGTATGCAAAATGTGCAAGTTCTTTTCCAAAACATTCTTAATTGGATAGCTTTGTGGAGTAAAATCAGTAATAAAGTTTAATCCTTTGTACAAATGATTATTTTTATTATTGTTTGACACCAGTAACTCTTGTTTATTATGGCCATCTACTTTGTTAACCACCTTATTTATACATTGATCACTGTAACGTCTTGGTTTAAAACATTGGTCAAGTAAATCCACATAAGGGCAAGGTGGGCAGTTGTAGCCCTCTGCATTAAGGAAAGTGTAGAGGCTACAGAAGATGGTGCTATCAAAAGGGAGGGAGGAGTCGAGTTGCGTTGAGTGCAGCTGAGAACAGCTGGGGGAAAAGATTAGGATGGGAGTAGTCTACAGACTGCCAGGGCAGACAGAGGAGGAGGAGGAGAATAGAAAACTAGGGGAGGAAATTAGGAGAAGGGTAGAAAAGGGAACTAGTGGTTGTGGGTGACCTGAACCTTCTGGACTCTGACTGGGCTACCCCAGCAGCTAAGAGTACCAGAAGTCAGGCACTGCTTGGCACAGTGCAGGACTGCTTACTCGTACAGTGGGTCATGGAACCCACAACACTGGATACTGTTCTTGATTTTGGTGCACACCAATTTGGAGGTGGTGGAAGGGGTAATGGTGGAATCTCTGGGGTCCAGTGACCACACTACAGTGCAATCTGAAATGGCCTTGGGTAACTGCAGACCCTCTTCAAAGACTGTGTTACTGAACCTCAGAAGGGCAGATTTCAGTAAAATGAGGGAAAATGTCCATGAAAAACTGGAGGTAGTAAAGGGGGTCAAAGGGGTAGAGGATGTATGGGCAGTTATTAAGCATGCCATTTTGGAGGTGACTGACCCATGCATGAGGAAAGTCACTCAGAGGAATAACTATAAAAGGTCAAGTTGGGTCTCCAAAGAAGTAATGGGGCCCAATTTCAAGATAGTTTACGCATGGTGCATGTCAATTTATGCCTAACCCCATGGCATAAATCACAACTTGTGCCATGCATTACTCCATTCCCAATTCCAAAAGGCACCTTACGCCATGGCCTATGCAGGTTGCACCAAAGGAGAGTTACACCAACCACTACACTGCAACAAACAATGCCATGGTGCAAGGGTGGGTTATGGCAGCGTCTACGCCCTATTCCAAAAGGCAGCTGTCGTAACCCACTTATGCAATTACAAGAGCCTCATTGGCTCAGTGGAGTTAGACTATCTCAGAGATGGTCTAAGGGGCATCTGTTAGTGCCAATCGATGAATGCCCACTCCACAGCACTGCGGAAAAGATCTTACCATGCTCCCCATGCCTCCTCAAACACATCCATGCCCCCACTCCCTGAATGTTGGGGACCCCTGGGGTCCCTATTTTTATGTGCCCCCCGATGCCTGTGCCACCTGTCCAGCCCCCCCCCCATGTCCGCTGGTGCTTACCGTGGTTTTCTTGGGTGGGTGCACTCTGGAGGGGGGCAGTTTGTAGATGGCTGCGACTTGTGGTATGTAGGGCTATTACACCATTCCCATGGCACTAGCCTACGCCTGCCACAAGTCACAGGTCATAGGTGCCTTGACCCAGCCACTCTTAGAATACGGCGCAGGGTCCCCATAGTAGCGGCGAATGTTGAAACTCATATACGCCTGTGAGTTGCGACATTTATCTTGGAATTGGCCCCATGGAGTCAGTGGGAGCCAAAAAAGAGGGCCTTCAAAATATGCAAGGAGAAGTAGAGGCGGAGGAATATCAATGCAAGCAACTGCAAAAGAAGCAGAGGGGATGTCAGGTGGGCAAAGGCAGACACAGATCTGTGCCTTGCTGGGGGTGTCAAAGGGGAGAAAAATAATTATTTAGGTACATCAGGGACAAAAAGATGAGAGTGGGAATTGTCTGACTATCGGAGGGGGTGGTATTAGAGGATGACAAAAAAAGGCTTATGTTTAAACAGTTACTTCTGCTCAGCATTCATGGTGAAGGCTGAAGGGCCTGTACCAGAGAGTGGTGATAAGGTCTTCACAAGGGGGATCAGGAAATGGGTTGGGTTGTGGTCATGGTAGACAGGCTAAGCAAGGGCCTTGCAGCCCTTAATGTAAAGGTACAAGGATCATATTGCTTACAGTTGTGGGTGCTTCAGGATCTCAGTTCAGAGCTGACTGTGTCCCTGGCTAAGCTGTTTAGATACTTATTGGAATTTGGCTTTACCAGAGGAGAAGGAAAAGTTAAGGAAGGAGGTCAGTGGGACAACAGTGGTAGTTGCTAAAAGTCAAAGTAATATGGCATCCAGCCCATAAGGGCAAGAGCTCTTGGGTGGATCAAGCAACAAAATCAATAAACTCATATTAAGGCCATCACTGTGGCCCTGGACTCTATCACTCCCGTTCCTTGTTCATCCTATCTCCCTTCGTCCTCGGTCCCCATGGTTTGATGGGACCTTGAGGGAGTTGTGGCAACCTGGATGAAGGTTAGAGCGTTGCTGGCACAATCCGCCCTGGAGTCGGACTGCCTTAGATTGATGGAACAGTATCAAGTCTATCAATCAGCAATCACCCGTAAGAAGGCAGAGTTCCTGTCTGAGAAGATTGATGCTGCTCAGAATCAACCTGCTCAGCTCTTTTGAACCGTGGACAGGTTGTGCAACCCAACCTGCCTTCAGGTTCGGAGACCCTTTTTCACAGATTGAGTGTTATGAGCTTGCTCAATTCTTTGTGGATAAGGTGGCCAGCATCAGGGTGGAGATCCAACCCACACACTCTATGGGAGCTGATAGTGGTCAGTATTCGGTCACTCTTCCTTGGTTTGTCTCGAGTTCCTTCGACCAGCTGGATATCATGGAGGTTGTGCAGATTGCCCAAGGTATGTGCCTAATGTGTTGTAGTTTGGATCCGGGTCCAACTTCCCTGATTATGTGTTGTTGTGATATTGGCCCAGTCCTAGCAAGGATAATTTGGTGCTCCTTAGTCCGGCCCGGTGGCACTAAAAATTGAGGTGCTGGACGCCACACCTCGTACCACACCGGCAACCCGGGTTCGGGTAAAGAACTCGGGCACCGGGAGTCGGCAGGGGAAGGGTTGAGGACTGAGCGCCCGCATGGTGCTCTCCTCCCCAGATCGAGGGGATGGGATGCCCCGGTGAGCCAGAGACCTCCAGTGGAAACTAGGGGTACTGCAGCAAGCCGGGCAGGCACACACTAATCTAGCGTAGCTGACGCTGGCAGGGTAGCCGTGCTCCAGATAGCGTCAGGGCATGCCCACGCATGGGGGGAGGGGACAGAACACAGGAAAACCCGGTCCCAGGGCTAGGCAATGGCACCTACCCCCATGCCCACTGCCCGACCTCGCCGACCTTCATAGATCCTCTGCCCAGGGCCCACGTCTGCAGCTGGAGTCTACAAAGTTTGAAGTGCACCCAAGGTAGGAGGGGCGGCCTCACCCCAGAGGGGTTAAGTTGGGGGTGCCAGCTGCAAGGAGGGGGCAGAGGTGAGGAAGGTGCTGTTGAGGGGGGCTTCCGGCAGGGAAGGATACAAGTTGGATGCCTGAGAAAGTCTCCTGGGACCGTGACAGAAGCGAAAAATTATCTACAAAAAAAAAAAAAGGTGCTTATTAAGAGTCTGGTGAGTTTCCTAACTCCCTGAAGGAGGCGGTGGTGACACCTCTCCTGAAGAAAGCTGCTCTGGACCCAGACTGCTTTGCAAACTACAGACTGATCTCTAACCTCTCCTTTGTTGGGAAGGTAATTGAGAAAGTTGTGGCACTGCAACTGGAGAACCACTTGACCGTTCACGACATCTATGTATCTCCCCAGTCCAGTTTTCATAAGATGCATAGTACCGAAACCACTCTGGTTCAGGTGCTCAATGATCACTTGATGGCGAGAGATCAGAAGCACCATTCTATCCTGGTACTTCTTGATCTCTCTTCAGCCTTTGACACTGTGGACCATGGGGTGCTTCTCGAGTGCCTGAGATTCATCTGTGGTCTGTCTGGTACAGTTCTCAGATGGTTTAAGTCCTTCCTCACTGGCAGAACACAGAGAGTGGTGTCGGGAATTTTTTCCTTTGACCCATTCTCTCTGCCATGTGGGGTCCCTCAGGGCTCGGTGTTGTCCCCATATTGTTCACAGTGTATATGCTGCCCCTCGGAGACATTGTAAGATGGTATGGGCTGAGGTTTCACTGCTATGCTGATGATACCCAGCTCTATCTGTCTTTTGCACCCAACCAGAATAGTACATGTTTGATTTTTAACAACTGCCTCGCTGAAATCCGGGATTGGATGAGCTCCAGCTGGTTGAAGTTGAACTCTGGTAAGACTGTGGTGAAGGTGGTGGATCCCGGTCACCAGACAGAGGGGACAGGGGCTGGTCAACTCACCGGACTCTGTCAAGGTGGTGTCCAGCTCCCTTCCTCTGAATGGGTGTGAGACCTGGGGGTGATTCTTGATGATGGGATGACAGTGCGTTCGCAGGTGTTGGCGGTCATCAAGTCCTCTTTTTACCATCTGAAGAACATCGCCAGAATTAAGCACCTTGTTCCATCTGGCGACTTTCCAATACTGATCCATGTCTTTGTGACCTTGTCCCTTGACTACTGCAACTCCCTTTATCTAGGGATTCCAGGGCCTGATATTGGCCGCTTGCAGCTAGTGCAGAATACTGCAGCCCGGTTGTTGATGGGGACCCCTTGTTCTAGTGACATCACACCAGGGCCGTGCAAACTGCACTGGCTGCCTATTCAGTGGTGGATCACCTTCAAGGTCGGGCTTCTGACCTATAAAGCCCTACATGGACTGGGCCCAAACTATCTGCAAGAGCTCCTGGTCCCCTACTGACCCGGGTGACCGCTACGCTCATCTGACCAGGGGTTGCTAGAGATTCCTAGGGTGAGTCTTAAGTCATCTGGGGGCCGTGTTTTTATGTACGTGGCACCAGCCCTGTGAAATTCTCTACCCCATCAGATACGTGAGTGCATGACCATGGAGGGCTTCAAGAAGGTGCTAAAGATGCATCTATGGCTGAAAGCCTACCCGATTTGAGCATCTGATTTTATTTATTCTGTTATTTTATTATGTATTTTACTATTTTTATATGTTTATTTATTGTTCAGCACCTTTACAATTTGAAAGTCGCTTTATAAATAAAGCTTATTATTATTATGTTGTATAAATCGAACATGCAGTGGCCTGACTCAGAAAATGTGCAATTTATCATCACTTGTGGGGGAAAGTACTTTCATAAGTCACTTGTTGCTGCACTACTTATTGGTTATGTTCCTCCCCCTCACACTTAGTAATAAATGTAAAATAAAATACGTTATTATTTGGAAAACAAAACTACAGGTCGATGTCAGGGTGCTTATTGTTACACCAGCCAGAGGGCAGCCATAAAGACTGTGAGCCACCCTGATCTGCATTCCGATGGCACCATGGCACATCACAGCCATGAATCCCTACCCCTCTCAATGCCACAGAGGGCCAGTGTGTGGTAGCAGGCTGCATGGTGCTAACCCTTTTAATGTATACTTTTTATAAATCAGTTGGGGACATGGCAGCCTGCACATGGGCCACCATGTCCCGTGATCGGATCCACTATGTGGCCCAGTCGGGGCTTCTGTTTGGAAGCCCCCAGTCCAAACAAAGTGCATATGCAGTACAGTAAATAATACTTCTTTGGCACAGATTTGGAACAATTTAAAGCGTAAGTATGTTGTGCAAGTGTGAGTTCCCCCTCAATGTGGGGCTCATCTGTACTGGGCTGTGGCCCCTATTGCCCCCACTGTTGTTCTCCTCTGCGTCCTGTCCCCTGGACTGCTGGATCAGGAGTGGAGGGCTTTATTCTGGAGCTCTGGTGGGATTCAGACAAGGGCTCCTTCCCCCATCTTTGCAGCAGATGCTGCCCGATTTTGCGGTTCCTCTGCCCCATAAGGAAAGCAGGGGTGGGGTCCATTTGTACTGTTGGCACTTATGAGTGCAGAGAGAATGTTCTGCTCAGTCTAGGATGAGTCCTCAGGCTGGGCTGGGCAGTAAACAAACATGGCCACACATGCAGAAGTCATGTGCATGTGCAGCTGAGCCTTAAAGGAGCCATGGCTCCTGTGGATGCTTTTGGCCATGTTGCCACAGTTTAAGAATGTTTCCGTCTCCAGGGCAGGCAGTGGAGCTGGCAATAAGTGTAAAATGCCCCCAGACACATTGTTGGGGGTTTCCCAGTCCCCAAATGGGCAGTGGGATCGGGAACCATATGAGTGAGGGGCCCCTAGTGCACCTGCAGCAATAAAAGGTGTGAAACAGGTGCCTCTTGTTTCTGGAGCCTTGACAAGCAAATGGGGCTCTCTCCAGACAAAGTAAGGGTTTTTCTGGCCCCATCTAGGCAAGCAGGGCCAGGGCATATTTTTTTTTTTTGTACTTCATCTTTATTTTCATCATATAGAGTTGCAGTTATATCATTGTTTCCCTTTTTATATAACTTAGAAACTTAGCCCAAATTCAACAAGCTCATTCCCTTTTCATATCTTTCTAAAGATTATTTTATCTACATTATATGAATGCATTGTGGCCTCCAGTAAATCATAGATGTTGCCTTTATATTTCATTTTTCCTTATCCCTCAAACCTAGTCTCCCCTCATTCAGCACCTCCCTCTTCTAATTATATGTGATAAGGGGTCTGTGGTAGAAAGAGGGACACCAGTCTATTTTGGGATTTTACACATGAATAAATAAATGGAGGTATTTAATCTATTCTTTTCACTCCCCAGCCCTTTCATATCCTGTCTTCTCTTCCCCGTACCTCCTTTCCCCTATTGTTCTGTCTTCTCTATGCTCCTCTTATGTTCTTTACACTCTGTCTTCCATTTCATTCCTCCTCTACCTCCCACCTCAACCATCTGTTTTGATATTGGGGTAACTTTTGTCTCAAAGAAAATGTAATCCTCTCAAACACTTTTATTTTCTCAACTGTCTCTCTCCATTGCATCACTGTGGGGGGGTTCGACGAAAGCCATCTAGTTATGGCTTTTCCCGCCGACGCTATCAACACTTTCCAGAGATATTTGGCTTTGTACCCTTTAAGCTCCGGCGGATAGACCCCTAGTACCATATGTTCTGGCCCCAGTGTTTTAATTATGTTAAACCTTGTTCTCACATCCCTCTGTATCCCCTCCCAATATGCCTTTAACACAGGACACTCCCAAAAGACATGAGCCTGGTTGGCCTCCCGAAACCCGGACCCCCTCCAGCAGCTAGCCACCCTATCTTGGTGCCATTTGGCCAGTTGCATTGGGACTCTAAAATATCTAGTTCTCACCTTCCATACATATGTCCTCCACTCTGGGGAGGATGTGGTGCTCCAAGTGTTCTGCCAAACTGCTGTCCAATCCCTGTCATCTAGCTTTATCTGAAGTTCTTGTTCCCATTTATTTTTGATGTACTGAGTTGTATACTGAAGATCCTTGATATAGTTTTGACACAACATTGAAATAGCCCCTTCCCCTCTATTTGAACTCCATATTGCTTCAAATACGCCTGGGATCTCAGATCCTCGGTCTTTTTTAATTTAATTATTCATCTGCTTCCCTATGTAGTCTCTTATCTGGTAATATCGTATCAGGTCTTTCCCTGTCCATTTAAACTTCTCTTGCGCTTCGGCAAATGCAATTATATTTCCCCCCCTAAGGAGCTGCCAGGATGCTTTACATCCCTGCCCCTCCTGCTTTTTATACCAAGGATCTTCAGCTGCTGGATTATTCCCCCTGTCTACAGTCCACCATGTGTACTTCCAATGATATATTTTGGTATATCCCTTGGACAGTCCCAGTCTGTATCCCTGCATTGCAGTGGCCGTCCCCACATATGGCGTGCATGTCCACCCCTCTCTATTATGTGGTGCTGAGCATTGTGCTTATAATGGTGGTGTCATTTCCATCTCTAGATCTATCTCTTTCCATCTTGCTATATAATCCATATGTTGTAGCATCAGTATTACTCTAGTCTGCACTGCTATCCAGTACCCCATTAACAGAGGGACCGCCAGTCCTCCCGTCCTCCTGGGTAGGTACAGAGTTTGTTTTTTAATTCTGGGTTTTTTTATTTAACCAGATAAAGCCCCCTATCATCTTTTGCCATTTTCCTAGTTGCCTTGTGGTTATTGGAGCAGGTACACATTGAAATAAAACCAAAAGGCGTGGGACAATATTCATTTTGACTACCTGTATCCTCATGAATAGTGTCATGGGGAGAAGCCTCCATCTCTGTATATCTTTTTGTACCTGCTCTGCCAGTACAGGGTAATTTATCTGTGGCAATCGGGTAGTTACTTTGTCCAGTTTTATTCCCAGATACTTCAAGTAAGGGAGGTTCCATCTCATAGGGTATAAACTTTTTATCTGTGCAGTCGGTTCATAGTTTAATTTCAATACCTCTGTCTTGGTCTCATTTAAAGTATATCCCGCATACTCAGAGAAAGTTTTTAAGTGCTCAAAAAGGTGCACCACTGACTCTTCTGGAGTAGTTAAGTATAACAATATATCATCAGCATATAGGGCTAGTTTTTATTGCCTCCCCCCTAGTAGTACCCCTTTAATATCCTGGTTATCTCTAATTCCCTGCGCTAAGGGCTCCAAATAAAGGGCAAATAATAATGGTGAAAGCGGGCATCCCTGCCTAGTTCCCCTTTCTAGATTAAATAAATTGGAGTGGTGCCCATTTGCTCTTACATAGGCCTTAGGTGTTTCGTAGATTTTTCCAATCAGATCATTAAATTGCTTAGGGAATCCAAAGTTCCCCAACACCGCTTTTAGGAATTCCCAAGAGACCTTATCAAAAGCCTTTTCGGCATCTAGGCTCAAAAGGATCGCCGGTTGTTTAGTGCGGTTCAGATGATCTATTATGTGTGCAGTTCGCCTTAGGTTGTCCTGCGCCTGCCTCCTTGGGATAAATCCAGTTTGGTCTGCTTGTACTAACTTTGGGAGTATTTGTTGTAATCTACAAGGCAGCACTGCCATAAATAATTTATAATCTGTATTAAGGAGGGAAATCGGCCTATAAGAGGGGCATAGCTGCGGGTCCTTACCTCCCTTGGGAATTACTGAAATAATGGCCTGTGACCACGATTCTGGTGGGCTCCGCTCTGTTAAGAGAGTTTCATTAAAAACTTCTAATAGCAAGGGGACAAACTGCTTCTTAAAATGTTTGTACATTTCAGCCGGATATCCATCCAATCCAGGATATTTATTCATTTTAAGCTTGTTTATTTCTCCTATCAGTTCCTCACTAGATATCAGTTTCATCAACTGTCCCTGCTCCCTTTCCGAAACTCTGGGTAATGATATGCTTCTTAAGTATCTGGCCAAGTCTAGCTCTTTTTGCACGGGGGGGGGGGCTGTATATAAGTCCTTATAATACAACCTGAAAGCTTCTACAATTTCTGGAGTGTTTTGCAGCTTCCTCTTGTTCTGCGGATGTATTAGCTTGCTTATGTGAGCTTTTGCTTTTTGTGTACGCAATTTTGCTGCTAAGAGTCTAGTAGCTTCCGGACCTCCCTCATAGTACCTTTGCTTTATAAACAGTAATTTTTGTTCAACGTAGTAATCCAGTTCTCTGTTTAAGTCCTGCTTAATTTTATTTAGCTTTTTAAAACTCTCTGTATTATATTTCTTCTTCAGTTGGGTTTCAAGATGGTCTAGTTCTCCCCTTAGAGTTTCTATCCTCTTTTCCCTTTGCTTCTTTCTATGTGCCGCTATTGATATTAATTTCCCTCTCATTATTGCCTTTAACGTATCCCATAACAATGCTGATGTTACTTCTGGTGTAGTGTTCTCCTCAATAGCCTTTTCTATAGTGTCTATCATTTCTTGCTTAATGTCCTTATCTTGCAGCAGAGAGATGTTCAGTCTCCAAAATGTTCTCTTCAGGAAGACCCCTAGTTTAATTTGTAAAAATATTGGGGAATGATCTGATAAAGCTGTGTTTCCTATCCAGCTATCCTTCACCTCAGACATTGTTTCTTTTGGCAAAAGAAAATAATCTAGTCTTGAATAGCTTTTATGTGGAGGAGAAAAGAAAGTATAATTCCGCTGCCTAGGGTGCCCTGTTCTCCATGCATCTATGTATCCCATCTCCCTCAGCAGCTTTACCAACCTCTTCAAAGTTCCTCTCTCATTATGTCCCCCCATAGCCGTACTGTCTAGGTACAAATCTAATACTATGTTGAGGTCCACCCCAAGTATAATTTGTCCTTCTGCCCATTCCTGTAGTTTCAATGATATGGTTCTATATACTTGGTAATTTGAACCTGGTGGCACGTAAACCGACGCCAGTGTTAACATTCTCCCTTGAAATTTACCTTTAAGGAATACATATCTCCCTTCTTTATCAATATGCTTATCTATTACTTCAAATATTGTTTTCCTGGGTATTAATATGGAAACTCCCCATCTTCTGCCCCGGCCATAAGAAGCACTAACTTCAAAATTAAACCCAATTTGCCCCAGTTTGCAATGTTCTGCATGAGTTAGGTGGGTTTCTTGGAGCAGGATAAAATCGGGGCCCTCCTTTCTCATTGCTGCTAGTATCTTACTTCTTTAATAGGGTTGGTCAGCCCATTAACATTAAATGAGCAGATTAATGTTGGCTTATCCATTGTCACAATCCTTAATCTTTCTTCCTTTTCCTTCTACACTATCTTTCGCTTTTCTCCCCCTCTTCACTAAATTAGTACCTCTTAGGCAACTTTGGCACTTTGCATTCATTTCATACTCCTTTTCATAAATTTTAGGCTTAACAAACTGTTGAAAACACAACAAACAAGTTCCCATTCTAACAGTAGCTGTATCCATTCCTGTCTCTAAACTCTTTGTAAGTTTACTATGCATTTCTACAAAACTGTAATTTAAAACAGGGGAAAAACAAATAATCCACTAAAAAAACAGTTTAACAGCACACAACTTATCCCCCCCCTTTCTCTGAGAGGGAACAAGATTAAATGAAACTTCCAAGGCAGGGGAACCAACTTCGTGATTCCCTTTCTCTGCCCTCCTATGGTGTTATTAAGGACAGAATCGAGTGGAGCTAGTCCCTTAATCCCAGGGTATTCCCTCGAAAGAGCACTTTCTACTAAGCGATCTTTATAAAATTTGTTATTCTCAGACAGCCAGGCAGCTCAGCTAAGTTATTATTCCAAAGATCCCTCCTGCTTCCAGCCCCCCCACGCCCATTTCCTTTATATTTTCCTCCACGTTCTCTCCCCCTCGGACATCAAGGTCCCTGTATCACATAATTCCCTTCATTTCCCTTGTCTCTTTATTTAGTATGTTCATTTTCAGGTAATCATCTCAGTGTCTGTGTTAAAGTCTTATATTCAGTTCTGCTTAGTCTATGTTATCCCAGGTGCGCAGGTCCGTTTTCCCATTTGTCGTTTTGTCTGACTTCATCCAGCCATCTCACCCTCTCAAAACTTCCCCAGAGAGTAATCCTTTCATCTTTATTTCTTTCTTTAGACCCCGAACAAGCATGCTTGCCAACCTTATTTTTCCTCTTTGCGCCCCTCAGCTTACAGTCCCTGTTTCACCTTGATCTTCCCTTTGCCGGCTTCTCCATTCCATCTTCTGTAACTTCTCGAGTGTTTCTCTGAGGCGTTTCATTGGTGGCATCCCTCTACGTTGCATTGTTTGCAGAAAACTGTCCAATGCGAGCCTCTGTGTCTTATTGATTCATTCCCTGTCTTCCACCGCTAATTGGATTCCTTTCCATGCTAACGCCTCCATTGCTTTATTTGGGGTGTCATACACTTGTACCCCCTCCTGCCAGTGAACCCTCAACTTCGCCGGAAAGGGTGTCTGGAATCTGATACCCCTTTCCTTCAGTATTCTCAAAATCGGCAGGTATTGTTGTCTTGCCTGCTGGATTTCTATAGGATAAACGTGGTCCATCTGAAGCCTTGAGGTTAGGTAGCTCAATTATTTTTTTGCCCAGGCTCTTCGAAGCAAATCCTCCTTTGTTTGATAGCTGGATACTAAAAATATTATAGATTGCGGGCACACCTTTGGGTCCTAAGGCTTCTGCCCAAGTGATCGGTGGGCCCGCTCTACCGTCAAGCCATAAGTTGGGGGGAGCTCCAATACATCTCTCAGAAGGTTTTCAATAAATGCTGTCATTGGAGTTGTCTCCGCACCCTCCGGTAGCCCATGCAGTCTCAGGTTACTCCGTCGCGATCTACTTTTGAGGTCTATGCTTTTTGCTTGTAACCACATAGTTTGTTGAATGAGTGACCCCACTGCTTGGCTCAGGCAAGCTGATATCTCTTCCACCTCAGCTGCTCTGGCTTCTGTTTCCTCAATTCGGCTATCCAGCTTCGAGATCTGTTGAGATAGCCCCTGTATATCTTTTTTTGTCTCCAGCCTCGAGCTTCTTATTTCTTTTAGGATTGTTTTGAAGCGTGTTCTCGATAATATATCTTGCTCCCCTTCTGTATCATAGTCAGATCCCCGAGTACTTGGTGAGCGGCTACGACTGCGGCCTGTGCCCCGCTTCCAATCCCTTTCCATCATTGGATCTGGCCAAGTGCTTATTCCTCGGGGTACCCCCTCTATCTCGTTTCTTAATTTCTTTCGACATTGCCGGGGGTATTTTGTTTCCTGGAGACACTTGATGTGGGGTTTTTATCTTTTATTTTAATGAGCGTGGGAGGGAGCTCCTTTGCCGAGCTGCTTAGCTATCCATGGTGGAACTGAAAGTCAGGGCATATTGTTAATAGCCCATGAATGGGCTTAATATAAATGTTATAGGCTGCAAAAGCCTGGCAGCCCTTAGTAAACAAATATGGCAGCCCCCAGTAATCTCCTTGTGCTAGGGACGTTGATAAGGAGTAAAAAAGCACCCTGTTCTAGCCTGGGAAAAGGTGAGCCAATGAGATTGGGAGCTCGGGGTGGCTATATAATGGGCTGTGCCCTGAGGTCTGGGAGGAGTTCAGCTGAGAATTAGAGGAGATTGTGTGTGGGGGGGCACGAGCCAGAGACTAGCTCGTGTGCATCAAGGCCTTTCCAAAACCCTAAGTTCAGGCAGATTCTGATTACCTATTCAACCCAGCAAAGAAGTCTTTAAAACTGCAACCATTTTTCCCAGTGGGGGAATTTATGTCTATAGCTGTTCTCCAGTTTTCAAGCCTGTACACTTATTTGAACTGTTGAACTGTTTCCCAGTCTGGAAGAAAAGTTACTTCAGCTGGCTAGAAACTGTAAAGAGAAGCCCACCTGAATTTCAGTTCCAGTGGAACATGTGTGCCCTTCAAGACATCCTTGGTTACCGCAAGCTTCAGTGACCCCCTAGTGAGGCTACAAGCCTCAGAGACAGTTGCTATCCTCCACCTCCCACCAGGGTGGGGGTGTCTGAGCTCTCCTCCAGATGGGTCTGGAGTACTGCCTCGGTGGGTAAAGATGACGAAAGGCCTGAGAGGTGAAGACGATAAAAAGGCCCAAGAGGTGAAAACAATAAATGACCTTCCAGTGTGAGGTAAACAGCTCCTGTTTCAAAGGTCCAGCCAGCACCTTTTGCTCCTGGAGAGACTGCCGGCTGTATTCAGAGTGATACAGCCAATCCATGTCATTCAGCAGCACCCTCGAGACCCACCCAAACTGTCAGTGCCTCTGGGCTGTGGCCCAAAGGATTTCTGTTTCCAGCTTAGTTAGCTAGTCAGCTAAATCATAAACAGGTGAAGTCCTGGGCAGAACTTTGTTAACCTGCGTGAAGCCCCCAGGCAGAAGATTTCCATAGTTCCTTTGTTACATACTGTTTTGGAAACCATTTGGGGGCTCCTTTCAAAGTTCTCCTAGTTCAGCTACAAACTGTTGTTCCCACTCTATCCCAAAATGTTTCAACCTTGTGTCAACTGGTTGGCCACCAGCAACCTGCTGAGGTACCCACTGCAGCAGACAGTGACAATAATTACAGCCGTTGTGGAGGAAGCTGGGTGCACCTAGGGTGGCATGGGGATTTTGTATGGGGGACAACTGTAGCAAAGGTTGCCAAAGTATTTTCAGTGATTCCACACCCCTATAATAAATCTGAGGTTAGTTCACATTATAATTATTTTTCATGGTTATTGCTTTGTGTGACTTTATTCTCTGTGGGGAAACGTTAACTGTGTGTGGTAGAGAAACTAATACTTGTTCCTGGGAATGGGTTAAGGCCACATCGGTTAGTCTTTAAATACCCCTGCCCCAGATGGAGGCACAAAAACCTGTTCCTTGTACTGTATTCCTTTTGTGTACTGCAGCCAAAAGAACCCAGACTGACTTCAAGATAGGCCAGTGTGTGAGGGGGTGCTGGGTGCACACGACAGAGAGACCCCCTTACACAAGTACATGTATAAGTGTAAAACTGGATATGAGGAAACAAAGTGGTACAGAGGAAAGCAATATACTGTTTTAGGGATCAGTAAGGTCTTAGGGAAAGCAAAACCTTAGCTACCAAAATAACTAGGAGTGAGCTTCTACGGGAAGCAGTTTCAAGAGAGTGGAGAGGGGAGTTTCAGCTAGTGCCTGAAGGAGCCTGAGAAGGTAGAATGGTTGCGGGATAGATGGAGCTGGTTCCAGAGCATTGGCAGAAAGAAAAACAAAATGAAAGGATTGTTCACATGTGATACCAGCAATGTGATATACCATATCAGATGTTACAAATGCCTGCCCACATGGTACACGGGCAAAACAATGCAAACACTCAGGAAACTAATGAATGGATATTGATTCACATTCGGGTATCCAAAAACTGCTGCAGGTGAACGTTTTTACCAAGGTGAAATTGTTTGAGGTATTTTAAATCATAGCTCTTAAAGGGAACTTCAGTTACTATCAGGAAAGGTTACTTTGAAGATCAGGTTTATAAAGCTTTTTTGAACTGAAGAATATGGATTTAACAAAAAAACAAGTTTTTTCAGTCACTACAAAAACGCAGACTAACTTTTAAGTGACTAACCCTTCTGACAACTTTCTTCCAGGTACTTTATGCTACAGTTGAGCCCACTTAAGTACACATCAGATAAGTGCACATCCCACTTAAATGCACATTTTTTCCATACCCTGATTTTTTCCTATTCATCCAGTGTTAAATGTACCTCTTACGTGCATTACATTTAAGTGCACATTTCAGTTAAATGCGCGTTTTTACTTTCCCTATTAATTTTCAGTCCAACCCAGCTTTAAGTGCACATTTTGTACAGTTCATGTACCACCTTAAACAGTCCACCTTAACATCTTAATTGGCCACAGTACTGTACTATATAATGGAGCTGGGTTCACATCATCACTGATGTCAAATGAGAGAACTGTGGACCCGGAAGCAGAGATCAGCCATATGCCGCCAATTCCCGATCTGCCAACTGGCATGCCCATGCAGGAGTTTATTAACTACACAGAGATGGATGCCACTTTGCCACGGGAAATATTTAGGGATATCCATGGCGACTCAGAGGAGAATGAACAGGATGATGAGGATGAGAGGAGCCAGGAGGAGGGGCCGGTACAGTAACTGCAGCCATAATGTTTTTACAGAAGACACTTTTTTAATCATGTTTTTATGCCTCCTGTGCCTCTGGACCCTTCTTGACAGAGACCCCCACAGCAGCGTCATCCATCATCCTGGGACTTGCCCCATTTACTTTTTACCTCCATTAGTGGGTGGGTGCTTTGGGTGGTGGTGCAGCGCCTACTGGACCTCCATCTGTCATTTTGCCATTCAGGCATCTTTTCCCTGTTTTCTCCCCATTCCAAGGTCAGCACAAGTGCAGTGATGTGGGCATGTGCTGTAAAGACACTGCACACACTCTGTGTCTGTGCCCGGGCAATCAGGAGGTGGTCACTGCAGTGCCACCTAGCCTCCACTGGCTGGTGGTCAAGTAGCAACTTGCATTGCTCCCCCCCTTACAGAGGAGATCCATCAGTGGATACTTAATCCGCCTTCCCCTGGCTGGCCCCCAAGAAACCTTGGTCTGTTATGGAACCCAGGTCGCCAGCATGATGTGCTATAATTAAAATAAATACATAAAATAAATAGTAATCATGTGGCTGCAAACCTACACCATCCTATGCCTGAAACAGAACTGGAATATAAATTAAGCAAAAAGACAAGGCTCATTTAGGAGATGTAAACACTTTTGTATGAAATATGTCCTGAGGCCTCTAAACTTGGCCTCTGCTATTCTTCATTCTGCATGGGGAAACTCCCCATCCCCCATCCCAACAGTAGTCCCCCAGGCCACATAGTTGCATCACCACTAAACACAGTTTTGGTTTTTCATCAGAATTACAGTACAATAATTCCATAGGTCAAAATCTGGATGTATTGACCCATTTTTGGAAATAAAATAGCTACAACATGTCCTGACTTTTGCAGAGAAAAATGGAAGTAAAATAATACCAGCATGAAATGTTTGGAGGACTCTCATAACTTGGGAGAGATGAAATAGAAAAAGAAGGAAAAGGAAGGGATTTTGTTTTAATCTGCATCTTGCATACAAACTAAATCCCAGTATGATTTACAATTCAGGGGAAGGAGGGGATAGAATGTTTTAGTCATTTAGGGTGCATTGCGAGATTCAAATAGCATAGAGGTTGATCAGATAGAAATTTAGTTATATATTCATTTAAATGTTTTCACCAGGAGCGCATACTGTGCTAAGAAGAGCTCACTTCCAGATGTGCACAAACCCAGGAGCATGCTGGCTGGATGAAGGGTGCAAAACAAAAAGTCAAAGTCGCGAAAAACATAGTTTGCACTCAAGCCACTGTTGCTAAAGTAGCATCAAATTCAACAAATAAACAAGATTGACACCAGTAACTACTGAAAGTCTTGCTGGAGTTACCTAATTAACACAGCTGCAACATACAGAAAAGAAACCAGTGGAGCAAGCCCTGGTGCTTCACATCAAAAGGCATGTCACTGCATCAGGGGCTTAAGTGTCATGCCTCAGGATGCAAAGCACTGGGGTTAGCTCCACTGGTTTATTTTCTGTATGCTGCAGCTCTGTTAATTGAATAACTCCAGCAATAATCTCAGAAGTTACTGGTGTCAGTCCTGTTTATTTTTAATTTAGGTGTTACTTGTAGCAAACCTCAAGTGCAATCTGTGTGTTTTTTATCACTTCCAGAAGTGTCTTGAGAAAAAGGGTACGTGGGGATCCATAGCAAACAAATGGTGTAGTAAAGGGCTGAAAACAAACAGTGAAAGCCATAATAAAATGTACATTATGGACTGGCTCCCGCAAATCGAGGAAGCTGATTGGCCGAGAGGTCTTTGAAGCCGTGATGATATCGGCTACATCATCACGGCTTCAGAAAACCTCCGGTCACCAGCCTTCTCACTTTCAAGAAATTCCTCCAACAGCAACAGCAGCTCTTAACTTTAAATGCGAGTCACAACCTAATGTGACAATGGCAACATGTGCACCCCCCCCCCCGACAACAACACAACTTCCGCTCGCAGGAAAATTTATTGGAAGAAAAAAAAAACAGTGGGTCACACAAAACAACAGCTGCCGACCACCACACTAACGTCACATCATTGACCTGCCTGCTCCTCTCGCTGCTTGTGGCAGATACCACTTTCCTGTTTAACACGCTGTACAACTGATGCATCATCAACCCGCCCGCTACCTGTGGCAGATATCATGTTCCCCCATTTAACTCACAGTACAACGGCTGCCCCTCCTTTAGTACAGTGTTATATGTATGAAGCACGGCTTGGCCACTACTTTTCACTCTGCCCCATGAGACTCATGATAGCAAGTGGCGACTTGCTAAAGACAAAATTAAATATAAAATCGATCGAGCAATGTACAGGTAAACTCTGAGAGGGCAATGAGGTGGAGGGGGAGTATGATCTACAATAGACAAGAAAAAGCACTGCAGCATGTACATGAGGAGCAACAAATAGCAACACCACCTACTAGAGACATAAACTCCAGACCTCCTCTACACAAACTCCACTTACAAAAGCTGCCCAGAGAGCCCTCCTGGAACTACTTTATGAAAACGTACTACTCCACCACCCAAAAAAAAGCATTTCAAAACATTACAGTTTTTTTTAATTATTATTTTTTACTCATAACACTTGTAAACCAGTTCATAATAGCGATTAGGCACTCCAGGGTGTGGTATATCATGAGATATTGTCACTTCTCGGGTCATTGGACACACTCGGCCTGCGGCCTCGTGCTCAACCACCCAAGGCAGGATGATATCCTATGATATACCACACCCTGTCATGCCTTATTGCTTAATTATACAATGACTTGAAAAATTCTGTGTTCTGATTGACTGGCTGGTATGATTTACCTGTTGTAAATGGGTAAAAGTGCCAGCCAGACACATCTGGAATGCCCCTGCTTTAAATCATTCTGACCATGTGAAATCAAACGAAAGAGCTGCCATGTTGTCTATCGGTAAATGGTGACAAGACTACAAAATGGACTGCATTTTTAAAGTTACCACTCACAACAGTAACCAAACCACTGTACATACAACAAAGGAAGTATTTCCTCTGTGAGAACTCGCGCGGTGTACCAGCCTTACCTCTCTTCAGATGTTTACCACTCTGGGCTGTCTTTCTGAATCCCCACCACACCGTCAGCTCACAGTAAGCAAATCTACTCACAAATACCCCAAATACGTTCAGGACAAAAAAAATGTCACATCCTCCCGATAGCAAAAGCCACATGAAAACCAAAACTGCTAAAGGTACCCTAACCCAGAAACACATAAAGGCAACTTTGTTACTCGCAGTGCTTTCTGTAAAGATCCTGTTAGAACTGTCAGCCTGTCTGTTAAAAACAAAATTAAAACTGAAGCCTGGCATCTCTGCAGTCCTCTAAACATAAGAGTGACTCAATTACAGGGGGAGGTGAAGAATACAAGAAATGGTAACCTCATGCTATCACTAAACATATGGGGGTGATATTCTACCTAGAAACAGATAACTATTTCTTATGGTGCAACAATGAATTCAAATAAAATTATGTAAACTACAAAAAACCTGCATATTTGTTTTCTTTTCTTTTTTTAAGTGAAAGGGATATTGTATAATTGCAATATATCCCTCCAGGGTGTGGGTGATGCTGGGATTTACTCACTTCTGGTGTGGTTTACTCACTCGGCCTGCAGCCTTGTGACTGAACTACACCAGGTGCGGGTAAATCCCAGCGTCACTCACACCCTGTTGTGTTATATTACTTAAACATGAGCAGATGTGTACAATGAGATACAGTGCAAAACAAATAGGCATACAGAAGTCCAGCAAAAATAAACAAAACACAGTACAGCTTCTCAGGTATCCAAAATGGCTTATTTTATTAATTATAAAGTACATAAAGGTGCAAAAGTTAAAAAAAAAAAAAATGCTCTTTGAGGCTGCCAACCTCTTCCTTGGGCAGCTACTAACAGGTAACACATAGGTTTCTCATTAAATACTCTCACCTACTCAGCAATCCAATTTATGATTTGAAATGCCCAATACTGTAGGAAAAAGGCACATACTCAAAATGAAACCTTTGATTATATATTAAAAAGACAATGTACCATAAACTCTACTGCCACACATAGAGGATGCTGAAGTGCAGCTCCCCATTCAGTTTGTATTCTTATATTATGGATTACCAGAGCTGCCAATACAAATGACCTAGGCGGGGAGGAGGTGGGTATAGTAGAGGACAGATTCAGGGTGGTAGAGAGGACCTGCAGGGAGGTAGCTAGATCACTGACATTCTCAGAGGTGTTGCCAGTACTGAGAGCCAGCACGGTTAGGAAGAAAAGGCTAGAGAAGTTCAATTACTGGCTATGGGAATGGTGCAAGGAGGAAGGGTATGACTCGGTTAGGGGCTGAGGTGGAAGACCTAGACAAATAAAACACTTCTTGCAGCAGACAGGCTGCACCTTAGTAGTGGGGATCGAGGGCCTCAGGGACAAGCAGAAAGGTACATAAACCAAAAATGTAATTTAAACTATTGAGGGGGAACAAGTGGGCATGCAGGCCCCAAGACTCCAGGAGGAGGTCAATGGACCCCCCTCCCATACCAGTAGGATGGGTGACTGGAGGGTGGAGGTGGAGCAAAGGAGTTAGCTACACGGGGTGGAGGACACAGGTAATGGGCAGAAACAAGAAAGTCAGCTGGGAAAGAAAGGAAGGAGGCTTAGACTCAAGGTGGAAGCTGGTGTCCCTGGACACACAAAGTCTTGGAAACAAGATGGATGACCCACAGACATTGTTGGCAGAGAGGGTAGTGGACATTGTGGCAGTCACAGAGACATGGGCCACATCAAACCATGACTGGGACCTCTCGATATCTGGGTATACATTATACAGCAGGGAGAGAGAGGCAGGAAAAGGGATAAAGTGGAGGTTTATAACTTGAATGAAGGTGAAGCCAGATGAGGGGAGAGCAGAAGCAATGTGGATTCTATTACTGTCTAATAGAGGGAGGATGGTGAGGTTCTGGGTGGTTTACAGACCATTCAGCCAGGTGGAGGAAAGAAACAGGGAATTATATTTGCAAATATTGACTGCTGCTGGGAAGGAAGAGGTGGTAATAGTGGGAGACTTCAACTTCCCCAAAGTGGATTGGAGGGCATCAGCCATGACCTGCAGCAGGAATCAGGTGATCCTAGTTACACTGCAAAGTGAGTTCCTGACTCAGTGTATCACAGAACCCTCCAGAAAGGGGGCAATCCTTGACTTGGTGCTGAGGAACAGGGGCCAGGTCCAGGATATAAAGCTCGAGGAACCCCTGAGTGGGAGTGACAATTGCACAGTATGGTTCCAGTGGGACATGGGCAGGAATAAGGCCCCCACTAAAAAAAAATCTTGAATTTTAGAAAGGCAGACTTCAGAAAGATTAACAAGCTGCTAAGGAGTCATCTGATAAGCATCAAAGTGGATATGGGGGTGGACCAAAGGTGGCCCATCATCAAGAAGGGAATAATGGTTGCCACAAGGGAGTGTGTTAGTCTCAAAGGGAAGAACTCAAGGGCTAAAGCACCCAGCTGGTTTAGCAAAGAGGTCACTCAGGCAGTAAGGGATAAGAGGTCAGCCTACAATAAATTCAGGAGGACCCAGAGGGAGGAAGACAGGGAGAATTACCTGAAGAAGGCTAGCATAGCACATACATTAGTCTGGCAGGCTAATGCTCAGAAGGAACTGCAGCTAGCTAAGTGAACTAAAAAGGGGTAAAAGGCATTTTTTCATTATATTAGCAAGAAAAGGAACAAGAAAGATGGGATTGTTGGGCTCAGGAAATGGGATTGTTGGATGAAGGAGAATGGGGGCAAATCAGAGATACTGAATGAGTACTTCTGTTCCATCTTCAACAGGGAGAGAAACAGACTGGTTCTTTGAGGGGAGAAGGGGGGGCACAGATGTTTTGATGGAAGTGGACAGGGTGAGGACAGGGCTGCTAGCATTGAGGGTAGATAAATGCCCAGACCTGGATGGCATACACCAAAGGCTGCTGAGGGAACTAGCAGAAGAGCTTTCAGATCCCTTTGCTGGCCTGTTCAGTAGTTCGTTGGAGACAGGTATGGTACCACAAGACTGGAGAACAGCACATGTAGTGCCTCTCCATAAGAGCAGTCCCAAGGATGACCAGGGAATTACAGACTGGTCAGCCTGACCTCAATCATGTGCAAGCTCGTGGAGACCACACTTAAGGAAAGATTAGTGGTGTATCTGGATGAGAATGGTCCCCACGATTAAAGGCAACATGGGTTTATGTAAGGGAAGTTGTATCAGATAAATCTGCCTGACATCTTTGACTGGGTCACCAAAACAGTGGTCAGGGGCCAAGCAGTGGATATCCTTTACCTGGACTTCAGCAAGGTTTTTGACTTTTTACCCTACAAGAAGTTGATCAGGAAGTTGGCAGATATAGGGTTGGTAAGAAGTTGACCAGATGAGTGGAAAACTGTCTGAGGAGCAGGATCAAGAGTGTGGTGGTGGGTGTTGAGCAATCCTGCACCAGGGAGGTTACCAGTGGGAACCCAAAGGGTTTGATGTTTGTACTGGTGCTGTTCAGTGTCTTCATCAATGATACTGGGGATGGCATTAAGGGTAAAATTTGACTATTCATGGACAGCACCAAGCTCTGTGAGAGGGTGGAGACAGCAGAAGGGATGTAAGACCTAAAGGAGAATCTGGAAAAATTAGAGCAGTAGTCTCAGATTTGGCAGGCTGGCATCAATACAGGGAAATGCAAAGGTATGCACACTAGAGCCAAGAACCCAATGCCTGAGTGCAGCCTGGGAGGGGTCCAAGTATCTGCATCAGAGGAGGAGAAGGAAATGGGACAGGGAGTAATGATCACTAGTGACCTGAAACACTCTACACAATGTTGGAAAGCAGCAACAAAGGAAAGTAAAATACTTGGCTGCATTGCCAGAGGGATCGGTAGCAGGCAAGATGAGGTAATACTGCTCTTGTACAAGTCATTAGTGAGGCTGCATCTGGAGTACATTATGCAGTACTGGTGCCTATATCTTGAAAAGGACATTAACCTATTGTAGATGGTCCAAAGAGGGCAATGAAGATGATCATGTGTGAGAAGGGTAAGATGTAAGAGGAGAGGTTCAAGGCTGTGAACATGTACTCACTGGAGGAGAGGAGGGAAAGAGAGGATATGATTCACACCTTCAAGGATTTGAGAGGAATAAATGAGGGGACAAGGAAGGTCTCCTCAAGCTTAGTGGGAAACAAAACACAAGGGGATAGAGTCACAAATTGAAGGGGGGGTAGGAGAGAGATTAGGAAGCACTTCTTCACAGAGAGTGTGGTGACTAGTTATAATGTGCCTCCGAAGGAGGTGGACTCATTGAAAATGGTAGGCAGCTTCAAGAGAGGCTGGGGCAGAGTTAAGGTGAAAATAAGGATCAAGGGAGGGGCAGTCAGAGGGGAAGGGTGGATTGTGGAAGGGAGCAAGGTCAGTAGTTTATGTTGAGGACCCTGCAATATGATCAGACTAGATGGACCTGATGGCTTTATTCTGCTGATGTTGTCATATGTTTGTATGATATTACGGAAAAGTAAAAAGGGGGATGAGGCATGAAACCTCCAGGTTTACACTATGTATGGTACTGTAAGGGTAGAGTATAATAGAAAATAACTCTCTGACAACAATTGGCTCACAGAATATTAGAGTGAATAATGAAACAGCTATCAATCCCAAAATATATAAATACTACAAATACTGGATAATCACAACCCTACATACATTCTCCAATAAACTAACCAATTGATCTCAGACTGAAAGAATGTGCTGTATCAAATACGAAAGTATCCCTATAGACATAGTTGGAAAATATCAGGACACTCAATTTTGTATGTTAGACCATAAGGGAAACTGAGAAAGGGAAGGAAGAAAAAAAGAGCAATGGAGGGGGGGTCACAGAATTCATACAGTTCAAAACAACAGTTTAAATACTAATGCCATATATGAAAAACAAGATGTTCCAGAGGAGACTAACATCTTTTATTATGAAGCTTGTGTCCACAGAAATGTGCCCACATGAAACTTTAATGAATATGCAGCGACCTCATTCAAACCCTACATATTTCTATTACAAAAGCAGCTCCTTTTATCAAAACTCACATCATAATCATATTGTCAAACTATCAGATTTCACAAGAAAATAAAACAGTCCATTCTGGGCTCATGGCTCATAATTTAAAAATCCATTTAGCCTCTTTCCTCAAAATGACTTGTGGCCTGTCTCCTCCACCATGGGGGTGGTACACATTTCAGGACAGAACATTTCAAATACCTGGGGTTCATTTGGTGGTGACTTCTGTCCAACTGAACTGTTCTGTCTGCCATGATTAATGTCCCCTACTTGTTCCTGCAATCTCTTCAGTAGTTCTTTTAGGGTATGTCCCACAAGTACCCTGGGAAAATTGCATTCCAATACATCAATGACAAAATCTGTTGATCAGTTACAAACAAATTAAATGTCAATGAAAAATCCACACAGGGATGTTTGAAAATTTTACCTGGCTTAATGCAATTAAAAATCTACAATGCCCACATGCAAAAAGGCCTTTTGTTCTTTGAAGGAAGCAACACGGGTTATTAGTTTTCACCACTTGTTTAAAGTAAATTGATGCCAAAATGTAAATTATGTGCCCTGCTAAATGTAATGCAGGGCTTTCCTAGTTCTAGTGAGCTGATCCCACAACCCTTAAAAATGCTCCAATTTCTGAGTAGGATATCTTTGATTCTTGGGGAGCTAATTTGTTGTACTCCAGAAAAAATGTCAAGGGTCGTTTAGCATTACTTGTTTTGTCTTTTGGTATTAATAACTCAGCACACTGTTGTGCAAGTGCCCTCTCTCTGGAGTCTCTCAATAGTTCCAACCTTTGTGTCTCAAACCTACTGTTAGTTCATCTGCCTGTTGCATGAAATCCTGATCCTTGGAGCAATTCTGATACAATCTCAAATATTGTCCATAGGGGATACTAGATTTGAGGGCAGAGCAGTGGGCACTCTTTTCATTCCAAATGGAATTACCTGCAGTGGTTTTCCTAAATTCCCTAGACTCTATGATGCCGTTCTGTTTGACAAACAGTTTCAAATCTAAGGAATGAATACTGGCTTCTTGTTTGTCATGTGTGAAATGAAGGTTCTGCTCATTGTTTTTCATGTATGTGACCATTTTTTCAGCTTTAGATACATTTCCACCCCTGGCAATTAATATGTCATCAATGTACCTGTACTGGTACACAATGTGGTTAAAAAAATGGTCTATATTGGCATAGGAGGGCACCACCACCATTGCCATGCCACAACACTGTAAATAAAATATCTCATCAAAAGTAAAACAAATTATGGTGCAAGCATAAATTCTAATGACTGTAGCAAAAATTGGGGTGGGGGTTGTACTGGTACAGGCACATTTTTCAAGGTAGAAATTCAAGGCTTCTGATCTCAGGGTATGCATGATACAGGCATATACAAATGACACATCAGTCCCTACCCACCTATATATAAGGGATATGCAGCGGTTCAGTGTGTGATAATGCATTTATCTTGTACAGTTTCCAGTGACCTCAAGTAACCTCACGAGTGCTGAAGGCAAGAGTGAGAGTTACGAGAGGTCACTGGAAACTGTACAAAATAAATGCATTATCACACACTGAACCACTGCATGTTCCATTTATGCAACAGGTTTAGATGTTGTGTGCACATTTTGATTTTGGTAGGTGTAAATAATTTGTCAAAACAGGGAAAAGAAAATTGAATTTTATGCTGTTTTTTGCTAATTATAAAAAACAAAATGGTATCTATAAATGAAACACCACTCATTTTGTAGATATTTTTGAGCTGAACATTTTCCATGCTCACAGTACCATGCTATCAATTTTTGTTTTAGTTATTTATATTTGTTTGTCAAAAAAGTGAATAAAAAATTACATTTTCTTCTGTTTTCTTGCAAACCATATACAATATCCGGGGTTTATATAAATGAAACATTATTCATTTTGTAGATAATTTTGTGCTGAACAATTTTCATGCTCACAGTACCATGTTATCTTTTTTCATTTTTAAGTTATTGACATTTAAATATGGTTAGTACTGCTTCTGAGGCCGAACATTCTAAATGAATTCTGAAGAGAACTGTATAGATAAATGAGCTACTGATGTAGTTACTGTGTGAATAAATGGGTGATGATGTAGTTACTATGTGGATAAACAAATGTATTACCATAGTAGCGAAGATAAATGGTTTTATTCTACAGTTTTTATCCTGACCCCTGTTGCATAAATAGGCTTCCAAATCACTTCTAACAATTTATGTAAGAAGTTCATACAAACTCTCACATAAGATTTCAACTTAATAATTATTGGCTACAAAAAAATGCCCACAAATGTTGAAAGTTTTTCAGGCAATGACCCTACCCCCAAAATAATTGGTCTACAAGGTAACAAAGGGGTCTGTTTGGACTTTTGGGAGATAGTAGAATGTTGAAAAGTGTATTTTACCTAAATGAAATCAAACCATTTGTCACAGATTTTGCATATTTTGCTGTTTCCAAGAATTCAAACAGGGAATCAAACTCCACAGTATGATCATTCTTAAACATCTCAGATGTTCCACTATCTCTCAAAAGTCTATTAGCTTCCTTCAAATAGTCTGCTTTCTTAAGGAAGACTGCTGTATGTTCTCCCTTGTCAGCATTTCTGAAAATTATACAATGCATTGCTTTAAGTTCTTCTAAAGCCTCCTATTCTTTGACATCTACAGTAAATTATGCCTCCCCAAATTCCAATTATTATTAAGTAGGACATTCACTTCATTTTTTACTTTTCCTTGAAAGGTCATCACAGAATAATAATCTATAGTGGGGCTAAAAGGAGATTTGACTCTGAAATTCACCCTCTGCAGCTCAGTTGAAGGGACCACATCAAGCATATTGTTACTTACATCATCCATTATTTCAATAGCTAAATTTAAATTATTATCTGGCTCAAATGACAAGGCATCAAGTCCTGCTATGGTTGTAGCACATCATAACTACTCACAGTACCAACATTTCTCAGGCTGGCTTGTTTAGATGTGTTTAAAATTATATTTTCTTATCATCCACTTGGTGTATTTTCAAACCCCTCAGTCACATTTAAATCCAAAAAGAAAATATTGTGAAATGGATATTGTCAAAATTAATTGTCTCTGTTGTTCTCTCTTCGTTGTTCTTTAAAAATTCAAGGAAATAGCCTAAACCCTCTCTTGGTGATGCTGATAGTACATCCAATGGGGACTTTGTTAAACTACTTTAATTTGATCCACATTTTCCTTTTTGTCAAGAAAATACCTCAGATTAATCTTTCTAAATGGGCTGACAGTGTAGCCTAGAGTTTAGAGGAACGAGGTGTGAATGAGCTTGATACATCCAGCAGACCAGACCTGAGTTTGATTCTCAGAACCTCCACTTGCATACTGTGTGACTCTGAGCAAGTCACTTAACCACCCAGTGCTCCCAGGTTTTCCCTGAAAACAGGAAGTTGTGCCTAGTGGGCCTTACCCAGCTACCAAAGACTAAAAAAATAAATAAATAAATATTCTATACCATTCAGCTTCAGTGGAGAAAGTATTGATGGGAAAAGACAGAAAGACAATGATCCCATGATTAAGCAATATTCTTTTAGCATCTGTCAATTCAACCTCTGTCAAATTAATTATACGTATTTTGTCTGTGTCTTTTATCTGGTTGATTTCCTTATTGTTCTTCTTATTACTTCTTAGAGATAGATAACATTTTATTTTTATACAGGATAAATTACAAGTCATTTTGGAAAAAGATCCCTGTTTGTAGGACCACCCTGTGTGTGTTAGCGATTCAGTTTCTGTAAAATACAGAAAATACATTACAAGACAACAACATGAAATACAACACAGATCTTCTAATTACTTTACGTTCAATGCAGACAACAAAATACATATGTTCTAGAACACAAATAACAATTACAGACAAGGGAAAAGCAATTTTCCAAAATAGCAACAAATGGCCCATGTAAAGGGATAGTGCATACTGGAAAAGGCAAACTATTTCAGGATAATGCTGCCTGAAACCATAAGGTTTTTTCATCAAATTTTGTATCACATCTTGAAAGACAAACCTTATTAATATGCACTGATCTGTTTAATTCATGAACTAAATGTTTTTCTTTATTGAAAACAACTTGTGAAACATAATGACTATGGTTGTTTGCAGACATCTTATAAAGAGGTTTCAGCCAAGATGTGTTTACTTCGTATGGCTAATGTTTGCCAGTTTAGTTTGGACGGTAGTACACAGTGATGTGTGTTATAATTACTCTCAACACAAACCTAGCTATCTTGAAATATAACTTATCTACAGTAGTGTGTCCAACAATTTTTTATTTGCAGTATGGTATATTACATTTCCATATTCGAGAGAAGACAGTATTAATTGTTCTGCAATCATTTTCCTAGCCACCTTGTTCAAACAGTTTGTGGTGCATCTCAAAACACCTAACTTTTTGTTAGTTGTATTAATTAGTGAAGTTATATGCTCATTAAAAGTCAAATCTACATAGAAAATTACGCCTAAATAACTGTATTCATTGACCTGCTCAATTTGTTCAAATTTGTTTATCTGTATTTGCAATCAAGCTTTGTTTTTCAACCCAAAATGAAGTAGTTTTGTTTATTTGGTATTCATTTTAAGCTTTGATCTGGTGAACCACTCCCACACTCTATCAAAGACTGCATGTATTTTTTGTTCACATTCTAACAAATTCTTCCTCATGGCAATAAGTGCTGCATCATCAGCATACAATCGCACTGTAGAAAACTTTGCCACTTCGGGGAGATCATTGTTGAAAAGAAGGAACAGGAGGGGTAGCAATATAGACCCTTGGGGCACTCCTCAAGTTACACTTCTTCTGGATGAGAGAGTCTGGGAAATCAATACCCTCTGGGAGCAGTCAGTCAACTGGGATCTGAACCAATCCCCGGGCTTGGCTCTACCATGGCAGTGCAACACCCAGAACTGCGACGGCCAACACAGCGACACCAAGGCGGCGACCAGCAATCCACCGCAAGATGCACACCACGTATGGCAGAATAGGGACAGCCCCAACAATGACCACTGCCCGGTGAATGGGCAGGCAATGCCCCACCACAGGAGCACACCGGACAGGCAGCATGCGGATGAGTACCCACCACCATGTGGAACACAGTGACAGCAGGCCGTGGGTAGAGCAACACCCTCCCCAAGGTCCTGGAGTACTGCAGTGGCACCTCCCCAGTAAGTGACATACAGGGAGAGCCAACACCCAGCGGGGTCTGCACGGTGCAGACAACCACTCCAATGGATGGAGCACCAGTGCAAAGCACCACCCCTCCAGCAGGATGGACCCACACACAGCTGCACGACAGTGCCAGCATCAGAGGGCACACTGCAGGCCCAACACAAGCTGTGCACAGTAGTACGGCACCTATGGAATTGCCCAGCAATGGCCACCAGAATGGTGCTACACAGCCACACAGCAGAGCAACTGCTAGAGAGCTGCAATACATGGATGCCGTATATATGGAACAGTTCTAGTCCTGTTGGAACAAGGCAGTGATAACACCAGCCCTGTCTCAGTGCATTGGGTAACCAACCCATCCATAGGAGTGTGGGGTGGCCACCCTAGGTGCTGAGGAATACAACTGTTCCTTATGAAGGGAACCCATGTAGTCTATGCACTGGTAGCAATTGCCCCTAGCTCCCTGCCCCATTTGTAGGCACTGCCATGCGCATCTGTACCATGTGCCCTGCTTGCACAGGTGCAGTCATCTACCTGGATGCGGGCGCACAGAGTGACACAATGTGTGGGTCGGGCTGGGTGTGTTGTGGCATCCCCATTGCTGTGTTGGCCCTCATTGAACCATGCTGCTAGCCACCTGTCTGGGCCAGGTGCCATAGCCACTGTCGCTGTGAATGTCTACTGCCTTCCTGTGCATTCCTGTACCTCATACTGGTGCTGACATCTCCTCTGCTGTCCTGTGGCCTTTGCGGGTATGTGGTTCTGCCGACATTAGGCATGTTGCACTGCTGGGCCACACCGCTGCACCCCGTCAGCCAGGATCCTGCACTGCTCCTCTGGGTGTTGCTGTGGGGGTGGCACTGTGAGGATCATCACTATGCTGGAGTCACCATTTATGGGGTAAGCACCAGGGACCATAGACTATACCCAGTACTTTGATCCTTTCTAGTAGCAAGGAGAGGTCCACCAGATCAAAAGCCTTAGACAGGTCTATAAAAATGACCTCAGTTTCCAGTCTGGTGTCCAAAGAGTAAGCCTCCCCTCCCCCTCATTTGCCTCTACTGGTCTTCCTGTTTTTTTGAAGTTTTTCCCTTGTTCCCCTATTTCATGTCACCAGTCTTAGGACGGGGGTCTGCAGTAAAAAAAAATCTTACGAACCCATGTTACTTTTGGAGGTATTCTCTGAAAGCTGGGAAGAAACTCTTGTCACATTTGTATTTACAAAACCCACTTAATTTTTTAAATTATTATTATGAATTCTATTTCAAGAAACAAATTGCTGCCCCTGTACCAGGGGTCAAAATAACCACCTGTCTGCCTGTCCCAGACACCTAGTTTTCCCTGGGGACAGCTGGTATAATTTCTCAGCCTGTCCCTGGGACAAGCACCAAGTGAAAAAGCATTTACAGGCACTAGGACCCAGAAGATGCTGCCACCTGTAAGGGTGGGCTATGGATGTCCCAACATCATGGTGTCAAATGCAGAGAGATGTCCATTCAACCCAGTGTACCATGATGGATTCTACTGTGCTCTCGGTGGTTTCATCAAGCAGCAGAAATGAATACATTGCCACGATAGGACTAGATTGTGTATGTGTTTCTTGTCATCATGCATGTGCAGTTGTTGGTCTTCCTTTTGCTTTCTGCACTGCATACCTCATTTTTCTGTGTGCTATACTTGCAGTAGCAGCCAAAGACTAGCTATTGTCACAGGCATAACAGTTTAGGGGCTGCAAATCAAAAACCCTTTTCAGGGTTGTCTATTAAGTGGGGCATGGTTAAGGCTAATCAAAAGCCAATGTAAGGGCTAGAAAACTGTATTTGAAAGCCCTTTACAGGGCACACAGTCAAGGCAGAACAAAGGGGAACTTGGTGTTCAGAAATTAGGAGAGGAACTTAAAGGGCTTAAACAACCACTTAAACCCCCCTGTCAGGGCAGGAAGGGCACCAGTGACACAAGATGGGCAGGTTGGTTAAAAGCCTTTGCCAGGGTTACTAAGTAATGGGAGACTTTTGGTATCCAGGCTATACACAGCAGCAGAAGAAGCTGATCAGCTTGACAGGCAGAGCAGAAGATAGCTAATTAAGGGTCCTTGTCAGGGACTGAGCAGTTGGGCAAAGTAAATTAAAAACCCTAATTAAGGCAGTGAACTGGGGCACGACTGTTAAGTCCTTTTCAGGGCCAAGTAGCAGTCAGTGGGTAATATTTAGTAGCCCTTTTTTGGGGCACCATACAATGGGCATTATCAGTTATCCAGCCCTTTTCAGGGTACACTAGTTATTATTAGCTCACATTTGGAAACACATGTAAAATTAGTAAATTAAAATCAAAAGGAAAGGTACATATTAGGACAGTCAAAATTAATATTGCTCCTATCACTTGGACAGCCATCCACAAAAAAATATTTCTAACCCTGCCCTGGACTGAGATCTTCCTTGCTGTCTCCTCCTACTGGTCAATCCACTTTTTCTTTGCCAGTTAAATATTTCACCAATCATAGAGTCCCTTCCATCTCTTTTCTGTTCATTAGCTTTCCTCTCTGCTACAATAGTCCCCTCTCTTTGTAGTTTATTAAGTTCTCTTTCTCCCTCTCTCTTTGCAAATTCAGTGCTGCTTTTGAAGGGTTTCGGTTCACTTTGCAAATTCTTAACTGTATCTTGTACTTTCTGGTACTGTAGTTCAGCTTATCTTCCTTAATTAAAATGTTACTTAACATGAAAGAGCATTTGTGAATGGCCTCTTTCCATTCATCCTTATGGACAAAGTGACCCAAACTAGAGGTAGGTATTTTGTCCAGTCAGAGCTCCTGGGGTACTCGAGTACTCTCTTTATACTGTTCAAGGTTCAATATATTATGTCAAATATTTATTTCAAAAACAAGTGCCCTCTCAATTCCTAGAAACAAAGCCTTTGATTTAGATGTGGTACTCTCACTCGATGTACTTGCCTCCCTGGCTTCTTGCCTTCCCTGCTGCAAGGCATATCTCTGCTAGGCTACTGCTTTTAAACTATCCAGGCATGAGGAGCTCAACCCCCCGATCACTAGCCCTATTTTGTTCATCAACAGGTTTCTGTTGTTTCGTCGATTCCTTCATTCCCCCAAACACTCCATGTAGAGGCATGGTCACCACACATATAGTGAAATTTAGGAATATTTCCTGACCAATGGACACATTAATGGTAATCATGGAGTCCAAGCCATGCCACAATGCTGTGCACCTCACACAATCAGAAATCTGATAAATGAACTAGCTGTTAAACCAATTCCACTCCCCTTGCACGCTGGACCTGCATGTAAGATGTGGCCAGTGTGATAAATCAAACAGATAACAACCAGAAAACAAACTCTGGTCAGAGCCAATATGGCTGTGGACAGCTTTTAGGAGCAGCAAGGGCAGTGAAAAGAATATGAAATGCTCTCTCTGCACCAGAGTCAGCCATAATACTGCAGCAATTACAGTACTGCACATGCGTGATACTCGCACATGTGCAGTTTGCCCTGAAGTCAGCCTTGTGCAACATGGAGGTGCTGACATAACTACATGTAACAGCCCAGTCCCCTTGAATTACTAGAATCCCATTAGTACTAGTCTTAGGCAGGTAAGAAAAGGCAGCTGATGGGGAGCTCATTAGCTTGCTACATAATGACATCATTGTTTACTCAGCTAGCCCGAGAGAAGGATGATTGTGTCATTTAAAACTCTCACAGCAGCATAACCATTTTAGAGTCAGCTGCTCCCGAGGAGCTTAAAATGTTCATCAGTAAGTTTAATTGTGGCAGTCAGAGTGGCAGGAGGTCTGCCGTTGGGGCTCTGTCAAAGGGAGTCCTGGTATTTCTCACCCTAGTTTGGTAAAATCTTCAGTTTGTTTGCAGGACTCTTTAGTTTCACTTCAGGGGGAGTGAGAGGGAATGCAATTCCTGTGGCTCCAAGGGTCAATCCCCTGAAGTTCCTGAAGTTCACAGCTGCCTTAAGGAAGAACAATGAGTAGAATCTGGCAGCTACCAGAGAAAGAAACGTGCATTTTGTTCTTTCCATGACTGGGAGGAAGGAACAACTAATCTGTGAGTACAAAATCTGAGACTGTTCTCTAAGGGAGTTGTCTGAGGTGTGTGCGCCCTAGATAAGTCTAGCTCATACCAGTCAGGACCCCTTTCACCACAACTCTGCTGAATTTAAACTTAAAGTTGGGAATCTTTGGCAATTCACTGGAGATTGGAGACTTATTTGGTGTAACACTGAAGGAATGGCAGAGGCTATTTGGGGCAAAGGTTGAGAGGAATGCCATCTGGAGTTTCAGGCAGGGCTAAGTGATTTGTGGATGGGCACCACTGTTCCCTGCGCAAAGACCATGCACTAGGAAGATTTTAATGTGTGTGGCATATCCCACAGATATGCACTTTGGAAAAGAGACAGAGATGTTTTTGTGGAAAACAGTACTGCCTAGTAAAGTGTCCTACAACAGAGAGTGTGCATGTATTGCAATGACAAAGCTTTGGGGGACCACCCTTGCTTTAAGTAACATCTGTAAATAAAGCCATACTGCATAATCCCAGTTACCGCTTTGGACATTCCGTTTGTTGCTTCTAGTGTGAATGTTATTGGGGCCCCTCAGCAGTTAGGTCTAGCATATGCCTAGCATCCTTTCCCCTGGACCTGGTTGTAAATAAAAAGGTTCATTTTAGTACGTACCCCAACCCCCATTCCTCTAGATAATGAGCCTGGTATACACTCCAGCACTAGGGGTGGTACCATGAGTGTAGTTCTACCAAAAGAAAATTGTATGCCATGTAGTTGGCAGTAGTTCTTTTAAGGGGGGTGCCAGCTGGCCAATAGTGGCATGGGGGTTACATATGTATACACGATACTCGTGCATGCACACTTTAAGTCAGCACCAAAATGTTGCACATGGCAGCCATCACTTCCGCAGTTGCAGAAAGGAAAAGTAGTGCACCAGGAAGTGAGTATGTTTATGAGGCCCACAGAGGGGAAAGGTTACATAATCAGAAACACTGGAAACTATGCTGGAGCACTGTGGCAGAACATCAGACAGCAGTCCAGTTACGTGCTTCCACGCAGTGCTCTTAAGCAAATCTGATGATGGCATAACATCTGTGGAGCTTGGCCCACACAACCATAAAAATCAGACTCAGAAGGAGACTATTACCAAACTAGAGATCTGGTCTGGGATTTCCTCATCATCACAGTCACTTTCTCATTCTTTTCTAAGCAGTAATTTCTGGTAAATGTACCTTAACCATATTGATCTCAGTGCTGGTAGACTACTTCTAGTTTTCCCCTGATTGTATCAGGAGGGGGTAGTAGCAGTCTTGAAGTGGTAGCTGTCGGTGATGGCATACTCTGAAAAAAGTGGCCCCATGCTTGTCTGTACATTTTAGAAATGACCCCTTTCCTTGCTTTTGCTGTAAAAAAACTGACCCCTTTAACACAAAAACAAGTAGTCAGTTATGGCCTCCACCCTCACCACTTTTCGCTTCAAGTGAGGAACATGATTAAGGATTTGTATCAGATGTACAGTGGCAGCCATAGATGCATAATATTGTTAAACAGTAATCAACTGTATGTAAAAGGTTTTTTTAATGTGTGCTTCCTTATAAGTTCATTGGTTCATAGAGTTTTAAGGGCTCAGTAGGCAGTGCCTTTTGAGAGCTCGCCACCAGTCAGTGGTTTACAACCCATGAAGTTATCTAGATGTTTTTCAAACTGATTCATTGTATTACTTTGTTAATGCTGTCAATACCACTCCACCCATGTTGTACTCTGCCCCTGGATTTCTGTGCCCCAAGTGCATTATTTAACATTTTTGTGTTCAGGACAAAAAGACTTTTCAAATGAGGGTAGTCACTAATCTAAATTCTTTACATATTTTTTTAATTGCCATCAGAAATGTGAATTTTGTAAAAACAAAAATGGAAATACAGGTAATAAGATGACAATGTTTTACAAAATATAAGGAATTCAGATTAGTGACTACCCTCCTTTGAAAGGTCATTTTGTCCCGAACAACTTTCAGATTTGTTATTTTTGTGCTTCTGGAATAGTTTTGCACAGTGCCTTAGGAAGATTCTCAACAAAAAGCAGTTTGGAGTGCTGTCTCTAACATTCTAAACACACAATAGGTCTGAATAAGTTAAAGGGGACAGGAATTGATTACGTATGTGCAGGTGTTTGAAATGTCTCTATTTTCATAAATTATATTCATACCTCTAAAGGATCCCTATTTAACTGTGCTTGACTAAAAGCTGAAGCTGTCAGTTGTGTTTTGTTTTGGTTTTAGATTTACAGAACTGTTATTTAATACAACAGCAGATTAGGTACATATGGACACATGTTGATACATGGACATATTAGAATAACAGTATCTCAATTAAAAGAGGGGGTCCATGTTTGGTTTGGATTTTGAATATATACATACATGAGTCACTTGTTACAGAATTGTAGATATATCATTTTTTAAGACAGTATAAGTTTGACTATTCATGAGTAATATGGACTTATTGTACACAGAGTTTAAGAAAAATGTATCTGAACAGTACACTGTGTAAAATTTGATTGACACCACTGTGTGAAACAGCTGGTGAATGCTTAATTTACACTAGGACTGGTTGTCTTCTAACCTATTTTTTACTTAACACATAGATATTTTCATATGTATGAGACTTTTAACATTATTTACTATGCACTGCTGAAAGAGCTACTGACGCCTGAAAGAAAATGTTGAAAAACATAAGTAGGTAAAATTCTGCTTGTATTCCATATATATTCTAGAGTTCTCCTCCCCATTATATTTTACTGAGATGTGCTTGAACACATAATTTTTATCCCTTTCAGTTACTCTAAAGTTAATCTGCCTCCATAGCTTACTCCCTACTTCAAGTCATAATGCTCTGTTGTGACATCACAATCTGTTGCCATGAGAGTAACTGTGATGTCACAAGCAGTGCATTATGACCTCAGCTAGGGAGACAGTGACAGAAACAGATTAACTCTTCAGGAGCACAAATCCTGTTTTCATTCAAATGACCTCAGCAATAACTAATGAGAAGGAGGAATAAAGAACTAATGTGAAATACAAGCTGAACTTTATCTAAATATTATGTTTTGTTAAAGTTCTCCTGAAGGTTACAGCTGCTCTTTAAGCTTATTTTTTCTTGTGTTTTTTAATCATTGCCATTTACTAATGCTAGCCCAGACACACACAGAGGGTTTTTAAATGAAGTTTTAGTTGGTTTATAGTTTTTCTCAGGGAGTGAACTTTCATGTCAGTGTCATTTGACCTTGGGATAGCTTTCTTTGATGGAACAATTGCTGTCTTTATATAGGTACTTTTTTTTTTGTTTCTTTTTTTAATGCTGTTTTAACCAATGAGGTCCTTAACAACTTTTTTTCTGCTTTTTTATATGATCTGTGTTTTGTGAAAATGTGTTCTTCTAAAACACCTGCCAGTGTTTTCTGATGAAGGATTCTGAGTAATCCAAAAGCTAAAAGCACATGTGTTCTTTTGTAACAACTCTGTTGGTCCAATAAAAGGTATCAAATCATCTGTTTCTGTGGATCTTGTGTTACAAGGACCGATACAGCAACATGTTTTTCTGTGGCTTCATGATTTCAGAAATGTTAGCAGGAACGTATCAGTACAGTGCTCACGGTTCTGAAACCATGAAGTGACAGTCAAAACTCCAAATCCTTGGTTCCATGAAAGGAACTGCACAGAATGGTGTCCATACAAAGAAAACAAAACAAAACACAACTGACAGCTTCAGCTTTTATTCAGGCACAGGGATCCTTTAGAGGTATAAATGTAATTTATGAAAATAGAGACATTTCAAACAGCTGCACATAAGTAATCAATTCCTGTCCACTTTAAATTAGGCATGACAAGAGATGAACAAGGTGGTCTGGTTCAGAATTTCACTTAACTAGCATAATCATTTGCAAAACTGAGGCTGTTTAGAAGTATAATAGGAGTTATACTAAACAAAAGTAAATATCTCTAAAAGTTTACACGTTACAGATAAAAAACCAGTATGAAAATTGTTCAGGATAAAAAAAGACTTTTTAAATGAGCCTATTCATTAAACAGCATTAATTATGTTTTTCTAAACTATGGCCATCTGATTACCTCAATTTTCATTTTTCATAGGAGTTACGCCAAACAAATCTAAATATCTCTAAACATATACATATTACACATAAACCATCAGTATGAAAGTTGTTCAGGACAAAAATACCTTTCCAATGAGCATTTTCTTTAAGCTGCACTAATTATATTTTTTAAACTATGGCCATCTGATTACCAAATTTTCATTTTTCTTCCAATTTTCACCTTTCAGATGGCTATATTTAAAAAAATCTAATGAATTCAGATTAGTGACTACTCTCACTTGAAAGGTAATTCTGTCCTGAACAACTTTCATGGTGGTTGTATATTGGTAACTTGTATACTTTCCAAGATATGTACTGTACATTTGTTTGGCATGACTCCTACTGTGTTCACTCAGAGAGAGAGAGAAAAATGAGGTTGTTTGGAAGACCATATTTTACAAAATATAAAGAATTTAGATTAGTGACTACCCTCAAGTGAAAGGTAGTTTTGCCCTGAACAACTTTCACAATGGTTGTTTTTGTGCATCTTTAATAGTTTTAAATATACTTAGATTTGTTTGGAAGATGTGCACATTTGCTCTCAGAGAAAAGCAGCTTGGAATTCTGTGTCCATCATTCTAAAAAGAAATAAGGGAGTATTTTTTTAACTGCCATAAGGATTTGCAGTGTTATGGCAGGATACACTGAAAACTACTAAAAAATGTGTTCCACGAAAACCCCTCTTCAAGCTAAAGTGATATGGCTGCCCACAGCCATAATGAACACTCTCGGCAAGTATGCTCAAGGAGTGCTATAAATGGCCCTTCAGAACAGAAAAAAAACACAGTACAGCTTCTGAAGTATGAAATCAGATCATTTTGTTAATTATAAAGTATGTATAAGGTGCAGAATTAAAAACATGCTTGTGTGCTTTGGAGTACCCTGCATCTTCCTTAGGGGCTATTAGCAGGTAGTACATTGGTTCCTTATTAAATACTGTGCCCTGCTCAGCAATGCAATTTCTGATTTCAAATGTCCAGTACGAAAAAGGCACATACTTAGCCTCAAACCTTTTGATTCTATATTCAGTTTTAAAAAGACAATGTACCATAAAATCTATTGGCAGATAGAGAATGTTGTAAAGCAACACCCCCTAAGCAATTTTTTTATATTATGGATTACCAGCTCTGCCAATACAAGCAATTTTATGGAAAAGTAAAAAGGAAGGGGGAGGCATGTAATCTCCAGGTTTGCACTATATAAGGGCAAAGTATAACAGGCAGCAACCCTCTAACAACAATTCAGATATTAAATATCCCTATAGACATTGTTGAAAAATACTAGGACACTCAGTTATATAGATGTCCAGCAGCAAACTAGTGTGCATTAAACACACGTTAAAATACAATTGACAAGTCCATGTATAGGAAGCTAAAACAGGAGGAAATTAAATGAACAAGGCAGGTACGGACAAGGCTGTAACAGTATGAAAGAAAAAGATAGACCTTGAAAGAGGAATGGGGTAATGGAAGAAAAGGGTGATGTGTTGGAAATTTGGGGAGATGACTGATGAGGTGATGTTCATGAACAAATATGCTTATATAATGGAACCTTCAGGCAAGGGATAGAATGAGGAGCAGCTGAAGGAGGAGGCTAAACCAACACTAGGGCACCAATAGGTTAAAGCAGCCTACCCAGCCGAGTTCTTTGTGAGGGAAGACAGAAACAACAGAGGTCATAGATTCTGAGGGGCTGAGAGAAGGTGGGGGAGAAAGGATAGGGGAAAATTGAATCAGCAGGGGAGGGAATCCAACCAGAACTTGGATATTAAAGGGGAACTGCCAGCAATAAGAGCTTCACACCCAAGTATGAGGCTGATCCTAATTAGCCTTTTGTGTGCCAAAACACTTTATTTTACTTACTGATTACTGCAGTGTAGTAAATTGTATCAGGCTAAAAAAAATATCAGCAGACCTAGCGAAAAACATGCAGAGGCTGCAGGGTAGACACCAAAGTAACCACAACCACAAAAGAAAATCAACAGAGCAAGTAGTACAATCTAAGAAGGAAATATACCAAGTGATTAATTTGTCTAAGATCATACTTACAAAAGAACAACTCAGTGTTCTGAGTAAAGGATTTAGTTTTGTTCCAGAGCCCCCCTTGACCCATTTTTGATTTTTATTGATTTGGAAAAACCTTTATTAAAATTCACTTAAAGAAGTTATTTGCCTGAAAATTCAGTACATGCTTTGGAGTATTATATGTACATGGCAGTGTTCCTTGTAATGCTTCTGATGTTGATATCATCTTATTGGATGCTCTTTTGCCCCCTAATGGGGAATGTTTATTATGAGATACTGAACTTACTAATACATCTGATGCGTATACCTCATCAATACATGCACTTCTACACTCTCTACAACCGGGATTTACACAAGACTCCCATGATGTTGTGATGTCCATTTTTGACCACAGTAGGGATACAGATTGTGTAGGAGAAGAATGATTGGATCTTAGCTATACTTAAACACAGAAATGTAGAATGTGATGGCAGATAAGGACTGCTTAGCCCACCTAGTCTGCCCATTTCTCTACCTAATGGATAAGCTTCAGATCCTAGTTAACCAACAGTTTACTTCCTCCTACTCCCCACTAGAATTGCCTTATGTCTGTCCCATGCATTATTGAATTCCCCCACTGTTTTTGACTCTACGACCTCCTCAGAAAGGCTGTTCCATGCATCTATAACCCTCTCTGTGAAGAAATACTTCCTCACTTTACATCTGAGCCATCCCCTCCATCTTCAAATTGTGCCCCCTTGTTCTTGCACATCTCTTTTTCTGAAAGATGCTACCCTCTTGGACTTTGTTGATTCCCTCGAGCTATTTGAAAGTTTCTATCATGTCCCCTCTCTCCCTCCTTTCCTCGAGGCTATATATCTTAAGCTCCTTTAGTCTTTCTTCATATGTCTTCTAGTGCAGACCCTGCACCATTTTGGTTGCCCTCCTCTGGACAGCCTTCACCCTGTCTATTTCTTTGCATAGATGGGGTCTCCAGAACTGTACACAGTACTCCAGATGTGGTCTTACCAACTGTCTGAACAGAGGGCTAACAACTTCCTGTTTTCTACTGGTGATGTTTCTCCCTATGCATCCCAGTATCCCCCAGCCCTCCTTACTGCCTTCTCACATTGCTGGCCCACCTTTAGGTCATCTGATATGACTACCCCCAGGTCCCTTTCCATTTTTGTTGTTGTCAGTATCTCAACCCCATCTGTACTCTTCCCCTGGGTTTTTGTTTCCCAGGTGCATTACTTTGCACTTCTTTGCATTGAATTTAAGCTGCCATACATTTGACCATTCCTCCAACCTTGCCAAGTCCCTTTTCATCCTTTCCACTCCACCTTGCACATCAACCCTGTTGCAGATCTTTGTGTCATCTGCAAAGAGACATACTTTTCCTTCAAGTCCCTCTGCAATGTCACTTATAAAGACATTAAAAAGGACCGGCCCCAGTACTGAACCCTGCGGTACCCAACTAGTAACCCCCCTTTCTTCACTGTGGACTCCATTTACTATTACCCTCTGTGTCCTGTTGCCCAGCCAGTGTTTTACCCCAGGCTACCACCCTGGGACCCACTCCCAGGCTGGCTAATTTGTTTATTAATCTTTTGTGCTGGACTGTGTCAAATGCCTTGCTAAAGTCTAGGTAGGCCAATTCCACAGCCCCTCCCTGGTCTACCACTTTGGTCACCCAGTCAAAGAAATCAATTAGATTTGTCTGACATGACCTTCCTGCTGTGAATCCATGCTGCTTTGGGTCCTGTGCCCCACTGGAATTTAGGTACCCAACAATACTTTCCTTTAGAAATGATTCCATCATTTTCCCTACTACTGAGGTCAAATTGACAGGTCTGTAGTTTCCTGCCTCTGTCTTGCTCCCACTTTTGTGAAGGGGGCTCACATCCACCCTCCTCCAGTCTTCAGGTACCATACCATTCTCCCATGATTTATTAAAAAAGGGTAGTCAGTGGTGTTACTAGTTCTTCCCTTAGTTCTTTTAGAATTCTGGGATGAATCCCATCAGGCCCCATTGCTTTTCCACCTTCAGTTTTGAGTTCTTTCAGAACCCTTTCTTCTGTGAAAGGACTAATATCAGCCTCACTATCCAGAGTGCTTCTATTGACTGGATTAGGTATCTCCCCCTGCTTTTCCATTGTGAATACTGAGCAGAAGTATTCATTCAGTATCCCTGCTTTTTCACTGTTGCTCTCTGCCCAACCACCTTCCTCTTTATTCAGCCTCAGTATCCCTGCCTTTGTCTTTCTTTGCTCCCTAATGTACCTATAAAATGTTTTATACCCCTTCTTAACCGAGTTGGCTATATTTTCCTTGGTTTGGGCCTTTGCTATTCTGACTGCCTTCCCCACTTTCTTCTGCTTTAACTGGTACAGTTCTCTGTTCTGCTCCGTGTTTCCTTATACTTCCTGAATGCTATCTTTTTCTCCCTAACCTTCCCTGCCACTTCTTTTGAGAACCATAGTGTTTTTTTTTCAGTTTGATTTATTTATTTGCTTCACACAAAGGCTTGTTGCTTCTGTGATGGCAGTTTTGATGTTTCCCCATTGTTGCTTCACCCCACCTTCTTGCCTGTTTGCTAGTGCTTTTCTGAGGCACTCTCCCATTTTGACAAAATCAGCCCTCCTGAAGTCCAGTGCCTTCACTTTTGTATGGCTTGACTCTACAGCTAAGTTTATCATGAACCACACTGTTTGGTGGTCACGTGTTCCCAGATGGCTACCCACTTCAAGATCAGAGATCCCTCTCCATCCCCATTTGAGAGTACCAGGTCTAAGATTGCTCCCTCCTGAGTGGGGTCCTAAAACTAGCTGTCTGAGGCATGCCCACTGTAGGGCATTGAGAATGGCCCTGCTCTTGGATGTGGCTGCAGCAAAGGTGCTCCAGTTAACATCTGGCATATTCAGGTCCCCCATCAGTAATATCTCCCCTTTCTCTGTCATCCTAAGGATGCCTTCTATCATTTCCTTGTCCATTTCCTCCCCATGAGATGGGGGTCTTTATACAACCCCTGTGCAGATTGTGGTGCCATTTCCAGTCTCCAGGGTAACCCACAGTGCCTCCTCTCCTCCCTGTTTACCCTTCAGTTCTGTTGCTTTGATCTCTTCCCTTACATAGAGAGCTACTCCTCCTCCACTTCTTCCCTCCCTGTCCCTCCTGTAGATTGTGAACCCTGGTATGTTGACATCCCAGTCATGGTTCTCTGTGTACCATGTTTCAGTGACTGCCACAATATCCAGGCATCCCTCTTCCATCAATGCCACCATTTCGGGGAGCTTTTTACCTAGACTATGGCACTGGTACTCATTATCCTCCATTTTTTTATGGCTTTATTTTTTTTTGCCCCATACCTGTCCTTGCTGCCTTTGTCTTTTTTTCTATTTACCCCTGCCCTTCTCCCTATTGACTGCTCTATCTTCGTGTTTACCTCACTAACTACCCTGATTTTGGGGGGGGCTAGGATTTCCCTTCTCCTTTTCAGTGCCTCCCCCATGGCTAGTTTAAATGCTTGCCAATGAAGCATTTTAACCTATCAGCTAGGATCCTGGTTCCCCTCCTGGATAGATGCAGACCATCATGCCAGTATAGGTCTGCATCCCTCCAGGTGGAGCCCCAGTCCCCAATGAAGCTAAATCCCTGAACTCTGCACCAGTTTTTCAACTAGTCATTGAATCCAATGGTGTGGAGTACCCTAGCCTCATCCATGCCATAGATAGATAGATAGCACTTCCGAGAAAGTTGCCATGTGTGCTACTTGTCTAAAGCCCCTCCCTAACTCCAGAAACTTCTGTTGTACTGCTCTGATCCCATACTCAGCCAGGTCATTTGTCCCTAAGTGGATAATGACATCCAGCTCACTCCACCTTTCAGCTGCTCCCATGATCCTGAGGATTCATTTCCTGTCCCTCCAAGCCATGGCACCAGGCAGGCACCTTACCTCCCTTTCCCCTCCCTCCCCCAGTTCTACCCCCTAACAATTGAGTCCCCCACCAGGAGTTGTTTCCTTCCCCTGTGGGTTCCTGTGCCACCCTCCAGTGGGTCTCCATTGTGGAGGTTCCCAGCATCGTCCTTGGTCTCCACTGCAGGTGCCTCCATAGAGGAACCATGCTTCACCAGAGTGGAGAATGAATTGTGGAGAGGCACAACTGGAGGGATGCACCTCTGTTCCACCACCCTCACCCTCCCTGAGCCCACTGTGGTCCAACCACTCCTCTTTCTTGGCAACCTCTGAGGTAGTGACAGTGGCCTGGGTGGTCCCTAGGTGGGGGAGCAGGTTTCCCGAATCCTTACCCGGTCAGTATGGAGACGAACAATTGCCTCCCTCAGATCAGAGTGGTGCCTGCAAATAGGGCAGCAACGCAGTCTCCAAAATGTCTCCCGGAAGACTGCTGCTCCACAGCCAGTGCATTGTACCACTCCCCACATGTCTGAGTCCCTTTTTTTTGTTCTTGTTTTAGTGCGTGCAAGTTTGTGAGTGTCTCTACCCCCTATTCAGTGTTCTTTGCCTTTAAGGATATGAACAGGTTTAATTTGTTAGCAGTTTTGGGGAAGTGATGTCAGCACCCCTGCTGTAAAGGAAGTTATGTGCTTGTGACTTTAGGTTTATTTATTTATTTTATTTCAGACATTACACCTTTGCACTCATTTACAAAGGTTCCACATCAGTAAATGGTAATACACAGAGAGCAGTTCAAACAATAGAATATCTAAGGGTAGAGTACAGTGGACCCACCAATGTCATGGTGATACAAGATTCATTGTGAGAGATACATACAGTATACAAATAACTGTAGGTAGAGTACAGGCAGCTGCTCCAGTGAGGCGATTGTCTCAGAGTTAAAAGGATTCAACAGGAGCCAAAAATAGAACTAAATAAGTACATAGATATTTAAGGTAGAACATTGACAACAGTATACATTTCAGACATTAAATGCAGAGATCAAAATAGACAGGTAGACATACATAATAATCAGAGGTGACAGTCACAACTGGTTCTGAGTGCTAGTTCTTTTTTTAGTTCCCTTTTAATCTGACTCAGTTTGGAAAGGTTCAGCAGTGTTCCCAGGAGCTCATTCAGCCATCAGGATGCTCTGTAAAGACAAGGAGCACTGGGCCTAGCTTGCTCTTCAGAAAGGCATGCTGAGCAAAAATTCATCAAATCACAGTTTGTGTTTTATCCAAATATGTCATTGTCACCCGTGATTACTACTTCTGAAAAACTGGTGACACAGGAGGTACAGAAGATACAGTACTCATAGAATCTAAACATCAGAAATAATTCTAAACTATCTAAAGCAAAATCTTTGGCATTACAAGAGCTGGAAAGCATGAACCAGATTGTCCTTAAACTTTAAGACAAAGGAGGGCAAGTGGTGGTTGTGTACCATTCATTTTATCTGAAGGAAAATTTTCTCCAGCTGAATAACACACAGAACTACTGCCCCCTGTACCAAGACCCAACACCTGTGTTTTCCTGATGGTTATATAATTTCCTGGATGACAGCTTGCAATCTGGGTATATCAGTAGGGATGAGTTCCTATATTTAAAGTGGGAACATCCTATGGTCTGTACATTTTGCCTACTACCTAAGATACACAAGGATCCCCAACACCCTCCAGGTAGACATATCGTATTTGGGATAGGTTACCTGACCAAAAGTTCATCTAAATTTTTGGATTCTTTTTTAGAAACATTTCTTATTTAAGAGATACAATGGCAGTGCTGGAGGCACTGTGTGAGTTTCAGTGGAATGCAGGTTATGTGTGGCTCACAATTGAAGTGACGTCACTTTAAACCTGTATCCAACATAATTTGGGCTTTAACGCTGTATGTTTTTTTATGGACTTACTTGACACCAATGCCATTTTGTCACCTGATTTTGTACTTACAGCCTTGGGTTTGATCCTTACCAGCAATTACTTTATTTTTGACAATAATTATTACCTGCAGACAGGTGGCACTGCCATGGGGTCGGCAATGGCTCCGACCTACTTGAACCCTTTATGGGTTGGTGGTAAAAGGTGGCCATCTATGACCCCAGGCAGAACCCATTTGCTGGTGGATCAAGTACTGGGGCCACTTTATAGATTATGCCCTAATTATATGAGTACAAAGGATGAGGCAGGGACATTTGTTGCTATGATCAATAACAATGAATGGCATTTAAAATTTACCTATTCTGCTCATTATTATGAAGCAGTATTTCTGGACTTGACCCTAATAGGTAATCCAGAAACAGGTTGAATTATCACTGAAAATTACAGAAAACCATCTGCAGGAAATACAATCCTCAGACCTGATAGTTCACACTCATCCCATGTGCTGGAGAACATCCCAAATGGTAATAAATTCACACTTATCACACACAAGCTAGTGATCTGCAAAGATAACCGGCTGAGAGAGAGATTTTGATTTTGAGTCTCTCTCTGAAACAAATCTCAAGGCTAGGAATAGAAATAGGGCCAGCTTTTATGTCTTAATTTCAAACACTCTCTTATCGGGCGTTTTGGATGCAGGCATAGCCTCCGGGCCACCGTCGGATCACTCTTTAGTAACATGTTTAATCGCCTTCCCATCTCTGCCTAAATCAGGGGGTAGATGGAAAATTAATAATCAGTCATTAAAGGACCCTAAACTGGTTAAGTTTATCTCCTCTCAGATAACAGTATTCACCTCTTTCAACCATAACTCCACCAATCGTCCAGACATGGAGTGGGGGGCGCTCAAGGCCTACTTGCGTGGGATCCTGATAGGGCTTGCTTCCCGGAGAAAGAAGGAGAAGCTGAAATGTATCTCGGATTTACTTGCCCAGATTCGAGAAAAAGAATCCGGGCTCTCTGCCTCCTCATCAGATGAGTATAGGCAGGAGTTAACTCTGTTACGTGATTCTTATCTCAGGATCCTTGGTGAGCAGGCCGAGTGGGCGATCATCAAAACAGGGGCAGTATATACTGATCAAGGGGAAAAAGCTGGCCGAATATTAGCTAGGCAGGTAAAGCAATTAGATTCTACCAGATTAGTGTCGGCCATCTGTTCCTTGGAAGATGGCTCCATTAAAACTATTCCCAAGGATATTCTGGGGGAATTCAGAAAGTATTTTGAGGAGATATACGGAGCCATGAGTGACCCACCATCAGAAGTGAAGATAAGGTCCTTTTTATGTGGGCTGAACCTGCCCTCCTTGAAGGAGCTTAACCAGGCCCAGCTGACGGTACCCATTACAGAGAGTGAAATAGACTGGGTTATTAAATCCTTCCCCTCTGACAAAACACCAGGCCCCGATGGTTTCTCCGCCAATTTCTACAAAATCTCCTCTAAAGAGCTAACCCCCTCCCTGTTGAATCTGTTTCAATGTATTTTAAGTGGAACCGCTACAGATGTTTCCTGTTTGAGGCCTTAATTGTACTCCTGCCAAGCCAGACAAACCCCAGGAGTCGGTGTCTAGTTACAGACCCATTTCACTTCTTAACCAGGATATTAAAATCCTCACCAAACTACTAGCAGATTGGATTAATGGGGTCCTTCCCGGACTAATTGGGGCTGAACAGGTGGGATTTATGAAGGGAAGATCCTCAGCGGACCATTTGAGGACCTTGACACACATCTTCTCGGCCTCCAAGGAAATGGATCATCCTATGGTATTGGTTTCACTAGATGCTGAGAAGGCCTTCGATAGGGTTTATTGGAAATACCTATCTATGGTCATGGACGCATTTGGTTTCCCCCAACAATTCTGTTCCTGGGTCAACTCTATTTATAAATTCCCTACCGCAAGAATTGCTTGTAATGGTGTAATTTCGGACCCCTTTAAACTTTTTGTTGGCACCAGACAAGGCTGCCCACTGTCCCCGCTCCTTTATAATTTATACATTGAACCGCTTATCAGGCAGATTGTACAAGAACACGAGATACAGGGTATCCAGGTATGGGGGCATACCTCTAAACTACTTGCGTACGCAGATGACCTACTGTTGCAGATTTCTCACCCGTCTTCCTCTATTCCTGCTCTACTTGAAATTATTCAGAATTTTAGTGCAGTTGCTAATTATAAGCTTAATACTGAAAAAACGGTGGTTTTTCCCCTTGAATTATAAAACGTATGCACATGATATTACCTCTTTTGGGCTTGCCTGGAATGCTGATGCAATTAAATATTTAGGCCTTACTTTAACAAGATCCCCTACTCGCATGGTACAGTTAAACCTAGACTCATTATTGTATAGTATTGAGGTTGATCTTAAAAGATGGGCGCTGCTTCCACTGTCAATTTGGGGAAAAGTTAATTTAGTAAAAATGAATGTTTTCCCCCGTCTGTTCTACCCTATAAATATGTTAAATATTTGGCTCCCCTAAAGTGGTTTGAGAAAGTCCACGGCATAATTACCGGTTTTATTTGGAGCTACAAGAAACCCAGACTGGCCTACCACAAATTAGTCGCTCCCAAATCGACTGGAGGCCTGAGACTTCCCCATATTGGTCTGTATTACAGGGCCAGTCATGTTAACAAATATCTTAGATGGTTGACATTGGATGATTGTCATGAAACTAGCAATTATGTTCCCTTATGGTTAAAGTTGGAGATATCTTGTATAATAGAGTCAGGGCTCACACCCAGGGCCTTGTTGTATTGTACTCCAAACTCTCTACCCACATCTCTTCGCAACTCCCCTATTGAGATATCCATTAAAGCCCATTCACAACTATGTACCTTTTTAAAATATTGCCACAATAAAGATCCATCTCAGCCATTAACACGCAACCCCAACCTCCTAATAGATGGCAAGCCCATCAGGGGCAATTGGCTACCACTGTTAGGGGAGGTTCTGATCAAAGACTTCCTATCAGTAGAGGGAAAATGGTTAACCTCAGCTGATATTTTGAACAAATTCCAAATCCCACAGGCTAATGCATTTAAAGTCTTTCAATTTTGACATTTGTTGGTTAATAAACTGGGCACGATCCCCTTTACGGTCGCAGCCCCCGATTTTTGTAGTACACTGGGGCCACTGGCTGGAAAAGCCCACGCAGTTTCTGCCATCTATAGTATACTTCTTAGCTGGATACATTCCCTAAATCTTGCTCCGACGCATTACTGGTCTCTGCTCCTTCCAGAACATAATTTCGATTGGGCATGTATCTGGAAATCGTGCCATAAATTTCTGTTGCAAGACAGGCTTAGACTAATGCAATTTAAATTACTGCACAACATTTATTACTCCCCTTCAAAATTAACTAGATTAGGTATTGTGTCCTCCTCTACCTGTTACAGATGCCAACAGGACACTGGGGACCTACTTCACATTTTTTGGTACTGTCCCAAAATAGTTCCACTCTGGGACAGAATTAAGCAAAATTTGGATCCTCTTTTGGGACTGGACAACCTATTTACGGCGGAGATATGTGTCTTAGGGAACGTTGCCACTATTGGTGTCCGAAACAGGAAGTATCATATTTGCCTGATATCTGCTTCTGTTAAAAAAGTGGTGTTAAGGCACTGGAAGGACACAGTAGATATTACATATGGCGAATGGTTACAAGAACTCCTTGCCAACCTTAGAACAGAAAAGACTATTGCTAGTCTGCAGAGTAATCTGCTCAAGTTCAACTGGATTTGGGGTCCACTATATTCACTCTATTCCTTACCAGACAAAGTATGAAAACTGTAATAATATGTCATAGGATGTGTACTTTGTGTGCTGTGCTGGGGGGAGGTGGGATGGGGGAGGAGGAAATGGGAGGAGGAGAGGGGATGTGGGGGGCAGAATGCATCCGGAACAATGTTATTTCCAATATCTGTTGTAGTTTCTTCTCCATTTACTTTGTTGATGGATGTATTTCTGTAACCTAAAATTTTCAATAAAAAATATGAATGGCAAAAAGAAATAGGGCCAGCTTCTTATTTCTAAATAGAAAAAAGACCCTATACCTGATCAAATTAATTTTATTACAGATTTTAATGTCATAACACTTAGAGTAACATGAATTGTGAAAAGATGTTGGCGTATTCTGTCTGTAGATCCTGATCTTAGGGATAACCTAGGTGAAAAACTATACCATGTTAGGTGAGTGCCCACAGAAAGTTTACAGAAGGGGAAGAGAATTTGTGATTTTTGTATCAAAAAGTCATTTGACATAGACTGACACCAATGGTGCTGTTTTGTGTCCAGGCTTTAAGAAATACCACTCTTGCAAAATCTGCCAATTTGCTCATGAAGGCTCCAACTTTTTGAGTCAAACAAACAACCACGATTTTATGGTGAGACAATGTATTACCTGTAGATCCTCTTATGCTGTTTATGTATTATTGTGTCCCTGTACCAAATGTATACAGTGGGTGGAATGTATTAGATGCTCTTGAAGGAGCATGTACAAGAACATGCATGTTCTATTCAGCATACCAGATGTGATACACCAGTTGGTTCACACTGGACATTAGTTCACAGGTCTGATGTAAAAATATTCAGTTTCATGGGACTTCTGTGGGTGCCACCCCTGACTAGAGGGGGAGATAAGAATCTGTTTATCGCTGCAGAGAGAGCGAGAGTAGGATCATTTACACATTGGGTGCCCAATATCTTGAGGGGCTCAGCTATAGATGGGACCTATCCCCTTTTTTGTAGGTTATAGATTATAGGGTTTATTTTGTGTTATTTCAGGTCTAATTGCTAGATTGGACTTCTTTTTTTTGTTGTTGTTTTTAGGCATTTTCATTGTGCACTTCTGAAAAATTGTTGAGACCTCAAGTGATTATATAACTACTCAATTGTCTTTTTTAAATGAACTGACAACAGAATTTACTGTGTTTGATTAATTTATGCAGCTTTTCTGTCAAAGACTCTAGTTCTTTTGTTTTCTACCCTTTTGCCCTACTCCCCTTTACTTCATTTCCCATTTTCTTATTTTTTTTTCAACTGGAATGTAATTTACATCTATTTTAGTAATCTACACATTTGCAACTTGCACTGCAGTATGTGGGTTTTGAATACTTTAGGGGCTTTGATGTAGGGATGCTTAGCAACGTTTCTGTAAAACCTTTTACTGTATAAGTATGCTGTATACCTTTAAGGGACTGTGCTATTTATGCAGGTTATATTGTTTGTGTAACCCCACCATCTGAGGAAGAGTCCACATGGATTCAAAGTGCAGGGGTCTTTTGTGCTGTTTAATAAAGTCACTCTGCTTGCACTTATTTAAGTGCATCTTTTGTTGTTTTTGATCATGGTTGTCTGTGTGGTGTGCTAGCATTTCTTTTGAACTGCCACTCCCTGCCACTTATTTGCCCCATTGTACTCTTCCTGTGCTCATTAATAAATACCAGGTGGGGTTCATCCCCAGGAGACATGGGACTGATAACTTTTGCAAGATGCTTAATAATAAATGGCTGAGTGAGAGGGAGAGGGGAATTGAGGGTGGTATTTTCACTAGCTGCAGAGCATGCCTTTGATTCCATTGAAAGGGACTACCTCCTGCAAGTTCTCCAAAAATTCAGGGTGGGAAAGTGGATTCTTTTATGTGTCACAAACATATACTGGGAGCTAAAATCCTGTGTGTTAGTGAATAGTAAACTCTCTCTTAACAGTTTCATGCTGCAGATGGGTACATGCCATACGTGCCCTTTCTCCCCAGGCTTATTAGTGTTAGCATTGGAGCCCCTAGCCCAGAAGTTCAGGGATTATGTGGGCATTACTGATGTAAAAGAATGGGACATGGTTCATAAAATCATATTCTGCACAGATGACATGCTTATACTGGGTACAAACATATAAGACTCGGTGCCCTATCTAATGTCTGTGCTAGACTCATTTGCTGACATCTGAAATCTAAAAATAAATTGGGGAACATTTGAGCAGCTAGCACTCAAAAACTGATATCAGCAAGAGCACTGTTGAAACTGGGACCTTAACTGGATTCCAAACCACCTGACCTACACAGGCATTAAAATTCTTAGCAACCTGACTCAAGTGCATGAAATTAATTTAGAACTGAGAGTTAGGCAGCTAGAAACAGAGCTGATCAGGTGGAAAAAGATTTGGCAGCACCAAGGTTCTACTACTTATTTTTTAATCTGCTCCTGAACATTTCAGAACACTACTCAGGGAAAACAGATAAAATTGTGATACAGTTCATATGGGGGGCAGGAGACATGCCCAGCTCTCATATAAAACTCAGGGTGTAAAGATGTACAGGTGAACTGGGAATTCCCTGGATGCGTATGTAACACTTAGTCTACACCCTACAATAATCCAAGCTTTGGTTCCTCATGGAATCTTCAGTGGACTACCCAGTGAGGAGGCAGATTGAGGGTAAGATATTGGGAACAGACAGGCTGACCACCTTTCTATATTCAAAACTCCCTATGGGGTTCTCTTCGCACCCCTGTATAGAGGGGACATGGACAGCATGGCATAATGTAAAAACAAAAAACGTGAAATGGGGAGACTTACTGTACCTCCAGCCTTTGAACCAGTATGGCAAAATAGGTGTATACTAGTTGGTGGGGAGATGCTACAGGCCCTGGAACAGAGAGCCTTGGGTATTATACAAATTGGTACTAAATAGATGCAGAGACAAAAGCACTCCCTCCTTCCAGCAAATGGGTGAAATATATCATATACTCAGATCACATGTCTGGAAATACCTACAATGCAACTACAAAGTGCTGTTAAAAACAGAGTATATCTAGAATATACTTAAACAGAAAGGAACACTGTCCACAGTTGTTGCAAGCCATCAGTGCACAAATGGGGTACAGAGATAATTTACTCCCTCCTGAGGGACAAGTGCATGACCTTCCCCACCCAGGAATGGGAATCAGAGCTGAGGATTAGCATCACAGACAAGGAATAGCTGAAGTACTGGAAAAGTGGCAACAGAGTCATCAAAGATGTGCAGGGCAAACTAATCCAGTATGAGGTATCGCATAGATTCTACAGGACACGTGAAGAACTGAAGAAAATGAAAGTCACGCCCTCAGACAATTGCTGGAAATGTGATTCCCAGCTTGCAGACTTATACCATATTTACTGTTGCTGTGAAAAAGTAAATGAATTCAGAGAGTGGGGGGTGTTAGACTTCTGTGAAGAGGTGATCCAAAAACACATATGAACATACGACAAGGCCAACAGATTTAGGCCACAAGGTCTATCGCGTCTGCTCAACGTAACTCACAGTTCAGACAACTGCTGTGGCCCCCCCCCCACTCCTTCCCATTCCTCCTGCCATTTTTGAGTTCATGCATGCGTGTCTAACTCATTGGGAGAGTAGGCTTTGAGGAGTGTGATACTGTCTGTCCAATGCAGAGTGCTCTGCATAGGGCTCGACAGTATCACACGAATCCTCAGCCAAGCAGGTTCTAATGCTGTTTTGCCAGTAGTGGTCTTCACATGAAAGGAAAAAGCCACTTCAATCAGGAGCCATCTTTTTCTTTTCATTTGCAGGTCACCGCAGAGCAAACAGCTGTTTGCGCCTTTTTTTTTTTAAACTTTATTTTTAATTTTATATCATATATCTTGACAATACATATAGCAAGGGCCCCTACTTTTCTGCGGCACACTGGGACCAAGTTCTGCGGCAAGACTACCATTTGCTGCAGAACTTCTGCGGCGGTGGTTTGTAATTTCTGTGGAAGTTCTACGGCACTAACAAACTACCACATCACAGTGTCAGCTTGTCATCCTGACTTCACTATCATGGTAGTGGTTATAGCAATCAGGATGATGGAAAGCACAGTAACACTAGTTCAAAAAATAACAGATTTATAAAAATAATTTTATGCCTAAAAAAGCAAAACAAATGTCTCTCCCTTAAGGTCCTAGCCTGTTGCATAAATTTCATATGCAGCGGGGATCTTATGTGATAAATAAGGTATTTCTATATGCATGCTATCTATCCCACTAATGAGGTTCCCACTGTGTATCACTTATATATTTATATGCAATCTGTAACATACATACAAATATGTGTGCATGTGTGTGTGTGTGGTGAGAGAGACAGAGATATTGTATATATGTGTGTGTGTATATATATATATATATATATATTTTTTTTATTTCCATGAACTTGCATCCTCATTCATACAGGTCCCATTGGAAATGGAATAGAGGAGTTATTGCAAAACTCATTTTTCATGTCAACCTGCTTTTCCTGACACACTGCGTAACACCATCAGGCCATGACATGCATGTGAACCAATTGTGAGATACAGCTCTCCGGCCCATCACAATGTGTCCACCATGTGACAGAAACCTTCCCAGGCTCTGAGCAGTGATGTGTTCCACCAATCCTTGTGCTGCCCAGCCAGCTCCCAGAGCTAATCTCTGAACTGAACCTGAGTTGCCAGCACGGAAACATAGCATGCTACCCTCTGGCCCAACAGCTGTCCCTGCACACAACATTTCTCAATAACTTTTAGGTGATTCTATCAACCAATGACAATATGTAATCAATTATCCTGGCAAAAATGCGTATAGTGCAATTATTTATTTAACAGTTCTATTCTTTCAACAGGTCTACACATTATTATATTTCACTTTTCTGGGCATAATTACTTTATTTTTCTTAAAAATTTAGACAGTTAAATTCATTTTACCAGTTATTCATTTCGGATAGCGTCCCTATACCTTAAAGGCACAAATAGGTTTGTACAAAGTGAGGTATGGACTTAACAGGTCTGTGCTATTGACAAGGTTTTGTTTAAGTTGGCCCTAGTGCAACAATGTAAGAATGAAAATCGTATCAGGCTGTAGTGCAGATTGAGCAAATATGACCATGCATGATGTGCTGTGCCACCGTCTCTGGCAGTGGGAACTGTGGTAGGTAAGTGACTGTTCATTTCTGTTGCAGAATGCAGCCATGTCATTAGCTAATGTATGATGTTATAGCAATGATAACATCACATTCTGAACATATAGGGGGGTTTCGGATATAAAAACAGGGGAAGGGAACCAGATTCTATGTATAAACAGAAATATTAATAAAAAGTCACCAAGAAGAGTGAATTCTGCGGCACCGCAGAAGTTCTGCAGTAGATTGCAAGTTCTGTGCAAAATTCTGCGGCTGCAGAATTCTAGGGGCCTTGCGATATAGCATATAGTGAACAGACCACAAATACATAATACACCATTGGAGAGACAAGTCCCCTGAGATACAGGATTAACAAAGTTTGCATCCACTATATAGTGTTACAACACAGGAGGGTAACATATTAATTATCTAGCATAACAAAGTCCCATATATGCTGTGTGAATGAGCCCATGAGCGACATGCCGCACTATATGTACTAGGATTGTCCATCATTGTCCAGCCTAATTAAAGGAAACAAGTCCCACTATGGAACTTAGGGTGCCATGTGTTCTACCTAAATGTAATACTAACATCTCTAAAGAAAAACAACTTGCAGCAGTTTGTTTCATTAACTACAAATAAACATAGAACAGAGGTTTAAGAATCCCCCCTCCACAGTACTGTCCCAATCTCTGAAAAAAGTTATTGCTTCTATATGAGCTTAAAACTATTTTAAACAGCAGAAGTAAAGTACAATGTGGAGACAGTACTGAAAAATATTTTAACCCAAAACAGCTGTCTGTGAGAACAGTAAAACAAATTATAATCACTCAGTCCTTATGAGCCTTAAAAGAAAACCCCAGGATAGTTTAAAGTCACTTAACTTCTGCCAAGAGGAAAGTATAAGAGGCTTAACCCTATTGCCTCTCGTTCAAGTGTCCTCCTCCGAATCATCGCTTGCATCGGCTTCTCTTTGACTCCTAGAGGTGGTGGCCATATGAGTGGCCCATTTACCGGCGTCAACAGGGTCCAAAAACAGGAAAATCTTCCCCTGGTGAGTAATCCTTAGCCTCACTGGGAAGATCATGGTGTGCGCTATGCCAGCATCCCTCAGTGTCCGCCACACCCCATCAAATCGCTTTCTTCGCTGACGAGTGGAGTAGCTAATGTCAGGAAAAAGGTGAATCGGGTGATCATCCTGCATAATAGGGCTCGCTCTCCATGCGAGTCGGAGGATACGTCACGAACTCCCACTCCAGAAGTGACTACCATCACTGTATGGGATTCCTCCAAATTCTGTGGTTGACCTTTAATGTTGATCCGATACACTTTTTGAATGTCCCACGAGACATCATCACCCTGCGGCACAAGCTTTTCTGATAGCCATTCCTGGATATAAATCAATGGATGCTCCCCCTCAATACTCTCTGATAGGCCAATTATCTTGATGTTCCCTGAACGAGCTTGGTTCTCCAAGGCCTCCAAGTGGGCCCGTAGATGTTGATTCTCCTTCACCACGAGGGCGTTGGTGGTGACATTAGAGTCAGTTTGTCGTTGGACATCCGGCAAGTCCTTTTTTAATCCATCTACTGCATTTTCAACTATTAGGACCCTTCCATTGAAGTCATCCACCTTTTGATTAAGGGTGGAGACTGAAGCGATTAAATTCTGGAGTTTTAGCCCCAGAGATGCAATAGTTTCCTGTGGTCTGGTATCTGCATCGGCCTGCTGAATAGATTGAACTCGCAAGGCCCCACCAACTCCTTTGTTCCTATCCACTCCACCTTGCTGTTTTTCTTTCTTTGGGTTGCCCATTTTAGGTATTTGTGAGGTTGTTCTTTTCAAAATTATCACCAGAAGTTGAGTTATTTAACTCTAAAGTGTAGTTTTATCGAAATATACACGTTTTGTCAGGAGCTCCCAAAAACTGCTGCTGATTAGCTTGGGCTCCACAGCGCCTCTCTCAGCTGTTTGCATCTTTGACATCCTGCTTGGTTTTTCCCAGCCGTGTAGAGCAGGCCGCAGCCAAAGCTCTGTACGGGCTGGTGGTATTGCATACCCAAAGGCACTACTGTAAGCGCAATCAATCGCTCTGGCTGGGAGGAGGCGCTTACCTCTCCTGCCTCCTCCATGTCCCGCTCTCTGCCATCACTCTGGTGAACCCCCCCCCACCTGCCAACACCGGGATGCTCAATCCCCATGTGACCTGTCCCTGCCTTTTGGTGAACTGGTTCCGATGCTGAGATGCCTGCTCCCGGTGTCAGATGTGCCCCCTCACACACACATATTCTCCAACCTCGGGGTGCCCAATCCCAGTGTCGGCATTGATCTGGCACACTGGGAGCCCACCCCAGTGTGCCAACATCCATCATTTTACTGTAAAAAAAGAAAACAGACCCACAAAGTCTTTTTTTTTTTTTTAATTTTTAAACCTGAAAAGGAAGAAAATCGTCCTTCGTGGTTCTGACACCAAGATGCCTATTCCCGGTGTCGGATGTGCCTTCCCCCATATTCTCTGACCTCAGGGTGCCCAATCCCTGGGTCAGCATTGATCTGGCACACTGGGAGCCCACCTCAGTGTGCCAACATCCATCTTTTTACTGTAAAAAAAGAAAACAGACCCACAAAATCTTTTTTTAATTTTTAAACCTGAAAAGAAAAAAAAGGTCCGATGTGGTTGCCGCCGGCCACCCTCCCCCAACCTGCACCCTTCCTCTGCACACCTCACTTCCCTGCACCCCCCCTCACCCATACTTACCTCTGGAGGCTGGGAGCAGCGATCTTCAGTGGACCGGGAACACGTCTGCACTATTCAAAAGCCAACCGCAAACTGAAGAAATGACGGTAAGTCCTAGAATGGCAGTGAATGGGGGGTTTCAATTTAGGTTGGTATCTTGGCCATTTTTTGGAGTTTTGGTCCCAAATTTTCAACATGGGGTTCATGGGACCCCACCACATGAACACAGTCACTGTCATTTAATTTCTCGGTCCTGAAAGGTGATTTTGCGGTCATTGCATGGAATCACCTTTTTTTGGCACCAATTAACGACATGACAGTGCCACTGTTCATGAGGTGGGGTCACAAAAAGCCCTTGTTGCAAATTTGGTGAAAAATATCCCCAAAATTTCTGCATTAGAAGCACCCATTGTGCAGTTTCTATGCACGCTCATAGCATCATCAATTTTTAAGATTTTTACTCCAAATTTCCAACATTGCCATTTTTTCACACACCCTTATGAACAGTACAGCTGTCATTTTTTTGTGACCTTCCCAAAATGTGTTTTTGCACCTGTGGAGCAGAATGGCATGGTTGCTGTGGGAGATCAACTTTCAGGACAGATTAACAAAATTCCAGAGTCACAGTTCATGAGGGAAGGTCCCAAAAAGGTCATGTTAAAGATCTGGTGAAAACATTCCAAAAAATGACTGTTACAAGTGTGTGTTATGCAGTTTATACGCACACTTGTAACTTTGCCACTTTTTGATATTTTCACTACAGATTTTCAACATTGCCATTTCTTCACACCTCCTCTTGAACAGTACAGCTGTCATTTTTCACATCCTGCCCGAAATGTGTTTTCACACCTGTGGCACCGAATGACACCCTCGCTGTGCAAAATTATCCTATCAGATGAGTAACAAAATGATACTGGCACTGTTCATGAGGTGCTGTCCCAAAAAGCCCATGTTGAAAATTTGGAGCAAGAATACCAACAAATGCCTGGGACATTAGGGTTTCCAACTGTAATGCCCAGCCTTAAAATGCAAGAGAGAGGAATATACAGAGAAAAATATGGGAGGCATGTACAAGAACAATACCAACGGCGAACTCTCAGCATTGACAAATGCTTGTTTAATTTAGTATACTTTATTTTATTTTCCATAAAAACAAGCAAAACATGAACAGCAAATTACAAAACACAAAACAATCAGTAACCAGTGAAAAAAGGGAACAAACAGAAAACCACTCCACCCCCCCATATCTCCCTCCCCCAAAAAGTGCAGCGACCATCTCCACAGGGACTATGGATCTAAGTGAAGAAATCTCCACTAATATGGCATTTAAGATTTCCTGGTGCCATTCCCTGAAAGAGGGGACTAAATCATTAGTCCAATGTCACAACATTATTATTTGCACTGTGATTGCTATTAAGGCAATGTTAGCTTTACGAACACCTACTAAATCCCTGGGATATAGGCCCACTAGACAAATACTTGGCTTAAAGAGATCATCCAAATCTAACATTGGGTCAAGAGAAGCCCAAAAAGCAGCCCAAAATGGTACCACCTTAGCGCAATCCCAGAGGATATGCTTGAGGTGCCCTTCGAGGAGACCACATCGGGAACATAAAGGAGAAGGGGGCTTACCCATTTTGTTAAGTTTCTGAGGGGTGTAGTACAGGTTGTAGAGAATTTGAAATTGCTTTAAATGCAACCAGTCTTGTTTGATGTACCTATAAAGGTCCCTCCAGATGGTGAACCAAACCAGGGGATCTTCTGAGAGGTTGAGGGTTTGTGTCCAGTAATAACAGGTTCTGTTGGGGTACCAGCATCAAGAAGCTGAAATAAGTGATATAGTCCCAACACTGATTGGGGCTGGAAAACTACGAAAAGAAAATGGTCTATAGTAGGCGGTTCAGGCAACGCCAATGACTTCAGGCACAAGTAAGAGGAGACTGCATGCTTTAACTGAGTGTATTTGAAACAAAACTTCTGTGAGAGATGGAGTTGCTCCCATATTGTAGAGAAGGGCCCTCCTGCCAAATTTTTCTTTTCTGAGTTCACCACCCTGGTCAGTTCTCTCCCTGCTTGTAACTTGCCCATGAACCTGTCCCATCCCTTCTTAAAACTCCCAACTGAATCCAGTGAGATCACCTCCTCAGGCACTGAATTCCAAGCTGCCACCACCCTTTCCATGAAGTAATGCTTCCTCAGCTTCCTCCTGAACCTCACTCCTCCAGTTTCAAGCTATGTCCCCTCGTGGTCCCTTCCCCCTTCTATCTAAACATACCCTCAGTACTAACTTTGTTTATGCCCGTCAAGTACTTAAAGGTCTCGATCATATCTTCTCTGTCCCTTCTATCCTCCAGGGAGTACATGTTGAGCTCTCTTAGTCTCTTCCCATAGGGTATCTCCCCCATTCCCTGGATTATCTTGGACGCCCTCCTCTGGACTCCCTCCAGGAGCCTGACATTCCCCTTTAAGTATGGGCACCAGAACTGCACACAGTACTCCAAGTGCGGCCTCACCAATGGTTTGTACAGTGGCAGAATAACCTCCTCCCCCCTTGAAGTGATCCCCCTTGCAATGCACCCCAACATTCTGTGTGCCTTTGCTGGCTGCTTTTCTACACTGTACTGAGTGATTCATATTCCCTGTGATCACCACACACAGATCCTTTTCATCCTCATAGACAGATATCTGCTCCTCACCCCCAAGTTGTAACCGCACCCTGGGTTCCTGACCCTGAAATGCAGTACACTGCCCTTCCTAGCATTGAACCCCAGCTGCCACCTGTTTGATCACTGTTCAAGTCATTCCAGATCCTCCTGGAGTACCTTCATCCCTTCCTCACTGTCCACCACCTCACCTAATTTGGAGTAGTCAGTGAACAGACTCATCTTGCTCTTAACTCCCTCCACTATGTCCGCTATGAAAGCATTAAATAGCACTGGACCCAAAACTGTTCCTTGTGGGACCCTACTGGTGACCTACTTGGGTGTCAAGAATTTCCCCCCTACCACCACTCTCTGCTGTCTGTTGCTCAGCCAGTTCCCTATCCACTGTACCAGCTTCACCCCTACCCCAGGTTCCTCAATTTGACCATAGAAACATAGACTTTGATGGCAGATAAGGACCACTTGGCCCATGCAGTCTGCCCATTTCCTTACCTATTGGATAAGCTGCAGATCCGAATTAACCAACAGCCTGCTTCTTCCTAACCCCCACCAGAATTGCCTTATGTCTGCCCCATGCATTTTTGAATTACCCCACTGTTTATGACCCCAAGACCTCCTCAGAAAGGCTGTTCCACGTGTACACCACCCTCTGTGTGAAAAAATACTTCCTCACATTGCCCCTGAGCCATCCCCCTCTATCTTCAAATTGTGCCCCCTTGTTCTTGCACATCTCTTTTTCTGAAAGATGCTCCCCTCTTGGACCTTGTTGATTCCCTTGAGGCACTTGAAAGTTTATATCATGTCCAGCTCCTTTAGTCTCTCTTTGTATGGCTTCTGGTGCAGACCCTGCAACATTTTAGTTGGGATCTCACCAACTGTCTGTACAGAGGGATAACAATTTCCTGTTTTCAACTGGTGATGCCTCTTCCTATATATCCCGGTATCCCCCAAACCTTCCTTACTGCCTTCTCACTTTGCTTGCTTACCTTTAGGTCATCTGATATGACTACCCCCTGGTCCCTTTCCATTTCTGTTGTTATTAGTACCACCACCCCCCCGCCCATTGTGTACTCTTCCCATCGGTTTCTGTTTCCCAGGTGCATTACTTTGTACTTCTTTGATTTGAATTCAAGTGGCCATACTTTTGACTTTCCTCCAACCTTGCAGAGTCCCTTATTATCCTTTCCACCCCCCCCCCATGTATCAACCCTGTTGCAGATCTTTGTGTCATCTGTAAAGAGGCATACTTTTCCTTCCGGTCCTTCCGCAATGTCATTTATAAAGACATTAAAAAGGACCGGTCCTAGTACTGAACCCTGCAGTACCCCACTAGTAACCCCCTTTCTTCGGAGTGGACTCCGTTTACTATTACCCTCCATGTCCTGTTGTCCAGCCAATATTTTATCCAGGCTACCACCTGGGACCCACTCCCAGGCTGGCTAACTTGTTGATTAATCTTTTGTGTGGGACTGCATCAAATGCCTTGCTAAAGTCTAGGTAGGCCATGTCCACAGCCCCTCCCTGGTCTACTACTTTGGTCACCCAGTCAAAGAAATCTATTAGATTCATCTGACATGACCTTCCCGCTGTGAATCCATGCTGCCTTAGGTCCTGTACCCCACTGGCCTCTAGGTACTCAACAATTCTTTCTTTCAGGAGTGATTCCATCATTTTCCCTACCACTGAGATCAAACTAAAAGGTCTGTAGTATCCTGTCTCTGCTTTGCTCCCACTTTTGTGAAGGGGAATCACATCCACCTTCCTCCAGTCCTCAGGTACCACACCATCCTCCCATCATCTGTTAAAAAGGACAGTCAGTGGTGTCACTAGTTCTCTCCTTAGTTCTTTTAGAATTCTGGGGTGAATCCCATCAGGTCCCATTGCTTTGTCCACCTTCAGTTTCAGGAGTTCTTTCAGAACTATTTCTTTGATGAATGGACTAGTATTGACCCCCCTATCCAGAGTGCTTCTATTGATTGGATTAGGTACCTCCCCCTCCTCTTCTTTTGTGAAAATTGAGCAGAAGTATTCATTCAGTATCCCTGCTTTTTCACTGTCACCGTCTGTCCACCCACCCTCCCCTTTATTAAGCCGCACTATCCCTCACTTGGTCTTTCTTTGCTCCATAATGTACCTATAAAAGATTTTATCCCCCTTCTTAACAGAGTTGGCTGTCTTTTCCTCAGTTTGGGCTTTTGCTATTCTGACTGCCTTTCTCGCATCCTTCTGCTTTAACTGGTACAGTTCTCTGCTCTGCTCCTCCTGTTTCCTTATACCTCTTGGATGCTATCTTTTTCTCCCTAACCTTCCCCGCCACCTCTTTTGAGAACCAAAGTGCTTTTTTCTTTTGTTTTTATTTGTTTATTTGCTTCACACAAAGGCTTGTTGCCTCTGTGATGGCAGTTTTGATGTTTCCCCATTGTTCCTCCACTCTTCCTTTTTGCCTGTTTGCTAGTGCTTTTCTGAGGCACTTTCCCATTTTGCCAAAGTTAGCCCTCCTAAAGTCCAGTTTCACATTTGTATGGCTTGACTCTGTGGTTGTGTTTATTGTGAACCACACTGTTTTGTGGTCACTTGTTCCCAGATGGCTACCCACTTCTAAATCTGAGATCCTCTCTTTATCCCCGTTTGAGAGTACCAGGTCTAAGATTGCTCACTCCCTCCCTCCCTCCTGAGTGGGTTCCAGTACTAGCTGTCTGAGGCATGCCCCCTGTAGCGCATCAAGAATGATCCTGCTCTTGGATGTGGCTGCAGCAAAGGTGCTCCAGTTAACAAAATTAGCATATTCAGGTCCCCCATCAACAGTATCTCCTCTTTTTCTGCCATTCTAAGGATGCCTTCTATCGTTTTCTTGTTCATTTCCTCCCCATGAGATGGGGGTCTGTATATAACCCCCATGCAGATTGTGGTGCCATTTCCTGTCTCCAGGGTGACCCACAGTTCCTCCTGTCCTCCCTGTTTACCTTTTAGTTCCATTGCTTTGATCCCTTCCCTTATGTCAAGAGCTTCTCCTCCTCTTCTTCTACCCTCCCTGTCCCTCCTGTAGATTGTGTACCTTGGTATGCTGACATCCCAGTCATGGTTCCCTGTGTACCATGTTTCAGTTTACTGTCACGATATCCAGGCTTCCCTCTTCCATCAAGGCCACTAGTTCAGGGTGCTTGTTACCCAGACTACGGTTGTTGGTACTCATTGCCCTCCATTTCTTGATGGCCTTACCCCTCTTTTAGCCCCATCCCATGTCCTTACTTCCTTTGCCTTTTTCTCCATTTACCCCTGCCCTTCTCCCTATCGACTTCTTTATTTTGGTGTTTACCTCACTAACTACCCTGTTTTGGGGGGGGCTGGGATTTTCCTGCTCCTTTTCAGTGCCTCTCCCCTTGGCTAGTTTAAATGCTTGGCAATGAAGCATTTAAACCTATCACCTAGGATCTTGGTTCCCCTCCTGGACAGATGCAGACCATCGCACCAGTATAGGTCTGTATCTCTCTCCAGGTGGACCCTCAGTCCCCAGTGAAGCCAAAACCCTGAGCTCTGCTCAAGTTTTTCAACCATTGATTGAATCTCATGGCGCAGAGCACCCTAGCCTCACCCTTGCCATAGACAGGCAGCACCTCTGAGAAGGTTACGATGCTTGCTACTTGTGTAAGGCCCCTCCCCAACTTCACAAACTCCCCCCTGCACTACTCTGATCCCATTCCCAGCCAGGTCATTTGTTCCTAGTTGGGCAATGATGTCCAGCTCCCTCCCCCATGCAGCTGCTCCCACGATCCTGAAGATTCACTCCCTATCCCTCCAACCATGGTGCCGGGCAGGCACCTTACCTCCCTCTCCCTTCCCTCCCCCAGTTCTACCCCCTAACAATTGAGTCCCCCACCAGGAGTTGTTTCCTTACCCTGTGGTGTCCCATACCACCCTCCTGTGGGTCTCCTTTAGGGATGTTCCCAGCATTCTTCTTGGTCTCCACTGCGGATGCCTCCATGGAGGAACCATGCTCTTCCAGAATGGTGTATGAATTATGGAGAGGTACAACTGGAGGGATGCACCTCTATTCCACCACCCTCACCTTCCCTGAGCCCAACATGGTCCAATTGCTCCTCCTTCTTGGCAACCTCTGAGGCAGCAGCAGTGGTCCTGGTGGTCCCTGGGTGGGACAGGAGGTCCCCTGAATCCTAGCCAACTCAGCCTGGAGACAAGGAACCTCCTTCCTCAGCCCAGAGAGGTGCTTGCAGATGGGACAACAATGCATCCTCCAGAATGTCTTCCAGAAGACTGCGGCTCCACAGCCACTGCACTGCACCACTCCCATCATGTCTTATTTGTGGCCCCTTGACTGTTGTTTTGTATGCTTACTCTTTCCTCTCTCTATTTTCTTTTTTTTCTTCTCCCTAGTTTCCTACTGCCTTTGTGCCCTTACAGCTCCTGTCCTTCCTTTTCTGGGGCAGGAAGTTCCTGTATTCCTCAGTAGTCTCCTTCTTACTTGCTCAGAGATGGACCTCCAGCAGCTGACCTTTTTTTCCTTCTCCTTCTCTCCCTGTCTTTCTCTCCTTCTGTAGTGACTTACAGCTTCTCTCTCCTCCTCTTGTATGTGCCCTTGTGAACCTAGTTGCTAGCTACACCCTTTGTAATTCTGCCCATATACCAGCTAGACTATTGCTTGTGCTGTGCTGCCTAACTGTTCCTGTGACTTTAAGTAGGTGTGGCATGGCTTTCCACTATAAAGGTAGAGCACCCAGGGGGTGGTTGGGGAATGGGGGCGGGGGGTTGTTCCTTTGGTACTTGGTGTCTACAAAAAACAATCAACAACCTAGTAAAAAAAAAGACTTTCTTCTGTAACCTACAGGGCAAAACAGCTCTAGTTTAAGGTAGCTGGTAGCTGCTCCCCCTTTCTCAGCTTCTGCAGTAAACAGAGTCCACAGTCAACTCCTGTTTATAATCCACAGTCCCTCAAGCCTTCTTCAGCTCCTCTCCTTATCAGACACCTCTTTCACAGAGTTTCAGTAGCAGCTCTAGTCGCAAATGGCTGTAGATATCCTCCCAGCTGGACTACCTCCCTGGCAAATTAAAGTTACACTAAGTAAAGATAACCCCAAAAAAAAACAGAGAACCAAAACACTGACTTCTGCTTACTATTACAAGCCCCTGAATTAAGAATTCAATTCAGTGTACTCAGTAAATCACCTCCTTGCTATAGGGAGCTGCTCTACCTCTCTCAGCTTCTGCAGTCTCAGTCTCCCATGTGGCACTGAGTCAAATGCCTTACTGAAATCCAGAAGGAAGACATCAACTGGCCAACCCCCATCTAGAGCTTTTGTCACCCAGTCAAAAAAATTCTACCAGGTTAGTTTGACAAGATCTGCCCTGGATGAACCCATGTTGCCAGACATGCTGAAGGACATTTACTTCCAGAAATGCCACCAACCTCTCCTTTAAGATGGTCTCCAGTAACTTCCCCACTATGGACGTAAGGCTAACCAGTCTGTAATTTTCCAGCTTATCCCTGGGTATGCTCTTATAGAGGGGCACAATATGCACATCCTCCAGTCCAGTGATACATATCCTGATTGAAGAGAGGTGTTGAACACCTCTGACAGAGGTGCTGCCAGGACCTCTGCCAATTCCTTCAGGACTCTGGGGTGGATTTCATCCAGCCCCGTTGCCTTGTCTGTCCGCAAGAACTCAAGGCCTCCCACACTTTCTTCACCAGGATCTTGCCATCCGTTATTTCACCCCATCACCCCCCCACCCTACCATTCCCCTGCGGAATTAGCCATTCCTTTTCCCTTGTGAAAACTGAACAGAAGTTTGCATTTAGTACTTCTGCCTGTTTAACTCCCTCCTCTGCCCACCCACCCACCATCCCTCTTTATCTTGGTGATCTGGCCCCTACAATTTCTCTGCTCTCTGATGTACTTTAAAAATTAATTCTCACCGTCCCTGATCCCCTGCGCCACCCTTAGCTCCTTTGAGGCCTTGGCTGCCCTTACAAACCTGCTCACCTACCTCAATCACTTAATGTACTTCTCCCTGTCTTTCCCCCTGCTATTCTGTTCTATTTTCTGAAGGCTGACCTTTTCACCCTTACCCTCTCTTGCACCTCCCTGGTCCACCAGTTAGGTTTTCTGGACCTTAATTTCTTACTGTAGGTCTTTGTGCCAGCTTTTGTAGCCTTTATCAGGCCCAATTTCAAGATGGTACATTTGCTATCCTTATCCATGTCCTGGCTGATTGTCGCTATGTGCCCTTCATGTATGGCTACCATCCTTCCAAAGTCCACACCCCTAAAGTCCACTACCCTAATTTTAGTAAGATTTCCCTGCCTCCCCAGATTAAAGGAGAACCACACCGTACAGTGGTCACTCCCCACCAGTGGGTCCTCTACTACCACATCCCTTACCTTGTCACCATCTGCAAATACCAGGTCCAAAATATTCCCCTCTCTGGCTGGTTCTACCACCTGTTGAGTCAGGAATACATCCTGGAATGCATCCAGTATCCATTGTTCCCTAGCACTAGTGGAAGTTATTGTTCTCCAGTCCACCCCTGGCAGATTGAAGTCCCCAACCACCACCATCCTGCCCCTGCCACAGTGATTCATTAGGTTAACCACCAGTTCCCTGTCAAGTTCCTCAGGGTGGGATGGTGGTCTATAAACCACTCCCAGACTAACCCTTCTGCCCTTTGCATCCTGTATAGTAACCCACAATGTCTCCACATTTCCCTCCTTTCCTTTCTCCCTACTGCACTCTATCCCCTCCCTAATTAATAAAGCCACCCCTCCTCCCTTTCCACTTTTTCTACCCCTCCTATACAGTCTGTACCCTGGGATTATTAAGTCCCAGTCATGGTACTGGGTGGCCCATGTTTCCGTGATGGTAGCTACGTCAACTCCCCCCATCATCAATGCCTAAAGCTCCGGTAACTTGTTACCTAGGCTTCTCACATTTAGGGAGACCACTCTCCAACCAGCCCCCAACCCGATTCCTGCTATACATCCCTTGATGCCCCCTCCCCATCCCTCTGCAATTTCCTTACTTCCTCCAAATTTCCAGTTGGGGGGAGAGGCACAAGGTCTCCCAAACTTTGCATCCGTGCTTGCTCTACAAGTCTAAGTCCCCTCTCCTAGTTTAAATCATACATGTTAGCAATAAATTCTCCTAATTTCCTCTTTAAGACTCATGAACCCTCCTTGCTCAGGTAAAGTCTATCCTTGGCATACAGATCTTTGTTTTCCCATGTTGCACCCCATCCCCCCACCAGTCCATACCCCATAGTTTTACACCATTCTCCCACCCATTCATTAAAAACCCTTATCCTCTGTTTTCTTTCTGTGCTTGCCCTCAGCACTGGCAGAACTTCAGAAAAAGCAACTATATTCCCTTCTATTTTGCATATCCTGGCCAGTTCCCTAAATCAAGCCTGTGTCTCCTGCACACTATTTCCTTCCAAATTATTCATGCTGAGGTGCACCAGTATGTGAGGGTTCTCACCCTGACCCCTCACTGTTGAGTGAACTACAGTATGTGTTTTGCTCTGTGCACTGGTGTGCATTCTACCTGGATGGAGCTCCTCCTCCTGTCCTTGTCCCCCTCATCTGATACCCTTAAGTATGGCATCCCTCAATATGATAACTCTGCTACTATCCCCATGCTGGCCTTCTTTGAGTCCTCCCCCCATCCGCCCCTTGTCAGGCTCACCTAACTCCATCCCCATAGCCTTGTCCCTCTTCTCATCTGGTTCCTCATGCCCTGCTTTCCCCATTGGGGCTTCATCTGTCTTCTTTGCAGCTATATTTTGCATCACCTCCTGAATGGCATTTCCACTGTTTCCCCCAAATGATCCACTTTCCCCTTCCCCTGGGATCCCCCTGCCCCTTCCATTTTATTGCCACCCCATCCCTCTCCTTCCCCAACTTCTTTCTCCTCCCTGACAGGCATCTCCAACTTCCCAGTAGACCCCTTTTCCACAGTTCCAGTACTCTTTATCACCTTTCACTTTCTCATTTCCTCTCAGCCCCATTCATCCCTTATTACTGCCAACCATCTCACTCCCCCACAGTACTTGCACACCATGGCCTCTGCTCCCTCTTGATTTCCCATGTCAATACCTATATTTCCTGAGGTCTGCATTCTGGATATCTGAAAACACAAGTCAAGTCACTACAAAACAGAAACTGTGACTACAATCAGCATGGATAGGGGCAAAACACCTCATTCTGTCTAAATGGAGGCCAGCAAAGCCCACCAATGGGGGATGAGAGGCTAGATAAAATGTGGAGACAAGCAGCAAATGAACAAATTGTATTTTATGTTGTGGACAAGCTGGAGGCTTTTCAAAAAATGTGGGAACCCTTCCTCAATGTACCTACATGTGCAGGCAAAAACATGAGAAATTTTAATCCACCTCCAATCACACTAACCTGAGTGTGCAATTAAATCACTCAGAGGTCAGGAAGTAGTTTAAGTGACATAGACACAGTAATATAATCGAAGGTATGAAACAAAATCAGACACCAAGTTTTCTCTTTTATGTAATGTTTATTGTTATGTTAGTTTTATGCATGTGTAACATACAATTGATTAAATATTCCTTGTGAAATAATACTTACTCACTAAAATTTCACCTCACAAGGAGTCATGATTTGGATTAATTTTATATGTTTGTGCTTGTTTTTAATGTAACTTGAAAATGTTCTAATAAAAAGAATGATATAAAAACAATGTGGCAAATAGTTTGTAATTTCCTAAGAGGATCCATGAGGTAAGCAAAATCAGACTTAAGTTAATGTTAGGGATAGTTTTCTTTCTGTAATTATGTCTTTTTAAAATAGTTTATTTGTTTAAATTTCCTAGTTGCTGTAACTCTGTGACTACTGTGTTTTAATAAGCACGGGCAATCCATTTTGTTGGGCAAGCTATGGTCTGCTTTTGGAGAGGATACTACCAAATGTAACAAGTAAAACCTGCATCATACACAGAGCGGTGGGGGGGGAGCATACCTGGAGCAACTAAAGGGGTTCCAATGTCTAAGAGGCCTTGTACTGTGTGAAGAGCCCAGCCTTGTAGGTAGGTGTTTTTATTTATATTAAGGCACACTCCAAAACTCAGAGCACCTATACATAATAAATAACAAAATAGACAGAGAAGCTACAAAAGAAACAAGCATTTGTCAATGCCGAATGTTGTCTCGCTGGCATTGGCATTGGTAGTGCAGGAGTTAGAGATGCATAATAGGAATGGCAGTGAAGTACTGAACTGATGCCAACCCCACCCCCACCACTGGGTGTCAGCATGGCTCAGTTGGTAGCACATCCGCCTCTGGACCAGAAGGTCGTGGGTTCTCGTTCGACACCAGGGTTGGACTTGCACATAAAAATCACTGGCATCTGAGTGCAGTATTGGGGGCTGCTGTATTGCTGGGGTGTGCCATCCTTCGGATGAGATGTTAAACTGAGGTCCCTTCTGCCCATCCTGGTGAGTGTCCAGGTGGAAGTAAAAGAACCCCGGGCACTCTTCGCAAAGAGCAGGGAACATTCCCGGTGTCCTGGCCAACATTCCCCTTCCCATAAACCAGTTCATGCAATTATCCAGGCTGTGTGTTGGTGATGATGTGTGATATGGCCGCCATCACACATTCAGTCACTTGACTACCGGTCTAGCATTGCTTGTAAAGCTCTTTGGGATACTGTGTATGAAAAGTGCTACATAAATGCTGATTCTTCTTCTTCTGCAGTAACTGACAGGCATTGGTGTGTGCCTGTGGGTCGTCAGCTATAACGCTCATGACATTTTATCTCACCCTACCCTGTAGACACTGAGAAATGTCATGGTGTGCTTTGGGGCCTTTGGGCCTTATACTTACCCCATTCCATAAGGAAATACACTGAGACGGGTGTAGTATAGGAGAATGGGGTGAACTTTAGGGACCGAACACTCCAAGGCAAACCTTGATGCCTGTCACTGGCTGCAGGGTGGGGTGGGGGTGGGGGTGAAATGGTGTGAGCATTACAGCCAATGATCCCAAGTCACACCCCTGACACCTGTCAGTCTCCACAGGTTGGGGTGTTACAGTTGAAAACCCTAACGTCATAGGCCTTTGTTGGTATTTTTACTCCAAATTTTCAACACAGGCTTTTTGTGACCCCACCTCATGAAGAGCGGCATAATCAGTTTATTAGCTGAAAGGTGGTTTTGCACAGCGGCTATGCCATTTGGCAACACAGGGATGAAAACACATTTTGGGCAGGATGTGAAAAATGTCAACTGTATTGTTCATGAGGAGGTGTAATAAAATGGCAACGCTGAAAATCTGGAGTTAAAATATGAAAAATTAGTGAAGTCATGAGCATGCATAGAAATTGCACAACACACATCCATAACCCAATTATTTTGGGGATTTTTTTAGCCACATTTTCAACATAGGTATTTTGGGACCTCCCCTCATGAACAGTGGTGCTGTGATTTTGTTAATCTGCCCCAAAAGTTAATTTCCCCAGCGACCATGCCATTATGCGCCACAGGTGTATAAACACATTTTGGGCAGGCTGTGAAAAATGACAGCTGTACTGTTCCTAAGGAGGTGTGAAAAAATGCCAGTGTTGAAAATCTGGTATGAAATTTGCAAAGTTACAAGGGTGCATGGAAACTGCACAATGCACGCTTGTAATGCAGTCATTTTATGGACTTTCATCACCAAATTTCAACATAGGCATTTTAGGACCTCTGCTCATGAACAGTGTCACTGTCATTTTCTCAAACTGTCCCAAAAACTGATTTTACACAGCAACTGGGCTATTCTGCACCGGACGTGCGAAAACACATTTTGGCCAGGATTTGTAAAATGACAGCTGTACTGTTCATGAGGAGGTGTGGAAAATGGCAATTTTGAAAATCTGGAGTGAAAATATTACAAATTCACGAAGTTACGAGTGTGCATAGAAACTGCACAACACACACTCGTAAAACAGCCGTTTTTGGGATTTTTTCACCAAATCTGCAACATAGGCTTTTTGAGAGCCCCCCCCCCAATCCCCATGAACAGTGGCACTGTCATTTGGTTAATCTGTCCCGAAAGGTGATTCTGCTCCGTGACCGCTAAATCACTTTTCAGGACAGAATAATGCCATGACAGTGACTGAATGCATGAGGAGGGTCCTGATAACCCCATGTTTAAAACTTAGTGCTAAAATTCCCAAAAATGCCTGAGATATGCACCAAAGTTGAAAAAAAACTATTTATGCCATTATACAGCTTACCGGCATTTCTTCAGTTCGCGGTCAGCTTTGAAGACTGCAGACGTGTTCCCGGTCCACTGAAGATCGTTGCACTGTGCTCTGGAGGTAAGTATGGGGTGATTGGGGGGTGTGGGGAGGCAAGGTGTGCAGAGGGTGGGCGCTGGTTGGGGGGAGAGCCACCAGACTCGACGAGGGACCGTTTTCTGGTTTGCAGGATGTAAAAAAAAAATAATAATTGCAGGACCATTTTCATTTTACAGACACATTTGGCACACTGGTGTGGGCTCCCAGCATGCCACCTGAGTGTTTTTTGGGGAGGTTCTGTAGCTGATGGGGGATTGAGCACCCCCATCGGCACACAACAAATGGGGGAGACATTATGCCGACGTGGAGTGGGCTCCCCCATCGGCAAATTAAACTGGGAAAGGGGGACATGATGCCTAGGGGGATTTGACACCCTCTTAGTACACACTTTAAATGGGGGGAGCATTATGCCAATGGGGAGTGGACTCCCCCATCAGCAAAGGAAGTGGGTTGGAGCATGCCGTCAGGAGACTGGGCACCCCTGAAGTCGGCTCTCCACACAGCGGCAGTCAGTGCCACCATGTTTATTGAAGGGCTTCACCAGGAAAGGCATGTAGGGAGGGTGTGTTTTGGTGCCGCTGCATGATAAGCTTGGCTCTCATTGCAGAGGACCTTTTCTTAGATGTGCTCGCCACATTATGTATTCCTGGTGTGGTGCCTGCATGCTGGCTTATTGGGGAATGAGGGACACACCTACTGATGCGTGCCCTGCATTCGCCCAACAGTGACTGCACCTCCAAATCTGCTACTAATGCAACATGTTGGGTGGTGTGCAAGCCAACATAAAAACAAAAGGCAACAATCCATCAACATTTGTGACATAATTACATTAAAATTACCTTTCCAAACAGATGAAAACCACAAAACAATGCTTGCCAAATGTATTTATTTATTGAAATTGTTTCACCGGGAAAAGCACACTGAGCAAGAACTGCTCATCTCCCGGTGCAATCTGGGGAGAGGGGTACAGTGAGGAAGAGGAAGAGGGTAGTCCAGGTCCTGAAATATATACATATCATTACAATATAGTTGAAAACATTTAACAGAAATAGTTGGGCGTAGATGACAATTTACCCTTACTTATAGTATAGTAGCAACTACATGGGGAAGTCATGCTTTATACCTTGAAAACATATAATTAGATAATACAGCTGCATACGTTTGACAGGAATAGGTGAGTGTGGATTAATACATATACCCTAATAGTCAAGAGTAACACTTACAATGAGGAAATCCTGCTAAGGTATTGGGTAGTGGTATATAATGGGATGGGGTAAGTGCAAGCTAGCTAGCTCAAAAGATGGGATCAAGTACAGTAGTTGGGTGTGGTTAGTGAAGTAGCACCATTGGGCCTACTGGGAGAAGAAATATAGGCGTGTAAGAGGTAGAAATATTGGAGAGTTAGTTGCAGGAGCAGTTTACTGAGCAGTGGTTGGCAAGGGCATAGGATAATGAGCGGATAGAGGAAGAGTGGCGAATTTCAGAGGGGAAAGAGTTCCAGAGTTGAGGGAAGTGGTGAGAGAAGGTGGCCTGGCCAGCTTGGGTCTGACGTCTGGAGACTAACAGGAGCCGGGAATCTAGGGACCTCAGAGTATAGGTGGGTGCCAGGGGGGTGATAGTATGGAGGTCAGATACACTGGGAGGGTACCAAACCAGTTCTTCAAGATAAACTTGGCACAGTGTATTAGGTGGCGGTTCTCAAGGAAGGGGAGAGCAAGGGAGTGGTATAGCTCACAGCGTTGGGTGCGAGGAGGAGTGTCAAGAGCGAACCGGCAGAAAGCATTAAAAAGGGAATCCAGTTTGGATAAAACTGACTTGTGGGTGGCACTGTAAAAAATATCATAATAATCGAAGGAGGGAAGCATCATGTTCTGGATAAGCTCACGATGGACCAGATAGGGGAGGCTAGAATGGTTCCAATATAAAGCTCCGAGCTTGGGGTGGAGTTTTGTTAGTATAGAGTCAGCATGGACTGCAAACGTGAGGTGGCAGTCAAGCCAAACTCCAAGATACCGGAAGGAGGTGACGTCCTCCAGCTCTGACCTATCAAGGGTGTGGAAAAGTGAGAGGGAGGGGAGCCTGGCTAGTCATTGGGATGTACCAAAAGTCATAGTTACAGTTTTTTAGCATTTAGAGAGAGCTGGTGAGAGTTAAACCAGAGCTGGACTTTGTTAAAATCCACCTGGAGGGTAGAGGCAACTGAGGCTGGGGAGGAGCCAGAAGAAAATAGAACAGTATCGTCAGCATACATGTGGATCGAGGAGGCAGAACAAGTTTGGGGCAGAGTGTTTAGAAAAATAGAGACTAGGATAGGCCCAAGCACCGATCCTTGGAGAACACCGGTGGACATGAGGAGGGGAGGGGATATGGCATCCGCAATCCTGACAGATTGAGTGCAGTCTATAAGATAGGCACTGAACCAGGAAGTAGCAGATCTGGAGAGGCCAGAGTCAGAGAGGCTAGATAGTAACAGAGTGTGGGAGACTGTATCGAAGGCCTTGGCCAGATCAATGAAAATGGCAGAGGTGATGAGACTTCTATCCATTCCAGACTGTATGATGTCAATGAGCCTTAGTAAAGAGGAGGCAGTGGAGTGATCGTTCCTGAATCTGGACTGGTAGTGTGTGAAGAAATTTGAGTCGGCAAGATAGGAGGTTAGCTGGCTAAGCACTGAGTGTTCTTGTAGCTTTGCCAGAGCAGGGAGGAGGGAGATTGTACGATAGTTTGAGGTGGAGGAGGAGGCGCTTCCTTTGTGGAGAGGGATGACAATGGTGTGCTTTCAGGACAGAGGGACAGATGCAGTGGTGAAGGATAGATTTAGGAGGTAGACAATAGGGGTTGCTATGGCAGAGGATGAGAAGAACAGATGTTTGGGGTCTAGTCCATCCAGGGAATTCCCATTTGAGGGGCTTAATGTTAGCAGGACTTCTAGAGCTTCATCTGGAGAGATTTCCCTGAAGGAGAAAATACCTGTATTTTGAGATAGTTTTTGACCTGTAGGTGGTGGAGATGGTGACATGGGGAGTAAGGAGGGAAGGACCGAGGAAGCACAGGTGGAGAAATATAAGTTAAACTCAGCAGAGATCCGAGAGTGGGGAGTTGTTTATACTAAGGAGAGGCGAGGACTTGGTTGCTGGGGGTGAGAAGAGGGAGTGTATGACCTTCCAGAATTTGGAGGGGCTATTAAAGGGTACCTAAACACCAGTTTTTTTAAAACTGCAAACTCCAAAATCTGGCTCCATAGCAAAGTAAAGTAAAGGCTGCTGTTTACATTTATGCTAAAACTGCATTACAACATAAATGCAGTTTCATAGCTTTTGAAAAATGTAAACATCAGCCTTTCACTTTTAAAAAAGAGCCTTGATTTCTCCCTAAGATGTCTGCCAAGTGTGTTAAGTGATGAGTCATGATGACATCATTGGAGTCAGAGACAGAGATCCACTTATTTTTCTATAGTGCTAACTAGCTCTTTTTTCCTTCTTTGTTTTGAATTGTTGTACCAGAATGATCAACACCTTCTATTAACTCAGGATTATTTTGATCAGAACATATGTTAGGCTATGATTTTGTTCATTCTGTTTACCTTAACTTGCGGAAAATGTTTTGCAATCCAGCTGACTTTTTCTTTGGCAAAATGCATTACAGTACAACACTTCAAATACCTGATGATCTAGGGGTTATATGATGCACTGAATTTTGCATTTTGTTAACCAAGAGAGACACACTAAGCTGAAAGCTTGTTTACAGGTGTGGCCTGGGAGTACAAGGAAGCTTAGTGACTAGCTTAGGGTCACACAGCAAAGTACCGGTCTTGTTCAGTTCCAAAGCTCATGCTCTCTTGTTAATCCACAAATAAGACTTTCCTCTTCCATGTGAACCCCCTGCACCTAGCCTGCCTTCTGTTGAACACCCCACCATCCATATCCTGTCCTTAGTACTGCCTGGGGCCACATATGAGCTTGCGGTCTCATGAAGAGAATTATCACACCTCAGATTGTAATCTTGTACCTCAGAGAGTTGTGCACACCTATACTGATACGCATCATCAGCTGGCATTGTTAAAAATGCCTCCCAAATCACTCTCCAGTCCACATTCTCAATGTTTGACTTCTGCATCCAGAGTAAACACTGAGTGGATCAGCACCCTTCTGCACAGTGAAGGTAGTATGTACAGTTCCCTGTTGTGTTTTTTCCCACCTCATTAACCAACAACTAGGTCTTCCTGGAGGGCCAAGCAATAAGCATCATGACCCACCAGAAAAACTGCTGTTCATGCCCTCATTAGGGCTGCACTTACAATGGATAACAATATTATTAGCAGGAGAGGCATGCTAATACATTGAACGAATCCACCTGACTTCCAGTGTCAGTTTACTCCTTTACCTGTGATCTGCAGAACCCCGCAGGACAGTTCCAAGCAACTTTTCTCCAGTACTTTTCTGTGCTCTGCTCCACAATGTGAGTTGGCTGGCTACCACCCTTCCAAATCTTGAATGAGCTATACACAACTCCCTCAATATTGTCCTAACCAACGTCAACCCCCCCCCCACCTGAGGGTAATCTCACTATACTAAATTCAAGTAACAGTTTAGATGCAGCCCTGCCACTCTGAGTATTTGTCATCACTGGATACTGTCATCCACAGCCAGGTAGTGATCACGATGCATGCTGGCAGCCCCACATATCAGATATCACAGTGATCTGCTCAGCCTCCTCCTTCATGTCTTCAACTAACCTAAATATAGCTGTACCCTGCTGGAATGGCCTCTTCAGTCCCTCTCTGGCATTCATTCTTCTCATCTGCTCCCCACACCAGAAACTGGTGATTTCACTACCCTTCCGCATCATGAATGTGTTTAGTACAGTCTCCCGTGTTCTATTTACATAACAATAAACATGATCTTCTGGCAAGCCAGGCTGATTGCAGCATGGCATAAGTGGAAAAATAGGCTTTCCTACTCATATAAGAGCTAAGCCACCTATGATTAGGCACTATTAAATGATGTGCATAATAATGTGCACACCCATCATTTAATAATGCCTAATCAAAGGTAGCCTAGATCTTTTAAGGATAAGAAAGCCCATCATTCCCCTTGTTCCCTGCTGCTATGTGCCTGACTTACTGGAAAGATATGTTTATACTCGATATGTCAAAATAAAACAGGGACTGTACTGCTTGCATTCATGATGCAAAAGGGTGATGAACTCACCAGTTTTCAGTGTGAGGAGGAATAGTGAAGAATGAATACCAGAGGGGGACTGAGAAGGCCACTCTTGCAAGGTACTGCTATATTCAGGGAAGGGAGAAGACAGAAGGAGAGAAATATGAGCAGATTACTGTGAGTAATAAGATGTGGGGCTGCCAGCACATTGATCACTACCTGACCCTGTTGTCCTGGCCAACATTCCCCTTCCCATAAAACCAGTTCATGCAATTGTCCAAGGCTGTGTGTGGATATTAATGTATGAAATGGCTGCCTCTACATGTTCAGTCACTTCACTACCAGCCTAGTATTGCTTGTAAAGCACTTTGGAATACAATGTGTATGAAAACCACTATATAAATGCTGATTCTTATTATTATTATTATTTCCCATAGAAAAAGAAGACAAGACAAGCATATGTTTGAGTTTTGAGAAAGCATGAACTCAAACATTGGACTTCACAAGAACTTTGCTACAAAACAGTGGTGGCTCTAGGGGGTGGTGAAGGGGGTGGCTGCAACTCCCCCCCCCCAACATTGTAACATAATTGCTTGTTGCTGCTAAATTTCACTTTGTTGAAGAAGTCTGATTTATTGATTGTACAAATGTTTACATTCAAACTATGGATTACATTTGTAGCTTCTGTCAAAAACGTACTAGAAAAGAATAATTGCAGAAATATAAAGGTTTAATAAAAATGTAAAAAATTACATATTAAGCATGCACACCACCCCAGTTCCCCCATTGTAGCATCCTGGATCCACCATAACCACTAGACCACCAGGTTATTCAAGATTTGTACTGCACTGTGGTTTGCCACAGAGAAAGTCAGTTGAATTAAAACACATTTTCAGCACGTTAAAATAAACAAAATGAATAGAACCATAGCCTAACATGTGCATTATTTTGGTTTTGACCATTTGGGTGAAACAATTCTATATAAAGGGAAAAAAAGAACTAGTTAGCACTATAGAGAGCCATATATCTCTCTGACTTGGGCTCAAATTATGTCATTACATAACACATTTGGCAGCCATTTTAGGAAGCAGGTAAGACTTTTTTTTGGAATTGGAAGGCTGATTTTACAATTTTCAAATGTTCTGGAACAACATTTAAGTAAATTATGTAAATGTAGTTTTAGCATTACTGAAAACAGCAGCCTTTCCTTTAGTCACCTACGGAGTCAGATTTTTGAATAGTTTGCTGTCAAAATGTTGTTTAGGTATCCTTTAAGGTTAGATTGGAGGGAGGATCTAAAGTACACTGCTTTAGCTAGCCGAGTTGCTCTAGTGTACATGTTGCGCAGATACTGGTAGTGGAAGAGGTTCTGAGCTAGGGCTGAGGCTTTGAAGGTTTGCCATGCTGAGTCACGGCATTCATGGGAGATCTAAGGCAGGTGGGTACCGCGTACCCTAGTACGTTGTATCGGGGCGTGGGAATCCCATATCTTAAGGAACAGGTTTTTGAAGTGAAGTAGGGTGTCATGTATCAGATCAGGTTGGGGGGGAGGGGAGCCAGTTAGCTAGGACAAGGTCATTTAGGAGGGGAGCGAGGTTTAGGGATTTGAACGACCGTTGGACTAAGAACTTGGGGGGGGATTTGAGATGGTGGATTCTGTGAACAAGGTAGATGACATGGTGATCACTCATAGAGTCAGGGAGTAGGCCTGTTTGGATGACTCTGTGAGGATGGGAGATCAGACCCCAGTCAATAAGGGAGTGGTTACTTGATTTAAGGTTTAGGTGGGCGGGCTCAGTGATGAGTTGGGTTAAATTTATGGCAGCAACATCTGTCTGGGTTTTGTTGAGGGCCAGGGCTAACCAGTTTAGGGTAAGGTCACCCATAGCATATAATCCCCTGGTGGGTGCTCGTGAACTGATTTGTGGAAGAAGGTCAGTAACAGTTGTGGCAGGGGTGCCTCATCGGCAGTAGATTCCGACAACGAATATGGGCAGTGAGAAAGGTAGTGTGAGCTGGAGCAGCAAGAGTTCATGCTCTTTAGGTTCAGTTTTAGATAAGATTATTTCGTAACGTATGTCCGAACTTATGAAGATGGCTACACCACCACCTCTCATGGCCCTGTCCTGGTGGGCCATCGTGTAACCAGGGATTGCGACTGAGGAGTCAGGAATGTTTTTGTTAAGCAAAGTTTCAGAGAGGATGGGGACATCAGGGGCATGTAGGGCAGCAAGAACTTGTAGCTGGTCAATTTTAAGTGGTAGGCTATGAATATTTAGGTGAAGGAGATGGAGGCCTTTGTGGAGGGGGTAACCTGGCAGTTGGGAGGGGATGGGATGTGGGCTGGGGGTGCAGATTGAGGTTGGTGAGCATGTAGTGGTCGAGGGTCCCGCATTTGGGTGTATGTCTCCCGATACGAGAAGGAGGAGGGTGAAGGATAAGTGTTGGGCTAGTATATGGAGGTAGCTTGGAATGGAAGAGCCCCACCATGAGTGGGGGCAAGGATGGACATTTGTTAGGGTAACAGGGGTGGGGCGAGAAGCAAGTAGGTGCAGAAGAGTCCAGGAGGGAGAGGGCCTAATTAGGAAAGGGGAAGACGTATAATGGAGTGTGCCCAGGTAGGAGTGGGTAGGAGAGAGAGAGTGCAGGGTTGAAGGGGCAAGGAGGAGTTACAATATGAGCCAAGTAGGGGGAGGGGGGCATGGGAAAGGCAGGTGACATGGTGGAGAGGAGGGGGTGGGAGGTAAGAGAACAGAAAACTGAGTAGGGGTAAAATGCTAGCCACGGTGGACATGGTGCTGGGATTTTGTAGCAGCTTCTTAGACAATGAGGTAATTACAAGGAGAAAGGAGCCTGAGATTGGCTGGGACGAATGTGTTGGTTGACCCCTAGGAGGGCAAATGGCCAATAGGCCTAGGAGGTGAAACAGAGAGAATGGGAATTCTAGAGTAGAGGGGAGCCAATGGAAGGCTGCCGGAGGCTGGTGGGGGGTGCCCCAAAGGCAAAGAGAAGGCAGAGTTTCTTCAGTTATAAATATCACTACATTTCTGGCAGGGCATACTTTATTTTCCCAGAAGTACATTCTAGTGGACTAGGGCAGCCACCACAATAGCCCATTTGTGGTGTGTGAGCAGGGGGCTGAGGTGGGACTCAGAAGGAACAATCCCAAGAAAGTTGTAACCAGGTCAGTGTAATTAAGTAAGTGAGTCAGTTACTTTGTCACACCACCCACAGCTCTTGGGAGTGGGTTGTAGTGTGTGACCCATGTTCACACCAGTTCTTAAAATTTTCATCAAATTAAAATTGCTTGCATTTTGCAAGCTGTTTATGTCATCTATCATGAGCCTGTCTTAGACTCAGATTAAAGCCTTTCAGGATCCTTGTTTTTTCAGGTAAAGCTGACATTAAGTATTTCTCAGTCTGTTCAAGTTTCAATGCCTGTGGAAATGTATAAATGCATTATTGGGCAATGTCCCATTAGTGGGGATAGAGGAATTTGACAAGAGGGTGAGAGGTGCAGTGAGATAGAGGAGTTGGGTAGGACAGTGAAAGGTGCAGTGAAACAGCACAGATGAAGGAAAAATGAATGAAGGATGAAGCAACCTCTAGAGGTTCCAAAAGGGTAGAACTACTTAGTTGAAGAACTATGATGGTTGACTGGGTTTGGAGATTGAAAAAAGAGCGGACACTCTTCCAGAATGTAGAGGGACAATTAAGGTTATTCTGGAAATGGGTAGCAAAATATTCTGATTTGGATAGTCTGGCAGCTTTTGTGTAGGCATTACAAAGCCATTTGCACCTTGCCACTGTAAGTTCTCTGGAAATTCAGAGGCCTTGTTAATGCACCCAGCAGATCTCCAAGCTTTAAGGCAAGTGATGAGCTCAGCTGAGACCCAGGGAAAATGAAATTCTTTAACACAGACCTCTGAAGTGGGATGTGACATTCCTAGGCTGCTGTGGATTTTAGCACAAGATTTATTTATTGGCTTCATTTACAGTTTATCAGGACACACAGTGGACAAGGTGCCTGGACTCAAGGGAGGGAAGGGAGTGGAGCTGTACAAAGGTCAGTGGTGAGTGTGTGGGGAATTGTCATGGGTAAATCAACAGATGGAGTGAAAGAGGGGTACTATTCTGGCTAAGGTTGATTTGGGAGCAGCACCGTGAATGCTATCACCATAGTCAAAAATGGAGAGTATCATCTACAGGCAGGAACAAGGATACTCAACTTATTCCTCTAAAACACACCAAGTTTGGGGTGGAGCTTCTGGTGAATTGCATCAACATGAACAGAGAAATCAAGGTGACAGTCCAGCCAGACCACAAGGTACTTGAAGGAGGAGACATCTTCAATCAAGGCACCATCAAGGGAATGGCAGGACGAGAGCAGGGCCTATCTAGCAAGCCTCTACCTATTGCCAAAAAGTATTAGAGACCATTTGTTTGGCATTAAGGGACAGTTGGTTTTCATGGAACCACAGATGTACATTGCTAAAGTCCAGTTGGAACTGGGCCATGAGGTCAGAAGCAGAGGAACCAGAGGTAAACAGTACCATGTCATCTGAATACAAGTGAATGGATATAGATGAGCAGGCAGGAGGGAGGTCAATTAGAAGAATGAAAAAAAAAATTGGGCCAAGGACAGATCCTTGGTGGTCACCTGAGCATATTGGTAGCAAGCTGGAGAGGGAATCTTGCATTCAAACAGCCTGAGATCCTACCCTAACTAAAGAGGTGGAGAGTCCTTTTGCCTTAAGCTTGTCCAGGATAATTTGGTAGGCAGCACTGTCAAAGGTTTGGGCTAAGTCAACAAAGATGGTGGATGTGACTAGGCCTGATCCATGCCAGAGAGAATAGTGTCAGTGAGCCAAAGAGTCTCCCACCTTAGGAATGGGGAAAGGGGACTGGGTCAGAGGGGAGAAAAGGGCATAGATTACCTTCTAGAACTTAGAGGGGTGGTTAAAGTTGTTTTGGAGTGTGGATGCGAAATGTTCAGATTTTGCAAGCCTTTTACCTCTAGTACAGATATTACAAATGGGCCAGTACTTAGTAAGGTCTGAAGGCAAGCCAGTGGACTTACAGTTCTGCCAGGCAAAGTCACACCTGTGGTGGCAAGCCAGCAACTCTGCTGAGATCCATTGGAGGTGAGATCCCTGGACCCTGTTTTTTTAGGGTGCATAATGGTCCCATATAGACATGAATTTAGGGGTGTAGAATTGGAGGGTATTGTTAATGTTGCCAGCTATAGAGATGGGGGACCAATGAGTAGCTACGAGGTCAATATGGAGAGGGGAAAAGTCCAGCATCCAGAAGGTCTGGATCTGGATGAGTTTGGGAGGAGCTTTGGGGTGACAAATCTTATGCACACAGTAGACCATATGGGGGACACTGAAGGCATCATGGATTGTACCAGCATCCACATTAAGGGGATGGGAGGTGAGGACCCAATCAAAGAGGGAGTGATTGAGAGAGCTGAGATTGTAACAAGTGGGTTTAGAAATAAACTGGAATAGTGGGAGGAATTTAACATGAAGGCAAAATTTATGTAGAGAGGGGAAGAGCCAACTGAGATGGAAATCACCTTGAATAAGTAACTCACTAGAGGAGTCATGGGTGGAGATGGTGGCAAGTAGCTCAGTGACTGATGGTGTGGACATGCCAGACTTCAATAGACTCCCACAATAAATATGGGGATATAGAAGGGGAGGTAAAGTTTAAGAAGCAGCATCTCATAGACAGAGGGGGCAGATGTGAAGAGTACAGGCTCAGATTGGGTGTTTGAGGAGAGGTAGATGGCAACACCACCACCCCTCTTCATTCAATCCTGTTGAACAATGGTGAAACCAGGGATGGCAACAGAGGGTTGCAGTATCCTGGGGACAACCAAGACTCCAAGATCACCAACACACCTGGTTTGAGATTAACCATGAGTGGTTGCAACTGGCCAATCTAGGGAGGAGGCTGAGGATGTTGACATGGGCCACTCTCAGACCCTTAATCGAGATTCAGCTCAATATCACCTGCAGCTATAAGCAGCAAGGACATGAGGAGCTTGGGAGAGCCTAAGAGATGCATGTGGGGTGAGGAGAGAGGAGGGGAGAAGGAGGGAGAAGGAGGGAGAATGGATGGACAGAGGCATCTGAGGGCTTTGAGGTGAAGCTAAGGAGATGAGAGGAGATTGCAACCAGTATGCCAGGTGAAGAAGCATAGGATAGGGAGACAGGAGGAGGAGGGAAGAGTGACTAAGAATGGAGGTGGGAGAGAGATGGAAGGGGAAAGACTGGGACAGGTGGTAAGGAGAGAGGGTAAACAGGAAGGAAAGGAGGGAAAAGGAATAGTTTTGGTTTGTTAGCAGGGCACTACTTAATGTTGAAATAATGCTGAACTAGGAGATCACTTGATGCTGTAAGACAGGAGACAGGAGACAGAGGACAGAAGTTTGAGAATAAAACCTGGTGCAGATACAGGTTGGGAGTAGACACCAGCAATGAATACAGGAAGGGAGAAGGGAAGGGAGGGTTTGCCTACCCAGGAGCTAATTCAAGAAAGAAGTGGAGGAGCAGTGAACAACCATGAACTGATTGATGAAGGTTATGCACATACCCACTCCACAGCACCTCTTGCTTTTGTCCTGCCTGAAGACAGTGTGGACTGGAAGGGAGATGGCCACATCACATGTACAGGGGGAGAGTCAGATCTCAGGAACAGACAACTTCTGAGCCTTTTGGTTTAAGGTTTGTAGTCTCAGATGATCATTTTTAGACTGCAGACTCTGGTTTTTAGGGTGAAAAGCCATCAGCCCAGTGGGGCCAGAAGGGAGTGGGAGGGAAGAAAGGAAGTCCAGACAGGGTTACCACCTGTCCGTATTTTAGCAGGACATTCCTGATTGGGACAGCTGTGTCCTACAAAAAAACTTGAAAAATGCTACGTCTTGACATTGTAGCAGAAAAAAAGTATTTTAGACTTTCCTCTAAATGCTGTAAAACAATATAATATCTTAACTAAAATTCCTTAAAATGATAAGAAGCACTAGAAACAGCTAAAAAACTACAACATTTAGTCTTAATTCTGATTATTTAGAGAAAACAAATCTGTTGCATTGGTCAAGATTACATATTGTCCTGCAAAAAATCATGTTTCAGTAAGAAATGTCCCAATTTGGGCTTCTTAAAAAATAGTGACCCTAAGTCCAGAATTAAGCTCAGCGTCACATACCATCAGGAGTAATGGGATAACCAGTGACTTAAAGGGACATGGTCAACCCCTGTAGGCCTCAAAGTGCCTCCAGTTTAAAAATGCATGTTATGATTGGTCACATTCTGTATAGATTTGTGACATAGTTGATAGTTTGAATCTGATCTCTTTTTCCTTTTTAAAAGGGAAAAAAGACTGTCCTTCATACTGGTGTTACCACACAAAAAATGTCTTTGTTTACAATCCTGATTCAACTCCCACTGCATCTTTCCAGGACTTGGGAACATCCCAACACAGTCCCATCACTTATGATGCAGTGGGAGGCAAGGATACTATTGTATCATGAGTGACTGCACTGTTTGGGGGCATTCCTAGTGTTCAGGAAGTATGCAATAAGAGCAGAGCAAGGATTTGAAACAAAACAAGCTGGGTATAATTACTCCATTAGCATGCATTTCCGTTCTACTGAGAAAAGAAACAGAAAAAACATTCAGCAACATCAGATATTAGAGGAGGGTAAGCAATTAAAAAATGTGAGTTCTCGAGTAGAAAGAATATTATGCAAAAAGGATTGACAGTGACATATTAAAGTCAATTTTTGGTTTGCATTTTGAAGGGTGTAAGTAAAGGAGTGGATGAGGGTAGGTGTGAGCAGCCTCCAGAGGTTTTCAAGGCGGAACCAGAGAGCATGGAAGAAGAAGCTGCTAATGGATCAGAGTATGTGGGTGAAGGAGAAGGACATGGGGAGGTGGGGGGGGGATGAGGATAAAAAGTAGCAGAAAAAGAGGCATAGACCAGAGTAGGTTGCAACCAGGGCAAGAGGGAGAAGAATAGAGTGAGGGGAAAAAGCAGCATATTGAGAGGGGAAGGGCTGCTGAAGATGTGAGGAGGAACAAGGGCAAGAAGGCTTATCCAATTAGTTGGTTGAAAATGGAGGTTGGTGGAGAGAAGAATGTAAAATCACAGCAGGTATGACAGAATTTACACTGCAGACAGTTCAACCACAGAGAATCAGTGCACCAAGCAAAATTCCACATAGCAAGTCAACTGCAGGTGAATAAAGGCTGTCTAAACAAGCAGGTAAAAAAGCTTGGGCACATGTAACCAAATAGTAGGTATAGACAGATGACAGTATATTGAGAGCAGGCATATTGACCTTACAGGCAGAAGAGCTGGGGTGAACCAGACATAGTGGCCTGCAGATCCTGAGACACCTCCTGATGGCATCCTCTGGAAGATAGACTCCTTTCAGTCCTACAGGGACTAATTCCCACATTATAGCAACAGCTGCATGCTGAGATCTACGCACCTGCAGAGATTCCTATTCTCACCCCGTGGTCCTCATTGGTGGCAGGCACAGCTGCAGAAGATGTTACACCAGGTCCCACCAGGAGTAATATTTTGGCACAGCTGTGCCAAAAAAAAAATAGCCAAATGCTGCCATAAATCATGGAGATGGTCATAAATTGGCTCCACTTTTGAAAATATAGTGTCTGGGGGAAAAACTGTGGCTCTGCAAGTGGAGGCCCACTTTTGCCGTTTTTTTCCCCTGCACCTGTGCAACTTTCAGGGACCTTGACAATCTAGCCCCTGCTATATGGCATTTACATTGGGAGGCCAGTCATTTAGTGATTGCTTGAGGAAACACGGAGAAAGTGGCTCTGAAAGTCGCATGCTTGTACAGGCCACCTCCCAATTGCAGGGGCTGTGGCACTGTTAAACAACTGCTTATGCAGACTTTCTTTGTAGCTCCAAAAAAGCTGCCCCACACTGTACCCTCAGAATACTGCACTGTTGCTGCAAAGAAACCGAGGCAATTGGAGCCATGTGCTGGTGTTACTCCTTTTCATTCTTATTGAGGTAGTGAGGTTCTGCTCAGCAAACATGACTCATGATCTTGGTATACTCTTTGATCTCAGCATGATTTTTGAAAAACAGGTCATCACTGTGGTCCAGAGCGGTTACTTCCACACCTTGGTTCTACAGTACAAGTCACATTAAACTGTTCCTCCAACTCAGTGGTTTAGCATTTTTCAAACGTTTGCTGAATGTGTCCACTGATCATTGCAAAGAATTGATAAAAGTCTCCTAATGGTTTATTCAAGTTGCTATTCAGCTTTGGCTTACTTTGCAGCTGTCTGCTTAAGAGTTTCACTTATGTTACTGTACACAGTATAGCACTGTTCTGTGTTGTACTGTACAGTACAGCACAGTGTGTACCATACACTGTGTACCTTGTGTGATTGCAACCTGTTTCAGTTGCATTAACAACTCACTTTGAATGCACCAGTTATGTATTGTAAAACGAAATGTCAAATAAGTTTTGGAATATGTAGGAGATGTTGTACTTGGTTTCTTTTCTTCATTATACCATAAATATGTTGGTTAGGGTTGTACCTGTAATTGTACTCTATGCTGTTCCATCACTTACATTTCAAATGTAACCTGCCCGTATATCTCATATATATATATATATATATATCTATATATATATATATATATATACACACACACACATATACATGTATATATATATATATATATATACACACATATATATACCAATATGCTAATAAAAAGATTAACTGCAAAAAAATTATGATAGTTACAGAGGGAGACTTGTCAAAATTTTTAACATCAATAAATTCAGAATTAGGATTGGCAGATCCCCGATAAATCTTATGCCAAAAATGAGATCCCTAGGTTACTTAGTTTAAAAGGTACAAGTCATTTTGTAACCCTGATTTCAGTGCCTGTTCAAAAAAGCTGATTTCAGAGAACAGCTACTGATAGAAACACAGACTTTGACAGCAGATAAGGACAGCTTGGCCCACCCAGGTTGCCCATTTCCCTACCTGTCAGTTCCAGAATTCCTAGCCTAGTTGTTTCTGTCAGAAACCTTATAAGACTTATTTCACCCAAGTTACATAAAACTGCAGTTGTAGTGAACATTTGAAAATGGAAAGCTGACATTGGGTGGGTAAAGATCATACGTTTCCACAATATGCATGTAGGGCATATGTCCCTTTTAGTAACATGGATATACATATGTCTCTACGGGTTCGGGGAAGGATGAGGTTACCTGGCACAAGAGACCTAGGTTTGACTACTCTGCACAGGGGCACCCAAGTAAATCCAACTACAGGAAGCAATAACTGTAATGTCCAGAACCAGAACTGGGATTTTTCAGTGTGGCTTTATTTATTAACTCACTGAACATAAACAAAGCTCTGTATGGTCCCCCAAAGGGCTACGTAACTGTAATGCAGATTAGAGGTTAAACACAGCGGTCCATTTGGTGAATGAACACAATACAACAGTTGTCTGGCTTTGGACCCACCAGGCACTCAGCCCGGACTTTGCATGCACATTGGATACACAGCCCGACTGGCCCGGCTCCCCTGCCGGCCACTCGACTGACAGTTCACTTGGTGAATGAACCCAAACTCTACTTGGAAAGACATCCAATCAAACAAGGAGGCTCCCAAACTGTGGCTCCCCACACCACTTGAAGTCTGCGACTCTTAGAGAGATTTTGTTTTCGAATTCCAAATCGAAACTCCCATCAAACAGGGAGACTCCCATCCAGCAAGGAGTAATGTTCCCATCCTGTGGCTCCCCACACCACTTAGAGTCTTCGACTCCTAGAGAGATTTTCAAGTTGCGACCCACATCTGGGTACCCACCCCATCACTGGCCAAGTGCATGAGGCAAGTAGCAAAAACACAGAAGAAATCCGTAGAGGTGGACCTGGTTACTAAAGATGGGGTTTTCCCACCTCCAGCTCCCACAGCCCATACCCGGCCATTTCTCTGGACACACAGAACTTTAGACTTTAAAATGTAGATTGACGGTGGATGACCTGAAGCACCACCTCTACAATGAACTTTAACACTTTAAACAGATGACTGCTCTATTTGTTTGTTCTAGTTGACATAGTCCTCCCAAATAGCAGTCCCCAATATTTGAAATCCCAACTGAAGAAAAGAAGTTGTTTTGCCCCTTCCAATGGGGCCCAAACACTCACCCATTCGTTGCAGGTGCCCCACAGGCGAAGAAATGTAACCTTTGCTGTTATACATGAACAGACTGAACTTAAATTAAAACAGGCAGCTTTCTTCCCAAGGTGGGAGAAGGGGATTGCCCCTGGAACCCACAAATAACTTTTCCTCGAGGGAGGGGGGGGGGTAAACAGACTCTACTGGTGTCCTTCTTGTTTGCTTAAGGACAAACTGAAGACTGACTTTGAATTCCCAAGATTCTAAACTTACTCTGAGCTGAAGATTCCAAATGTGGCTCATGCAGCTGTGACAATTCTATTATGATGTCATCCCTCTAGTCTCAGCTGTGACTGAGGACAGAGTGAGACAGTGTGAAACCCATTTAACTGGAGTTTCACAAGCTGCCTTCCCTGCCTACCACTAGGTCTTACTGGGATTCTAGTAACCCCAGGTAACAAAGGGGTTACATGCAGATGCAAGGTTCTTAAGAGTGTGATAGGGGAGCTGGTTTTGGAATGCAGTGGCAAACATGACTTTATAACACCAGAATTGTGTGCAATTTTAGAATGCTGCAGGGATAAGATTTAGAATGCCTCCAAATTGCAATTTTGGAATTCAGCAAAGACACAATCTCAGAATGTAGTCGGGACACAGTTTTGGAATAGGCAGGGGCATTTAAATTGGTAATGTGGCGGTGGCGGTGTAAGAAATTTTTAAAATGTGACAGAGCTACACACAATCTCAGAATGTGGGAGGTACAAGTTATGGAATATGGCAGGGATGTGTTTTTTCATAACATTTCAGAGATACATAATTTTGATATGTGGCGGTGATGCACAATTTCAGAATTTGGTTTGCAAATTGTGGTGGCAACTGGCAACATGCAGTTTTACAATGTGGCATAGATACAGAATTTCAGAATGTGGTGAGGACACAGCACTGCAGAATGTGGTGGTGATATGGTATTTTGGAACATACTGTACAATTTCTGAATATGATGCGATGCACAATGTCAGAATGTGATGGAAATGTGCAGTTTCGGAATGTGGCAGGGATGTTCAATGATGGAATCCGGTAGGTGTGCACATTTTCAGAATGAGGCAGTGACATACAGTTTCAGATAGAGGTGGGCAAGCCAGAGCACGCTCAAACCTGGCTTTAGCTTAGTGCCTGACCCGGCTTGGCTCGACCTCTATAAGAAATTGAGAGTCAAAGTCAAGCCAAGCCAGTTATGGTCAAAGTAAGTGTTTTTTGTCACCCTAAGCAGTTAGTGCAGTGTCTGAAATGTTTTATTTCTCTGGAGAGAACAGCCTGCTGAAGCCAGGGCTCGGCTTGTGTTTTGGCTTGTACAGTCAAGCCAGACCCCTGGCTCAGGTCTGGCTTGGCTCTAGGTGAAAAATTCCTGGTTTGCCCACGTCTAGTTTCAGAATGTGGAGGTGACTCAGTTCTGGAATGTGGCAATGTTGTACAGTTTCAGAATGTGGCAGAGATACACAACTTCAGTATCAGATAATTTTAGAATGTGGTGGTGACACATAATTTCAGAATGTAGCAGTGACAATTTCAGAATGTGGCATCAATATATAATTTCAGAATGTGGTGGGGATGTGCAAATTTTGCAATGTGGCAGTGATGTGCAATTTTGGAATTAGGTGGTGACATGCATTAATGTACAATTTCAGAATGTGGTGAGGGTGCACAATTTCAGAATGTGGCAGTGACGTGCAGTTTTGGAATGTTGGGGATGTGGAACAATGGAATGCAGCAGTGACACAGACTTGGAATATGGAGGTGACTCACAATTTTGGAATGTGGTATTGATACACAATTGTAGAATGTGTTGGGGGTGCACAATTTCAGAATGTGGCAGAGACACACAATTTTGCAAGGTGGCAGTGACACAATTTCAGAATGAAGTATACAGTCTTTACATCCTCCTCCTTTCACACATACTACAGACTCTTGATTTATGCCTTTGTGCTTGGACTGCTCCTTCTGCCCATCCCAGTATGTACAAACAGGTAACATTCACCAGGCCCCTCCCATACCTTGGAAGGGACCTGGATTCGGGCTGTCACCAGCTGACAACAGTAGCAGAGCAATGATGATGAAGTGGAGTTTGGCGCTTTTGAACCAAGATTTGGAGCCCGGGTTGAAGGAGGAGGATGGGGTGCCAGGTGCAGGAGGCAATCAGACAGATGCAGTAGGAGGAAGAGGCTGTTGGTTATTTGGGTAACCGAGGCAGGTGGGTGGATGGTTGAATGCAACCAGTGCTGATTCCGGGGGCTGGGATCACAGCTAAGGAAAATTGGGGGTCATGAAGGAGAAGGTTGTGGATGCATGGAACAGCCTCCGTGAGGAGGCTGTGGAGTCAAGAACAGTGGGGGAATTCAAGAATGCATGGAACAGACATAAGGCAATCCTAGTGGGTGTAGGAGGAAGTAAGCTGTTGGTTAACTAGGATCTGCAGCTTATCTGTTAGGTAGGGAAATGGGCAGACTAGGTGTGCCAAGCAGTCCTTATCTGCCATCAATTTCTGCATTTCTGTATTCCCCCAGGAAGAACCGACTGCAACATGAGCAAAGATAAACTGTTTTCACAGTTATAGAATATTCCAATGTTTGAACTACCTAAGTGTTCTAAGTTGATTTTATGAAGTGCAAATGATAAGTTGCTTGGCTGTTGGCATGGGTGGGCAAGGATGCAGTATATTTGGCAATATCTTCTCTGAACAAGTGATTAATTTGGAGATAACACAGTCCAGTCTCATTTCAGGAAGGGGGGGTCTGCCCAGTGGACTAACAACAGAGAGTTTTGCAGGTAGCAGGTAATGTGGCACATATGCAGACATCTGACACAGTTTGGCTTAGAGACCAGCAGTAGGAACGACATACAGTAGGTGGAGTGAAGAAACTCGCTCAGCTCTCTGCATGATGGTGGTCTGGCACAGCAGAGCACACAAAGCCCAAGGTGGGCAACCATTTCTGCAAGAGGCTGGTAAGTCTGTGAAAGGATCAAAAAGAAGGTGATGGCGTGAGAGAAAAACAAGAGCTGGCAGGGTTTGCGGGGGGGTCTCTCTCCCTCTCTTATTCATTTCCATGTAGGGAGACCTATGAGTAAACCAAAACTAGAGAAGATAGTGGCCACCTTGGAGGGTCGCCCCTTCAAAACATAAGAGTATGTGTCCTAGCTCAAGCAGTGAACCACAACTGTAGTAAAGGAGCCCTAAGGGAATAGAAACTGAATCAATTGCTGGAATCCGCTATAACCATGGGGCAAATTCCTCCCGCAGTTACAGATTGATTAAGCAATAAGGCATGACCAAGGGTTATGTTAATGGTCTGTTAATCACCTTCTAGGGGTGTACTGTGGCACGAGGTGAAGCTGAGTGCCACATGCCCCTAGAGGGTGATTAACTGACCATTAACATAATCCCTGGGAGTGCCTTATTGCTATTATAATAAAAAATGTTTTTAAACAGTGTTAAACCTTGTTCAGTATATGGCTAAGCTCTACGTGTATGTTAATAAAAGATTAACATAAGGCTGTTAGAATGTTTGCAGCCAATCAGAAAGCTCCATTTCTCAGACCCTTTTTATAATCAAGGTTAGTAGATGTAAGTGGTTTGCTATCCCACTAAACAAGACTACTTGTATACTCATCACTCAGTCACATTAAGTGATCCAATCCACTTTCCCAACATATGGAAGAAATCACCACATTTGGCTATAAGTGCCTTTCCCACTGCTAAGGAGAATCTTTCTGAGAACAGATCCTCCTCTCGGTGAAAATAATTTCAACCAACAAGTAAGTCCTTGGGTTCAGGAGCATTAGCTCTAGTGTGAGTTTAAAGTCTGAGACCCTTTTGGTCCCCTTTGACTCAACACCACTGTAATCCCTGGTGTACCATCTAAGGAAATGGAGTATGTTATTACACTTCCACCTGACTGTTATGCCTTATTTATTGTTTATTGGTTTACTTCTTTGCCCTCTCACAGTTCCCAGTCTGCAGCACCACTTTCCTGGTTAACAGGCAGAGCTGTGCAGTGCCACATGGGTAAACAGAGCCCATCAAGAAGCACACCAGTTACCTTCTGATGGTTTTATATTCTGAGGTTATGTTGGATTAGTACATGTGCTGATCTGTGGTTCTTAGGCTGATCAATGAGATTCAGCCAGAGGGTTTTAGGAAACATAAGTAAAACTGGACAGACAAAATGCAGGCAGTGACATCTCATGTAAGTTCTTTCTGGGCCAGAAAAATAGACTACTAAACTTGGTGGGGGCCATGGAAAACTCACTTATGTTCTCTTACCAGGCTGAATCTCTCAGAATGGGTAGCCCATCAACAGTCCCTTATGAGATTCCCAGGAATATAGTTATATGGTCAGAGGAGGGTCTAGCTCAGGCCCAACAAAAGCCCAAATCAGGTATGATGATGCGGTGAAGTGTGATTCTGGGCTACACAAGCAGGGTACAGCAGGATAGCTTGAATGTACAAAGGGGCATGGTCACTGGATTAATAGGCCAGGAGAACAATTTAACCCGCCCCCAAACAGGATGATTATTCTAAAATTAATAACATTTAATATTAAAGGGATTAATGACACTGTAAAGCATACTATAATCCTGACATCTAAAAAGGCTGAAAACTGAGATTTCCCTCCTGCAAGAATCCCACTTAAACCCAACAAAGTATCTCAAATTGCTTTGACAATGGGTGTGAGAGGTCTTCACCTTGTCATACCTGTGCACAAGATCAATGGCGTGGCTATGCTAGTCAAATGAAACTCATGTTCCTTAGTTGTTCCGCACTGGCAGGACATCCAAGGGAGATGGGTCATGGTTAATGGCATGTAATTTTATACCCATATCTCAGTCTTGAAAATATGCATCACTAATCAGTCTTCCACACCTTTTTTCAAGACATCTCAATCAATCAATCAAATCTTTATTTATCCAGGTGAACACCGTTGAGCAGTGCTCATTTGCAAGATGGACCTAGTTAGCTCAGGGTCAGTTACATAGACATAGTGCAATGCAGGGAACAAGATACAATGTAAATGATAGATAAGGTTATACAAGTCAATAAAAATACCCATACGCATGTGTGAAAAGTCATGATGCATTAACATAAATTCTCATATTTACATACTGTTTTACATGTTTACATTTTTACATAAATCTAAAGTGACAGACAGAATATTGCAATATGGCAAGGAGGAAATGTTGACGACTAACATACATGATTAAGTAGAGGGATTTGTCAGGGGCAAAGGAAGTGGTCAATGAAAGATCTGGGTAGGAGGTGGGTAGTAGGGCTTCAGCGGGGGGAGCGATAGGAGAGGGAAGGGAAGTGGGTGGCAGGAAGGGAGGGAGAGGGGTGAGAACATCTTCAAGCAGGTAGTGAACAAAACCCACAATTTTGGTATTATAGGAGGAGACTTCATCCGAATCATAGACACACAGCTGGATTGCAATATGTAGGGGAGGACATACCATCCCCAGCAGCTAAACACCTATTCACCCTCACAACAGAGAAAGGGATGCAGGGTACCTGGTGCTGGACCACACCAGGAAGAAAGATTTCTCTATTTACTAATACCCATATAATTCATACATCTGCATTGATAGGTGATATGTCCCTGCCTGCCAGCTCCATAAAGCGACCAGCTCAATAACCCACATTATGAACTGAGGATTGTAAATAGAGGAATCTGATTGGCTGAGAGCTCTTTGAAGCCATGATGAAATCAGACTACATCATCACGGCTTCAGAAAAGTTCCAGTGCCACCAGCCTCCTTGCTCGCTACTGTCTGAGAACTATTTTTTCAAAATGTACTCCTACACCACCCAAAAACTCATTCATAAAACATTATAAAACCTGTTTCTTTTATTTTTTTTTTTATTTAAAAAACTTGAAATTCAGTTCATAATAGCAATTAGTCACTCCAGGGTGTGGTATATCATGGGATATTGTCACTTCTTGGGTGGTTGGACACACTCAGCCTGCAGCCTTGTGCCCAACCACCCGAGGCGTGAGGATATCTCATGATATACCACACCCTGTCGTGCCTTATTGCTTAAATATAGCATTACTAGACAACATACTGGTGACCCTGACTATTGACATACGTATTCCAAAGAGGCAAAGCCAATGGAAGCTAAACATGAGTGCCCTTGCCTCCTCCCAGTTCCAGGAAATGGCCAAGAGGGCCCTAAAGGAGTATTTTGCACTGAACTCTAATAGGAAGATCACACCTGTCACTCTTTGGAATGAGATGAAACCTATGGTTGGGGAAAAATATTCTACCTGTCACATCAGAAAAAGAAAGGGTTAAAAAACAAATAGAAATGGAAAACAACCAAAATAACATGAGAAGAAACACAAAAAGGACACAAAGCTGAAACCCTCACTAAACTAAAATATGTCAGAATACAGTTACTCAAGCTCACATCACAACAAGCAAAAAAAACAAAAACAATCCAACATATTAACTTCACATACTATTTACAGTTGGGGAGCGGGGCAGGAAGATTACCAGCAATGCAGCTCCACAAAGAACAGGCCACAAGAGTGGTCCATGAGATCCACATTGCGGATCAGGTGAAACCCTGTGCATCACTCCCCAGTGAAATCTCGGAAGAATCTGGCAAATTCTACACCCAATTGTATAGTGTAGAGGGTCAGTCAGTTGACCGACAACAAAAAAAAATTGCATAATTTTTATCAGATCTGAACCTTCCCAAGCTCTCTGACGAAGATAAAAAAAAAACCTAGATAACCAAATCACCCTGGAAAACCTTAGGCAAACATTTAAGAAGTTAAAACCACAAAAGCCCTGGGAGAAGAGGGATTTCCTGAGGAGTTCTAAAAGTAATTCCAGGAAATCTTAGATTGGCTACTCCTTGCTGCCATTAACCATTGTATGCAAGAGTACGTCTTTCCCAAAGAATGTCAAATGGCACTCATTATTGTCATCCCCAAACCAGGGAAAAACTAAGATCAATGCACCTCCTACCACCCAATTTTGTTAATTGACATAGCCACAAAGATCTATGCTAAAATTATGGCAAATAACAGGAAGTGGTGGGAAAATTAGTCCACCACGAACAAACTGGTTTTATACCCCAACATAGATAGCTCCTACAGTAATGTCTACCAGCTTCTCAGTATAATTTCAGCAGTCAAATTCCAGAACACAAACACACAAAAAGGCGAGAAGCCATTCAAATTAACCCTTGATGTGCCGTGGACATGTATACACATCCTAAAAATCTATATGTTCTAAATCTACTGGCAGCCTAAGGGTTAAGCACTGGCATTGTGCAACTGCTTTTAAAGATTTTAATTCATACTGCTGCACCCAAAATGAACAACAGGCATGGCTACTGCCCCAGTGCTTCGACTCACTCTGAGCCTTCATCAAGGGGTGGATCTTCACCACAGAAGACATTGGAAATGTGGCAGTTGGGGTTCAATGCTAAAAAGTGCACAGTACTGCACTTCGGAGCAAAGAACTCAGGGAGGAGCTACCATTTGGGTGGAGTTCAGCTAGGTACCACTGAGGAGGAAAAGGATCTAGGGGTGGTTATAACGGGGGAATATGAACAACTCAGAGCGATGCAGGAAGGCATCAGTGAAAGCTACCAGGATGCTGGGGTATATTGTGAGAGGAATCTCCTCCAGGAGCAGGGAGGTGATCCTGCCTTTGTACAGGTCACTGGTCAGGCCACACCTGGAATACTGTGTGTAATATTGAAACATAGAAACAAAGAATTTGACTGCAGATAAAAACCGCTTGGCCCACCTAGTCTGCCCATTTTCCTACCTAACAGATAAGCTGCAGATCCTAGTTAACCAACAGCTTACTTCCTCCTACCCCCCACTAGGACTGCCTTATGTCTGTCCCATGCATTCTTGAATTCCCTCACTGTTCTTGACTCCACGACCTCCTCAAGGAGGCTGTTCCATGCATCCACAACCCTCTCTGTGAAAAAATACTTCCTCACATTACCTCTGAGCCATCACCCCTCTATCTTCAAATTGTGCCCCCTTGTTCTTGCACATCTCTTTTTCTGAAAGATGCTACCCTCTTGGACTTTGTTGATTCCCTTGAGCTATTTGAAAGTTTCTATCATGTCCCCTCTCTCCCATCTTTCCTCAAGGGTATACATATTAAGCTCCTTTAGTCTTTCTTCATATGTCTTCTGGTGCAGACCCTGCACCATTTTGGTTGCCCTCCTCTGGACAGCCTCCACTCTTTCTATGTCTTTCATGGAGATGGGGTCTCCAGAACTGCACACAGTACTCAGATGGGGTCTCACCAACTGTCTGCACAGAGGATAACAACTTCCTGTTTTCTACTATTGATGCCTCTCCCTATGCATCCCAGTATCCCCCAGCCTTCCTTACTGCCTTCTCACATTGCTTGCCCACCTTTAGGTCATCTGATATAATTACCCCCTGGTCCCTTTCCATTTTTACTGTTGTCAGTATCTCACCCCCCCATTGTGTACTCTTCCCCTGGGTTTTTGTTTCCCATGTGCATTATCTTGCACTTCTTTGCATTGAATCTGAGCTGCCATACATTTGACCATTCCTCCAACCTTGCCAAGTCCCTTCTCATCCTTTCCACTCCATCTATTGGCCCATATCTGAAGAAAGATGTCAGATTACTGAAAGGGGTACAGTGCAGAATGATGAAGATGATCCTAGGATTAGAGGACAAGCCCTATGAGGAAAGGCTGAGGGAGTTAAATATGTACTCCCTAGAGGATAGGAGGGACCAAGGTGATCTGAGACCTTTAAGTGCTTAAAGAAAATAAACAAGACAGGTACTAAAGGGGTATTTAAGTTAAAGAGAGGGATGGACACGATAGGGCATGGTCTCAGATTGGAGGGGGGAAGATATAGGAGAGAAATGAGGAGACACTTTTTCATGGAGAGGGTTGTGGCTAAATGGAACACTGCCCAAAGAGGTGGTATCCTGTAAGACAGTGCGTAGTTTTAAAAGGAGAAAGGACAGGATGAGAGGGGTAATTGTGAGGGGAAAGGGGAGGGGCAGCTGCAAGGTGAGGGTGCTAGCTGCACATTCGAGCAGACTTGATAGACCGTGTGGCTTGTTTCTGCTGGCAGATTCATATGTTCATATGTTCATATTAAAAAGTGAGAATTTAAAGATACAGGCCCACATTTTCAAAGGAGATGCGCAGCTCAAAGTGGAGATGCGCTGCCGATCTTGAACATTGCGCCACAGCATGATATTCAAAAGGGAGAGATGTGTCACACAAATCTGGATGTGCCACAGTGCAAAGATAATGAATGCAGCAAAGTAGAGGGAGTATTCCCACAAATGTGTTGCGCACTGTCATATTCAGCCAAAATGAGCGGCGCAAGTGCAGCACAATCAGAAGATGCACTGCCCAAAGTTAGGCATAAAAGAAGCATGTCTAACTTTGCAAGATACCCAGAAGCAGGGCACAGAACTGCAGCAGACACAGATGGGAGTGCTTTCCTCATAGAAGCTGTCATGAGGGATGTGACGAAACAGGAAGAACAACATGGCCGAGGAAGGGCCCTCAGGCAGTATGCCCAACACAGATGGCACCATGCCCATGTCACATGCCTGGGGCAGGGCAGAGCACCACAGATGAACAGGTCAGGCAAGGGGAATCAACTGGATGTGCAGCACAGGACTGTGCTGGCACACTGTGCATGTAGTGGCAGTTCACAACAGAAGCTGGGAAGGTGCCTAGAGGCATGCCAGAGCATGACCAGGCAGGGTGTGTAGACATGGCAACAGGGTAGGCAGACACAGGCAGCATGCACAGGCCAGGGTGGGTGGGTTGGACACTGTGGCCAGCTTCAGGACACTAACACATTGTACTTCCCCCCACAGGTGACAGCACCTATCCCCTGTGCCCTTGGCTGTTCACCCCCATACTACGGCCCTCATCCAAAGTCAAGAAGAGGTACAATAAGGCACACATCGCAACACACAACATCATCGAGCATGTGTCTGGCATGCTCAAGAAGAAGTTCAGATGCCTGGACAGGTCCAGTGGTGCCCTACAATACAGCCCTGACAAGGCCTGTGGCCTATTCCTGGCCCGTTGCATGCTCCACAGCATGGCCATTGACCACAGAATAGCTGTCCAGGTACAAGAAGGTGACAGCTCAGAGGATGATGGACAGCAGGCCGGGGGTGCAGTAGCACACCTGGACAGGAGGGACCCACTGCTGGCCACTAGGGAACAGCGGCACAGGGACACGATTGTGGAGGAGCACTTAAGGGACTGTAGGTGAGAATCAGAGGGGTCCTGACAGGGCTTCCAGACACACACACACACTGGGGAAAACCCTGAGGGCACCCCTATGGGCAGGTCAGAGACCAATGCACAGACACCATGTTGTGCACAGACGTGTGAACGGGACTATGCACAGGCATCTGCTGCAGTGGCACTCATACTGGGGGGGGTACAGATGCATGTGGGGTACTGGCATGAATCAGAGAACACCACAGGCACACACACACAGTGGACAGCCTTGGTCGCACTCATCATGGCCATGCCACACACCACGACACCATGCCTCACATCCATGGCCCGGCTGCAACTCAGTCATTGGGGACAGGGTCACCACAGGCATGTGCGTGTGCGTGCAACACTGTGCATGGACCTGGGCAGTGCAGGGTGATGTCGACAGCAGCAACAGTTGCAGGGTGACATGGCCAGGCCAACAGCACCAGGATGGCATCAGTGCCTGTCATGATGGCCACCGCGGAGAAGCAAGGAGAATGCCACTGGGTGGTCACTTGCCACAAGGGGTGACACCTCAACCCCTAATGGTGGAGACACATGCAACCATGATTGGGTGCATGCAGGGTTGGGGATACTGAATCCCAGACTGTTACCAGAGGTGTTGGGGATTTCAGTGCCAGGGGACAGTGTCTGCAACAAGGTGGCCATGCACACTGTTGAGGCATGCGGTCATGTTCGCTCACATGAGGCGCATTTCTGTGATCATGTCTGCCTGCAGAAGGCACACCTGACCTAGCATCTGTGCATGCCTCGTGGCCACATGCTCATCCATGAGACCCACCTGCACATGCATGCTGTGTATCGCCTCCCTGAGCAACACTTGAGCCTCCACAGAGTTTCGCAGGAGACGGGTGTGCTCATCCAGCCTGTCAGTGGGGGACATGTCCTGTGGGTGTGGCTGACAGGCAGGGGGTGGACTAGCATGCAGTGCCACATTCACCAACTGTGGATGCTGCACAACAGGCTGCTGTTGGGCTGGGGAACATGTGCTGGCAGGCACAGCAGGCCTTGTGCTAGTTGTGCCATGTGCCCATGCAGGCTGCTGCTGTTGTAGTGTGCCCTGCTGACTGGTGGCACCTCTTGGGGGTCCTACAGAGGCACCACGCCTCTGGCCAACCATGGCCACTGCAGCAGTGGATGAGACATGGCAGGATTGGTAGGTGCATGTCATGGCCCAGGATGGTCGCCACCACCCGCGCCATCTGTGCACCAACTGGGCCCACAGTGGCACTGACAGTGTCAGGGTTGGTGTCCCCCAGCTGGGTGGAATCATCATCATCATCCTCCTCCATGGTCAGAGCCAGCATGGAAAGTTTGTCTAGTAAGCCATGGCTGCACAGGGGTTCAGGATCAGCCAGCCCCAGTAATACCTTCAAAGCATGTGTGGCCTCACCCTCCTCCATGGCCATGACTGTGGCAGACATTGATTGTCTTGGATCATCCGCCTCCTATCCATCTGCACTGGCCCTGGACCCAGCGGTACCCCTGAGGTTCAATGGAGCTGCAGAGCAGAATAGGAAGTCATGGTAAGTGCTGCAGGTCCACAGTGTTGTGTGCCATGATCACACATGGGGTATGCATGTGTGCTTCATGGGTGCTGGTGGTGGCACAAGGGCCACAGACACTTGTATGGTCCACACTGTCCACACGCCACAGCGGCATGTGTGATGCATATCCATCTGTGTGTGTGCACACCCAGGGGATATGGTAGAACACTGCCATGGCAGACAAACTGCACCAGACAGCTTGCATGTGCTCCCTCCCATGGGCCTGCCACTACGGCACACACTGTCACCACAAGGGGTGCTCATGCACATGCCACACATGACCCACTGTGTAGTGTGTGTCACGGGTGCCCTTGCACCCAAGGGGCATAGTGTCTCCTCCATGTTGCACTACACAGGGCCAGCACCACAACACCCAGGGGGGCATATTGGCATGTGACAGTGACAGGCGCTGCCGGCATGCAGCCAGGGCACCCCATGTACACAGTGCTGTGGCCTGCACGGCACAACAAGCACAATGATGGCAAGCACGTACAGCCCACATCAGTAGCAACCATGTGCATACTCACAGTGCAGTGCCAGGCCACCTCAAGTCTTGAAACCACCACCAGGAACACCCTCCACAGTGGTACAGTTCAGGGTGTTGGCAATCATCACCTCCTGAGCTGACAGGGTGGGCACTGTGGAGGGGCCCCCCCTCAGTGGTCCTCCAGGATGCCCACAATGCTGCCAGCCACTCCTTGGCCCTGGTGCACTCGCTGTTTATGTTTTTTATGCACTCTTGGGGTGTCCTGTCGTATACCCCCTGGACGTTTACTGACCGTGCAACCTCCTCCCAGCCCTGCTCCCACTCCTGCTGGGTACCCACCTCATGCATGAGGTATGCCTCCAAGAGTCCCTCCAATTCATCGTTGGTAAAGTTCATCCATCTTCTCTTCCACCCCTTCTCGGCTGCCGTGCTGGTGTCTGTGGACAAACAGGATGCACATTAGCACAGGCATGGCATCTGTGACATGGTGTGATGGAAATGCTGGATTCAGTGCAATACACACTGTAACAGACAAAATGTAAGCACTCACCTCCAAGGATGCAGTTCCTATCGGTCACCTACATGGAGGGGTGATGCAGGGCAGCTCATTTATAGCTCATCCCATGCAAATGAGGGGCCATGCTGCCTGTAATGAGATGCTACTGTATGGACAGGCCAGGATTGGTCAATGAGGTCATTTGCATATGCTGGCTGAACATTGCACATTTGTGTTTGACCCATCTCTCATTGTGCAGCACATCCGTTTGAGTAGCCCTCATGTGCAGTAGACGTGTACAGCACATGGGTGTGAAATTGTGCCATGTGGACGGCCACACATGGTATTGCCTGACCTTCACAATATGGCGGCTCACACGTGTGTGTTGCATGGGGGCATGACCCTGTACTTCCGCCATTTAATTTATCTCTGCGCATGTGCTGTGCTGTGCTGTGCCATGCTGTGGCTATTATACATCCCTACAGTGCATGTGCACACCTCGCGGGGGACTGCATGGCTGGCCTATCGTGCATCTGGCGCAGCCTAGCCACACACCTCACCTCACAGTGACCTGCTGCTACTACACTCTGCACTGGGGTAATGTTGAGCTCGCCAACCTGGTGGACATTGTGGTGTCACTGAAGGGCCAGTTGTTTGGGGCAGTGGTGCTGCAGGAGGCATGGGCCCAGGTGTGGGCCAGGGTGGCAGAGCGACTCATCCTGTGTACAGGCATCACATGGTCTAGGGAGCATTGCCGGCACCGCTATGGTGACCTGCAAAGAAGGGACCGAGGCAGGCTGGACCACCTGCATGATCAGGCCCACAGAAGGAGGTGCCACACTCAGGTACATATGTGCTGTGTGCATGCATTCAGTGCCAGCTACTGGGGGGATGCATGTGTCCGGCAGGGGCAGGCACCACCGCCAATATGGTTTCTATAGGCACGGTCACCAGGCAAGGCCCATGGCACCGTGCATTCCAGCACCAGGCCCTGGGTGCAATGGTGGCCCACAGTGGTGTTGCCATGTCCAGGTTGGTCCCCTTTGTGCATTGCCTGTTACCAGGACATGCATTGTGCTGCACCGTGATGTGTCATATCCCTGTTGTGCCACTGGGTCTGGGGGGGGTGCAGGTGGCCTGTGGTCCTGCATGGTGTTCATAGTGCCTTTCCCATTGTGTCCCCCTTGCAGGTCAGGAGGAGCAGTGCCAGGCCCAGAAGCCTACCAGCAGGTAGACAGGTGACAGAGGTGGAAATGGCACACTGCAAGGTGTGCCACACCGTGCATCAGGTAAGTGTGCTGCTAGTGATGCATATCACTGTACTGTGGATTTGGAGGGGGCATCAACCACTGTGGACCATGGCACATGACTTGTTGTCTTGCCCTCATGTGTCAGCTCCACTGTGTGCATGGCTCCTGTATGTTGGGCCCCATCCAGTGTGTCTGTTCAGGATTGTGGGCACCCATCATTGCCCACACAGTGCCATCACCGAGCCTTCACTCATGTGGCATGTGGTTGTCGGGTTCACACACGGTGGGTGACATGGCCACTTGTCCCTTGGCAATGGCTAGTTCACTGTGCCATGTCCCATGCACTGTGTGTTACTGTTGCACTGCAGCTCACTGGTCTGACATGTGCATCATGTTGTGGTGTCCCTGTGTAAGGGTCTTGCCGACATCTGGCATGCACGGCCACTCCATCCCATGGGGTGGGGGAGACTGTACCTGGGTGGGCTGTGACACTGAGTATGTGTACTGTGTTTCCCACCATAGGTCATCAGGATGCCAGTGCTGTGGTGTTGCAAGACCAGAGGGGCCAGGAGAGGTTGATTTTCTGTGGATGGTCCATCACCAGCCAGGAGCTTCTTGTCACGATCTACCACTGGCAGGGAGCCATACTCAATGTGTCCCTGGGAGATACTGCAGGAACTGCACAGTGGAGGCCACCCATGCAGGGGGTGTGCGCATGACAGGCAAGGCCACTGGGCCTTTGTGGACTGTTTTAATGTTGTGCCATTCCTTGGTCCTTCATCTCAATCATTGAACCTGGAGACTTGACATCCATCCGTACATAGTCCCCACCCCCCCCCGCATTGCCTCTTCCCTGTTCCACTCTGTTTTATACTGTAAATAGTATTGTATAACATTTTCAGTATCTTTGCTATCTGTTGTTTGTTACTGTTTTGTGTGACATTTGTAGTAAATATTGGTACATCATAACTGTGCCTGCATCGGTGGTCCTTCCTTTGCTGTTGTTGTCATCACCTGCAGTGTTGCACAGTTGGTCCACTGCCCCTTGCTCCTCACTGCCCATTTGTGTCCATGCCATTGCACACCCATTCACCCAGTTCACCAGGTGTTGTCACCAGTGTGTTTGTCATGGTTTCCCCTGGGCTGCCTGTGGGTTGCCCATCTCGGCAGCCTATGTTGTCACCTGCACTGCTGTCCTGTGCTGGTCCTGTGCCTGCCTCTACTGTTGTCCTGGTCTTCATGCTGCCACGCTGCACTATGTGCAGTCCTGTGTTGCTGTGGTTGTTTATCCCCCCCCTGCAGCCTGCAGCCCCCTGATTGAGTGACAGTGTACCATTGGAATGCTTTGCCTGTGCTCTGGCTGCCACGTCCGCCCTGCTTGTATGATCAGCCATGTTGCCACGGTGCCTGACCAGGCCATTCTGTCCATTGGGACCAACAATGATGTGGCGCTTGGTCCATGCACTTCTGTGTGTTATGCCCACTGTGCCTGGTACTCCTCTTGGCTGGTGGTCTGGATAATGGTGCTTCGTGCTGTCCCCATGAGTGCTGTGCCTTTGCCCTTGTTGCACTGTCCCTGTGCCACTGTACTCCCTTGTGCCTTGCAGTGTTGCTCACCCTGATTTTGCTCTTCTGCACTGCTCATTTCCCATTTTCATTCCTGCCCGGTTGCTCCCCTGTCACAGGCGGACTTGCTCCATTTCCAATATTCAGTCCTGCCCTGATGCGTGGCCCATGTCTAGTTGCATCATTTTGCATTGTTACAATATTCAGCCCTATTTGCGCCTGCGCATCCTCCAGTGCATCTTCTGAATATTGCACTTCTTTGGGATGGCACATCTCAGAAGCACAGCACAGGCATTTGTGCAATTTTCCAGGGGACTTTTGAATATGGGGGCCACAGTGCTTAAACTCCCAAGGACAGTACCACAGAATTATACATGTACTAAAGCACATGTAAATTCATAGTTATACCACAAATGAAATAAACAAAATTTTGGTTCAAGCCTGGAAATACAAAGGAGCATTGTACAGTATACCGTCACACTTTAAAAGTAGCCACATTTTAATTCTAGTAGCCCATTGGGCTAATAGGAGAAGTGGCATCTAATTAGTTCACTTGTATCCAAAGATATGGAGGAAAAACAGTTAAGTTGGTGCTATATCAAAAAAAGACCTACAATCAAAAAACATTTTTTAGGTAATTTTTAGGTACGTACCTTTACAAAGGGTCACCCACAATAGTACTAGTAGTAAAATATTTTTATTTATACAGGCACACATTGATTTTACAATTTCACCATTAGAGCAAAAATGCCATGTTTACAAGGTGCTCCTGTGGTTTTTCCAGTTATCAAAGTTACACATTCGTGGTTTCTTGAATACATATGAAAATAACATTGCATATAATGTAACAGCAAACCTTTACAGCAGTTAATAGAACAGACCATTTTACAACATTGGACAACAGTCAAGGGTCATTGTATAAACGATCTTAAAAAATTATTTTGTTTTGGGATCTATAATCAAATATTACAGGTACAGGTATGGCATTGAACATTTTTCATCTCCGATTTAAATGTGGTAACAGTCATTTCCAGAATTCATACTTGGGGTTGTAGTTTATTCTATATTATGGCAGCTTTATATTTAAATGTAAGTTTTCCATAACTGTTTTTTTAATTTTTGGTACAGCTATTTCTCTTGATATATTTCTTCTCAGCCGAAAATGATGATTTGGGCAGTCTAATTTTTCCAAAAGACTCACAGGTTTTTAATTTTTTTAGCAGGAGAGACACTAAGCTGAAAGCTTGTTTACAGGTGTGACCTGGGAGCATAAGGAAGTTAAGTTACTTGCTTAGGGTCACACAGTATGCAAGTGGGGCCTGTGGGATTCAAACCCAAGTCTCTAACTTTGCAGCTCAGAGCCTTAAACCACGGCGCTATACTGCCTCCTTTGAACATACTATATAACAATAGAGTCCAGGTCCCGTCCCTTTTTTGGTCTAAGTTGATTATATAAATAACAATGATGGGTATCGTGCTTGCTTTCTAGCACAAATCTAGCTAATCTGTGGTATGTACTGCTTAATCTCTGTAGTGCTGTTTTATTTGCTCCACTAAGGATACAACACCCACAGTTCATTATTGGAAGAATAAGTTGATTTGCTACAGTCAAGCAATATGTTTTTGTTAAGAAATGTTATACTTTTCTCATAGTGCCTATTCTAGAATTTATTTATTTTTTGTTACTAGGTTTATATGTTCTCCAAAGGACAGCTGTTGATCTATTTGATTTCCTAGATATTTGTATGAGGTAGCCTGGGTAAGGACGAGTCCATTTATTGTTTTGATTTGCAGCTTGTTTGTTTGTCTATTTTTATTTAATCGAGGTTAATTGAAAAGCATGGATTGTGTCTTTTTAGTATTTAAAAACATTTGGAAGAAGTAAACCTGATTTGTAATATATTTAAGTCATTTTGTAGATGTTGCTCAACTTCTCTAGGATCTGCTCCTTCTGACACCAACGCAGTGTCATCCACGTATAATCTTATATCTGTTTCATTTATGAGATCTGGGAGTTCATTCATATATATATATATATATATATATACTGTATATATGGAACAGTAGTGGCTCCAAGATTGAGCCCTGGGGAACCCCTCGTGTTACCTTAACCAGCTCAGATTTTAAGCCCCCTGTTATTACCAGCTGATATTTGTCTGACAAGTAGGAGCGGAACCAGTTTAAGTCTTCCTCAGCCACTCCTATTTCGCCAAGTCTGCCTAACAATATGGTGTGATTCACTAAGTCAAATGCTTTTGACAGGTCCACAAACACCGCACCCATGGCTCATGACTCTCCAAGAAGAATTGCCACTAAGTCAACAAAGTCCTTGAGCGCAGTGTCCATGGACAGTCCCTTTACAAACACATACTGAAATTTTGTCACTTTATTATGTTTTTCCAGATAGCTCATTAACTGAGTATGGACAACTCTTTCCATTATTTTTGATATAATAGGTAATAATGCAATCGGTCTATAATTTGTAGGGTTTAAATATTCTCCCCCTTTATATATAGGAGCTACCTTAGCCTGCTTCCACATTTTAGGAAAATAACCTTGTATTAAACTTTGATTAAATAAATCTGGTAATGTCTGTGCAATTTTGTCTACTGAATCTTTTAGGAACCGGGTTTCTATATTGTCTAGTCCATGGGCCTTGTCTGTGTTTAGTTATTGTAATATTTTAATTACTTCTTTCTTTTTAACTGTTTTGAATCTAAAAGTGGATGTCATCCCTTCTCCTTTAACTTTTTTCTTCCACTCATACCTCCCCCAGGGTGAAAACAAATCGTCCAAGGAAAAGTGGGTTTCAGGAAAGCAGCCGACAGGAAGGTGCACAACAGGTGATTGTGTTGTGCTCCTGGCTGATCACACCGTATGTTGGCCCAATTGCGGGGGGGATTTGCCCCCCCACCCCTAAACAAATAAAAACATCCTTCACCATATACAAAGGGGAAGGAGGACCATTGTTAGGGCCCCATGTCCCTGATGTCCTAGTCATTAAAGTGCTGAAATCTCATGCACCCAAAACACATTCACTTTAATTGCTTCACACACATTCCCCTGCAGTCTTTCCCACATCCAGCTGATGGTATATGCTTTACAATGGACATTTAATGAAAGGTAATTCTACTGCAACCTTTTTAACTAAAGGGTATTTGTATTTCCATCCCAAACCAAGAGAATGTACATCAGCTCAATAAGGAACAGTTACATATTTACCGTCTTATTCTGTATCCATCTGTACCCATCTTAGCTTACTTACTCTTGGAATGGGGTGAGCTATAGGGTTCACAACCCCAAGGCACACCCTTCACACCTGTTCCTGCATGCAGGATGGGGGTCGTGTGTTAGGGATGGAAACCGAGGGTGAGGTCTTTGGATTGGAACCCTAAGATGTAATTTCCCTACTTTTGACACTGGAACCCTAATGGTCTATTAATTAAGTTTTTTGCATAGAATGAATATATATATATATATATGCTGTATACATATATATATATATTATATATATATATATACACACACACACACATAAATATATATGTGTATTCCTCTCTCATTACAACAAGTTGGTATATACAGAGCCCATGTCTTATTACTTAAAGCAATGATAAACACTGTCAGGTGTTATTCAGGAAGTACAAAGCAATTTCGATGTGAATATTACTACAAAGCCCTGTCAAAGGTAAATTTTTATTTAAAAAGTTTGGCTAAAGTTAAAAGCATAATTTTATTATGCCTTTTACTGGCCAGAGATGTTCAATTAAATCCAGGTCCCAGGTCAACTGTGGATGTCACTGTCAGTATTTTAAAAAAAGGATGTGACAGTTTCATACATTGTAATGCTCATAGTTTATCACATAAAATGAGTGCTGTGAGGGAGTGCATACTGGAATTTAAACTTGGTGTGGTCACTATTACAGAATTGTGGTTGAACAATAAAATAGAGGATGCAGGTTTATCAATCCCATGGTACCAAATCTGGAGGCAGGATTGAAATAAAAGGGGAGGGAGAGTTGTAATATATGGGCAGACCACTTTAAACATCATATATTGATTGCAGCTGCATACAAACTCCTGGGATGGAAAGATTGTCCTTAATTTGAGACTGCATTGCAATAAGCCTATATTAATTATGGATAGTTACTTATCACCAAGAGGTAATGAGGATAATTTTGTTAAAAATACAGGATTTTTTGCTGGCCTGGTGGTGCTGAGGGCTGAGGCGCTGGTGCCTTACCTCACACTATGCCGGCGACCCTTTTTCAGGAACAAGCATGGGCTGCTGGGGGTTGGCAGGGTTGGAGATCAATCGAGCATCTGACAGACTGCTCTCCATCTCCAGGGAGGGGGGGTACTGACAGCTGGTGCATGCCTGACCCCTGGCAGAGGCTGGAGATCAGTGCCATGGAACCACTGCTATAGGGGAGGTAGTGTGTGGCAGGCACTTGACGGGACTGTGCGCAGCAGCGTGCACAACCCCATTGCAGTTGTCACTGCACATCGCATGATAGCTAGGGGGAAGAGAAAAAACAGGAAAAATAGCTCCCGGAGGATGACAGGGAGCTCGCAGGCCCCGCATCTGGCTAGCCATGGTGCAACACACAGATCAGGTCTCAGTGGTGGAAGAGCCCCCCTCTGCTGACCCCACCAGGGGGGAATCCCTGGGAGATAGCACCAGATGGTGGATGCCAGAGTGATGGGGCTGGGGCTTCTCCAGATTGAGAGGGCCAAGGAGCAGGAGTATAAAGACCATAAAAAAAAATTCAGGATTTTTTTGCATCAATATACACACTGTCATGAAATATTGTTGCTGGGTGAGTCCAGTGTGGACTTGATCTCAATCCCCTTGAATAGTAAATTGCTCAGTCTAACCTTGGGAGTGGGGCTCATCCAGTTAATTGACTCACTGAATAGACTGAACCCAAGAGACGTAAGTTTCTCTGCTATATTAGATACAATCTTGACTTCAGACCCACAGAATTACACAGAGAGTGGAGATTTACGGGAAGCATTTAGTGACCAACAGGTCACCTTCTGTATTCAAAAATGGAAAAAACAGGTAGAAAATTTTCAAATAAAGGAATATAGATCAATGAAGAACTTTGATTACACAGAGTTTATGACTGACTCGGAGGGGAGAAGTTGGGCTAGACTAGGTTTTATCCCAGATGTAGATAATGCATGGAGCTATTTTTACAGTGAGTTCATGTTGGTATGCAATCGCCATGCTCCTGTCTGTAAGAAAAAAGTGAAAGCAAATAATGCAGTATGGCATACAGGGACTTTGAGCTTGAACTATAAAAACAAAGGCAAAGCTTGGAAACAAGCTAAAAAAGTAAACACAAAAACAGGGACAGGTATCATCAAATTAGAAATCTTTATCTCAATGAAAGAAAGCAAAAACAGATTATTTCAATGAACATTTCAGTGTTGAAAACATAAATGACACACATACAGTAGGTTTCAGGGGTTGTATTCCAAACTGAAGGGGCCTCCACCCCTACCCCCATATTAGCCGTCCCTCATTGTGACATGTATGGATGTTTTACATTGGTGCCAATATTTGAATCTTAAATTATTGTTGATCAGTTTTAGCAGACCTATACTCACAAATTGGGTTTCAGTATTAATTATACTAATAAGACATGAGCACTGTATGTACCAACTTGTTCAATAAGGGAGGAACTGTGTGTGTGTGTGTGTGTGTGTGTGTGTGTGTGTGTGTGTGTGTGTGTGTGTGTGTGTATACATATGGACACTTAGGAGTTATGCTTAATAAATTTTTAAATGAGTTTATAGTAAGCTTTTGGGGTGTCCTTTTTTAACCTCTTCCTTTTCCCATATCATTAAAACTGGACATAAGTCACAATATCCATACTTATTATGTATAGTTTAATATCTGTACAGTATGGATCTTGTTGTAGTAAACATTTTCTACAAGATGGAACAGTATATCTTTAAAGGATGTTCTTGATATTAGTATTCTTAATGAGCCAATACAGCATTATTATAACAATATAATAGCTGGAGTTTTTTTTTATAACATCCACTTTTGATATTTATGCTATTGGTGGAATCTGATTGTCTGTTTTTTTGGATTTCACTTTATACTTTTGCACAGATACACTGGGGTGTTTTTATTCATTGGTATGATTGAAGTAACATTATGATTGAACATGTCATCAACTTTTGAAAAACCTCATGTTGTGATTAGTATTTAAGTGTGCTGTGTATGTATTTATTTATTTATTTATTTATTTATTTAATGGTATCGGAATTGCAACCCTTTGAGTCAGAGACTCATTTACAAAGACACCACGTCAGAGTACATAGAACAATGTGGACAGACATATAACAAGATACAACTGATGTATAAAATACAGGGTATAAAATTCCTATACACGGTAGTAGCTAAGGTTTTGACATTTACAGGTTTATACAAAAAAAAACAAATACTTGTAACAAGTAGCAATAATACAAGAGAAAAAGGTGCAGAACTTATTTAGGAGAGCCCCAGGAAGGGGGTCTTAGGCAGGACAAGTGTCTCTGCTATGGGCAATTACAGCAGCGGGAGTAGAAGAGATGGTGCCGTAGAGTTGTTTTGAAGGGTCCAGTCCTTCATTCAGAGGTGATGGCTGCAGGAAGGAAGTTATGCCAGGATGGGACTCTATAGAGAAAACACCTCTGGGCCAGAGAGGTCCTGACTCTGGATACATGGAGAGAGGGCTTGGAGGTGCTACGGATGGAGAAAGGGGGGGAAGATGAGTGGATGATCGTGGACAAGCCCAGAGGGTCAGACCTGCTGTGATTTTCTTGGCAAAGAGGCAGGACTAGTAGAGTAGCCTCTCATCAAAGTTGAAAACATTTGCCAAGGAATACAGAGTGCAGGTATGGGTTAGTCTATTGGAACCTGTGAGTAGCCAGCAGACCTTGTTAAGTGACAATTTGATTTTGCTGAGGGCAGTGTTGTCCACAGACCCATAGATCAGGAGGCCATAGTCCATGAAGGATAGGACTGAGGAAGTTATAGCCAGCCTCAGGGCTTCAGGGGGGAGGCAGTCCCTGTGGCAGTAAAGAAGACCAATTCATGAGCTGACAGCAAAGCAGAGAGTATGGATATGGTCGAGGAAGGAGAGAGCAGGGTCAAAAGTTATGCCAAGGTATTTGAAGGAGTTAACTTGTTCAAGCGGGAGGAGTTTATTGGACAGAACACTAAGGGGGGGGGTCTTTGCATTTATTTTGGTTGTGGGTGAAGAGCATGATCTTCATTTTTTTTCAGGTTAAGTACAAGTCTGCGGTCAATAAACCAGCTTTCAGCCTGGTTAAAAGAGATTTGGAGGGCAAACTGAAGGCAGATGGGGTCTGAGTGTGAAGAGAAAAGGACCGCATCATCAACATAAAGAAGTACATTTTCCAAGCAGGTATTGGGAAAAGCATTTAGATATAGACTAAAGAGCATAGAGCCCTGAGGGACCCCAGAGTGGACAAGGCGGCTACTAGAGAAGGTACTGTTAATTTTAACCCACAGAGAGTGGGATGAAATGTAGCTGGAAAACCAGGCATGGACACCTTGGGAGAAGCGTATTTGCAGGTAGGAGGATAGGAGGAGAAGATGGTTGACAGTATCAAAAGCTTTCGACAGGTCAATGAAAACTACTCCAGCAAGGTGCCCCTTGTCGAGAGCAGAGTGTATGTAACTGGCAAGTTCGATGAGGGCAGTGGTGATGCTATGCCCTCGGTGAAAGCCATGCTGCTCCAAGCAGAAGAGGTTGCGAGTAAAAAAGTAGTCAGTTGCTGATCAGCTACTATCTTTTCTAAGGCCTTAGAGAGTGGGGGTAGGATGGATATTGGCCTGTAACTCCCGGGGGAGGAACGGTCACCACTTTTGTGGATGGGATAAATGACTTCTGTTTTCCAGGAGTGTGGGAATGGGCTGAGGCAGAGGGAGCAATTGAGAAGGTTGGTAAGGGGGAGAGTACAACATCAAAGAGCAGACAGAGTAGCTTGAGGTCCAGCGAGTCGTTACTGTGACTGGTACCATTTAGGGCTTTGAGGAAGTAGGGCTTGGCTTCATGTGGAGAGAGGGCATGAAAGCAGAAAGGGAGGTGGGTGGGGGAGCTGGACTGGGTCAAAGAAATTGGTGGGGAGTACAATGCTGAGGTCCGAGAAGGTGGTGCTTAGATTGTTAGCAATGCTCTGCAGGTCAGTGGTGATTGAGCCATTGATGTTGAGTTGAGACGGGGTGGGGGGTTGGGTGATATGGATTTTCCATTGAGTTCCTTTATGTTGCCCCAGAATTGTCAGGTCAAACCCCAGGAGTAGGCAAGAGCTGACCTGTAATAGTCTGCTTTCGCTTTGCAGATGGCCCAGGTGTATTTGTTTCTTGCAGCACGGTAAGCCAGAGTCAAGAGCTCTGTGCCAGAGATTGTCCTTGAGTTGCATTCGATTGATGAGGAAAGGGATGACCCAGGGAGAGTCATGTTCTTTAATAGTGATTTTGGAGGGGGGAGCAAAAGTGTCACAGGCCGAATTGAAGGAGTGGGCAAAATAATCGAAGGCACCGTCAATGTCTGGGGCTAGCTTAACAGGCAACCAATCCCAGCGAGTGAGATATACTTGTAGTTGATCCAGTTTGCTGGGTTGAAGACATCGCCGGAGGACAAATTTGGGTGTTGGTTTTTGTGTCTTACAGGACCAGGAGGAGATTATTGGGGAATGGTCACTTACGGCATTGGGCAGAACAGTGGTGTCAGCAATTTTGTAGGGTCTGTTTGCTAGCACAACATCCAGCAGGGTGGCAGTTCCATTAACTGGGTTGATCCGGGTGGGGCGGATTACCAATTGGGTTAGGTCAAGGGCAACGATGGCATCTTTGGCCTGGGAGGCAGAGCTGGCCAGCCAATTGATATTAAGATCACCCAGCATAATACGTTCGACTTTGAAGGGTAGATGGGAGAGGTACTCAAGTAAAGATTGGTGAGCAAGATTGTGGTGGCATGAAGGGATATAGGCAACTGTGATTATAAGTGGGGCTCTAGAGGTGTCAGGGATGATTTTGAGGGAGAGGGCTTGTGCACCGTGATCCAGATGGGGGGGGGGCATGACCTTGAAGAGAGTCACAGAGGTATATGGTGCAGCCACCACCGTGCTTCATGACTCTATCTTCCCTGAAGAGAGTGTGCCCTGTCCCTGGTAGAGTGACAAGGAGTCAGGGGTGGACTTAGAGGGCCACGTTTCAATGATTGCAAAGATGTCCAGTTGGTGCTGGGCAATCCAGCCTTGGAGGTCAGGAAACATCCTTAGAAAACTGAAGATATTCATGGACGCAATACAGAGCCCAGCTGCTGGTGGAGGGTGGATGGGGCTAGCAGTGGTGGGTTCAGGATTGGGGTGGATGTTTCCAGACAACAGAAGGAGGAGAGAACTCACTCTAAGTAGTGCCAGGTGTTGTTTATGGTGGGAGGGAGGTGAGTCATATGAAGTCCGTACCAGGAGGGAGACTGGGATGGGAAGGGAGCAGAAAAAGGGAATGGCTCGGAAGAGGGGGGGCCAGGGGGAGTTGAAAGAGGGAGATGAAGGGAGAAAATGCATCTGGGGGGATGTAAAGGTGGAGGAGTGGCAACAGTGGGGGAGCAGTGGTGATACAAAGTGGGGCAAAAGTGGGGGTGTAAAGTGGGCAATGGCAGTTGGGATGCAGCACTAGTAGGGGCAGGCGGGGCACACAGGATTAGGAGAAGAAGTGTGAGTGGGACCAGGGGGAAGGAGAAACGGGAGGGGATAGGCATAGTCATGGCTGGAGGCCGGGGCAGGAGCCTATGAGAAACAAGGAGGATGGAGACACTTCCAGCAGGGTAGTAGCCCAGCTGGTGCAGCGGCAGGGCCATGGACTATGGCGCTGAAGGTACAGGGTTCAACACCCTAGGGAGAAAACTTAGGCAGGGCAGGCAAAAGAGTGGTGGGAAGGGAGGTCCTAAAAGGGGGTGAAAAAAAGGGGGAGATGGGGGTACAGCAGTGACTTCTAGTAGCCACTGGATACAGGAAGCAAGATAAGGAGGCAGTAGGGTAGACAAGAAGAGAAAGAGGGGAAACAGGCAATACAGTGTGGGTTTAGAGAAAGGCACAGTACTACCATCTAGTGGTAGCTTTATATAACCTGCAAAGCGAGAAATGCGCACTTTGGAAAAATACAGCAGGAAGTCATGTGACAGGGGGTCCTTAAATTAAGGGATGCCTCTGCGTGGGAGGGTGGTGTGGGCAGGGCAGTCGACATGAAGTGTCAAGGGCTAACATCCCTCACTAAAGTAGTTGCAGAGGGGGAGGGTGGCAGCTATTACCTTTAGGGCTCTGCAGTCCTCTCTGTCCCCCCTGTAGTGTGCAGGCTTCTATTCAATGACTCTGCTCCCCTGATGAAGAGGGATTGTTCCCTCGCTGTGGAAACTTTGCTGGGTGCCCTAATGCTCCATTTCAGAAGTCAAACTGTGTGTGCGCTTTGCTGTTTTGTTTTTTTCTATGTTGTTGCTGGTACTGCAGCTAATCAAGCAGGCATGACCATTTAGTACACTCTAGCTGTGTTGTGAAAGATAAGAGATCTGCTTGTGTGACGATGCCTGTGCTGTCGATGAACAGGATGGGAAGAGTCAATGAGGGAGGCAGAGGCACCACCATCAATGTCTAGTACCAACAGTAATGAGTCAAAAGGGGAGGCAGAGGTGCCACCATTGATGTGGTTGCATCAGTCAAAAAAGGGATTGAAGGGGGAGGCATAGACGTCACCATTGACATTGATGTATCAGTCGTAAGAGGCCGAGTAGAGGCTACCCCAGACCCTGATCTTGGTGCCATGTCGACAGTTGGGGCAGGGAGGGGTGTGGTCAATGGAGCAGATGAAATTAGATAAGAGATCATACCTGAAGAGTAGAGGGGCAACCTATCCTTATCCCAGTACTTGTACATGTGATTCTTACCTCCTAAGGCCTTCTCCTGGGACTTGGAGCCTGCAGATCGGTGGATGGGTCAGCAACATGCCTACCCCTTTTAGCTAGAGCTCTTTTTCCTTTCTGGTGATATTCTGCTTGAAAAGGTGCTTTTCCAGAGCTTTCTGCCAGTGTAGCCTGGTCACTGCGCCCATCCGATACTGCAGGCTTTGTTGTCTGGGCCTAGACAGCAGTCACAAACATCATAGGAGTTGCCACTGTTTATCTTATCTCTACATTTACAATAATGGAAGCATGTCAACAGCTCTTTTGATGACATATAGGTTGCTGAAGAATCACTATAAAATTGATTACGTTATTGATGTAAAAATAAAAGTAACAGCAAAAGCAGCAACATTTTCACAGAGGTCCGACGAGTACTGATCAATGGCAGGAAAAGAATTAAGGAGAGGCGGGGCCACCCACACTTATATATGCTCATTGACATCTGATGACATCATGGGCAGACCCTGGCAGTCTGCTGGCAAATGCTTTCATGTGGTCTTAGTGCCTGTCATCTATATGTTTTATAGGTGTGGTCTGATGAAAGAGATAAACTCAAAGATTTACTGTTTGTACAACATATTTAACCCAATGCCAGTTGTAGCCATAACAAGCTACCACTGATTTCCCAACCAAGTCTTATCCCAGATTTGATCTAATGGTATTCAAATTACACTAAAAATGAGATTTTGTAAAAGAGAAAAAAGTTGTCTAGAGGAAAAAGGGGAGTTAAGGACTATGCCTTCTTTTTCTTTTTGTTCCACAACATAAAGATAAAAGTGGAAAAGGGAGAGGGAGGAGGGAAAGGGTGGTGGAGCAAAAAGGGTGGGGTGGGGAATGACTCAATACAATGAGGGACAAATGGTCTGAAGCTGCAAACTTGCCACTCACAAAACCAACATTTTTATATACTATAGTGAAAAAATCAGTAAAGAGTCCTCCAGGCAAATTTTAACTATAGTCAAGAAACTGTACCATTGCCATGATCCTGGAAAACTGTACATTAGGTTAGGCTTTTAACATGGCACAAGGAAGAGTCAAAGACAGTTAAGTGTCCAAGCCGAGAAAGGCTTAACACAACTCGGTCAAGGGATTAATGAAACATCTGAGAACTGTTTCATGGTATTCAGTCTGATTCACTGTGAATTGTAACTTGAGTTAAATTTCTCCAAAGCAATTCAAAAGGGTAAAACATCTTACCACACTCTTTTAATAAGACGGTCCTTGCTGAAAGTAGGCACTATCTGGAAAGTATGTTCTGCATACTGTGTGACCCTGAGCAACTCAGTTAACTTCCTTGTGCTCCTAGGTCACACCTGCAAATAAGCTCCAGATTAGTGTGCCTTTCCTGGTTAAACAATTTCCCCTTCTCTTCCTTCTGTCTGGTATTTTTAATCTTCGTAGGGCAAGGTAGCTGCAAAATATAAAAGGAGACGGTACTAATAATAGATGAACCAGGTAAAGACATACTCTTATAAATACGGTGTGAAGTCAAACATAGCCTTATAAATATGGTGTGAAGTCAGTCTCCTCATTCAAACCCTCTGGTTTTAAAGAATTTGAAGTATACAGTACATCCAGTATGTTTCTTTTTGTAGGAGGGTTTGTAATCTGTCCCCACCACTGTTATGTCATGAGCAGTGTTCTATACCCTCAGTGCTGCCAGCATGCATTTCACCACAATGTTTTGCTTTGGGCTTGTTTATGTGGCTCTTATGTTAATATCTCTAAGTTGTTCCTGTATCCTCTCTTTCAGTTTCCTGACTGTTCTGCCTACAAAGATCTTTCTGCAGGGGCACCACAGAACATAAACTACAAATTCGCTATGACAGTTAATGAATTGTTTTATTTCTACTCTCTTGCTATTAGTTGGGTGTTCAAATGTCTTACATTGCACCTTCCGTAGTGGTGAAAGCCTACCAGTCTAGGGCCTGACCATCTTATTAGAGCACTAAGTTCAAAGGGGCTAGCAAGGAGTAGATCCTTTAGGATTTCCCCCTGCTATACATCACCCATGATTGTGGTAAAATGTTTAGGCCCAATATTGGATCTCTAGTTATCATGGGCCAATCTTTCTTAACTATTTGGCCAATTTCTTGACAAATGCAGTTGTAGGTTATTACAAATGTAATAGTTTGCTATTTTTCCCGGGTCATTCATTTGGATGTTAAGAGACTAGCCCTGTTGACCTCTGAAGCTCTGCTGTATGCCTCTTGTAACCCTTCCCTAGAGTATTCCCTATCATTGAATCTTTTGCCTCGTTCATTTGCTTGTGCTTCAAATGCAGCAGATTCAGAACAGTTTCTTCTGGTACATAAATATGCACCCTAGGGGATACTTTGAATCAGTTTGGGTGGGTGGGCACTGTTTGGCCTGAGCAGGGTATTGCTCACTGTGGGTTTCCGATACCCCTTTGTAATCACTCCTGTTCCATTCTCAATTTTTATGCTGCGGTCCAGAAAGTTGATTTCTGTGGGGCTGCCGCTGTACGTAAATTGGAGGATATATGGGTGTTCCTTAAGATGCTGCATAAAACTACTGATCTCACTGCCTTGCCCCTCCCAAACACACAGTAGCTCATCTATAAAGCAGTGCCAAAAGATGATATTCCTATAAAATGTTTTTTTGTTACTGGCAGTGATGTACTTTTTCTCCCAAAAACCCATAAACAAATCTGCATGTTGCTCTTTGATTTATTACTTTCGTGAAACAGCCTTTCATTGTTATAATCGTACCTGTTTCAATTATAAGCTAGATTTCCATCTGTGACCCTTGTATAATCTGTGTAAAACAGTACAATAGACATAAACTTTCTGTTTGAATCTGCTGTTCATTGCAGATAAAGTAGAACTTTTAAGAAGTGCTGCTTACCTGGCATTTCTGCACAATACTTTAATGGATGCCTGAAAATGTTTTTCCTGGTGAGCACTTTGTTACCCATTTTTCCTCTTGCCTTGTCATAGTCCCAGGTGTTGCGAGCAGCCGGGACCTCGTGCGATGTACGAGGTTCTTGGCAGTTGCTTAGCAACTGTCAGTAGCCATGACCTTACATTGGCTACTGCCATAACGAGCTGCCCCTTTCTTCTGTTGTGTTCATATGGTCAAAAGAGTAGCAAAGTTTGTTGTAATCCAATCAAAATAATTTATCATTTTGCCTAATTTTGATGTTTCTATCATAGTAATAACTGCGTATGTTTACTTATTTAAATAGCACTATCTGTTACAGATGTTACTCATTCTGCTATTGTGTTTCTATCTTTTGAAACATGCTTAGTATAGGTGGACCTACTCCATGAATTTTACTCTATAAATAATTTGGTCAGTGTTAAAAATCTATAGAGGTTGATAATGTGCTGCCATTTTATCATTTATACATACAGTGCCGGCCCCGGTGGTGCTGAGGGTTGAGGCGCAGGATGCCACACCTCTCGCTATGCTGGTGACCCGGGTTTGGGAATGCGCCCGCTACACCAGGGTCAGCAGGGGAGGGATAGGATTGCATGTCCACGGAACTGGTCTCCTATCCCTGAGGAGAGCTGAGAGATGCCACCGCTCTGCAGCGTCCCCTGGTGATGATCTTGGGGCACTGCTAGAGCAGGTGCCTTAGGGAAAGAGTGTGGCAGATGTCGGCACATTGTGCCAAGGCGTCATTGCACGTCTGCACTTCAGGGCTCACAACTGGAGAAAATGGCTGGGCATGACTGAGTGGCTTGATAGCCGCACTCCACTCTGCCTTGAGGACTGACATGGAATCGAGCTGGGAGGTCAGGTCCTGGCCCGGCTCGTGGAGGCATGAGGTGGTCCCCTGGTGGGTTGGGGTACGGCCGTACTGGACCCCCATCATGCAAGTGAGCCTGCTGCTCTCCAGGCAGGTGGAACTAGCGGCTGGATGCCCCTGCCAGTGGTGCCATGGCAAGGGCAGTAAACAAAGTAATAATAAAAAAATTGATACATACAATGTTGCTTTATAGCGGTGGGGGGGGGTTGGAAAACAGGTATAACTAAGCAGCTTGTCCTACAGTGGGTCCCCAATCGGAGGATGCTGTCAGGAGCTTATGCATTTATATTGCTTAATTCATGTTTAGTATTAATGGAAATATTATTTATACTGTCTGTGTTATAAACAGTAAGTGCATGCTTGCCAGTTCATTTCAGTGTTACTGCCTGTATCTCTGTTAAGTGTATTTAGATAAAAGATCCATTTCATTTCTGCCCTATCCATTATTTGTTGGAAATTTCCCCCTCTGTCTGTGGGGAATATTATCTCCAATCCCCGGAATCTAAGAGAGGCTCCTGTGTATCCTCCCTCGGAAACGTGCATTGCCATTTGGGATTGTTCATCCCTTCGCCTAATATCATCCTTAGGTTCTTGTACACGTACTTTCAATGCACATGTGGTTTGCCCCACGTAAAGCCTGTCACAAGGACATTGTATGACATAGATTACTCCTTGTGTTGTTCATGTAATATAGTGTTTGATTGTATATCTAATGCCTGTATGTGGATGTTGATATATATTTTTCTTAGATGTGTGGCCGCACACCGAGCACCTACCACATGGTACCATTCCAGGTTGTAATGGTCTGAGCAGTAGTTGTGTTTCTTTCCATTTTGGTCCCTGAAACTGTGATTTTGCCAGTTTATCTTTTATTGTTAGTACATTCCTAGCTGCTACTAATGGTGGATTTGTTGTGTTGTAGTTACTGTATTGTCCAAATTAATTAAATGCCAGTGTTTTTTTATTATTTTCTTAATGTCTGAGAATTTATCATTATATTTTGTTGAAAATACCAATCTGTCCTGCTTCTGTTCTGGTCCCTTAGGTATAAGTAAATCTGCCTGATTCAATGCTTGTGCTTTTTTTTCTGCTCAGTACAATATATTCCTACCATACCCTCTAGTGGAGAATCTGTGTAACATCTCCATCTTGTGTTTAGCATATTCTTGATTTATACTACAGTTACTTCTCACTCTGGTCAATTGTGAGAAGGGGATATTTTGTTTAAACTGTGTACCATGGTAGCTGGCACTGTGCTATACTGTTTTGCGATCTGTTTTTTACGAAATAGTGTTGTTTGTATGTGCTGTCCACTTTTAACTATTTCCACATCCAAACATCACTGATGTTAGCTGCTCTGGGCAATATAAATAGTTGTTTTATGTTGGATCTGCAAATTTCTAGATGCTGTGTAAAGGGCACTCAGTACTTGGCTGTAGCAGGAAGTTAGTTGGGCTCTGTAGTTCCTTAGGCAGCCGCTCTGGACTACAGCTCACCGGGCGATATACTTTTTATTAATTTGGCCACATGAGGCCTTTTATCTTCCTTTTTATGTTGGCTTGCCGCGCCTGCGCGCAAGTCAACATCTTGTGGTAGTGGCAGATTCTGGAGGTGCGTCAGTGTGGGCGAATGCAGGGCACGCATTAGTAGGTGCATCCGGCATTCCCCAATAAGGCAGCATGCTATGGCTGACATGCACTGATGCCAATATTATGCAAAGTGGACAAAACTTCTAAGAAAAGTGCCACTGCAATCAGAGACAAACTCCTCATGCAGCAGCACCAATGACACTCCTCCGGACCAGTGTTTCCTGGTGAATCATTTAAACTGCTAGTGGATTTGAGTTCCTGTTTTCACTCCATTGCTGGCTATTTCAATGTCCCTAATTAAGAAAACCTCATATTCTCTCCAAAACAGCCCCATCTTCCCAATTCATGCAGGTCACCCTTCCAATCCCTTAGCACTAATCACCTGGTTTACGATTGGCATCGGCATCCTTTTTTATTATTAAACTGTAACAAGAAAACTGTCCATCGATGTCCTTTGCACCACTAGACTCTCCCTCTGAGCACCCCCACAGCCCTTCACAAATCATCCAGTTCACGATCGGCTCTTGTTTTATTATTTATTTTAAAACTGTAACAAGAAAACTTTCCATCGATGTCTTTTGAGCTACTAAACCCTCCCTCTGAGCACCCCCTCAGCCCTTCACAAATCACCGGGTTCACAATCGGCATCGGCATTCTTTTTTTAATTTATTTTAAAACTGTGACAAGAAAAGTGTCCATCGATGTCTTTTGGGCCACCAGACCCCTCCTCTGAGTACCCCCCCCCCGCAGCCTTAACTTACCCATCGGGGGTTGGACCTCTGACACGTCTTCACTCTTCAAAACCCGACCCTAAACTGAAGAAACGGTGTGCTGCATTGCCATATAGTGCATAGCCGGTAATGACTTTAAACTGTTTCCCAGACCTCTTTAAGAGCAAAACAAGCCGATTTCCTCGGGAGCAGCAAGAAGCCAGATGTGTTTAAAAGTCTGTCTACAGTAAGTAACTCAATGGGAAGTGATGTTGCAAGATGGCCATAGGCTGCTCTGCTCCGCTCCCCTCAACACGCTGTGTGCTTTTTGAAGGCTGATTAAAAAATGCGTTTTTTTTTTTTTTTTAGGTTTTCATGTAAGAAACCCCTTATAGTTAGAGTTATAGCCTGAGTACAATAGCCTTGGATGTTCAGTAGCTGTAAAAAAATTAAGATTCAGCGTTTTTTTGTCTCGACCGGTTGTTTGGCTTTTTCTTATTGGCGTTTTGAGAGCCACTGAGTACTACGGATAATTATACATAGAAGTTAATTTCTCAATTTTTAGTTTTGGTCCTTATGGAGTCGTTTTCTGCTGGGGACATGTGTTAAGGTAATGCTTTGAATCTGAGATTTCATCTCGGAGGCCCAGTAAGATATGGTCATGTCTGTAATGGATGATTCTCATAGGAGCTGCCATTTTGGGAGAGCTATGGTAGTCCCCGGTAGAGAATTGAAGATTTGCCACATAGGCGACAAGGAGAATCAAGCACCTAAGGTGCAGAAATGCTCGTATGCAATTAAAAAGAGGTATGCCATGCCGTTGCCTAGGACTGGGGGTTTTTGCTCGATTAAAAGCCTTGAATTTACTTCGCTTAGTAGAGCGCTGTTCTTGTCTTTTCTCCCAAGGCCAATATTACTAAGGCACCAAACTTCAGTAGAGGAAAAAGGAACTAAAGATAAACTAATGATGAGAGATGGAAGTGTGAGAGGAACAGCTGATGTAATTTGAAAGGAGTCCTGAATAGCTGTTATGGACGCTTAGCACTGAAGCAGAAGGGAGTTGAATTTTTCTTCCTTTCAGAGACCTGAGATTTTACTTTTTATTGAAATAACTTTGAGGATGCTTCTTGAGGTGTGGATTTTTCCTGCAGGCCCTGGCAGGTCGCTGATAAGGCAACTTGCAGTGTTGCTTTACAAGGTACAGTATTTTTCTCAGGAGGTACTGTTTGTCTTCTAAATTGGGGCAAACTGGTCATTTTTATGAGTCTGCAAGTTAATACCCTACTGCTATTATAGAGACTGAACTCTTTGAACTGTGTCTTCGGACATAAAATTTAATATTTAGAATGTTCATCTACCCGCTTTTTTCATTTTTCTAGGAGACGTTATGCAAGTATGTTAAAAGGTGCTTAGCCAATACAGAAAATGTATGTAAAGTATGCAGACTAAATTCTGGCCTAGTGTAGTTTGATATGAGGGTGCACTATGGAGAGATCCCCCTGGCTGAGGTTACAAGCCTTCTTAAGTACTGATTTTATGTATGGCAGAGTCAGGTAATTGGAGGCAAAAATGAATTTGGCCAGCAGTGTTTAAAGGGAGTTTGTATTCAGAAATGGACTTTAGATTATCTCATTATTAGTAAAAGGGGTGTAAAGTAAATGCAATAGGAAATAAATGTTATATGTCTTTATAATTATTCGTAATGAAGGCTGGATGTTGACCACTAACTTGATAAGAAATTTTTCATAGTTCTTCTTGAGGGTTTAATTTTGAACATATCTAGCCCATTCTGCAGTTCAAGCCCAGATTGGATGGAGTTTTATTTATTTATTTATTTATTTATTGAGTACAATCGGAATTACAATCCTTTGAGTCACAGACTCTTTTGCAAAGTATCCACGTTAGGTTACAAGGGGTGAAGGGTAGACAAATACAGAAAGATGAAAACAGGCATTATTTACAATTTCAGTAGTGACAGAGTAACTTTTTTGTGCAAAGATGCCACGTCATTATCAGGATGTACCACAGAATTTGCTGCCCTTAATTCATGAAGCTGGAAATTCTGGGTCAAACAATGTTATAGGAATGAATTGTACAGGCAGGGATGGGACACTTAGTTGCCCCACTCCTGTGTTGCTGGGGCTACTTGGTGTGGGATTTCCCATAAACTGTGGGTTAAGGACCTGTGGACCCATCTGAGGTCTCTCCGGGAAGTCTGCCCAGGAGGGACCATTTAGGGGGGGTTTAAGATGGTCTACCTGAACTAGGGATCCTATTGCACCTGAATGATAACCCCTATAGCTTACTCTGAGTTTCCACTTATGGGAGCCAGGGTACTACACTAAGTGTTATTGGACAAAGTAAACACCAGAAAAGTAATAGCTCTATGGTGCGGTGTAGTAATCTGCGTGTACTTTTCGAGTCTTCTTATGTGATGTGGGCAATCTGATAATATAGGGACTGGGATGTGTTTGATTTTTTAACTTGTCTAGCCATAAATGTTATTTAACAACAAATAGTGGAACTCTGGGGAAAAAAATCAGGCTAGTATTGTTTGCTGTCTAGATTTATTAGATGTGGGCTTTAGAGGGTATATTAATTTGAGGAGATAGGTGGTTTTTAACTGATTATAAGTAAAGTGTTTAATATAAGTTTATCATATTAGGAGGTAAGTATTCTCATATTGAGTTAGTCTGAAATTGAGTATTATAGCTAAGCACAGAATGTTTGATTGCATTTTTTTTGTTTTTATGATGAGTATGTGTATGAGTATATTTATATTAGTTGTATGAATATTGTAATGGATTATTAAGTTGAACAATAAATCAATTGAACTGAACTGAAGTAACTCAATGTGCTGTGACAAGTTTTGAATACTATTGCTACCAGTTGTAAGACTTTTTGGTTAATATGCTGGCTATCTTAACTTTATGGTTGCTGATGGTAAATGCTCCTTAATTTTACAGTAACACTGGCAAGACTTTGTTTTTTTCAGGCTACCATGGGGCCACAATGTACAATCTTATTGTATGGGGACTCTCAGGGACATTTGTGACTATTTACAAATGTGCTGCCAGAAAATTTTTAAGTTACCTGGTTCAGTTCTGTGTAGCAGCACATTGACTTTTATGGATAAGATTTAGAAGATTCCCAGTAAGGACTCTGCATTTTTTCCCTAATTAAAAAAAATGGATTCTCTCCATCCATCACCAGTCCACTCCCTCTCTGGTACCCCTGATCAACTACTATGTTTTTAAAAAAGGGACTCCACATTCCTTCCTAAAGAAACACTCCAACAACTGCCCACTGTGTGTTGTACTGCCCCAGCCCTGTCTTCCCAAATCATGCAGGCAGGCAAGCATTTAGAGTGTAAGTAAACCCTCCTGCAACTGCTTCACGTGCACTGTACCATCTGCACCCCTCAATCCTCAGCACAAATCACCCTGTTCCTCCCGAAATATAACTGTGGCACTGGGAGTTTTGTTGGTTGTTAATATAGGTTCGAGCAGCATTTTCTTTATGTGTTATACATTTATTTTTCACAGTTATTAAAGAAATAAATAACTTAGTCCCTAGTCCCAGTCCTCCCTTGGATATCTACAGTGTGAAGAGGCTCCATTGCTGTTGGTACACTGTATATATCAGTAGATAGCTAGTTGAATGTGCTGTGGCTTTATCTGGCAGCACCCACTGCCTCCCAATGCTACAGGGAAAGGGGTGCGGAGTCACACTCTGGCTCTCCTCTTTATAGTTTAACACCCTTACCTTTTAGGAACACAGCTCTGGTGGTATTCCTGTCTACAACAGTATTCCTGATGGCCATACAGTTTCCTCTCCACCATGGCACTTGAGACATAAACCATAGGTGAGCGGGGGGGAGGGGGGTGCCAGGGCTCAGCTAATCTAGCTCTGAAATGAGCCCTGGTAGCAGATGCATTGCTGCAGGATGTATAATGGGAAGGCAGGGGGTTTACATTTAGAGATAGCACCGTTATAGGTCCCCTAGCTCCTAAAGCTCTCATGAAATGCAATTCCATTACTGGTGGTGTTTTTGTTGCGCCCCATCCCCCAAAAGCACCATGTTTTTTCTTTCCTTTCCCAACTCTTCATTTATTATTTTCATTCTCTGTATTTCTATCTTCCTACTTTGTCCTGTCTGTAACTAATTTAAAGCTGCTTTTACCTTTATTCCTATGCTCTCATATACACATTCATATCACTCCAGTCTCTGCCCCTGATCACCTCTCAGTACTGTATTTTCTCCATATTTACTTATATTTCTTATTCATTTCAATAGGTCTGAAAGGACATTAATTCCTTCCCCATCAGATAAGTATTACTTTACATCTAACTGATTCTATCCTTCCTGTTTACTCCCTAAGAACTAAGCATCCTTTGTGACCCCTTTCCCATATTTTATTTTACAGGTCTGATGGATGCTGGCTCTACAAGACTCCTACATCTTCCCCCCTCCCCCCAAGTACACAGGTAAGAGATCATCAGCATATTACCTATACTTGTTGCCACAGATGGTGCGGTGTGCAGGAAGCACATTCTGCAATGCTTTGTAACTAGCCAATAGTACTGTAACTGTGAGGGTGGGGGGAGTACTGTTTTCAGTACCAGCCATGGAAGGCGGTGTGTGTGTGTGTGTGTGTGTGTGTATGTGTTCACAGTAGTACAGGTGGGCGAATAGCTTATTTGGAATATTTGGCTGAGTATTTGCATTTGAGTCCCAAAATGTTCAGCGTTCAATATTCATTGTTCATGTTCCTGTGGGGGAAAACAGATAAAAACAGGCCCTCACCTTCCTCCAGAGCAAAACTATCTAAAGATTACAACCTCAGTCCCCTAGCCCTCCCTTCCTATCACCAAAACCTACAGTTTATTCAACCCTGCCACAACAGGTGACTGGCACAACCAGTCCACCTCCATGGCTGAACACTGTCTCTTGTAGTGAGCTAAATAATAGCAAACCCTTCCACCCCAGCAGCAGCACCCAGTTTCTAACCTCATCAACATCAGCATTTCCTTACTGTATGGAAGCCTCCAGGCATGGAAAAGTATCTGACTCAGGCGCTTCCATGCGTGTTGGCATAGTAAACCAGCTGATCATGTGATCAGATTTTTTACTATACGAGCATGCATGGTAGCACTTTTGTTCACAAGAAGGTGACCAGCCATGCAGGAGAGCAGGTTGAGGCAATTGCCTTTCTGTGCCTGTGGGTATCTTCTTGACAGTTAGAAAAAATGGGTGCTACAAGAGAAGTCGGACAGCTATGGAGGCGAGCAGGTTGTGCCAGTCATCCATCACAGGATAATTGTTAAAACAATAAATTGTGGGTGCTGCCAGGGTGAAAGGGTGGGTAGAAAATGGGGGGTTGTAGATTTTTAAACAGTTTGGCTATGGATGGCACTTTTAGCTTTATTTTAAAGTATTTCATGAATATGAATAGTAGTGCCACTGTTCTTTATACATATCTGAATAATGAATAGTGCATTTTCCATTATTTGTAGTATTTGGTAAATACTATTAATCCCTCTCACACGCCTACATAGCGGTTTGTTGATAGCTGAGAGTTTGAGGGTGGAGAGTGATTGAGTGCTGAGGGTGTATGTAAGAATGCCAGAATTTGGCTGTGTGGTGGCTGTGTCTGTGTGTGTGTATGCATGTGTGTGGCAGGCCTGGATTTGGTGACCATAACAGAATTTCACGGTACACCACTAACAATAGCTCAAATTTGGCCATTTCAGGATACACCATGTTATGACAGGACAGGGAGGGGGGTTTATATGTTACAGAAGGCATAAAGGACACAGAGATACACAGAGAACCTTTCCCTTTTCCCATTCTTGCCCTTCCAGGTTCTTGATCACTCTCATGGCTCCTTATAGCTCCCTTCCCTTGCCTCCTGATAGTAACGAGCCCTCTCTCCTGACCATGCAACTCTCTAGTATACTTCCCATTGCCCTTTCCTTCCTACCATTTCTGTTACCTACAACCCCTCTCCCTCCTGTTAGCTTCCCTGATCTACCCTTCTCCTATGCCCCTTCTCCTAGCCCCAACCCTTCCTCTCCCCTCCTCCTGCCACCTCCCCTTTCCCACTCCCAGGCTGTTCCCTCCTCCCATCCGTCTCCTCCTGGCTTCAACTGGTGTCCATCAGAACCACTATCCCCCTCCACCCTCCTGATCCCCCCTTCATCTCCACTGCATCGCTGTTGCTCCCCAGTCCCCATTAAACTTTTCTTACCTCTACTACTCCTCATAGCAGGTGATGTTGTGCCTAACCCTGGTGCTGCTCATTCCCTTCCCTTCGATCTCCCCAAAGGGCTCCAGGTGACCCACAACAACATCCATAGTTTCCTGCCCAAAATTGATCAGCTACAACCCCCATGGTTTCCCTCCTCCTCCTTGATGTCCTGATAGTTTTGGAATCTTGGCTTTACCCCAGTATTCCCGACTCCACTATTTCCATCCCTGGTTACACCCTCACCTGCCAAGACCACATCAAGAAAGATGGTGTCATCACCATTTACCTCTCTTCCTCTATTCAGTTTAATATGGTGCTGTCTGTCACCTCCCTCGATGCTTACAGAGGCTAGAAATGACATGCCAGTCACTCTCATATTACTGGTGTGGAAATTAATGGTGACTGTACTAAAGAAGAGGCTGATGGGGTATGTGGAGGCAAATGGGCTGCATGACCAACATCATGGTTTAACGGATGGGAGCTCATGAAACAGATCTCACAGATTTCTTTGACTGGGTGACTAGGGAGGTGTATTAGGTGAAAGTACTGGATGTTGCCTATCTGGACTTCAGTTATGCCTGTCTGGACTTCAGTAATGCCTTTGCCACTGTGCCACACAGGAGGCTAAAATAGAAACTTAGCAACCTGGGTTTCAGGACAAGGCAGTATGGTGGGTATCAAACAGGTTGCAGAATAGGAGACAGAGAAGAATCAGAATTTTATATAGCACTGTTCATACACATTGTATCCTAAAGCACTTTACAAGCACTTCTAGACTAAATTGAAGTGACTGAATGTGTAGTAGCAGCCATTTTACACATCAACACCCACATAGAGCCTTGGACAATTGGATGAAGCAGTTTGAAGGGAAGGGAAGGGGAATGTTGGTCAGGACACCAAAGAAAGTTCCCTACTCTTTCTGTAAAGTACCTTGGGTTATCTCACTGTCACCGTGACACCCATCAGGACAGCACCAGAGATGGGTAGAAGGGACCTCAGTTTAGCGTTTGATCCAAAGAATGGCACATCCTGACAGTACAGCACCCCCCCTAGCACTGCACTCAGGTGCCAGCATGTATGGTATGAGCCCAATCCCAGTGTGGGACTAGAACCAATAACCTTCTGTCCCAGAGGTGGATGTGCTACCAAGTGAACCAAGCTGACACCTGGTGGTAAATGGATTTCTCTCTGGAGAATGGGAGAGTGACCAATAGAATGACAAGGATTGGTATTAGGTCCTGTCCTCTTCAGTGTATTCATAAGTGTCATTGCTGAGAAACTACAGGGGAAGGTGTGTCTCTTTGCAGTGACATAATAATCTGTGACAGGGTGGGCACTCAGGAGGTGCTGTAGAGAATGCAAAGGGGTATGGGGAAATTGAAGGAATGGTCTAGGGGTGGCAGCTTTTTTTCAGTGCTGAAAAGAGCAAAGTTATGCACATGGAACAGGGAAACATAGGCACTGAGTATATGATGGGGTACTTATAGTCATCAAGTAAGAGAGGTACATTGGGCAAATCATATCTGATGATCTCAGGGTGGCAGGGCAGTGCAACAGGGTAGCTGATAAAGTTATTGCATTGCTAGGGTGCATATATAGAGGTTGTTTAAACAGGAGAAGGTAGATGGTGTTGCACCTGTATCACTCAGTAGTGGGACCACACATAGAGTACTGTGTACATTGTCAGTTCTGAAGGCCACAACTCCTCAAGGACATTGACTGAGTGGATGTGATCCAGAGGAGGGCTTCCAAATGATGCATGGAATTGCATGAGAAAACATACAAGGAGGGACTGTAGGAACTCAGCATTTACCCCCAAGGAACAGCTTGACTGGACATTATTGAGCCATACGTATGTCACAGGAGTACACAAGGAACAGGAGGGGAGTCTCTGTCAGAGAAGGAGGAGCACCACAGTAGGGCACATACAAAGAAGCTTGAACAGGGGAAGTTTAGAAGTGATGTGAGGCCATCATACTTCTCAGAAAGGCATAATGGATGCTTGTAACAGCATGCCACAGGAGGTGGTGGGGGCAAAGACAGTGGGGGGTCTTCAAACATGCATGGCATAAAGACATGAACAAGATACGTAGAGGAAAGACAGGAGGTAATGACACCTGAGGCTGAAAAGAAACATAGAAACATAGACTTTGACAGCAGATAAGGACCGCATGGCCCACCTAGTCTGCCCATTTTCCTATCTAATGGATAAGCTGCAGATCCTAGTTAACCAACAGCCTACTTCCCCCAACCCCCAACTAGAATTGCCTTATGTCTGTCCCATGCATTCTTCAATTCAGAGAAGTAGCAGCCAGCAGGGAAATAGGGCACGCTTGATGGGCTTAGGCCTACGGGTTCTTTTTTCTCCCATTAGATTCCATGTTTCTGTGTTGCTAGAATACACGGATCACTTGCACCCCTATACAAGAGTACTGCATATTCTACTCCTCCTCCTTATGAGGAAGTGAAGACACAGTATGAGTCTCAGCAGCAGCCAGCTTCCAGTGCCAGCAAGCCAACATTCGGCATTGACAAATGCTTTTTACAAATGGATCTGTGTTTAGCTAAAGGATTCAGTCCTTGGGGGATAATTTAAAATCTTTGAAACACTCTGTGAACCCAGGCCGTTACTTCTGGGTCACGGACTATTTATTCACTCGCATCTAACGAGTGGGGCAAGCTTGAGCAGGACACGCGTCAGTGTGCACGGAGATGCATACAGAGACAAGCGCATCCAGTATGTATCAAAGCATGTCTAGGGTGGATAGAGGGATAGAGGACAAAACATTGGTAGGAGAACAGCTGAGGTAGGCCTGTTTCCTAATAATTGTGGTAAGTGCATAAATAGTAAACAACAAATAAAGCAACAAAACATGGCAATGAAAATACTTACTCTTGATGGGGATATAGGGTATCAGTGTGACAAATGTACCATGTATCTGCTGTATAAGACAGAACAGAACTATAACACCTTTACATGTGCAAAGTGTATAGAAAACAAACAAGTCAATGATCAGCTTATGTCCTTGATTAAACAACTAGAGATACTATAAAAAAATCAGGAAATAATGACCAATAAGTTAAAAGCATACCCCCTGGCCCAGTGGCACAGAGGGCTGAGGCACTGGTGCCTTACCTCAAACCACGCCAGCGACCTGGGTCCGGGAATGGACTCGGGTCGCTGGGGGTCGGCAGGGATGGAGAGGATTGAGTATCTGAAGGACTGCCTCCCCGGGTGGGTTAGGGTGATGCCTCGTCCTGTAGCGGCCCCCGGTGGAGACCAGAGGCACTACAAGAAACGGTGTGATGTCAGGGGAACCAGAAAAGTGGAAAAATGTCCCAAATTGGCCAGGATGATGGCAGATGATCTGCCGACACCAGCGAAGGACTCTCATGGACATTGACCGCCTCAGCAGTACCCTGGGGCCAAGAGAAAGAGTGTGCTGGCTGCCCTACCGGTGCCTTCCCCTTCGGAGGAGAGGGAGCCACTCGGCGAAAGGTTATGCCGAGCTACCCCAGGGTTGGCTGCAATCTGAGGTAGGGGGATCCAGGGGGGAGGACAGTAGGTGGGTGCCGGGGATCATGGCTGCCTGAAGGAAGTGGCAGATACAGGGGACGTAGGAGAATAAAGAAATAATGCAAAAAAAAAGCATACCCACACTTAGTAGGCATTCTACAAGTTCAGAAACAGTTGAAAGTCCACTAAATAACAAACATAAAGCAGTACCACTGCAAGTAGACCTAGATAAAGAGTAGTATGAGGTGCAATCAGTAAAGTGAAAGAAAAGGAGGGGTGATAAACTAAACTGAATATCCAGTCCCCACCAATGTGAAAGTGCAGGTGCAAGTACACCACAGGGTTCTACACACTACAACATAAAGGAACCAAAAATATCAGCTGCATACAATAACTCTGTACCATTAACTAATAGATTCTTATATTTGCCAAATGAGACAAATGACAATTTAATTGATATAGACAATCAGGTCTCCATGGAACAACAAATTGCTCCAAGAAATATCCCATGCCAGCTTATAGTCTTGGGAGACTCTATAGTTAAATATACAGACAGTCACATGTGCCAGTATGACAGGGAAAATGTCATGGTCTGCAGTTATTCAGGGCCGGCATAAGTGACATTACCAGTATGGTAGACAAAATTTTCAAAGGAGCTGGAGAAAGACCACTAACAGTCATTTATGTGGGTATCAATGACATAGGTAGAAAAGAGACTACAAGCAATTAGCTGATAAACTTGAAAGTAAAGGGTTTGAAATTCTATTCTCAGAATTACTGCCAGTACCAGGGGCAAATAAGAATAAAAAAAGGGAAATTAGAAATATTAATCAATGGCTACATAATTGGTCAAATAAAAATGGATATATTTTATTAGACATCGAGACAGATTTCACAATAAAACAGATATGTATTGCAGAGATGGGCTGCACCCTAGTAAAAAGGGGAGTACAATCTTGGGTCAGAGCATTGTAAAGGCTGTATGTCAACTTTAAAATAAAAGTAGAGGTGAGCGGTAAACAGAAGGGATCAAGACATGTGACCCCAGTTGCAACTAATAAAGGTAATAAAGGTCAAGAAAATAGGAAAAATATTAAGATCATATCACTAAATGCACGTAGTTTAAATGGCAGTAAAATTGCTGAACTCATGACCCTTCTCACCATTATTAATAATGATGTTATCTGTGTAACTGAAACTTGGTGGAACCATGATAGCAAGTGGACTATGGTAATTCCAGGCTACCAACTTTTCCATAAATCAAGGAAGGCACGTAAGGGTGGGAAGTATCAATCTATATTAAAGATGACATTGAATGCTATGAGATACAAACTGCTGAAAAAGAGGTTGAGTCCTTATGGTTAAATATTAGTGGGACAACTGGCAGGAATATTCATACAGGTGTAATTTATAGTCCTCCTGCTAGCACAATTGAACATACCAACCAAATAATAACACAAACATCAAGTATGGTGGATAAGGATGATGTTGTTATAGTAGAAGATTTCAACCTTCCTAACATAAATTGAGCCAAAGCAACTGCAACTACTGCCAGTAATCGAGTAATTTTATATTCCTTAGAGAACATGGAGTTGCACCAGATGATATCTGAATCAACCTGCGGTAACAATATATTAGATTTACTACTAACCAATGTTCAGGATGAAGTTAAAAACATTGAAGTTGGTGCCGCACTATCAAATAGTGATCATAACATTATTATGTTTGAAATTAATAAAAGAAAACTTTTACCAAAGGAAGATCAGTTTTTAAAAACTATAATAAGGCAGACTGGAATACCACCAGACAACAACTTTGTATTATGGATAATAAACTTTCTAACTTGAATGTTATTGAGGCATGGTCTTTATTTACTAAAATTTATTAAAACACTGGACGATAAATATGTACCAATCAAAAAAATGTACTATAACAATGGAATGAAATCAGTTTGATTTAATAGTCCCACTACACACACCTCTGCCAGCTGCAGTCGTTCCACTAATGTACCAATGTCCCCCACACCCTCTGCCCTCCCCAAGGGTCTGAAAATCCTCCACTTAAACATACGCAGTCTCGTGTCAAAGACTGACCTTTTACATCCTATGATAATCTCCCTCACACCTGATATACTAATTTTAATGGAAACTTGGTTAAACTCTAAAATACCTGATCTTGCCATTAATATCCCAGGTTATTCCATACTCAGGCAGGACAGGACTGGCAGGGGTGGTGGAGTACCCATGCATATCATATCCTCACTTCAGTTCTCAACCATTCTATCATCCTCATTACCCTCCGCCCATGAAGCACTTGTAGTAAACATTACCTTGCCTTTTTCCTCCCCTGTCTTCATACCTGGTATCTACTGCCAGCCTGGGTGATGTTAACCAAAACTGGCTATCACCAACAACTGCCAAGACACAAAATGACATCACAGCCCTAAATCTCTCCCAACTCATTCTGGAATCCACCCGCCTAAATTATAAAACTCTTAACCACTCCCTGATAGACTGGGCTCTCACCTCTCACCCCCACCGAGTAATTAAATCAGGCATCCTCCCGGATGCCCTCAGTGATCATCACCCAATCTTCCTAGTCAGGAAAGTCCATAGACCTAAACCGCCTCACAAAATTCTGCAACTCCGGTCTTTCAGCTCCTTAGACCTTAATCCCCTTCTTAATGAACTAGCCAGCTCTGACTGGTCCCCTATTGCCTTTGCCACTTCCATTGACCAAGCCCTCACTTATTTTAAAGATACATTTCTAACTACATGGAACTCCTACGCTCCATTCAAATGCACTAGAGTTCATGGCAAGCATCATCCCTGGGTCTCCCCTGAGTTACTGACCTGTCTTGGGGAGCGAGACAAAGCTTGGAGGAAACATAAGGCCTGCCAGCTTCAGCCAGACCATGCCAGGTATCACATGTTAAGAAATGCTTACACAAAAGCTACCAGACTTGCCAAGTCTGAATATTTTAAATCATCTTTTCTCAAAAACATCAATTTCCCCTCCAAATTGTGGGAAGTGGTCCATGCCCTATTCTCTACCACCCTTCATATTCGCCTCCCCCTGTGCTTAAAATAAAGAACTCATTGGTCTCCAAACTGTGTGCAGTGGCTTAAGAGTTTAACTCCTATTATACCTCCTGCACCACAACACTTCTAAAGTCACTCCTCTTTAACCTCCCCTCCTCATCCTCCCACACCCAGCACTCAACCCCTCCACACCCACCCTTCCTTCTCCTTTTCTACAGTCTCCCCAGAAGAAACACTAATGACCCTTCTCTCTTTTATTCCTTCCAAAGGTGCATCGCCGGATGATTTTGATCCTATACTCCTCTACCTTTCAGCTTCTACTATAGCTTACCCTCTCTCCTTAATCCTAAATTTTCCTTCTTGTCCTCATCTGTCCCTTCATCCTGGACACATGTAGTGGCCTTCCCTCTCCCAAAGGGTGATGACCCCTCCTCCCCTGCACATTTTTGCCTCAATCTTCCTCCTCCCTGCCTTTGCAAAACTCCAAGAACACCTGGCCCTCTCTCAACTAACCTCCTTCCTCAATGACTCTTCCTTTTTTACCTCGTTTCAATCTGGTTTTCGGAAGAACCACTCCACTACCCCTTCCCCTTCACTGACTTCATCCTCACTGGGATGGATAATGGCCTCATTACCTCTGCCATCTTGTCAACCTCACCAAGGCATTCGACACAGTCTCCCATGCCCTACTTCTTGACTCCCTTACGGCTGCTGGGTTGTCTACTTCTGCATAAAACTGGTTTAGAGCTCACCTATCAGGCAGAACACAGTCAAGATTCAAGATACAATCTCTACCCCCTCTCTATTTCCACAGGAGTCCCACAGGGCTCAGTGCTTGGACCCATTCTCTTCTCCATCTTGCTAAATGACTTGCCCTCAGTATGCTCCCCCTACTCCTCTATCCAGATGTATGTCAATGACACCATCCTGTTCTCCTCTGGTAAATGCCCTGCTGATATAGCAACCACCCTTCAGCTTGACTTCCACCAGGTTCAGTTATGGTTTGCCTCACATCAGCTATTCTTAAATGCCAAAAGGACTGTCTCCATGACCTTTGGCACTAGGCAGAGACTCTCTAGGCTCCACCCTTTTCCATCTTTCCATACCCTTGATACGACAATCCTAGAGGACACCTCCTCATTCAGATACCTTGGGGTTTGGTTGGATCAACACCTCAACTTCTTTGGCCACATTGATGCCATCCTAAAAAAATTGCACTCCAAACTTTGTGCCTTATTCTGAAACCATAGTTGCATCCCTCCTGCAGTGTGACGTGAACTAGTTCAGAAGATGATCCTCCCCATTTTCGACTACTATGATGTAGTCTATGGTGCCACTCCTAAATCTTCCCTAACCAGTTTGGACACTCTCTTTAACTTCTTCTGTCGATTTGCTCTTGATGCTCCTTCACGCACTCATCACTGTGACCTCTACCACACCATTGTGCCAAACTCACTTCTAAATTTTGGTAAGGAGAACTTCCCTCCTACCTCTCATGCTCACTTTCTTCCCCCCTTCCCTCCCAGTCCCTCAGATCCTCTGACACTCACACTTTGTTGGTCTCCCGTTGAACCACTCTTATCAGTCAGTCAGGCTTTACCCATCCTTTCTCGCAAATCTCGAACTCCCTCCCCCCCAAATACGGCACTCTTCCTCATCCTACTCCCTTGCCTCTGCCTTACATAACTTTTGTTCATCGAACTGCTCCTGCTTTAACCCTACTTAACTGTCCCCCATGCCTCTGCTCCTCTCCATGACTCACATCACCTATTAAACCTTCCACCCCCAAAGCCTGCTTCTCAGCATGCTCTGTTCTCCCTTCACCGCTATGTACTATGTTCCTCAGATATACCACTTGTAATTAAATGCATATTCCACAGGTATGATATACTTAACTGTATGTTATGTCACAAATGCAACTGTATGATTATTTATATTTTTTAACTGTATGTCTTGTTACAAATGTAATTGAATTTTTCATCTCTTGGATATGTTAAATGTTAAACTGTATGTCTAATACTTCATCCAAATGTACCCCCCCCCCCCCAGGTCACACCAGGAGATGAGCAACTTGTTGTTCAATGTGCCTTCCTGATGAAACATTTCAATAAATAAATAAATAAATTGAAAAATACAAAACTCAGTAAAGAAAAAGAAGAAATGTTTTACATCAATGAAAAAGTCATCTACTACAGTTAACATTAGTAAATAAAAAAATGCACTTAAATTACTTAAAGCAACCATTAAAAAATCACGTTTGAAAATTGAATCTGTGTTAACCCATACAAAGGACAATATGAAGGAATTTTATTCATATATCAATAACAAAAGGGGATCTTCTAGGACTATAGGCCCATTAAGTAATCAAGATAATATATACAGTAACCCTACAGACATGGCCTCTATATTTAACGACTACTTCTGCTCTGTTTATACCACCAATCAAACTACTCGAAATATAACCCATATAAACTCTGTACACAACCATAGCAGTTACATGGATATTTGTAACCCGCATTTAATAAAGGACAAACTCAAAAAACTGGATATTAATAAATCACAGGGCCCTGATGGCCTACACCCCCATTTGCTTAAGGAATTGGCTGATTATATTTCATTACTGTTATCTATTAATGGTAATAAATCGTTACAAGAAGGTATAGTTCCGACTGACTGGAGAACAGCCACTGTAGTCCCCATCTATAAAAAGGGCAGCAAGAATATTGCCTCTAATTATAGACCTATAAGTCTAACATCAATAGTTAGCAAAACTATTGAAAGTATAATTAAAGATTTTATTACAAATCAATTAAGGGACAGTAGACAGCAAGCTACAACACAGCATGGCTTCACAGTGAAAAGAAGCTGCAATACCAATCTGATTAGCTTTTATAACAAGGTCACTAAACTTCTTGACCATACTGTACCAGTGGACATCGTGTTCTTTGACTTTGAAAAAGCATTTGATACATTACCACATTCAGGATTAACAGCAAAGTTGGACAAACTGAAGATAGATCCCTATTTAATTTGTTGGGTGTCAGCATGGCTCAAGGATAGAACTCAAAGGGTATGTGTAAATGGGCATCTTTCCAAGCTGGGTAGGGTGACCAGTGGTGTCCCTCAGGAATCTGTCCTGAGCCCACTTTTTTTTAATCTATTTATTAGCAACCTTCAAGTCTCTTGTAGTAACACCCTACTAAAGTTTGCTGGTGACGTTAAGCTTTGGGGAGTAGTGGGTACTATGTCTGGGCAACAAAATATGACCAAGGACCTTAATACTATAGCAAAATGGGCAGAAGATAATGAAATCAGGTTTAGTCTAACTAAATGTGTAGTTATGCACTGTGGTAACAACAATCCAAAACAGAATTACGTGATCTACAACCAATTGTTACAGACAGTGGACGTAACCAGAGACCTAGGAGTTCTTGTTAGTAATAATCTGAAAAATGCAACACACTGTAGGCAAGTGGTCAGAACTGTGAACCACCTGACAACTAGTGTTAAAAGTTTTTTTACAAATAAGACCAAATTGGTTATGTTGCCCCATATAGGGCATACAAGAGTTCACATCTGGACTACTGTTCCCAGATTTGGAGTCCATGGTTTAAACAAGATATTTTGTTGTTGGAGAAGGTACAGAGAAGATTTACAAAACAGATACTCAACTTAACACATATTGACTATAAAACTAGATTAAAAAGCATAAAACTTTGCAGGCTACATGTATACAGTACAGCATAGCATTTTTTTCCCCAGGGGACAACACAGCATTGGCACAGGTGGTGGTGTTGCATGCAACTGTCACACTGTAGGTCATGCTACAGTGCACAGCAGACATTACAGTATTAAGGGGGTCAGTAGTGTGAGGGACACAGCAATGCCTATGGTGTGTAGGGCAGTGATGACCACTGCACTGTACATAGTGACAGGCCCAACATGCAGGTGTTTACTGACAGTGGACATTGCTGTTATGCTGTTGAGTGACCCACAGATGCTGCACCTCTAGCATGGGATGCTCACAGTGACATATATATGGCCAGCTGTGTGTGCTGTGGCATTTGTACAGCTGTGTGGTATGTGTCGGGGGGGGGCATGTATGATCATACAGGCAACCTTGGTGTTGGGGTATTCCCAATACTGGTCCATGAGCACTGTATGATGTGTCCCAGCCATTACCCTTGGATTTACACTGTTTGGCCTGATCCAAGGTATTCCCTATGGGCAGTACTTACGCACCAGAAGAAACTGTTCTGATCTGCTACATTTGAAGCAAAAGCACATGAATTGGGCAACAGATTCTCTGATGGGAAATTCTAGGGTGTTGTTACAAGAGTCATACAGCAGAGCTTCAAAGGTCGGCAGGGCTAGTCTCCTAACACCCAAACTAAAAACCAAGGAAAATAACAAAACCATAACATTTGTAACAACCCACAGCTGCATTTCTCAAGAAAATTGACCAAATAGCTAAGAAAGATTGGCCCATTTTAACTAGAGATCCAATACTGGACCCAAACAATTCACCACAACTAAGGGTGATGTATAGTAAGAGGACACCTAAGAGTTCTACTCGTTGCTAACCACTTTGGACCTAGTACTCTAATGAGATTACCAGGCCCTAGGCTGATAGGCTTTCAACACTGCAGAAGATGCAGTATATGTAGGTATGCAGACAATGGCAAGAAGACATCTGAACACCCAACTAATAGCAAAGGAGCTGAAATAAAACAATTCATTAACTTCCTTACTGAATTTGTGGTGTATGTTTTGTGGTGTCCCTGCAGAAAGATCTATGTAGGCACAACATTCAGAAAACTGAAAGAGGGGATACAGGAACATCTTAGAGATATTAATAAGGGCTGCATCAAGCACTTAGGAAAACATTTTGGGGAAATGTACACTGACAGCACTGAGGGTTTTTGATTTATGGGAATAGAACAATGCTTATGAAATAATGGAGTGGGCAGATTACAAATCCTCCTACGGAAAGAAACATGCTGGAGATATACTTTGAATTCTTTGAAACCAGAAGGTTTGAATAAGGAGATTGACTTCACACCATATTTATAAGGCAGTCTGTACCTTGTTTTCCATCTTATTAACACTGTCTCCTTTTATATTTTGCAGCTACTGTACCTTATCCTGTGAAGATTAAAAATACCAGACAGAACGTGCTTTCCAGACGGTACCTACTTTCAGCAAGGACTGTCTTAGTTAAGACTGTGGTGAGATTTTTCCCCTTTCTGAATTGCTTTGGAGTAATTGAACTCTAATTACAATTCACAATGAATCAGACAGAATACTATGAAATAGTTCTCTGATGTTTCATTAACCCCTGGACCATGGTGTGTTAAGCCTTTCTTGGCTTGGACACTTGACTATCTTTGACTTTTTCTGGTGCAATGTTAAAAACCTTTTCTGCCGTAGAGCAGTTTTCCAGGATCATGCCAATGGTACAGTTTTTTGACAATACTTAAAATTTGCCTGGAGGGTTTATTTCTCATTTATTCGCTATAATATATAAAAAAGTCTGTTTTGTGAGTGGCAAGTTTGCCACCTTCAGACCCCTTGTTCCTTCTTGTATTGGGTCATTCCACTGACCCTTTTTGATCCTCTACCCCCTCCCTTCTTATTTCCCTATTCCACTTTCAACTTTGTTTTGTAGAAAAAAAGGAAAAAGAAGACTTATTCTTTAACTCTCTTTCTTCCCTTGGCAACCTTATATTTCTCTTTCCCAAATCCCATTTTTAGTATCATTTGAATACTATCAGATCAAGTCTGGGATAAGACCTGTTTGGAAAATCAGTGGTAACTTGTTATGAATAAATTTGACACTTGATTAATTATGTTGCACAAAAAGCAATTATTGAGCTAATGTACCCCTTGGGTTAGGATAGAAATACAAATTCCGTTTAGTTAAAAAGGTTGCAGCAAAATACAATTTCTTAAACAGTCCTTTGAAAAAGTAGTTACCAAATAACATTTTTGAATATAGGTCTTTTTAGGGCTGCAACAGGTGAAGCCCTGCAGACCTATTGCTTTCAAAAAAGGACTCTACATTCCTTGCATTCTTTGTGACTAAACAACATGTTGGAGTGTCGCCACAGTCACCTCCATATCTGTGGAGCACTCTAGTTGCACTGCATTATTTTTTACTTGGCACAAATCTGGCTGTCCTGATTTGGACACTAAGGGATTGGGCACTCCCAGTGTCACTGTTATGTTTCTGGGAGGGTGTGGTGTGGTGGGTGCTGAGAGGGAGTGTTTGGTGGGGAGGCATATTCCTAATTTTAAAGGAAAAATAAATGGCGGTAACGTGGAACACAAAACATTCCTCCATGTACCGCACTCTACTGTGCATGCACTAGCACTAGCACATGCACATTGTAGTTCGGAGGTTATCTGCTGTTACTGACATTTTTTTCTTAAAGTATGCATATCCCCCACCCAACCCCTCCCTCTCAGCACCCACCACACCACCCCACCCCCAGAAACATAACAGTGACACTGGGGTGCCACCTCCAGTGTAGTGCTTGATGATTTTTTTAACTCTCTATACCCCCTCACTCAGACCATCTTCTTAGCACCCACCACTCCACACACTCCCAGAAACATAAGAGAGACACTGGGGGTGCCCAATCGCCCAGTGTCCCAATCCCCAGAAACATAAGAGTGACACTTGGGGTGCCCAATCTCCCAGTGTCCCAATCCCCAGAAACATAAGAGTGACACTGGGGGTGCCCAATCCCCCAGTGTCCCAATCCCCAGAAACATAAGAGTGACACTGGGGGTGCCCAATCCCCAGTGTCCCAATCCCCAGAAACATAAAAGTGACACTGGGGGTGCCCAATCCCCCAGTGTCCCAATCCCCAGAAACATAAGAGTGACATTAGGGGTGTCCAATCCCCCAGTGTCCCAATCAAGACTTCCCCTTTTTTCCCCATATTCACCCCACCTGACCCTCCCACACAGCACCCACCACCCCACCAGAAACAGAAGAGTGACACTGGGGGTGCCCAATCTCCCAGTGTCATGATCTGCAATCCTCATGTTTCTTTTTTTTAAAAAAAAACCCTGTAAAAAAATGTCCATGAGTGTCTTTTGCAGCTGTTAGATCCGCCCACCTGACTCTGCCACCCAGTACCCACCACCCCACCACCCCAAGCCCTGAATTACCAATCATGAGTCCAACATCATAATCCTCTCTGGACCACAGACACATCTTCACTCTTCAAAGTCGGACCACAAACTGAAGAAACAAGTATGTGGTTCAATGTATTTCAATGGGTTTTGAACTTAGTGGCATAACTTGGCATTTTTGCATACAGTATGTTTGACCCAAATTTTCAACATGCCTTCTTTGTGACCCTACCTCATGAACAATTGAATTGTCATTAGGTAGATCTGTCCTAACAAGTGATTTCATGGTCCCTGCATGTAATCACCTTTCAGGCAAGAGTTGAAAATGTTTTCTGAGCTTGTTCATGAGATGGAGTCATAAGAAGGCTATGTTGAAAATTTGGTGTAAAATATTAAAAAACAACAGAGTTATGAGACCTACATTGAATTTTCAAAGCAGGCACAAGTAACTTTGGCAATTCAATACTCCCAAAAAAAATTCACAACATAACTATATCTTTACAGCACCTCATGATTGTGATAGCTGTCATTTTCAAATCCTGGCCAAAATATTTTTTTTACATCCCCAAAGGTGATTTTGTGGTCCCTCTGTGAAATCACCTTTAGGGCAGGAGTTTAAAATGTTCTCTGCCCTTGTTCAAGAGGTTGGTTCATAAGAAGGCTATGTTGAAAACTTGGTGTAAAATAATAAAAAATAATAAAATTATGAGCATACATTGAATTTTGAGAATGCAGGCTCATAACTTTGGTAATTTGCCAAAATCTGCATGGGATAGACAAAGGAATTCTGGAGGTCAGGGGTAAGGGGCAACAGACTTCTAGGAAAACATAAACTGAACTTACAAGCTCAAATGGGCAGATTGGGTGGGCCATAGGCTCTTATCTGCCGACACTATCTACGTATCTATGTATCTATGTATTTACAATATCTGTACCCCAAATTTACAACATAACCATATCTTTACAGCAACTCATGGATCTGACAGTTGTTATTTTTCAGATCCTGGCCAAAATGTTTTTTTATATCCCTTTTTTTTTAAATTCTCTTTTTATTGGTTTCCAACTACTATTACATCAGATTGGCAAATATCACATGAACATGGTACAGAAATTCAATATAGCCCGGACATGGACCATCACATGAAAACCGGAGAAAAAATAATATATAAACCTCCCCCCCCCACCACGATAAAGGTGTCACCACTGAAGAAGAGAGAGAGGGTAACGTTTACATAAATAATTGAGCTATTGTAGGGATGATTTATCCAGAGTACAGGCCGGGTAAAAGCCGGACCAGACAATCTAGGAATGTGAGAGGTATTGGAATTAATTTTGAGGAACCAAAAAGGAGTATCGGAAAGATCAGAGAGAGAGAGAGAGAATATTCCTTCAAACTCAACTGCTCTAGGAGCTTTTAAGATCCCAATCAATGGAGATACAGAGCATACAGCTTGCCCCATTTTCTTTGAAAGGCCATTGGAGAGGATCTAGTATTAGCAATCAATTTCTCAATTTTAAAACATTGAGACATTTCTTCCACCCAGTCAAGGTATGAAATCTCAAGGTTATCTGTCCAGTGTCGAAGCACTAGTCTCTTAACCGCCATTGAAATAAGAGCCATATGGTATTTCCTTTCCCTTACATTGATACCTGAATAAACACCTAGAATACAGACCTCTATTGTAAAAAGGTCTTTCAGACCTAATATGGGATCTAAGCTGTCCACAATGGCCTTCCAAAGAGGGCCAATCTTAGAGCAGTACCAGAAGATGTGAGGGAGATTACCCTGTTCCTTTCCACACCTGAAACATTTTGGGGAAATGGAGTGGTCAAATTTCGATTTCAACACTGGTGTAATGTACATATTGTTGACTATAAAGTATTGGATTAATCTATTCTTATCTAAGGTATTGTATGTGTACAAATCCTTCCAGATTTGACTCCATGCGAACGAGGAGCCTGGGGGGAGATAAGGACCAAGATTTGGAGCCAGTTAAGGGGATGGGAAAAATAAGCTTCAGAAGGTGAATATACAGTTTAGACACCCCATGGGGTTTGACCGCACAATCTTTGATCACCGTTAATAACGGTTTAACAGTTGAAGTGGGTACTGCTATCCCAAACTCCTTATCAATCAGATGCTTTAACTGGTATATCTTAAAAAGGGCATTGGTGGGGATATTTAAGACTAACAGGAGGTCAGCTATTGAACCGTGCCTACCCTGCACATAGAGATCTTCAACTGAAAGCCCTTGTATTTGGGGTAGCCACTTGGGAGATAAAGATTTGGCCCCTATTTTAATGTTGGGGTTACAGGTCAAGGGCTGACCGGGATCTTTATTATATCTGATTTTGGCAGTGATATAAAGTTGATTAAGTACTTTAACTGTGGCATCTACTGGAGAGTCTCGAATCTCTCTAGGGAGGGATGCAAAACGACAATAAAAAAGGCTAGTGGGGTCTATATTATGTTGTTTGATAAGGTCAAGATCAAGGCTTAACCATAGGGGGGAGTAAGTATCCTCTACTCCTCCTAACCATTTCCCTGCTTTAACTAGGTGACTAGACCAGTAATAAAATTTGAAATTGGGCAGACGGAGACCCCCCATATCTTTAGGCAGGCATAATTTATAGAAAGCTCGCCTTGGAGGTTTATGGTTCCATATAAAATCAATCAGGGCTGAGTGAATCTTTTTGAAAAAAGGCTTGGGCAACCAGATATCCAGAAGATTCAGGGATAGAAGAGGCGAGGTGGGGCGTTCATTTTGACAATGCTTATCCGCACCCACTGATAATGGCAGTTTACTCCATCTTTGCAGATCGGAGTTGATTCTGTCTAATAGGTCATCTAAATTGAGTTTCTTAACCAAAGTAGAGTCACGAGCCAAGTAAATACCAAGGTATTTTAAGTGAGTTGGGGCCCACTTCATACCCAGATGAGAGACAGAGGCCTGGGTGAGATGCATGTTGAGAGGGAAAATCTCAGTCTTTGCCAGGTTGAGCTTATAATTGGATACTTCCCTGAATTGTGCAATTATTCCCATTACCTCCCGTAGAGAATCAGCCAGGTTAGATAGTTGCAGGAGGATGTCATCCGCATACACCGAAATCTTGGAAGCCTGTTGGGAGATGGGACACCCCTGGATCCCTGGAGCTGTTTAAGGTTAAGCAACAGGGTTCCAGATAAAGATTGAAAGGTATGGGGATAGGGGCATCCTGTCGGGTGCCTGAGAGCAGTTGGATAGAGGACGAGAAGACCCCTTTGCAATAAATCCTTGCCGTGGGGGATTTGTATAGTGCCTTCACCCAACGCATGAACCCCTCTGGAAAACCAAATCTGGACATAGTACACCATAAAAACTCCCAGCTAACCCGGTCGAATGCTTTCTCTGCATCCAGAGCTACCAGCGCCATGGGGACCTGGGAAGTTTGAGCTGCCCGAAACATGAGAAAGCGATCTGATATGGTCTGCCACAGACCTGCCTGCAAATCCACTTGTTCACTGCTCAGGAGTGAGGTCCAGACCAGTTTAATCCGAGAAGCCAGAATCTTGGACAAAATTTAATGTCACAATTAAGCAGTGAGATAGGCCTATAGTTGGCGGGTTCAGAGGGCTTTGCCGACTTGGGGATCAAAATAATAATAGCCTCCAACAGAGGATGGGTCCAATGTATCAGCTGATAATAAATAATTGTATAATTCCAGAAGTGTGGCGGCCAAATCCTGGCAGAAGACCTTATAGAAATTGGCAGGAAACCCATCGGGTCCAGGAGCTTTGTCTGGTGAGAGACTATGAATGGCCTCTTCCACCTCCCTCTGGGACAAGGGCAGAGAAGAGAGGCTATTTGATCATCCGAGGGCGAGGATAGATTGACCGAAAAAATTTTCTAAGACTGACTGGGAAGAGGGGATGCCTTGGTACCATAAAGATTCTGGTAGAACTCTTTAAAGACTGCCACAATGTCCCTGGGCACTGTTTTGACAGACCCGTCCTTGGTCCTCCAGAGCTGGAACTAATCTAGAGTTCTCTGTTTCCTTAAGCACAATGCCAGAAGCCTGCTCGGCCTCTCCCCTGATCTAAGTGCCCTAGCCTTAGTTCTCAGTAGAGCAAACTCCGTCTTTTCACGAATTAGACCCTCGTACTCATTTTTAAGTTTGTGCAGCTGTTCTAAACTGCTCAACGATTTAGGTAGCCAGAGAATCCTCTGCTGCCTTAATCTGACTTGAGAGGAAATAAGATTTTCAGATCTGAGTTTCTTTCTCCTGGAGGAGATTTTAATAAATTCTCCTCTCAAGAAACACTTTAACGAGCACCAAAGGATGTCCATCCTGGCCACCGAGCCCCGATTTGTGTCCAGATAGTCTCTGATAAGAGATCCAATTTGGGTAAGGGAGTGCTCATCCTTTAGTATCTGGGTGTTAAGTTTCCAAATCGTATCTCGTTGTGTTAGAGACAGGGGGGTGAGACTGAACCAAACTAATGCGTGATCGAAGATTACTATAGGTTCAATACCTGCAGAGGGAACCTTGGTCATAAGAGAGGTACTTATTAGAAAATAATCTAACCTCGACCAAGAATTATGAAGCGGGGAAAAAAAAGTGTAGCTTTTATTGGAGGGGTGTAGGGTCCTCCAGGGATCCACTAAACCCAACATGCTGCTCATATCCCTCAACGCCAATTGTGGCGGAAGTAGTGGCCTTAGTGGTCTGAAGGTTTTATCCAGCTCCTGCGTTGGTGCTATATTCCAGTCCCCCCCCAGGATCAAGGGGGCTGGCAGAAAGAACTAAGTTTGTCAATTAACTGCATAAAAACTGACATTCCCTCCAACTGGACCGTACACGGAACCTAAGACTATGGTAGAGTTATAAAGAATCCTTGCCAATATATATCTACCCTCTGGGTCTCGGGTGACCTTGGGTCGGACTGAAGGGTATACTTTTCTTTATCATAATAGCGACCCCTCTAGCCTCCGATGAGTCTCCAGCCACAAAATTGGGAGAAGCCTCTGACTTTCAGTGTGTTAATTTCAGCCACCGTAATATGGGTCTCTTGCAGACACAGAATGTCAGCCCCCAATACCGAGCAATTAACCAGGATGCGGGATCTCTTCTTGACATCCCTGATCCCTCTCACATTCCAACTAATCAATTTAATTGCACCCCTAACCATACTCTAAAATCCAAAATAATTCCAGACAAATTGAACCCTGTAACCCCCTCTCACTCCATACAGTGGTGACACCCTCTAACCACCCACCAATATACCCCCAAATATCCTTCCTACTAAAGAAGGTGAAGACAGAACTGGTGGAACTAAGAAACCGCCAAACCGTAAAACAAAACCCAAGTTGCATGCGATGAGCAAAACTAGGTGGCGGTCCCCACAAATCACAGCCACAACACCCATGAACAATACTACCCCCCTCACCCCAATCCAACTATTACATTGAAAAATGAACATTATATATTAACATTCCAATTATTGACAACCAGAGTAGCCAGAAAGTCCAAAACATCCCCACTTCCTTCCCCCCCTCCCCAGGGTATCCCAGGTCTCCCCTCATAGTGCCCATATAGAACGAAACACCAAACTTAAGACCCCAGAACCAAACAACCAGCCCCCCAACTATGAGGAGAACAGTGTTTATTGTAAAAGTACTCCTTAGTGGTACCCAGACCTTCCCTAACAGGTCGCAAGGCATGGCACTAGGCTTGTCCTGCATGCGAGCCCTCCCGCCCCTCCCCAGTAATAGAAATGCTCAGTCGCTACCTTGGGGAGTACAGAGCCATCCCTCCAGCTCTCCTAAACAGCCCCAGGAGAAAATAAGGTGGGTAACAGTACCTGGAAAATTATGTATGAAAGCCCTTGCCATCTTGGTCCTGCTCAGTTGAGATCCGGAGGATTGGAAGGAAATTGCACGGGGACCAAGTACTCAATGGACCAAATCAGTCCGACCGTAAATAGGTCCTCCGGAAACTGCTCCCATACACAGCAGTTCCCCCTAGAGGATCGAGGAGCGAGGACGCAACGGGATACAGAAGCAGGCCGACTAGGCCTCTCGGCCTCCAACTACTAGGCCTACCACCACGCGGACCCCGGGAGGCGCACCCCAATGGAAAGCAGAGGCAGCCACCCCCAGAAATGCCAGCCACCTACCGAACTCCAGTGACAAACCCAGTAAGTGAAACCTCGATTAAGCCAAAAACCAAGGAATTAGGAACAGGGAAATAAACTTTAAGGGGTATCTAGGTTACTGCAAGCCTTCACCTATCCCAACATTTGTACATTTTCCAGTCATTCACTTCTCAGTCACTTAGTAGGGAGTCCCTTAAACAAATCGGGGAGCAACTTAGACAGTCCAGTCATCGCCTCCTCGGGGTTGTCGTAGGGGTACCAAACGCCATCCACCTGTACCATCAATTTTGCAGGGTAGTTCATTCGGAATGCTTTCCCAGCCGCGATCAGCTTATTCACTACGGGGTGAAATGCAACTTGTTTTTGTCGCACCTCTCTGGGTAAATCCTGGGTAATCCTCAGTTTAACTCCATTCCACAAGATGGACTCCAGCTCTTTAACTTTGGTCAGAACGTGCTGACGATCCAGGTAGCTCAAAAATTTAATAATTAGGGGTCTGGGGGGAGCATTCGGAGGAGGCCTGGGTCTGAGGGATCTGTGGGCTCTCTCTATATGGTATTGTTAGTGGGTAGGTGAGGGGCCCACCACTTTATTAAAAAACTGCTGGATAAATCTTATGGTGTCTCCCCCCTCTTCCAGCTCTGGGAGCCCCAGGATTAACTCATTGTTTCGTCGACTTTGTCCCTCCAGATCTTCGGTCTTCAGCTGGAGTTTTTGAATTTGCTGACGAAGTTTAACAATTTCAGGATCTATTTTCTGTTGCCATTTCTCCACAGACACAATTCTGGTTTCCGAATCCCCAACTCTCCTCGAGAAGTCTGCATAGTCTTGCCTCATTGATTTAATTTCTTTGGAGATCTCTTGCAGGGTATCCTTGAATGGGGAAAGCTCTTCCAAAAAGCGCTCTTCTGTTAAGGTGGTACCAGCTGCAACATTAAGACCTCCACCAGTTGGATATTTAGTGGCTGAAGAGGGGTTGGACCCAGCGTTCTTGGCTTTTTTGGAGGCTTTTTCTGGTGTAGTAGGTGGGGTGTGCCTGACTCCTGAGGCCTTCATTTCAGTGTCAGTCATCGCGATCTTCAAACAGGCAATCTACACCCCAATCTCTGTACACTGAAGTCTCTTGATGTAGATTAGGTGTTTAGACCTCATTTAGTGCTGAATTAGTGGCTTTGGCTTGATGAAAATTGAAGATTTGTGAGGGGGAAAGCGGGAGCTCTGAAGCAAGCAGCCTCTCAGCACCACTGCATCACGTGACTCCTTTTATATCCCTAAAGGTGATGTTGCAGTCCCTGCATGAAATCACCTTTTGGCCAGGAGCTGAAACTTTTCTCTGCCATTGTTCATGAGATGAAGTCATAAGAAGGCTATGTTCTTAATTTGGGGTCAAAATATTTAAAACAAAAAAGTTATGAGGTTATGGTGAATTTTGCAAATGCAGGCTCATAAGTTTGGTAACATTCAATATTTTTAATCCAAATTTTCAACATAGCCATTTTTAAAGCACATCAAGGATGTGACAGCTGTCATTTTTCAACTCCTGCCCAAAATGTGTATTTGCATCCCGAGGATTGATTTCACAGTATCTGCATGAAATCACTTTTTGGCAAGGATTTGAACATTTGCTCTGCCCTTCTTCATATGGCAGGGGCATAACAAGGCTATGTTGAAAATTTGGTGTACTAATATTACAAAAACAACACATTTAGGAGCCTATGTTACATTTGGCTAATGAAGGCTTGTAACTTTGGTAATTTTCAATATTTTTTACAAAAATTCCTTGCCTGCAGCCCTATCAGCTCTGGTCAGAATTTGTTTTGCTATGGCACCAACTTAACTGTTTTGTCTCCATACCTTTGACTACAGATGAACTAATCAGCCACAACTTGCCTTAATAGCCCAAAGGGCGACTAGAATTAAAATGTGGCTTATTGCAAAGTGTGACAGTATACTTTATACTGCTCCTTTGTATTTCCATGCCTGAATGCAGTTTTGGTTATTTCTTAAAATATTTTCAGTATAACCATGAATTTACATGAGCTTTGGTATAAAAATGATTATGTGGTACTGTTCTTGGGAATTAGAGCACTGCATCTTTAAAGTTTCACTTTTTAATGGATGCACTTCTATGCTGAAGCTCCCCCCTCCCCTGATGGAGGCTCAGAGTGAGCCAAAGCACTAGGGTAGTAGCCATGCCTGTTGTTTCTTTTGGGTGCAGCAGTATGAATTAAAATCTTTAAACGCAATCCTACACTGCCAGTGCTTAATTTGAACAGTGCCTTGCCTTTCTTTGCGTTTACTTATCTCTTGCTTTGGCTTTTAGGAAAAGACAGCAGCTTGGGGACCCAGCCATGTGTTTTTCTTCTGTGTGACTTTCAAACTCCAGAACTGCATGAGCATGGTAATCACAATAGATGCTGAAAAGGCATTTGATAGGCTCAGCTGGCAGTACCTATTTGAAATTCTGATCAACTTTGAATTCAGCAAAAACTTCGTACAGAATCTGCTAGCCCTGTACAACAGCTCCATAGCTAGGGTGGGGGTTAATGGCACTAAGTCCCAGAAACTGGAGCTTAAATATGGCACCCGGCAAGGCTGTATGATGTCCCCTCTCTTGTTTACTCTGAGGATGGAACTCCTCACCACTAGCATCTGAGAATCCTAAGAGATTAAAAGTATCTGAGTCAGCCTAATAGAACATAAAATATCACTATTCGCAGATGATATCCTCCTGTTTCTCAATGACCCAGTGACTCCTCCCATTTTAAGCTTTTGCAGCAATTTAGTGACATCTCTGATTTCAAGATAAATTATGACAAGACAGGGGCCCTACAGCTTGGGGGCCCTAGCCTTAATGATGAACTGAGTAACTTGCTGCTTAAATGGGCGAAGGGAGGGTTCTGGTACTTGGGCATAAATATTACCAAAAATGCATCACTGCTCTTTGATCGTAACAGTAAAGCAATCTTAGAGAAGTTACAGAGGGATCTCGACAGATAGATGGTGCTACCTCTCTCCCTAGGGGGCAGAGTAGAAACCATTAGGATGAGCATACTTGTCCGATTTCTCTATGTTTTCAAAATGCTACCAATCACTGTCCCAAATTCCTTTTGGAAGCAGTTAGAGAAAGCCACCTCCCAATTCATATGGGATGGCAAGTATCATAGAATTAGCTATGCCCTCTTACAAGCCAGGAAGGAATGTGGAGGGCTGGCCTTACCTAATATGAAAGAATATTATTTAGTAGCACAGGGTACCCTGATATGAGCCATGATGTTGAAAAATAGTAAGGCACAAGATGGCCAGAGGGGGAGCAGGCTTAAGTGCTTGACTGCAGTTTGGACTTGGTACCTGTCCTGCCCACCTCCTTCATCAGAAGAATTAAGACCCCAGACCAGTGGACCACACATATATGATCCAAATGTGGATATGATACAGAAACAAGATGGACAAGGCAGCACACTTCAGTACCCTTTCCCCAATTCAAGGAAATAGTGTTTTTTGCCCTAGGGCTTACTGACCCAGTGTTTACCAGATGGGCAATGAATGGGTTGAGTGAATGCAGGGACCTCAAGAAGAACAGTCAGATGCTCTGTTTTAAACAATTACAGCAAAAATACCACTTATACAGAGAGGACTTTTATAGATGTATTTGGAGTAGATCACACTTTCAATCCCAGAGCGGCTGGCTGCATGCAGAATGGAGCCCACCATGCTAGTAAAATACCTAAGAAATGAATGGAACAGGACCTCAGACTCTTACCAGCTCTTCTACTTACAGTATACATGCTGCTACAAGAGGCCAAGATGCAGACAATGAGTTTGGTCTGGCAGGGCTGGGAAGCTGAGTTCCAAACCCAGATCACAGCTCAAATACAGGCAGTGATATGGCAGGAAAACCACAAATCAACATATTCTTTCCAGTGGAGAGAATATAGATGGAAAACCAACGTGATGGTCTTTAGAGTCCCCGTAATAACAGCCCACTACATGCCAGAAAGATCTGAAAGATGTTGAAGGGATTGTAGGGCAAAGGGTAACCTTCACCACATCTTCTGGAACTGCCAGAAACTCCAGCCTTACTGAGAGGAGATAGCCGAGGCATGCTCAGACATTCTGGGCTCCCTGCCAGTCAGATTAGAAAACTTGATACTAGGGCTCCTTCTATAAGAAGTCTGCACTCCCTCAAAAATAAATAACTGTACCATACACTAGTTATAGCAGCCCAAAAAATGATAACCAGGCACTGGCTCTCCCCCAAGATTCCATCCAAGGGAGAATGGACAAACCTGGTGGAAGAAATACAGGTGATGGAAGATGTGTATGTCACAATCAATCTTCCTTATGATGGCAACGATCTTAATGTATTAACAAGATAGCAAAAGTGGGATACCTGTTTTAATTGTGTAAACAGTAGTAACACAGGGAGTACCCAAATTATATGATTACCGGCTGCTATATTTGATATTTATGTGGAGCTGAGACTCGTCCTGTTTCCATCAACCCTGGGTGTGAAGATCTAGACAATGAGCTCCCCATCTGAGTAGGGATGCGTCTGTGGTGTTGGTAATCTGAAATTCCAGTGGGGCAAAAGGGGAGCCCTTCTGAAGGTTGTCCTCCTGCATCCACCAGGTGAGTGACCATTTTAGAGGTTCCGTCACCTTGATGTGAAAGGACTGCGGATGTGTGGTCGGGGACCACTGAGTACTGAACATCCACTGAGTAGTTTTCATGTGGAGGTGAGCCAGAGGCACAGTGAACACTGAGGATGCCATGAGACCCAGCATCCACTGCATCAAGAGGGCTCGAACTGAGTCATTCTCTCTGAAGAAGTGGGCCATCTGAAGGGTGCCAATCCTTCTGTCCCCTGGAAGAAAAGCTTTTGCACTGGAGGTGTCCAAATGGGCTCCTATGATGAGGAGCTGTTGGGGAGGGTTGTAGTTGTGACTCTTCCAGATTCCACAGAATTCTGATCGATGCAAAAAATGTGGAAGTCATAGCCACTGCTTCCTGAGTCTCTTGTCTGGAGGGACTTGCTAGAAGCCAGTCATCCAGATATGGGAACACTTGAATTCCAAGCTTCCTGTGATATAAAGACTCGAGGCACTGAGGATAGCCTGAAGGGCAGGACTCTGAGTTGGCAGTGTTGACCCAATGCCACAAATCTGAAATACTTGTGGTGGTTTGGGTGTATGAGAACATGTTGGTAGGTGTCCTGCATGTCCAGGGAGGCCGGCCAGTCATTTTGATGAATCAGGGGTAACAGAGTGTCGAGTGATATCATCTTGAATTTCTCCTTGTGAAGGAATTTGTTTAACTTCCTTAGATGAAGAATAGGGTGCATGCTGCCTGTTTTCGTTGGAACTAGGAAGTAATAGGAGTAGAAACCTGTGTTCCATTGATTTAGCAGAACTACCTCTTCTACTCTGTTGTTCAGAAGGCCTTGAATCTCGAAAGCAAGAAGGTCTGACTGAGAGACAGACAGCGTGCACTGTCATTTGGGTGGACGATCTGGAGGAGTTTCTGAAAGATTTCTAGAGTATCCCTCGTGGATTATCCTGAGCACCCATTTGTCTGAAGTGACGGACTTCCATTGGTTGTAAAACTGATTCAGATGCCCTACAACTGCCGAGGAAGAGTCCCCCTCAGACAGCTGAGGTGGGACTTGGGCTGGAATCTCAGAGGGTAGCACTAGGCGCTTTTGGGTGCTGTGCCTTCTGTTCTGTTTTCTTTTGTGGCTGGGGGGCTTGATTTTTGGTGAAGCCCCCTCTGCCTTTGCCATGAAAGGACTGACAGTTATGAAACTGCTGCTGGTTCCCACCCCACTGAGGGGAGGCAGAAGATGGTCTGGCCATTTAAATAGCCGTTCTAGTTTTATGTGTTGCCTCTAGTGCCTGCACGACTTGAGGTCCAAACAGATACTTTCTGTCAAATGGCAAACTCATAACTCTCTGCTGGGCATCATTTGTGAATCCCGATGTCCGTAACCACGAGTGGCATCGGGTACATATACCCACTGCTGCTGCCCTGAAAGCAGTGTCGAAGGCATCCATAGTGACTTTAAGCCACTGATTGTTGGATTCAATGCCTCTAGTAATGGTCTGGAGAAGCTCTGTGTTAATGTCTGACTCTGGAAGAGCTTCTACAGTGGCTTTGAGCGAATGCCAGAGGGTAGACTCATAATGAGAGAAATAACCCTGGTAGCTAACTATGCGCATACCCAGGATGGAGGCAGTGAAAACTCACTTCCCCAAAGTGTCACTCTTACGAGATTCCTTATTTACTGGAAGTGCCATAGATTCTTGAGGAAGAACAGCTTTGTCATTCTCTGCCAAGACAACTATGACATCAGCAAAAGCTTGCAAAGCCAGAATAGGACAATCCTTGGAAGGGGCGTATTTCCTATCTATGGATTTGGCCACAGAAGAAATAAGCGCCAGATTATCCCGCACCATTTGTGAGAGAGTCTCAAAAGAGGGTTGCACAGGAGGAGTCAATTCCACAGGAATGTCTGGAATGTGCAGATACTGCAGATGCAGCAATTTCCCAGGATCAATCTCTGAAGTCTGGAGTGAGAGAGAGATTGGTATTCATGTTCTTTTTTTTTTTTTATCCTGTATATTTGCTGCTCACGTCCACCAAGGATCTGCCTGGTCATGGACCCCTTATACCCCCACTTTCATTAGGCCTTGACTTCAGACAGCCCCGGTGTACCCCCTCGGTGTGGGGTCGTGACACCTAGGGGTATCAGTGCCATGATTTATGGGACTAGAATCGTGGAACCAGCCCCGAATGCTGATTAGGGCAGAGGCAGGTTTCATAGAGGCAGGCGCAAGCTGTATTTTCTTTTCTTGTTTTTCCCAGAGGGGCAGAGATGTGCACTGACGACCTGCATCTGTCCCACCCCTCTACCTCTTTCAGACGCTGGTGCTAGTGATTCCTCCCAGCCTCCACTAGGAGTCCTCATGCACTGGACATTCTCCCCAGCCCTCCCCCAAAGAAGGAGAGCAGCCCAGAGGTGTTCGATCCTGCTTTCCTGGCTGGCCCTCCAGTTCCCTGGGTCCGTTCCTGAACCCAGGTCACTGGCGTCGCAAGCGAAAATCCAACCACTGTGCTGACGGGCCAGCTGATATTCATGTTCTTAAGCAGAGACTTAAAGGAAAGGTTCTTGACCAGAGGCTCTGCTGGAAGAGGTGGTTTATTAGCCACCCCCAGAGAAGAATCATCATCAAAGTTGTCTCCCAAATCGAAGATCAGGATCAGACTCAATATCATCTCCTACTAGCCCCAGAGGGACAGAGTATATAGGAAAGGGAGGAGGAGGAGGAGTTCTGTGAATCAGAATTGAGAACCCTGGTGCCTTATGCAGCACTGAAGGTGCTCCCATCACTGACACAGGGTGTGGCATCGAAAACACTGGTGGTGCCGGCAGAGGACATGGCACAGGATGCAGCGCCAGCATCAGAGGAGCCAGTGCTGCACCCAGTGCCATAGGATCAGAGGCTCCTAACACCCCACTTGGGGAGAAAGGTCTGAGAAATTCAGCAGGAGAAAATGGCACCTGTGCTGGCCCCTGCACCACAGCCATATGAGGGGGAAAAGCATCAGACTGTGGCATCAATAGCACCAGAGAAGGTGCCGCGTGAGCAGGAAGTCCCAACCGCCCTGCCCACAGGCCCAAGACCAGTAGGCCCGAAGGCCCTGGCAATGTACTCACCGGTTCAGGCAGGTGGGACAACCACTGAACCCATTGCTCCATAACAGGGGCCCAATGATGACACTGCTCACCAAAGGATGGGGGCGGGGAGGGACTCCAGAGTCAAGGATGCTGGTCACAAGGAACAGGGTTCATAGGAGACCCCGGAGGAGTCAGAGTTGAATCCCTGCCCCTCACCACTGATGATCAATGCACAGACATACCAGAAGGTGACCTCGAGTGGCACCATTCCTTTTTCGACCAGAAGGCTGAAGAAGAACTCGAGGGCGAGCGTTGCTGAGTCCTCAATGGAGATCAAGAATGGGACTGCTTCTTTTTGTGCTTTCAGGAGGACCACCCATCCTCCCAAGCACCAGACTGCTGGTAGTCAGACCCCACCTCCAAAGAGGGCGGCGGACCAGGCCCAGCCCTGCTGAAAACACAGGTTTCAAGTGAAGTCTCCCTACCATCACCTGCCGAATTTCATGGTCATCTCCGTCGAAGGATGGCTGAAGACTTCTTTCTTGACAAAAATTACTTTGCTGTTCAGTTTTTTACTGAAATAATAAAATAAATATAACTTAATCAAATACTTAAATGACTATAGCTGCTGTCATATAGATGTGAAGATTTGACTCCCGGTGGGCTAGCGACATCGTCACTGAAGTGCTCTCGACAGCAGGGAAAAAAGGAACTGAGGCAGTTGGAGGTTCAACGCCAAGGTAGCCTATATAGCCCCACCTAGGTGCAGGCCCTCCTGAAGATTTTTAGCTCCCATTGGGTCCTAGCACCTCCGACATAGTCCCATTACTGTGAATGAGTGGTGGAGACTTTAAGGCCAGGAAGATCCTGAGTTATCTGGCTGGCAGGTGATAGCTCTTCTGCTGCACTAGACAGCTGGCTTGATCATCAGCTCTAAGACAAGAAATTTGATCCCTCTGCTAGCCTACAGTAGATACTGTACAGCAGAGTAGAATCTCCTGAAAATTATACAAAATTACTTTGTTGCTGGCAGCTTTTATTTTCTTACACTTTATTATGGACATTTCACAAAGTAAAGTATATGTACTGTACCATACCATGAAGTCAGATCCTAAGACATAGACAGATAGATAGAAAGATAAATAGATAGATAGATAGACAAACAGACAGACAGATAGAGACAGACAGACAGGCAGACAGATGGATGTTAAACTTTGAATTGATTTCCTACTTGCACAAAAACTGTTTCTATCTATACATATTTCTGGTTATACATTGCACATGTAAATTGTGTTTTCTGTTATTATACTGCTTCCATGTTAATTCTAATTTATGATCATTCAGAGTACAGAGTTCCAAGTTTGATGCTGAATACACAGAATTACACAGACTGTACTGTATATCCTGTGAATGAATGGCTTTTTATGATAGCTATGGCCAGGGCCCCTGGTGTTCTGTGGCAGAATTTTCTGATTTCTGCGGCAGGACTCCTTGTTTTCTGCAGCAGCATTTTCTGATTTCTGTGGCATGATTTATTCACTTCTCTGGCAGAATGCAGTCCTGTCATTGGCTAAATATGATGTGATGTCATCGATGACATCATATGCTGAGCATAGAGGAGGGGCTTCAGGATAAACGAGATGGGAAAGAAAGCCTGACACTATGGAAAAACAGTATATTTATATGAAAATTCACCGAAAACAGTGAATTCTGCGGCACTATATATATTCTGCGGCATGATGCAAATTCTGCAGCAAATTCCGCAACCACAGAACCGCAGAATTCCAGGGGCCTTGGCTATGGCTAGAAAAAAAAATATGTTGCTCCTCAGATTCTTCTGGGAAACATCAGGGTCAATATAACTCCCTGTAGACCACTATAAAATTATAATCTGATAAATATTCAATCACAACAGTCAAAATACTATATATACAGTATAGAGATGGATGGATAGATACATACTGTAGATAGATAGACAGATAGATTGATAGACAGATCTTAATATGTACTGTATATGTGTGTGTGTAAATATATATATATATATATATATATATATATATATATATACATACAGTATATATATATATATATATTATAGTCCCACGGTAGTGGCACTATAGTTAGGGTTGCACGGCCACTTCTATAATAAACCCTAATGTTTGCACTTTAATAACTTTGCAACTGTTTGTCTGATTTGCCTGACATTTTACATATGTCATCTAGTTCCGTAGCACTCTGGATCTGGCAAGCTTAGTTCTGGTTGGATGTGTGGTTGTGGAGTTGCGGAGTGCCAACATGTGTGAAAAATCATCACATTTTGACAAATTCTTGTCTCTACAGCCCAAACGGTTTGTGGTTCTGGTCTGAAATTTTCAGGGTATATGGAGACTGGGTCACGGAAGTGCCTTTTGAAGATTTGGTGAAAAAATATGACTCTGTTCAAAAGTTATTAAACATCTAAGTTTCCCATTATAGCATATGGGAAAAAATATATGCTAGGCACAAAAACATTCATGAAAGCACTTTTTACTGTTGCAAATTGATTTTGTACTTTCATGCTACCACCATTTTGTATTCAGTTAGCGACAGGAAAAAACACTGTAATTCAAAAAATACTGGCCCTTGGTAAACACCACCAGTTGTGCTTTCCTAATCAGGGCCCAAGGAACACAATCCTGAAATTAGTTTTTAAAAATAATGCCTGGAAATACGTTTTCTCAGTTTTTCCATTGGTACTTTCACAAATTTATGAAAGTACTTTCACAAAACTGTGAAAGTTTTCATGAAATTTATGCAAAATTTTGTGAAACTATCACAAATTTTGCAAAAGTACCCCATGCCAAAAAACTGTTTATTTGCCACTTCATAGCAATAAAAACATTAGGACTTTTGGGCTGAAATTTTCAGGGCAGCAAGGGCTTGCACCACAGATGTGCCTTTTGCTGGTTTGGTGAAATAATATAAAACAGTTACATAGTTATAGAATTCCAAAGTTTTGAAATTTCCCATGGGATAACATTGTGGTGGCTCACGCCTCCTTTCAGCAGTTATATCTCAAAAACGGTTTGAGATACAGATTTTTTGTTAAGCACAGCTTAGTACACCTTAGGTGTACAAAGTATACATGCAGGTTGCCAAGTCATGATTATAACTGTGGTGGGATTTTTTCCAAACTTCCTATGGTTACTGAGATATTGCCACATTTGCAGCACAAGGGTTATTTGGAATGTCTCTAGGCCTGCACTATGTCTCTATCCTTATGGGTAGATGGGAGCACAGGGCCCAGAGGGCCCTACACTCCCACATATGGATACCATTATGCAATACTGGGAGCACAGGGCCCTCCATAATGCAGTGCTGGCAGTGCAGGGTTCCCACAGGGAGATGCAAGATCATTAAAATATCTCTACACTGATATATAGATGGAAGTGCAGGGCCTGAAGGGCCTTGCACTCCCACATGAAAATCAGAGACAATTTCAAAATGCATGAATGATGGGAGCACAGGGCCTGGATGGACCTGCACTTCCACAACCACATACGAGTAACATTACTCTTTCTCAAAAGAAAGGAAATTAATTGCAAAAAACTCTCTCAATGGATCATTTAGCATTGATATTACAGTGACATAAGTTTGGAAATTCGATGTTAGGATTACCAACCCTACCACCACACCCTCCACACATCAACAGGTGTCGGGTGTGCCTTGGAGTCATCGGGTCTAACTTTCACCCCATTCTCCTATACTGTAGCATGTCAGCTTCCTTACACATGGAATGGGGTGAGTTAGTCCCGATGACCCCAAGGCACACCCGCCTTGTTGGCATGTGAGGGTGGGTGGGTGGCAGGGTTTGTAACCCCACACTGAGTTTCCAAACTTTTGCTGCTGTAATATCAACCTTAACTGATGCATTAATGGAGTTTTTGTAATGAATATATATATATATATATATATATATATATATATATATATATATATATATTATATATATATATATATATATATATATATACACACACACACACACACACACACACAGTGGCATCCCCAGGATGAAACCCACATTTAAAGCACTCTGCAGTATGCTGCAGCAGACCTACTGAATAAAGCAATTTAATTTCAATGGCAATTAGTCCCCTTTATCATGTAGGAAACTATGGCTTTCACATCATCCTGGCAGTGTCACATTTTCCTGAATGACAATAGGGACTAATCGCCATTGAAATTACACTGCTTTATTAAGTAGGTCTGCTGCAGCATTCTGCAGAGTGCTGCAAAATATTGTAAAATTGGGTTTCATCCTGGGGATGCCACTATATATATATATATATATATATATGTATATGTATACCATGGGGTGAGACCACTTTCAGTGAGAGAAAGATGTTTGGGGGATGTTAGGTTCATTCAAGTTGTGTTCATGCTGGTGATGTGTTGTGGTAGTGTGTGTGTGAGTTTGTGTGAATGGGTTGATAAAGAGGGCTGCTATTGGTTGATGTTTCTGTGTGTGTGTGAGTGTGTGTGTAGATTGGATGTGGTGTGTTCTGTTTATTGATTGGGTATGTGGGGGGAGGTTTTCACCTTTGGTGCTGGGAGAGATAGTGCTGATTTGTGTTGGCAGGTATGCCTATTTATTCGTGGATATTAATATTACATTTATTTACACATTTTGGGATGCATCTTTTTATGCTTGGTGCACATTTCACATTTGTTGTGGTGCTCGCTATGTTATTTCCACAGGAGCGTTTGGTACAGCAGTGTCGCTATTGCGAGATACTTCCATGTTTATTTTTTACTTATGGAACAAGTGTTTGAAATTAAACAAGCTGGTAAATAATACATTGAAAGCGTTCTATAAGTAAAATAATGTAATATTTCTTGTTCTAAGTTTAGAGATGTAAATCAGATGACTGTTGTTCTTCACAGCCGGAATCCAATGATATTACTCGTTGTCCTTTACGAGGGTAGTTCTGATACTGGTGTCCTGAAAAAAAGAAGAGAAAATATTAGTTGTTAGGTATTATTGCTTTACATGGTTTTGTGATATGTTTTGGGAACTGCAAAAGTACCCTGTATTATGTTAAATGTTACATTTGAAGCATTTATAGTTAGGTTGTAGAAACACACTGGTATTCTGTCTAAGCTAGCTGGTAGTTGTGGTTTGGTTTCTGTCGCTTGTTTAGAAGTGCTGGGTTGGTTTTCCGATTCATTGCTTAGGATTTTGCAGATTTGTTTCTGTTTGTTGTCATTATGTTTGCTGTACAGTGGCGTGAAAAAGTATTTGCCCCCTTCCTGATTTTCTCTATTATTGCATATTTGTCACACTGGATGTTTTCAGGTCTTTAGACAAAATATAATATTAGATAAAGGGAACCTGAGTGAACAAATAACGCTTTTTTTTTTTACTTATTTCATTTATTTAATGAAAAAGTTAACCAACACCAACTGGCACTGTGTGAAAAAGTAATTGCCCCTAGTTAAATCAACCCAATTAAAGGATAATTAGAGTCAGCTGATTGAACACAGCCAGGCTTGATTACAGCCAGCCCTGCTCAATATAAACCTCACTTATTTTGGCCCTTACCATCAGAGTCCCGTTGCCAGCACAAAGATTCAACCAGCACATTATGCCATGATCAAAGGAAGTTCCTGAAAAGATCAGAAAAAAGTTTGTTGCCCTCTTTCAGTCTGGAAAGGGTTACAAAGCTATTTCTAAGGCTCTGGGACTCCATTGAACCACAGTGAGAGCCATAATCTCCAAATGGAGAACACTTGGAACAGTAGTGAATCTTCCCAGGAGTGGGCAGCCTGCCAAAATTACTCCAAGGGCACAGCGTAAAATCATCCAGGAAGTCTCAAAGGATCCTAAAACAACATCCAAAGAACTGCAGGCTTCTCTTGCCTCAGCTAAGGTCAGTGTTCATGACTCCACAATCAGAAAGAGACTGGGCAAAATTGGCTTCATGTGAGAGTAGCAAGGCAGAAATCACTGCTAACCAAGAAGAACATAAATGTTCATCTCTCATTTGCCAAGAAGCACCTGGATGATCCACAAGCCTTTTGGGAAAATGTTCTATGGAAAGATGAGTCCAAAGTGGAACTTTTGGACGACATGGATCCCATAATGTCTCAAAAGCAAACACAGCATTCCACAGTAAGAACACCATACCAACAGTCAAACATGGTGGTGGTAGTGTGATGGTGTGGGGATGCTTTGCTGCCTAAGGACCTGGATGACTTGCCAAAATTAAAGGAACCATGAATTCTGCTCTGTACCAGAAAATTCTTAAGGAGAATGTCCGTCATCCTTCCGTCAGCTGAAGCTGAAGCGTAGTTGGGTCATGCAGCAAGACAATGATACAAAACACAAAAGCAAGTCCACATCAGAATGGCTAAAAAGAAGTAAAATTAAAGTTTTGGAGTGGCCTAGTCAAAGTCCAGACTTAAACCCAATAGAGATGCTGTGGCAGGACCTGAAACGAGCAGTTCATGCTTGAAAACCTACCAAATGTTACTGAATTAAAGCAGTTCTGCAAGGAAGAGTGAGTTAAAATTCTCCACAGCGATGTGAAAGACTGATATTGAATTATAGGAAGTGTTTGGTTGCAGTCATTGCAGCTAAATGTGATGAACCAGTTATTAAGTGTAAGGGGCAATTACTTTTTCACACAGTGCCAGTTGGTGTTGGTTAACTTTTTTCATTAAATAGGTGAAATAAAAAATTAAAAAACAAGTGTTATTTGTTCACTCAGGTTCCCTTTATCTAATATTACATTTTCTCTAAAGACCTGAAAACATCCAGTGTGACAAATATGCAATAATAGAGAAAATCAGGAAGGGGGCAAATACTTTTTCACGCCACTGTATGTATTGATGGATTGTACCTTTTTGTGCATGATTTCCGTAGGGGCTATGTTTGCATCATTTAGTTTTTGTATGAGGTGTTCCCTCATTGAATGATTAGTTAGCTTGCGGTTGATATGCATTCCAGCCTATTCAATCATGTTTTTTACCACTCTGGCAATCATGTTGATTCCAAGTGGTTGGTTTTTAAACCAGCAGGGTGATTCAAGTCTGATGGGGTAATTTATTGCAAGCAGAAAAGGTGCATCTGGAGTATTTATTTTAGGAGGCCATTTTTCTTTATATTTTATGTAGTTTTTTACAGGACAATGTTTTGTATCTTGCACTTCATTTGCCCTGGGTTTAATTACTCTGGTGTCCTTTGGGTTTGATTTGGTACAGGTTTTAGTTTGTCATTCTGTAGACAGTACAAGGTAATAAGTGTTTTCACAGTCTTTTTTTAAGATTACATCTCCCCATCTAATGTCATGGGTCTCTGTATTACTGCATACTCCGAAATACATATTTAATGTGACCCACATGGAGTTTATCAGCGAATTAGGGGTTTGTGGTCCTAGTAAGTCAAGTGTGTACAGTTTCTCTAATATTGTGTCTGTTATTTCATCCGCTGCATGTGGCTTGTTGCCTAGTCCCATTTGTTGTAAATGTTTTTGTTTAGACAGGATTACCTGTCTTGTTCTTTCAAATTTTGGTGAGGTTGAAAGGGACTCTATGTATTTGTTTTCTCTCAGATGTCATTCTATACTTTGAAGGCAGGACCATATGGTGAGTGGTTCATATTCGGAGCCATTCTTTTTTGTGCAGTGATTAAATAGTGGCACAACAGTTCATCTAATTCATTAGGTTCTAAGTCTGTTATTGGCATAGTCATTTCTAAGTCCTTCAGGAGAAAAGCTTGTAGGTGTTTGACATCAGCATCCATTTTTTTTCTTTGTGTTGGAGTTTTTGGAGCTCAAAATGTAATTTTCTATATATTTGGGGTCTGGAAATAGCTTTTTTTATGTTTGGTTTCTGAGAGTCTTGTGTATTCAGGATAGTTGAGGCATGTTCAGAATCCTTTGGTTCCAATAATGGTTATGTGTCTGTCTTGAATTGCATGCAGAGATCATTTATTTCATCTGTTCTGTTTGGTATTTGGTTTGTTGTTTTTTTAGCAAGGTTTGTTGATCTGTGGCGTTATTACAGCAGTTTCTTGGGAATTTGGAAGATCTTCTGTTCGTAACATGTTTAGATGCGTCTAATTGTTTTTTTCTCGATTCGCAGGTCGATATTTCATAGTGCAGGCATCAGTGATCGAGTCAAGTTGGCTTTTGAAATGCAGCATGAGATATCTGCTGGTTGCTACAGTGAAAAGCACTGCTGCAAGTAAGTGTCATTATTTATGTTAATGGCATTGGCTAGATTGTAGGGAGTATTTGGGAAGTAGGCAGATTAGAGGGCTGTTAGTGAAGCTTTTACATGCAGGTTGCTGATGTCAGCAGAGTAGGTATAAATGGTATTTATTTTAACTGTGCTGTCATCAGCAGGATATGTTCCACTGCAGTGAAATCAACTTGATTTATCTCACTGGAATTGGTCTCAACCCCATGGTATAAACAGCACACATGATGTGCAGATCATGGAACATGAAAAATATTCTCACTCCTGCATCATGAGCACTGGATATTTCACTCATACCTTTGGCATTCATGAAATATCCAGAGCTCACTATGCAGAACTGACAATATTTTCCATATTCCACTCCTGCCCATCATGTATCCCTATATATATATATATATATATATATATATATATATATATATATATAAAAGACAAAGAGGCCTTTCGCACCATGCAATTCTGCTTAAAGTTGTACCAGCATAACATTCTGTGGTGATTTGCATATGCAGCCCATGATGCTTTGCATTGTGGGGCATGTGTGATTTATGTATATATATATATATATATATATATATATATATATATATATATATATATATATATATATATATATACATATACATATAGAGAGAGAGAGGGCTACAAGATGGGCAGGAGTATGATATGGAAAATATTCTCACTCCTGCAGAGTGAGCACTGGTACTCACAAGTGCCAAAGGCACTGGTGAGAATATTCAGAGCTCACTCTGCAGGAATGAGAATATTTTCCATAACACACAATCTGCACATCATGAGTGCTATTTATACAACGGGGTAGGAGCTTTTGAAATATTTTTTCTGCTTGGTTTCTGCTCTTTCTGTGTGTGGTGTGAGTGTGTGTGAGTTTTTCTGAATGGGCTAGGAGTCTTAGAAACACCGTGGCAGACATGTGAGTTTCCTTTGCAATGGTAATTGAATAAGTTGCAGGCTTCAGTGAGAAAAGAAACTGAAGCACTTTCATTTAGAATGTAGGTTGTAGTGAAGCTGATATTAGCACATTAATGGTCTGTGAGTCTCAGACTTGCAGGTCTCGGTGAGAAAGAGAAACTGAAGCAGTTTCATTTAGAATGCAGGTTGTTGTGAGTGAGTGGTGACATCAGCACAGTATGGATAAATGGCATTTATCGTCACAGTTCTGATGTCATCATCATTTATCACACTCCAGTGAAGATAGCTCCATTTATTGCACTTTAGAAGCTCCCACCCCTATTGTATGTGTGTATAAATATATATACTGTATATACTGTATATACACACACACTATATATACATATATATGTGTGTGTGTGTGTATATATATATATATATATATATATATATAGTTATTTATTTATTTAGTTTTGTTTACGGTAAGTGCACTAGCCAGTAGATGACTATTTTCGCACGACCCAGGAGAGTACAAGACAATACATATAGAAGGTGTTTACAGGGAAAAAATGACATTTGACAATACAGCTTGGAAGACAATAAATAATAGACAGTAAAGCAAAGTGCTTGGCATGAAGCATAAGTGACTAAATTAGCTATGTAGGCTCGGATAACAGTAAATGAGCATTGGCCAGCACTGTATGCAACAATAGCAGAAAGAATATAACAGTCAGCAGTGTAACTACAAATTCAGGTGCAGGTTCTAACATGAGGGAGTACGGTTTTTACAGCTAGATATAAAATACAACATGCAGGAGAGAAACAGGCATCTAAGCAAGTAACCATGTTTAGGAAGATAAGAGAGAAAGGGGAGAGGAGAGAGGGGTGTGACGTATGGGGTAGGGGGTTTCAATCAAGCGGGAGATTATGGAATTGTCCAGTGGAGATAGGCATGGGGCAGGGTTCATTGGCATGGTCAGGTGGGGTCAAAACAGGTACACTGATCAGCAGTAGCTAGGTAGCATCGTAGCCCACTTTTAAAGTGATAGTGGGATGTGGATTGCTTTAGAAACAGTGGCAGCATATTCCACATCTGAGGGGCAGCATGCCCAAAGGCCCCAGTGCCTTTGGTGGTGTGACACCTGGGTACCCTTAGTAGTGATTTGTCTATTGACCTCAATTCATGGTTTGAGGTGACGGGATGTAATAGCTCTGCCAGTGATGCCAGGGTTTCCAGCCTGATTATGGAGTCAGATAGACAACCAAGATGGTATTGTCTGGATGCAGAGGGGGAGAGCCAGCCAAGGTCGCTATAAAGCCGACATCGATGCTTGATCCAAGAGAATGATGGTGCATAATGACAGACATTATTATAGGTGACATCCCATTTTTGTAGTGCTGATTTGTGGGCAGCTGCCAGGATAAGGCACAGTAAGTCAGGGTTGGGAGTAGGATCCCCCTGGCAATGGCTAGCTTAGCAGAAGGCATTAGCATATAGCTTGTTCTGTAGGCAGCACCCAGTTTACAGTTTACTGTTTTACAGGTTGATTGAATGTGGAGGTTTAGGTCTAGAGATTGGTCGAGCAAAACCCCAAGATACCGAAATGAGGTGACTGCCTCTAGTGTGTTCCCATCCAGGTTGAGCACCATCAAGGGGGAGGGGTAGGATCTTAGTTTGGGGGTGGAGCCCAGGAGCATGGCTCTAGTTTTGTGTGTATTTAGAACCAGTTGATGGTTGCTCAGCCAGTTTTGAATACTGTTGTAGGCTGTGGTCAGAGATGAATTTAGGCAGTTGATGTTAGTAGAGCTGGCGTAGATGACCAGGTCATCAGCATAGAGAAGAGAGGAGCAAGTTGAGATGTTGTCTGGAATGTTATTTATGAAGAGGGAAAAAAGAAGAGGTCCCAGAATGGATCCTTGGGGAACTCCAATGTTGATTGTGGTGCTGTCCGATGTTGCGGAATTGAATTTCACTGCTTGGGTCCTGTTGGTTAAATAGCTCCTATACCAGTTTACAACAGAAGTGGAGAAGACTATGGTTTGAAGAGTGGACAGGAGTAGGGAGTGATCCACAAGATCAAAGGCCTTGGTAAGATCAATGAAGAGAGCGCCTGTTAGCTGTCCAGCATCCATGTTGGACAGAGTATCTGATGTGAATTTGGCCAGGGACATTGAAGTGCTATGGTTTTTCCTGAAGCCATGCTGCGTGTCACAGAGCAGGTTTGAAGTTTCCATGTAGTCCAGGGTTTGGGTGGCGACGAACTTTTCCAGTATTTTGCTCAGGATCGAGAGAATAGCTATCGGCCTGTAATTTGAGATATCATTTCTATCCCCTTTTTTGAATATGGGAGTTATCCTGGCAGTCTTCCGGAGGTCAGGCATGACACCACTGGAAAGGGATAGTGTGAAGATTTTGGCCAAGGTTGAGGCAATGAGATGGGTGGCCATCTTCAAAAGGCGGGGTTCAAGAGAGTCAGACCCTGGACTGGTGTTGCCGGAGACAGTTCTTAGTAGTTTTAGGACCTGCGAGCTGGTTATGGCTTTAAAGTAGAAAGACCAGGCTGGCGGAGACCCAGTTGGTGAAGCCGAGAGGCCTGTCGGCTTGCTTCAGTTGGTGGACTGAGATATGGTGGGTTCCTGTGGAAAGGTGGCGGTGTAGGGTGAGAGATCGGAGAACATTCTGTTGAAGGCATTCACTATGGTGTAAGAGTCATTGCAGTGGGCATCATTGAGGATCATCTCTGAGGGGGTTATAGATTGAGATGTGCCAAGGAAGGTCTTTATATGGGCCCAGAATTTCCGAGGGTCGTGGGCTGAGCTGGATAGCAGGTTCTGGCAGTACCTACTTTTGGCTTGCCTTATCTGCTTTTTGCAGGAATTTCTGTGTTGTTTATACGTCATGTAATCTGTAGGTAGGCCAGTGTTTTTGTAGTGCTTCTATAGTTTGTCCCTGTGCCGTAGCTGTAAGAGCAGGTCTTCGTGGAGCCATCTGGTTTGGTTTCCTCTGACTCTCCTTTTCACCTTTGGTGCATGTCTATTCTTGACTTCACTGAAATTGTTAAGGAAAGCTCGAACGGCATCCTCAACTTTATGAGCACGGTGGACTTCAGATCAGTCTATGGTGGAAACATCGTGAAGGAAGGCGTCTGCGTCCATGCCTGCAAAGTTAGTAAAGGTGACAAGGTGGGTTGGAGGAGATGGTGGGGCACCTGAGATCCATTGACAGAAAACTGGAGAGTGGTCAGTTATAGCATCTGCCAAGATACCAGCCTTGGCCACGTGCTCAAGTCAATTAGTGAGAATTCAATCAATAAGAGTACCTGGTTTAGATGGAGTTACCGTCCTAGTGTTCTCGGTTATGAGCTGGTACAGGTTAAAACTGTGAACTAAGGACATGAGGGCACAGTGAGAGGGACCCAACCAGTTTAGGTTTACATCCCCGAGTATTAGGGCCTCATTTAGGTTGACAGATTGTGATGTTAGATTTAGTAGGTCCTGAAATCCAGCCACTCCACCAGACGGTGGGTTGTAGATGCAGACTATGTGCAATTTCTTTGCACCGAGGGTGACAGTCGCATGAATGGACTCACAAGTCATTGGTAGGTCTCAAACCGGGGCTGTTGTGATACTGAGATGGTTCTTGTGGTAGAGTGCAATGCCACTGCCCCGTTTGGTACCAGGTCTGTCATGTCAGATAAGAGAGTAGCCCGGTATATCGCACAATGCATCAGGTATTTGTGGTTTTAGCCCAGTTTCGTGAGGCATAGTATGTCAGGTTTATAGACTTTGACCTATGCTTCCAGTTCAGCCATGTGGCTCATAAGACTCCTAATGTTCATGTGGACAATGAGAAGTCCTTTATTTTCTCATCCTGTTTGGATGGTGGCAGTGCTGCAGCTGGGAGGGCCTGGATTTGGTTCAATATCACCTGATAGTAGAAGCCCCAGTGATGCTAGGAATGTACGCCTTACCCTGCAGTAAGTTTTGGGTAGATGGTGCTTCCTGCCCAGCTTACTAAGGGCATGAAGCATGTAGTACGTGCATCCTTTTTTGTGGAGAAGATATTGCCATGTCGTGGCTGGGCAGCACTTGGAAGCCAGCATATTGGAGAACCTGAAATCCCCGGCTGTAGGACAATTTTGATTCAGTCTGCATGGTAGTGATAGTGAAATCCTATTCACACAAAGTAATATTAGTAGGATAGACAAGAGATATAGTGCCCTCGTTATGCCACTTGGGGCAGTGTGCCTGCAGAGATAGGTGGCATGATAGTTGGCAACACCGCCTAGACCTAGTGAGGGCTGCGAGCCAAGACTGTGATTGATCGGAAAAGAATTAGAGAACTGTAGGTAGGCAGAAAATGTGAGGCGTTTCGATCTTCAGTTCAACCTACAGAGTAGCAAAGAATTGTTCTCGTTTAGGTCTCGGTAACCAGGATCAAGTTGGTTAAGACCCAGCGTAAGAGAGGGGGGGAGAGAGAGAGAAAGAGAGAGAAAGAGAGAGGGGGGGGTAGGGGTAGGTAGTTTGGTGGGTCTCAGAGCAACCTGACCGGGAGGCTGATTCAGTGAGGTGTATTGCAGTGCAGCTAAAGTGGCTGAAATGGCTTGTTCTCCTACTGATGCACAGCTAGAAATAGAAAGATCACCCCCAGTGGTGACAGAATATAAGGAGCCAATGGGAAAGTGGACACTTAGTCATATGACCTATAGTATCCTATATAGCTAGAGGTCCGCCCAGGGTGGGTGAGGTGCTGGCGCGAAGCACTGGCGGGATGAATTTAGCACAGGAGGAGCTGTACCACTTGTTGAAAATTGCCTGAGGAAGGTGCTCTGCAAGCGGGGAGAGAGGCTGGCTCACAGCAGTGCTGGGCGGTCCAGGTCTTGAGCTGTCAGTAAAGGGCAGCCAAAATTGTAAGTCCTAGGTGAAAACAGCCGCTTTCAGTGAGAGGGTTCAGTCCAGGCAGCGTCTAGCACTTTAGAGACAAATCCGGCAGCTGAAACTACTAAGACATGTACCTTGTGGCGGTTTACGGCTTTAGCGGGAGCAGGTGCTGGGAAGTGGCTGGGCTGCTGGTCCTCAGTCTGGGCGTGAGTGTAGCGGGCGGCCTTCCACTGGCTTTTCTGGAGGAGTGAGGTGTAGTGTTGGGCACTTGCCACTGTGCTTTCCGCTTGGTCAGCGGGTCCACGGCAGCGCTTGGGTCCGTAGGTGGCAGCGATCCAAAGCCCCGGTGGGCTTGGATGGACCTGAGGAGGAGAGCAAGGGAGAGGGGTTAAATAAGCATAGGTGTGAAGGGGGCAGGATTAGAAACAAAGGAAAAGGGCAGGCAGTGAGAAGAGGGGAGGAGGACAGTAGCAGGAGCAGGACAGAGTTTAACAGTTTTAAGGCAGATTGATTTAGGCTGTAAGCAGTGTGTTAAGTATCCAACTAACTACTGTGCTGCTAAAAGCTGTGTTTCCATTCAGTTGCTAAAAACTTCTATACATGCAGAAATCATTGGAAAGTTATACAGAAGCACAAGGCACACTAGGTCGAACAGTCCTACATGGCAAATTGTGCACACCCCATGAATTTAGCACAGGAGGAGCTGTACCACTTGTTGAAAATTGCCCGAAGTAGGTGCTCTGCAAGCGGGGAGAGAGGCCAGCTCACAGCGGTGCTGGGCAGTCCAGGTCTCGAGCTGTCAGTAAAGGGCAGCCAAAATTGTAAGTCCTAGGTGAAAACAGCCACTTTCAGTGAGTGGGTTCAGTCCAGGCAGCATCTAGTGCTTTAGAGACAAATCCGGCAGCTGAAACTGCTAAGACACATACCTTGCAGCAGTTTACAGCTTTAGTGGGAGCAGGTGCTGGGAAGCAGCCGGGCTGCTGATCCTCAGTCCGGGCATGAGTATAGTGGGTGGCTCCTTCCACAGGCTTTCCTGGAGGAGTGAGGCATAGTCTTGGGCACTTGCCGCTGGGCTTTCCACTTGGTCAGCGGGTCCATGGCAGTGCTTGGGTCCATAGGAGGCAGCGATCCAAAGCCCCGGTGGGCTTGGATGGACCTTGCAGTGGTTTACGGCTTTAGCGGGAGCAGGTGCTGGAAAGCAGCTGGGCTGCTGGTCCTCAGTCTGGGCATGAGTGCAGCCGGAGGCTCCTTCCACGGGCTTTCCTGGAGGAGCGAGGCGTAGTCTTGGGCGCTTGCTTCTGGGCTTTCCGCTTGCTCAGCGGGTCCACAGCAGCGCTTGGGTCCATAGGAGGCAGCGATCCAAAGCCCTGGTTATATAATGCAAAAATCTCCATTAATGCATCAGATAGAGTTTCTATTACAGCAACAAAAGTCAGGAAATTCAATGTTAGCGTTATCAACACCCTCACACCCTCCACACACCAACAGGCATCGAGGTGTTGGATCATCAGCCCTAACTCTTATCCCATTCCATGTGTAAATAAGCTGATATGGTACAGTATAGGAGAATGGGGTGAGAGTTAGGTCCAATGACTCCAAGGCACACCCCGACTCCTGTTGGTGTGTGGAGGGTGGGAGGGTGAGGGTGGGGTCATAGGGTTGGTAAATTTTTTTTTCTATTTTCATTTTCTCCGCCACCCAGCTGCCGGCCGCCCGGTACTTTCAGCCCGGTCACGGGCCGATGGCTTCCACCCCCCCAGATCGGCCTCGGGCCCTCCAATACCCCGTGGCTTACCCCCCACGGCGGGGCTGCGGGATGCGGAGGAGGAGGAGGAGACATCCTGCAGAGACCAGGATAGGTTGGAGGTCTGGCCTGGGGGGCTAATTAAAGCTGTGGCGGGCTTCATGGAGGCCGGCTGGCAGCCCTCCATTTTCCAGTTTCCGGGGAGGCGGGGTCATGCAATGACGTCAGATGTCCACCCCGCCTCCAGAGTGTGTGTGTGCCGGTAGCTGTGTGACACCCCGGCCTCCGCCAGGGGTCACTAGTGCTCTGAGCACTATCCCACCATCCCCCCTGGAGAAGGAGAGCAGTACATAGGACACTCTATCCTTCTCCCCCCGGCCGGCCCTTCCAGCGACCCGAGTCTGTTCCTGAACCCGGGTCGCCAGCGTCGCAAGTGGAAATCCAACCGCTGCGCCGACGGGCCGGCCAGGGTTGGTAAATTTAACATCACATTTCCTGACTTTTGTTGCTGTAACAGAAACCCTAACTGATGCACTGATGAAGTTTTTTGCAATTAAGTTCCCTTCTTTTTGACATAGTGTAATAGTATCCTTATTTTACTATGTGAGTGCAGGGTCCTTCGGACCCTGTGCTCCAGTCCTGCCGTAGATGCGTATAAGTATGCAGGTGTGGAAGTGCAAGGACTTCTGAGCCCTGCACTTCCATGTGTTGAACAACAGTGACCAAATTGTCAGCGTAGCCATCTTATTACCCCACCTCAGGTAACCCGGTACAGAGTAATTATGAAATACAAGGCAAAATGTAATTACGCGCAACTGCAAAGCCATTCCACACCACAAGTGCAAAAACACATTTTGGGCAGGATGTAGTAAATGACTGCTATACTATTCATGAGGTGGTGTGAAAAAATAACTATGCTGAAAATTCAGTGACAAAATATGGAAAAGCACCAAAGTTATGCACGTGCGTAGAATAAATTCAATGGACGTACGCAACTTGGGCATGTTGAGGAATTTTTGCACCAAATTGTCAACATGGTCTTTTGGGGACCTCACCTCAACTCATGAACAGTGGCACTGTCATTTCATTAATTGGCCCCAAAAGATGATTTTGCACAGCATACACACCATTCTGCGCCACAGTAGCGAAACCATGTTTTGGGCAGGATGTGAGAAATGACAGCTGTGTTGTTCATGAGGTGGTGTGTAAAACTGGCAATGTTGAAAATTTGTAGTCAAAATATTGTTAATTTCCAAAGTTGTGTGCCTGCATAGAAACTGTGCAACGCACGCTCATAATGTAGCAATTTTTGAGAATTTTTTTCACCAAATTTTCAACACAGGCTTTTTGGGACCCCCACCTTATGAACACTGGCACTGTCATTTTGTTAACTGGTTCTGAAAGGTGATTTCGCACTGTGACCACAAAATCACTTTATGGGTCCGATTAACAAAACAACAGAGCCAGTGTTCATGAGGTGGGGTACCAAAAAGGCTATGTTGAAAATTTGTTGAAAAAAAAATGGTTGCGATATCAACATAAGTTCAAAATGCCATGGACAGCCATTATACGGCACTTGTCTAGATTCTTCAGTTTGCGGTTCTGTTTTACAGAGTGCACATGTGTCCCAGTCCACAGAAGATCATAGCCACAGACCTCTGGAGGTAAGTATGGGGTAAGGGGGGTGTGGGGAGTGGGTTCCCCAGTGTCCCACCTTGAGGGAGGCTACTGCAGACATGGAGATCGGGCACCCTGATGTTGGCAATGTGGTGGAATGTTGTATTCAGTTGGGGACAGTGGAATGTAGTACTGACATGGGGATTGGGCACCCCAATGTTGGCAGAAACATGGTTTTGCTTTCTTTAAAAGTAAATAATCTGGGAGTTTCAGCTCACAAAGCAGGATCCTAGTTTGTATCTCGTCATACGAACTAGGATCTTACTTCATATGATACCCATACAAATAAAGACTTTAAATGTGAAATAAACCACATTTGAATTATAAGTTTTGAGCACTAAAGTGCAGAATGCACCTAAGGGTTCCCAATAAGCAAGCTATATGTGTTGATTCCTACCCAGAATATCATATTGGGAGGTTTCCAGATTTGAATTCTCAGCCAAAACTTAAAACTAGATGGTGGCAATACGAAGAAGGAATTTCCGCATATGAAGCAGGATTCCATCTTTGTTTCATAAAGCTATGTTGTAGTGCTTACTGAGCGTGCTCAGAAATAATTTTTTCACATTTTTAAATTGCAATAACTAAAAAACTGCTTATTATTTTTTCACCAAACTAGCAAAAGGCACATCTGTGGAGTAGTCCCTTTCTGTCCTGAAAATTTCAGACCAAAAAACCAAACTGTCTGGGCTATAGGCAAGTTCAAAGAAAAATCCCAGCAAAGTCAATGAGTGAAAACATGTTTATTCACCTCTCCATAACTCAGAGACTGCACACCCAACTGGAACTTAACTTATCACATCAGGAGATCTACCCCACAGGTGTGCATACCAGATTTTGTGCAAATCTGTTGAACGGTTGCAAAGTTGTTAAAGTGCAAACCTTTGAGTTTAACATTGGAGTGTCTACTCAACCCTAACTATAGGGGTGGGACCATGCACCAATAATTTATATATAATAAATATATATATATAGATAGATAGATAGATATTCATTCTTTGCAAAAAAAAACATTATTAATGCATCAGTTAGGGTTGCAGTGACAAAAGTTGTGAAATATGGTGTTAGGGTTTCCAACCCTAACACCACACCCCCACCTTACATGCAGCAACAGGTGTAGGCAGTGTGCCTTGGGGTTGTTAATCCTAACATTCACCCCATTCCATGAGTAAATAAGCTGAGATGGGTATGGTATGGAGAATGGGGTGAGTGTTAGGGTTGGTAACCCAAGGCAACACCTCACTGCTTTTGCTGCATGCAAATGAGGGCTGAAAATGTGGTGTTAGGGTTCCAGCCTAATACCCCACCCACCTTGCAAGCAGCAACATGTGTGGGGGGATGCCTTGGGGTTGTCAACCCTAATACTCACCCCATTCTCCTATACTGTACTCATCTCAGCTTATTTACTCATGGAATGGGGTGAGCATTAAGGTTGACAACCCCAAGGCACATCCTTATGCCTCTTGCTGCATGCTAGGTGTGGGTGGGGTGTTAGAGTTGGAAACCCTAACACCGCATTTCCCTACTTTTGTCATTGCAACCATAATTGATGCATTAATTTTTTTTTTTTTTTGCAAAGAATTTCCTTACTTTTTGAGATAGTATAATAGTATAATCGTAGCCTTATTTGCTTTTGGGGGGGCCCTGTGCTCCCATCTATCCACAATTTTCGAAAGATTGTATTTGCATAAATTTTTCCCTCTGGGAGCGTAGGATGCACTAAGCCCTGTGCTATGCATATTTCAGTGTGGGAGTACAGGACCCTCCATGCCCTGCACTGCCATCCATCCATAAGGCCTGCACTCCCATCACTCCATAATAGTATTTGCATGCAGGAGTGCACGGTGCCATCCGTCTATAATTTTTGAGATATTGTAATCATATTCCTATTTCCCTGTGGGAGCACAGGGCCCTCCATAATGGTATCCATGAATAATTTTTGAGATAGTGTAGCGGCATCCTTATTTGCCTGTGGAAGTGCAGGGCCCTCGGGAACCTGCACTCCCATCCTGTTGGGTGCAGTATCAAAGAAATAACTCACATTGTAATGTTATCCTATAGAAGCACAGTAAAGTTTGAAACCTGTGTAACTTGACACCAAATTAATATATTTTCACAAAACCAGCAAAAGGCACACTGGTGCAGCAAGCCCTTTGTACTCAGAAAAGTTCAGAGCAAAATTGCAAACAGTTTCTTCACAATGAAGTGACAAGGAAATGACTGTGTACACCTCACATTACAATGTTATCTTACGGGAAGTGAAGGAAAATTTAAACCCACAGAACTCCAACGCAAAGTAACATCTTATCATCAAACTAGCAAAAGGCATATTTGTGGGGCAAATCCTTTTTACCCTGAAAGTTTCAGACCATAATCACAAACCATTTGGTAATTGTGGAGTGACAAAGAAACAGGCCTCTTAAAATTAATTTTTCACAAATTGTGAAAAAGAATCCTTTTCCACAGTTCCTTTTTTTGCAATTTTCGGAAAAAGAAAAATCCGTTTTACAAATTGCAAAAAAGGATCCTGTTTTGTAATTCTCTTTTCGCAAACTCTAAAAAAGGATTCTGGCATGTTAAAAAAACAAATTTCTAAGTAAGTTATCAAAAAAACTAACCCCAGAATCGGATTCTACTGGTCCTGATTAGGTAAAGACAACTATTGGTGTCTACTAAAGCCATGTATTTTTTTAGTTATTTAATTTTTTTTCTCACAGCTAACTGAAAACAAGATGGCAGTTGCATGGAAAAAATATTCTACATTTGCAGCAAAGGATCCCAAGTTTGTGAAAAGGGATTCCTCATTTGCGATAAAGAATCCCTTTTTGAGGCTCACATCTAACTGGTCCCATAGGAAATAATGGGAAACTTTGAAATGTAATAACTTTGGAACAGGTTAATATTTTTTTACCAAATCTTCAAAAGGCATGTATACGACCCAAGAGCTTTCAACTCTAATTTTTTTTTTTTGCAGTTAATCTTTTTATTGACGTATTTAAAAGATAAACAAACAACAAGTATACCCTATAAAAATACTATATAAGGTTATATAAATAATAAACTAAGTAGCATAACATCTAACAAAGGAGGAAAAAAAGACTATTCAATGGTAGTATAATAATTTTGGATTAACGACCTAAACTAGACAGTTACAATATTATAATGAAAAAAAGGCTTAGCACTACATAATACAGAGTGAAAATAGAAGAAGTAGAAGGTGAGAGAGGAGATATGAATAGTCATAGTTGTACATTACTATAATATATATATCATTAGAGTGCTACTAAAACTTATATAGAAAGGATTAAGAATAACAAGAGAAGAAGAAGAAATAGCGAAGAGAAAGAGAGTATAAAGTAAGTAGAGAAAAAGTGAGACCACAACCTGAGGCAATGGAGGATATCAATAAGAGGAGACAGAGAGATATTATATAAAGTATTTCAATCCATACTTTAAGTGCCAGAATGGCTAGATGAATCCAAATATTTAAAATACTCCTGCCAACATTTATTATACATATTGAGTCGGTCAAAAGAAATATGTGTCATACAATCCAGGGAGGCATATTGAGATAAATGATTAAGAATATCAGGGAGAGTGGGGATTATATTAGATCTCCAATACATAAGTATACTACGTTTAGCTAGAAGAAAAAGTATGGTTAACCATCTGTTCAGGGATTGGGGAATATTATGGGGATGAGGGTCAAAAATACCAAGTATACAGTGTTTGGGATCTAATACAAAGGGTTGACCAGTCACTTTCATTGCAAGTATATGAATACAATGGCAAAATTTTTGTATGGGAGGACAATCCCATAAAATATGAAGTAAATCACCATCGGGTGAGTTACATCGCCAGCAGTTGTCATTATCCATTAATCCCATTTTATGCAATACAGTTGGGGTCCTATACGATAAATGAAGAATTTTAGTCTGAATGAGCGAGCTACGTTTATCCTTAAAAGATCTGTGACAAGAAAGCCAACACCGATGCCATTGCTCATTTGTAATGTTATATTGTAACAAGTTGCTCCATTTATTTTTTGCACTAATGGACTGGTCCGGTAGTGATTCTCTAATATCTTTATAGATGGCACTATTCAATTTACATGTTGTTTTTATCCATTTGGAGTTGTGCTGATCATATAAGGATTGATTCGCAATAAGTGAGAAATAATAAGTGCATGCTGTACGAAGCTGTAGATATTTCTAAAAATCCTGGCGGGGAAGATTCCATTGAGTACATAGATCAGAATAAGATTTTATTCTTAACGTATGGGGCTCAAGTATGTCTCTTAAAAAAAGTATTCCTCTATTTTTCCAGGATTGACAGTAGATTGGATGGTTTTCGAGAGATATTTGGCTAATAGGAGCATAAGTAAGAGGGGTAGGGTTTGATTTGAGATGTTTATGAATTATTTTCCAGTAAAACATGGATGGTACTATAGTGGAGTGAGATTTTAATTTAATGGGGATGGGATTATAAATAAAAGAGGTAGCATTGTTGTTAGCACAAAGGGAGGCTTCCATATTAACCCATAAAGGTGAATTGGCATCAGGTTGAATAAACCATTTGATAGTCTGGGCTGCACGAAAAGCCCAAAAGTAGGCCTGAAACCAAGGGAGGTCAAATCCACCTCTTGACCAATGTGATCTAAGTTTGTTACAACTAAATTGGGGATTTTGCCATCCCAAATAAAATTACCTATTAATTTGTCAATTTTGATGAGGAAACAAGAGGGAAGTTTTAGAGGGATATTAGAAAAAAGATACAATATTTTAGGAGTTATTTTCATTTTAATAGCAGACATTTTCCCATTAAAGGTAAGATTAAGCAATTTCCATCTGTCAAATATATTTTTAATGTTAGTTAGTAGAGGAGATAAATTAGCATCCCATACTTTATCCAATGATGGGATGATCTGGATACCTAAATATGAGATACCTTGGGGAGCCCAGCGGAAGCCCAAAGGATCATTCATATAAGATTTACAGAGGTTGTTTAATGGTAGCGTTTCAGATTTATTAAGATTTAGAGCAAGTCTCGAGATAAAGGTGAATTCGTTAAGAAGTTTAACTAAAGGTTGCCCTGAAGATTGGAGATTTTCTAGGAGAATAAGAAGATCATCTGCATAAGAGAGCGAAGTGTAGCGAGAGTTGCCAATAAGCATGCCTTTAATTATGCAGGATTGACGAAGAGCTGCAGAGAGAGGCTCCATGGCAAGTATAAACAAATATGGTGATGGGGGCATCCCTGTCTAGTGCAGCTTGCAAGATGAAAGGAGGGGGATAGAGCTGTGTTAGTAAGAATTCTAGCAGAAGGGAGAGTGTACAATAATTTGATACAGGCACAGAAATTGTTAGTGAAACCAAAATGTGATAAAACTTGGTATAAATAGTTCCAATTAAGGGAATCAAATGCTTTCTCAAAATCAATGGCTATGGCCGCTGCTGGTGATTTAAGAGTTTTTGCTTTGTAAATTAAGTTAAACAAGGAATGAAGATGATCAGAACCAATTCTATGTTTAATAAATCCGGCTTGAGAAGGATGGATGAGTTTTGAAATTAATGAATCTAAGCGAAGGATTAATAATTTAGCAAAGATTCAACTCTAAAATTTTCACACCAAAATTCCACACTGTTTTTGCACAGCAGCATGACAAAGAATTTTACAAAAAACTGTATTTTTCAAATTTTTTGACACTGTATCTCCATACCCACACATCCGACCAGAACAAAACTTGCCATATTAAGAGCTCATTGGTCCCTGATGGGGCAAGCAAAATTTCATGAAAATCACTTGAACAGCTGTAACGTTATTAAAGTGCAAACATTTGAGTTTAACATAGAAGTGGCCATTGCACCCTAACTATAGGGGTGTGACCGCACCGCTATAATGTGTCTATATAGTATACAAACATTGACTGGAGTAGAGGGCTATGGTGTGAAAATTTAGACCACAAGGGATGAATTATTGTCTCACAATGGTTATACTGCCAGAACTCATAGGTTGAGAGCAGTATGACTATTGGAAGATGATAGTTCATCATGAAAGGTTCAGTGTTATCACACTATAGATCAAAAGGACTGGTTACTATCAATTTTATAAAACCTTACTTCCCCCTCCTCAATAAAATAAAGAATAAAGCAGCTTGGTGACAAATAGAAACATAGAAACATAGAATTTGATGGCAGATAAGGACCACTTGGCCCACCCTGTCTGCCCATTTCTCCACCTAATGGATAAGCTGCAGATCCTAGTTAACTAACAGCCTACTTCTTCCTACCCCGGCCCCCTAGAATTGCCTTATAACTGTCCCATGCATTCTTGAATTCCACCACTGTTTTTGACTCCACAACCTCCTCCGGAAGGCCATTCCATGCATCCACAACCCTGTCTGTGAAAAAATACTTCCTTACATTACTTCTGAGCTGCCCCCCATCTTCAAATTGTGCCCCCTTGTTCTTGCACCCCTCTTTTTCTGAAAGATGCTACCCTCTTGGACTTTGTTGATTCCCTTGAGGTACTTGAAAGTTTCTATCATGTCCCCTCTCTCAACTCCTTTACTCGAGGCTATACATATTAAGCTCCTTAAGTCTCCCTTCATATGTCTTCCAGTGTAGACCCTGCACCATTTTAGTTGCCCTCCTCTGGACTGCCTACATCCTGTTTATGTCTTTGCAGAGACTGGGTCTCCAGAACTGCATGTAATACTCCAGATGGAGTCTCACCAACTGTCTGTACAGAGGGATAACAACTTCCTGTTTTCTACTGATGATGCCTCTCCCTATGCATCCCAGTATGCCCCCAGCCCTCATTACTGCCCTTTCACATTGCTTGCCCACCTTTAGGTCATCTGATATGACTATCCCCCAGGTCCCTTTCCATGTTTGTTGTTGTTAGTATCTCACCCCCCCCCCTATTGTGTACTCTTCCCTTGGGTTTTTGTTTCCCAGGTGCATTACCTTGCACTTCTTAGCATTAAATCTAAGCTGCCATACATTTGACCATTCCTCCAACCTTGCCAAGTCCTTTCTCATCCTTTCCACCCCACCTTGTGTATTAACTCTGTTGCAGGTCTTTGTGTTGTCTGCAAAGAGACATATGTTTCCTTCCAGTCCCTCTGCAATGTCGCTTATAAAGACATTGAAGAGGACTGGTCCAAGTACTGAACCCTGCGGTACCCCACTAGTAACCCTCCTTTCTTCAGAGTTGACTCCCTTTACTATTACCCTCTATGTCCTGTTCTCCAGCAAATTCTTTACCCAAGCTACCATCTTGGGACCCACTCCCAGGCTGGCTAACTTGTATATTAATATTTTGTGTGGGACTGTGTCAGATGCCTTGCTGAAGTCTAGGTAGGCCATGTCCACAGCCCCTCCCTGATCTATTACTTTGCTCACCCAATCAAAGAAATCTATTAGATTCATCTGACATGACCTTCCTGCTGTGAATCCATGCTGCCTTGGGTCCTGTGTCCCACTGGCCTCTAGGTACTTCACAATTCTTTCTTTCAGAAGTGATTCCATCATTTTCCCTATCACTGAGGTTAAACTAACAGGTCTGTAGTTTCCTGCTTCTGCCCTGCTCCCACTTTTGTGAAGCAGAATCACATCTGCCCTCCTCCATAGATACATAAATACATAGACAGTGTCAGCAGATAAGGGCCTATGACCCACCTAGTCTGCCCATTTGAGTTTGTAACTTCAGTTTATGTTTTCCTAGAACTCTATTGCCCCTTACCTCTGACCTCCAGAATTCCTTTATGTCTATCCCATGCATTCTTAAATCCCATGATTGTTTCAGCCCCCACCACTTCCTCAGGCAGGGTGTTCCACTTGTCCACCACCCGTTCTGTGAAGAACTTCTTCCTCACATTTCCTCTGAATCGTCCTCCCTCCAACTTCATCCCATGCCCTCTAGTCCTGGAACATCTTTTTCACTTAAAAATAGTGTATTCTTGCACCCTCTTCCTCCCTGTAAGATACCTGTATGTCTCTATCATGTCCCTTCTCTCCCTCCTCTCCTCCAGTGAGTATGTATTCAATTCCTTCAACCTGTCCTCATAGGACTTGTGATGCAATCCATGTACCATCTTTGTTGCCCTCCTCTGAACCTTCTCTACCCTATGTCCTTACGTAGGTAAGGTCTCCAGAACTCCAGTCCTCAGGTACCACCCCATCCTCACATGATTTGTTAAAGAGGGTAGTCGGTGGTGTCACTAGTTCTGCCCTTAGTTCTTTTAGAATTCTGGGATGAATCCCATCAGGCCCCATTGCTTTGTCTACCTTCAGTTTTAAGAGATCTTTCAGAACACTTTCTTCTGTAAATGGACTGGTATCAACTTCTGTATCCAGAGTGTTTCTATTGATTGGTGAGAGTTTCTATGGAGGGTGTGAAATAGATACTTTCTGGTTCCTGTATTGCAGTCCAGACTTGACCGATCTAGATCCTCAGCCTGCTGGAGACAATGTGGGGAGGCCCGTGCCACCCAAGCTCATGTCTTCTGGATGTGCCCTTTGCTTACTGCAATTTGGGTAGTAGTGGTGGATCATCTAAAAAGCCTTTTTGCAGTGGGGGGGCCCAAAAAATATAGTTTTAGGAATCATGCCTGCTGCATTAAATGGAAAAGAAGCTAAATATTTGTGGAATATTTTAATATCAGCTGCCCTGAAAGCTGTTACTAGGTGCTGGTTACAGCCTACACCACCAGAAGAGAAGGATTGGATTGTCACAGTGACACAGACACAAGAATTGGAACATATAACTTATTCCTTGCAACGCAGGTAAAATGCATATATTAACAGGTGGACTAGGTGGGTATTGTATGTAGCCGACAGGTTCCCCTGATGGTCCCAAGCCGGTTTATTTTTGTTGTATGTGAGACCACTTCATCTTTCAATATTCCCTTTTCCCTTATATATACACATTTACATATTAGGAATAATTCAATGTAAGGTATGTGAAGGGGTATACTGGTTCTTCTCTCCCTGACCAAGACTCAGATATGTGAAAATTAAATCACTAAGATACTGCTTTATGTTAGACTATGGGGGGGTACTATTTATTTAGGTTCAGACAGATTAAGAAACACGATAACTGAGATCTGGATGGGGTGGGTGACAACGGCCTGTTAATTTATGTTTGTTTTCTCTTTGTTCTTAGTAATTAAATTTGTTCTGTATTTTCAATTTGACTTTCGTCTCATGTGTGTGTATTGTAAATCCATTTAATATGATACATTGTCCCTAAAGGACTTATTTGACCAGATTAATGAGTCACATTTGAGTCAAAGCAGTTAGTTAATTAATAGAATTCTTTATGTGGGTTTATTTCTGGAACTGTACAATTGTATTGATCATTAATAAAAGTATAAAAAAAGAAATTGAAAAGCCATACAAAACATTATAACAGATTCACCACAGACACAACATTATGAAGGAAGCTTGTAATAAAAAAAATGTTTTTCCTACTTCTGAAGAGGTTACAATTGTTATTTATGATAGTTCCATGTTACTGCAAACTACAGTATGGCATGAAAAGCAAGCCAGCAGGCTTGTTCAGTCATCAATAAAGGATTCCATCAGCAAGAGGTTTTCATGTAAGTCTAAGTTGTCAGTGTGTATCTGCTGACCATGCATTTCTGTGTTGAAAAATGTTTATCTCTTCTCACCAGGATAACAATTCAACCATTGCTGAAAAAAAATGTATTAAGAAGTTTTCCCCTCTGATGCACTAAAGTGACATTTAGTGAGTGAAAAGTAGCAAACCACTGTTAACAGTGTTACTTTAATGGTGTTCATTGTAGATGCCATGTAGTTGAAACTAGTACATCTAACAAAGATTACGGACTCAGAGATTTATCACCAGTGCAGTCATACACACATCCCAGTACTGCAGAAGAAAATGATCTGTTGCAGCTCAGCGATGGTATTAGGTGGCACCTTGACTCTGATAACTCATGAGTCACAGGATGGAGTTATAGCTTAAACTCTGAACTGCACAAAATGGCACTACATTCTTATTACAGCCACCATGGGGTCTGCATTTTATTTAGGAGTGCAGATAAATTTATTCTAAAGCCATAACTGCAGTGGTTCAACAATTGCTTAGACATTATGTCAACAAAATAGATCCATTTAAGTGTGCACCCAAAAAGACAAATGTGAAATACTCAACCATAAAAGGACAACGCAGCGGAGAAGTTCCATTTAGTTAAATGACAAATTACATGCACTAAATAGGAGCCACTCCGATTATTAAACCTGTATTAAAGGGAACATAAACCCCATTGTTTACATTTTGTAATATAATTGTTAGTTTTGGCACCTGTGAAGGCAGTTTAATGACCCCAATGTACTGTTTTTGTTTGTTTTGAAATATTTCCATTTTATCCTAACTTAAGACCCTTTTAGATGCAGCTGTTTTCCGGCCCAGTATTCATTTCCAAATTATTTCTCAGTTCCAAAATCCAGTTATATCAGTTGAGTAGAAGCCCTGCATGGAAAGCTTCACTGTAGGCTTCAGCTCATCTGCGGTCACTGAATTTTGAAACCCCTAACTAATTAAAAATCAATACTGGATTAGAAAAAGGAACCCTAAATAGGGAAACAAATAGGAATATTTCAAGACAAACATACAAAACAATACATAGGGGATATCAGACTACATACAAGCCGACAGTAACAATTCTATTTAAAAAAGTGAACATCTGAGTTTGTGTTACCTTTAAAATAATTTTTCAGAAAATGGTTAGAAGCTTACTAATGCCCACCCAATGTATGAGAAAATGACATGTAAAAGCAAATACTTGTTCAAAATGCTAATTCTATATCCATCAACTAATTAAGATCTCTGTTACCCTACTAGGTGCTCCACCTTTGGTAGCCATGCTTTCATCTTTAATGCACCAGTTATGTGAGGTTCCCTTCCTACAGAGATTTCTGAGGAATTTAAATATGCATCTTGGTTTAAATGTTGCATCAAAACTTAAAAGT